>CM052892.1:41051985-41155076 GCA_028534135.1 Potos flavus | reverse complement strand
TAGGGTAACTCTATTTTTAATTTTTGAGGAATCTCCACACTGTTTTCCAAAGTGGCTGCACCAACTTGCATTCCCACCAACAGTGGAAGAGGGTTCCCCTTTCTCCACATCCTCTCCAACATTTGTTGTTTACTGTCTTGTTGATTGCATTTCTAATGAAAAGAAGGAACCCTCCGTTTTACACTAGGATTTCTAAGTCATGTGTGTGGTGTGTATTTTGCTTGTTTGGCACTAGGTGGCGCCAAGGAGCCTTGCAGGAAAGCTTAAAAGAGCTGTGAACTACTGCAACCAAGCCTCAGATTGTGCTGGGAATAACTTTAAAGTTAATTATTTTTTAAGATTTGAAAATGGGTTCGTAACTAGCTAGTTACGTTTATTCTCTGATGCATTTTTTTTCTCCACTAGTTATCTGGTTTTTTATTTTTTTTTTAATTTTTATTTATTTATTTTTTTTTTGGGCCAATCAGTAACTTACTTTATCTTTTATTTTTTTTTATCTGGTTTTTTAATGGAAAGATCTTACAGTTTGTTTCTTCATGTTTCCCAATAACCTAGTCCGTTTTCAATATCCAGGTGAAGGCTCTATTTTGAAGACTTATTTACTTATTTTAGAGAGAGGGAGAGAGCATGCATAAGCGGGGTGGGAGGGGGCACAGAGGGAAAGAATCTCAAGCAGACTCCCTGCTGAGCCTTCGGTTCTATCTTAGACCTTGAGATCATGTCCTCAGCCGAAATCAAGAGTTGGCCACTTAACTGAGCCACCTAGGTTCCTTGAAGGCTCTGGTTTTTATTTTGTTGTTGTTGTTGTTGTTTGGCAATTTTTTTTTTTAAGATTTATTTATTTGAGACCGAGAGAGAAAGAACGAGCAGGAGGGGCCGAGGGAGAAGATCTCCAGCACACTGTCCCCATGAGGAGCCCAATGCAGAGCTCAAGCTCAAGACCCCGAGATCATGACCTGAGCCGAAATCAAGAGTCAGATGCATAACTGTCTGAGCCACTCAGGCACCCTGAAGGCTCTGTTTCGTTATTGAGACTCAGCATCTCTGATCTCTCTCTGTCTCAACCCCCCACTCCCTTGTTTTTAGTGCAGTATGGTCGCAGACACCAAAGTTCTTGCATGTTAAAAGAAAAAGAAAATCCTTGGCTAGGGAGTTTTCTTTCCTTCTCTTTTTCTTTCTTTTTTTTTTTTCTTCCTCTCCCTTCCCCTTGCCCTCTTCCTCTTCCCACTTCCTCCTTCTTTTGTCATTTTCGTAGGTCAAAGCAGTGAATACCAGCAGTTGCAGTTAGTTCAACCTAATAGTTCTGCCTCTGCCTTTGACTTCCCCAATGACCTTGTTAAGTCACCTCTTTTCTTTAGGCCTTACTGTTTCCGTCTGTAAAATGGCAGGAATGGGTATTTCAAGTCAGACTGATTTAGAAAGACCATTTTCATTTTGATTTTTCATAATTTTGACCCCTAAATTCTCCTGTTCTGTGTCATTGACAGGTTCTTTACACCTTTGCCTAGCATATATTCTGGACTTTTATTAGCTGTTGTTTAATTATGGACTTTTATTAGACATTTGTTAATTATGGACTACCAGAGACCTAAAATGTGCCCTATTCATTGCCCCGAGTTTATTGTTACTTCCCTGGAATAAGTTCTTTCCAGGATGCAAACTCACTGTTAAACCTATTTGGTCCAATTAAAGTAATACAATAATAGAAATTTATGTTTCATTATAGTATCAATCTACGTTTCTCCCTCTATAATTAGTTTAGTGAGGCAGCTTATGTGGCCTCTAATTACTTCCCTGGAATATATGATGATCTCCTCGCAGAGAGGCATCTTACTTTGGAAATTTTGCTCTTTCATAGTAGGATTATTACACAGGAAAGTGGAACCAAACCTCAACTTTTTATAGTGTCATGTATCCTGGGTGGGATGTATCCACGGTGGGAACCGTATCACTTCTAATAGCTTTCCCAAATTTCAGTGGTTATAGCAATTAATAGGTTTTTACACCATTTCTCTATGATACTAAATTGGTAAAAACCAGATGATGTTTCTCCTTAACCTTGTAGGTGTTTGTAAATGAGAATAATACCCCCCACTAGACCAATACTTCCCCCTGTTAAGTTGCTTGACACGTAAATCCCGAGCAAATTCCTTAGGAAGATAATTTGATGATTAAATAGGAAACACTGCATATTACTTATGGAGTTTCACAATGAATAAGATGTTAAAGGTTCTGAGAAGGCCAGCCATGCTCATTCTTATTTAGCTTTTAACTACCATTCCCAAATTTCTATGGCTTTTTCTTCCTGTAATATTGTGTAAAGCATGGGAACCATGGAACATATCCTTATGATATTTTCTCTTATGAAAGTTTTCTCCAAGGCAGATATTTATATTAACTTTCTATAATAGACAGTATTTAACTTCAGGACAAAGAAAGAATACTCAGAATTTAACAACTCTTTGACTTTATTTACTTAGTAGTAAATAAAAGTGAAATTATAGCTGGAAATGGTATTTGAAATTGTAGTTTCTTCTATTTCGGGGGGGATTTTTATGTCCAAAATTCTTGCTACCAGTGGACCAGGTAAATTTGTTTTCTACTCTAAACATACTAGGGGAAGGCACACATTTCTGGGTCAACACTATTAAATAACTTAGCCATGTTTCTCATTTCCCTGATGCAGAAATAGTTTTGCTTGTATCTGATTGGTTTTTATTGTCATCTAATCTTTCTGAGTTTAAATCCTGACTCCTTGCTTTGTGCTTTTTTTTTTTTCAAGTTAACTAACCTGTCTGTGCTTCATTTCCCTCATCTGTAAAGGGATTTAATTTTAGTATCTAAGTTTTGAGGTCGTTGTGAGGATCACAAAATCATTCGTGGTCTACATTGGTACTTTCACTAAGGAGATGATTTCCTTTGTTATTAACCTGAGAAAGGAGTTAAAAATTGCTTCAGAGTTGGAGTCTTAGCCTCTATTTATTTTTTTAAGTAATGTCTATGCCCAATGTGGGACTCAAACTCACGACCTGAGATCAGTATTCCCATGCTCAATCAACGGAGCCAGCCAGGTACCCCTCTTAGCCTGTTTTTACAAACAAACACACTGACTCTAATTTTAGTCACTTTCATAGGATGGCCTCACCCCACTTCCTAGTATCGTACCTGTTATGAAAGATTCATAATGAAACCACGGTGTATGTATGACCATGCCAGGGGGAATCTAGTCACAATGAAAGTAACAATTTCTCTCTCTTTTCCCACAACTGAATTGTAGATCCTCTTCCCACTGATGTTGACATCTTACTTTGTTTGTATCATCAAACTTAACTCCTTGCAGAAAATTCTGCCATAGCACTATGGTCAGTTTAAGTAGTGAGGTTTTACTTGTTCTATCAAAACATGGGACTTACATTTCCCGAACATGTCCTGCAAAACCTCTGCTGGTAACGACAAGCTCCTGGCAACCACTCTCCATTCTCATGGCGCCATGACCTCCCTCTCTAAGTGTCTCTTTCCTGATTTGTTCTGCATTCTTTTCATCATGCAGTGATGATGTGAAAGGTTTTATCCCGTTTGGGGTTTGGGAAGGAAGACTGCCTTTCTGACTGAGCCTGAGTTTGAAGGCTCATTCACCTTATTGCAACACATCCAATTTATTTCCATTAAGCAAAACTTTGGGCTGCGTGACCCTGAATGGTATTATAACTCCTAAATCCATTCATTCTTTCAGTCAACATGTGACGAGCCAGGCACTGTTCTGGCACTTGGCATACATCTGTGGACAAAATCGACAATGATACCTGTTCTTATATGGCTTATTTTCTAAATAAGAGAAAAAGACAATACACCCTAAATATAATAAATCTAAAAGTTCTACTTTAGTGGTCTAGAAGAAGGGTAGGTGCAAGTATATTCTAAATTTGAAAATACAATCTTTATATTAGGAGGTTAAAAAAATGGAGTTCACAAAATGACATAAAATATTTCAGTCCCCGGAATCTGCCTAGGATTGGCTTCCGTATACAAATTCCCTTGATTATCTTCAAATATCTCGCTTTGTCCGAATCAGGATCCAAAGCCACTTGCTGATTTGGTTATTTCTCTGAAGTCTTTGACAAATTTCCTTTCATCCAGAATAGTGCCTTTTCCTCACTCCCTTTTTTCTCTGACTTGATTTCAGTTGTCCTATAGATGATTTCACTGGGGCAGGTGCCCTGCTCTCATTCCCTTGGCTTTCACTGTTCTCATGCAACCTGACCAATGGCTTCCAAAAGAAAGCTACTGTGACTCTTTGGGCTTTCTTGCCTCCTTCCCCCACCAGCAGTGCAGGAGTTAATCATGCCCCCCCCCCGCCCGTCTTCATCCAAATGACTGATGAGGGTGAATAAATGATTCAGCTTTTAATCTTTGGGATAATTCTGAGATGCATTCTACTCTTTCAAAGTTCCGTAGTGAAATTGAACCCCAGTTACTTGGCAGCCAAAACCTTCTCAATAATACTCCTACGGTAGCTTCCTTTCTTTCCCTGGCTTATTTTGCTTCCTCATTTCTCTGCCAATGATATCCCACCCAAAAGCCATAAACCTGCCTCTAGATCTACTTTTTGGGGAACCCAGCCCGAGATATCTACTATCTAATTTGAGTTAAATAGTTCTCGCGATATCATTTAATGTATAAGTCTATTTCTATAGATTGGAAGTTAGAGCTAAAGTTTTCTTAGATTCAGTGATTTTTTGGGGGGGTCAGGAGTTGTTCATAGACAGTGCTGAGTACCTCCTATTACATCACATCGGGAATTAAATTATGTGGTTATCTCACATTGAGTGTTATCAGTAAATTGAGATGGTAAAGATGTGTTCTCATCAAACTTGTGCCTGCCTAATGGTTTTAATATCCATTGCTGATCATTGCCTGAATCAGTTATTTCATTTGGGATTGTAAAATGATGTTTTTCTCAATTCTACTATTTGTGGAGAAGGCCCCAGGCAGAGAGAGCAGTATGTGGAAGGAGGGCGAGGTGAGGCCAAGTATAATAGAATTAGGGGAGTAAAGTATGCTTAGCTTGCAAGGTGCATTGGGGATCAGTGGGAAATGGATTTGGAAAGGTAGGTGAGAATTTTTTTGTTATGTTACGGTCTTAGAATCTTGGACTAAAATTAATGAAGGGACACAGAGATTTTAAATGTGTCCATCAGCATGAACATATTTTTTGGAGTGATCATTCTTTAATATTGTAAAACATAGATTGGTGAGAGTAGCTAGGAAGATGTTGCCATGGTCAAAGATAATGGGGAGGGGAAAGATAAGTTATATATTTAAGACCATAGACTAAATGGGATTGACTGACTGATTAAATGTGGGGTGAGGGAGGGGAGGAGTCCAGGATCCTTTCTCTCTGGAACAAATGGTTTGATAGTTGGTGTCCTTCATAAAGATAGGGAATATGGCCAGAGTAGAAAGTCCGATGAAGCAAACAACTGAGTTTGGCTCCAGACGTCTCAAGGGGATTATGGAACACGCAGGTGTAAGTGTACAATTAACAATTGCCATTTGTGTAGGAATTCAGGAGGAAAATTAGGGGTAGAGATAAAGATCTGGGAGTCATCACAAGGCAGTTAGTGGTTGAAACCATTAGAACAGATAAGATTGTTTCATAAAGTGTGCACAGAAGACAAGAAATGAGTGAGAAAAGAAGAGGCTAAATGGATATTCCTGACCTACATAAACATTTACAGGAAAAGAGTAGGGAGAGAATCTCAAAGAAGATTCAAAGGTAGCTATCAGATGTTTGTGAAAATGGTGATACAGGAGTCAGATGCTGGAAATGTTAGAAAGATTTGTGTGAGATGTTGCAGAGAGGCCAGGCATGAGACGACTGAAAAGTTGCCAGTGAATTTGTTAATAGAGATGGGTCATTATATGTGTTTTAAAGATTTACGTATTTATTTGAGAGAGAGAGAGAGAGAGAGAACAGGCATGCATGCATGGGGGGCGTGGGCAGCGGGAGAGGGAGAGTCTTAAGCAGACTCTGTGCTGAACATGGAGCTCAACCTGGGGCTTGAACTCATGACCCTGCGATCATGGCCCTGAGATCATGACCTAAGCCAAAACCAAGAGTCAAATGCTTAACTGACTACACTACCCAGGCACCCCAAGATGGGTCATTATATTAGTAGGGATAGTTCTGATGGTGTGGTGTGGATGGGAGCCCTGATAAAGTGAGTTGAAGGGTGAATAAGATGAGACAACATAGAAACAATGGATGCTAACTACTCTTAAAAAAGTTTGGGTTGAAGATTTGGGAAGGCTTTTCATTCTCCCTTCTTCCCTTCTTTCCTTCCTCCCCTTTCCTCCCTCCCTCCCTCCTCCCCTCTGTCCCTCACTCCTTCCCTCCCTATCCTGTCTTTCTTTTCTCTTCTCCCTTTTATTCTTCATCATCTTCACCACCACTCCTCCTCCTTGTTCTCCTTCTCCTTCTTTTCCTTCTCCTCTCTCTCTCTCCCCCCACCCCTTCATCTCTCCCTTCCTTCCTCTCTCTCCTAATTGACTGCATTCCTGGATTAGTGCTGAGGGTAATAAGCCATTAGTGGCAGAAGTATCTGGATGAGAAGTTTTCCAGAAGATGCCAGATTCAGAGCACAGGTGGACTCCATTTCCTCCTTTGTAAAATACAGGATGGCGCAAACATCACATTGTTGCTATAAAAATTGGGTGTTTGGAAAACACCCTCAGGGAAGCCGTGCATCAATATTAGTCATTGGCCCCATTGCTACAGCAACCTGCCACTCTGAAGACAAACCTTAAATTGTAGAGCTACTTTCCCTTATATTTAATCTGAAAATATTTTCTCTTTAAAACTCATAGTTACAGAAATGGTTTGCAGGTTCGACGAAGTTTCATGTAGAGGCAAAGAAGGAAATGCTTCTAAAAGGGAGAAAAATATTTTTCCTAATCCAAAATGACTTCATTTGCTGCAGTTCCAGAGAACTTTATTTTAATTTCAGTTCTTGAGTTCTTTAACAGGGTGAAGCTGGAGCAATGGAGACAGCTTTATTAATTGGAATCTTTCATTACAGTCATGCTTTCTTTGCTAGGGAAGAGAGGAGCTTATATTTTTAAAATTCATTAAAATGTCAGTATGTATCAATCAGAGAAATCATTTCAAAAATCTTTTAATATTAAAAATGGGGTGAAAAGAACCTCCATACTCATTTCTTTGTGCCCACAAGTAAGAGCTGACTGGAGCGATGTCATGAGTTACAGCCTACATTCTATACACTGGCTGAGAGCTATTACTGGCTGATCCCATTTAATGCATGATTTGTCATCATCACTTGAAATTAAAGATCCAAGTCAACATTTAGAAAAGTACTTCACATAAGGGAAGAGCACCTTCTGCCAATTGTTTACCAATTTGTCCTTTACAGGATACAGGTATAAAAATAAAAAAAAAAAACAATTCTCCAGGAGCTTTGACTGGCCTGAAATCCTCACTCTTGTTTAGCCGAAGGTAGTGGTTCTTACTACCTTTGCCTTAGACCATCTTGAGAGCTTAATAACAGAATCAGATTCTCTCCCCAGAAAAATGCTCAGATTTACAATATTTTATATATGATTTTGGAACATTCTTGACATACTTCCTCCCCTCAAGTTCATGGGATTTCAATGGATGCACTAATTTAGGCAGTCAGTGCCCAGAGACAGTCATCTGGACAATTTGACCTTTAACCTTGAGCATGAATCTTGATGTCACATAAAGCTGTATTACCTTTTATTTTATTTTATTTTTTTGAAAGGGGTCTGAATCTCAAGGGATGGTGTGATCAATATATTGGCTTTCACATTGGAATATATCTGCTCGTTCTTACATTTTCCTAGAGAACAAAGCAGTCTTTCAATTTGAACTTAATTTGAAAAACCTAATGAATGAGAAAAAAACACTCCCTAGGAAATTATGGATTGGCACTAGAATGATGTTCAAGCAGCAGAGAGCCATGGAATTGATGGAATTCATATTCTCATGAATGTCCTTCTAGTTCCCAGTTGGATAATGAGCGCCTGAACCCTCCACTTACAGAGCGACATGAGGGTTTTGCATTGAGAGAAGGCAGGACTGTATTTGTTCTTGAGCACAAATTCTGTTTCTCAGTGCATGTTCTTTAATTCAGGAATTTCGTTTCTACTTTCTGCCTAAAAATAGGTCCAGACACTTCATGTCTTGATTTGATTTTCCAAATTCCTTTTTTAAAAAAACCGTTCCAGGGCACCTGGGTGGCTCATCAGGTTAAGCATTGGGCTCCCTGCTCTGCGGGGAGCTTGCTTCTCCCTCCCCCTCTGCCTGCCAGTCCCCCTGCTTGCGCTCTTTCTCTCTCCCTGTCAAGTAAACAAACAAACAAACAAACAAACAAATGAACCATTCCTTCTCTTCATCAGGCACAGTCAATACCATCTTAAGTTTAGCTCAGTGGACTTGAGGGTGGGTATATTCCTAAAAGGACTTGTGTGTCTGCGAGCCTTGTACTATTTAAAGTAAATACGTGTGGTCTTATTGGAAGATACCCCTAATGGCAGCTAGTTTGCTTGCCCACATTTGTAGGGCATTTAGTAATTCACAAAATGCTCCCATATTTATGATCTGTTATTTTTTTGTTTTATTTTTTAGTTAAAGAATTTGGAACACAGATAAAATACAGAAAATAGTAGGGTGAACTTCCCATACTCAACATCAATAATCAGCAACTCGTAGCCAGTCCTGCCCCATCCATTCCTATAGTATTTTATTTTATTTTTTTATTTTATTATTTTTTAAAGATTTTATGTATGTATGTATGTATGTATGTATGTATGTATGTATGTATGTATTTGATAGAGGGAGAGAGACTGAGCAGGCATGAGCAGTGGGAGCAGGCTCCCCACATAGCAGGGATCCTGATGTATGACTCGATCCCAGGGTCCTTGGGATCATGACCTGAGTCAAAGGCAGACACTTAACCGACTGAGCCACTCAGGCACCCCTTTCCTATAGTATTTTAAAGCAAACCCATTTAAAGTATTTTTACCCATAGATATTTGTGTCTTTAAAGTTCAAAAATCTTTTAACCTCAATATCATTATTCCACCTTAAGACAAATTAATCTTATGACATATGATCTGTATTTTGAATAAAGGACAAGCATTCCTACATCAAACTCCTCGGTGAAGGAATAAGGCTTATAAATTGTTGAGGCTTATAGATAGTAAATGAAAGCTTAGATTCACCCTGTGCTCGTGGCTTTGATTTAGACACCTAAATTCTCAAATGTGCTTTAAAAATCTGATTTGTTTCTTGACACTTATTGTTGATAAATTGAATGATTATTTTAAGCATATAACTATTTAACAATATTTGTCATTGTGACTTAATATCAACTTGGGTCCATTCCTGGTCATATTTCAGTCTTGTTAGTAGTTAACCATCTATCTATTGGGTGGATTTTAAGCCAGAACTGGCCTGAATTCTACTTCTGAATCAGTTCATCGCATAAAGAAAGTAGTTCTTTTGTTTTTTTACGATCTCTATGTGAATTACTGCTTCTGTTTGATGTCAGTTTTTCGGAGGAACAAGTCATCCATGAAAGGTCATTTCACATCAGCCTTACAAAAGAATAACCTTAATTTTGTATGAGTTAATTGTATAATGGGTTGTAGTTATAATAAAAACTCATTGCCAAGAACACCTGAGCGAATGCCTCTTGCTCGTACACGGTGTCCTTTCTATGTTCCTAGTGCCCCACCAGGTGCATGGCACTGGGTGAGCGTGTGTTTGGTTGAATATTCCAAAATGTCTCAACATAGGTCTTGTGGAAGTAAAATTTGAATCAAGAAACCATTTCCAAAAGTTCCTGAATTTTACAGAAATCCTGCCTCCGTAAAGGAGAAAGGTCCTAAACTGGAAAAGTATTAAAACTATAGAACTGTAAAACTATAAAACTTAGTCAATCCTGGTGTCGTGCATGAAACACCACTTGCAAGAAGTAGAAGGAAACTTACCATATGCGTCAATGTGCGAGGCACTCAGCTAAACTTCTCAATGACGGTGAAAATCAAGCCCATTTCCCATTTGTACATCTTTGCTTCTAAATGTTGACTGATGGCCTTCAGATTAAATATATTTTTGTTGCTATATGTTAAAAAACAACAGAAAACTTGGAATGCTGACAGTGGAAAATGCATGCTTCCTTGGTCTTTAACAGCTCAAGCCCTACCTTTCTCTCAATTTATGTACGTTAGAGCCGTACCCTTCTTCTATATCATTAAGCACTAGTTGCCCAATTACAGTGCTTTGGGATACTGTTAATATTGTGCCCAAGGCTTTTCAGCAAATTCAGCTTTAAAGCAAATGATCCCAGTCGTCAAAATTATTTACTAAACACAGTACAGAGTTTCTTCTAGAAAGATTATTTAAGGCCTATTACACTTGCTAGATCCTTATGTTACAAAATACTTGGGTACTTAACAAAGCTGTTGCCTCTTCTCATGGGGCCTTTTTTTTTTTTTCAGCACCAAAATGTAAAAGGAACATTATATATTTGAGTAGAGCAGACTCATGTAGATATTCTTAATCTGAAAGCAGTTTCCTTTACTTTAGGCCATTTTCAACAGGGATAGTGAGTTGTTCTGTATTTGGGCATTATTTATAAATACAGAATTAAAAGGTTTATTTTATTTTATTTATTTTAAAGATTTTATGTATTTATTTGAGAAAGAGAGAGAGCATGAGCAGGGTGAGGGGCTGAGGGAGAAGCAGACTCTTAAAAGGTTTATTTTTAAAAATATTCTTTTTGTGTTAACACGTACAGAGCTATGTAAGCTGTGAGGGATTTGGATGTGTCCTCAGTCATCCCATCAGTTGGATATCTTCCTTTTTAAATCTCTGTGTGGAAAATGTTATTGAACCTCTTACATTATTGACATCGAACAATAACCATTGAGAACTATGAGGCGTTTTCTCACCTGTCTCTCATAAGTTCTCCATGGGTCTCAGCTAGCCATTTCCAACTCCATTTTGCAGAAGAGGAAATTGAGGCTTTGGATGGATAAATGAGCCTTGTAAGTTCACACTGGTGCTAAGGGGTGGAAATGTGAATAACATGTATAGGTTAAGCTTTTGAGTTCTTGGACCCAATTCCTGTGTGTTGGGGGGAGGGACGCCCCCAAACACCACCAAGCAATTCGTGGATACTAGCAGGGTGTTGGAGAATCCAAATCAATTGTGACACCATCCAGTGATAGAATCAAGGTGCACAGGTTGAGGGCTTAGTGCTACAAGATTCTACTCCCCCCCACCTCCAATTCAGCAATCAGGTGCAAGTCCAGGTTGTTACCCGTATTTCTGACAGATTGGCTATACATCAGAGGTTCCCATGACTTCCTCCTTGGGTTTAATTAATTTGCTAGAGCAGCTCACAGAACTCAGAGAGACATTTTATTTACTAGAGTATCAGTTTCTTACAAAAGGATGTACTTCAGGAATAGCCAGATGGAAGACATGCATAGGGCAACGTATGTGGGAAGGGCTCAGAGCTTCCACATCCCCTCCTCTCCAAGCGCACCATTCTCCCCAAATTTCCATGTGTTCACCAACCTGGGAGCTCTCCAAGCCTGTTCTTTCGAGTTTTTATGAAAGCTTCGTTACATAGACATGATTGACTAACTCATTGGCCACTGATGGTTGATTAAATCTCTAACTCCTTCTCCATTGGTCAGGAGGCGGAACTAAAAGTTCCAACCCTCTAATCACATGATTGCTTCTGCTGGTAACCAGTCCCCATCCTTAGCTGGGATTCAAAAGTTACCTCATTTTAACAAAAACCCTTTATTGCTCTCATCACTTAGAAAATTCCCAGTGTTTTTTGGGGCGCCTGGGTGGCTCAGTCAGTTAAGCATCTGACTCTTGATTTTTGGCTCAGGTCCTGATTTCAGGGTTGATAGATCGGGCCTTGAGTAGGGCTCTGGGCTCAGCAAGGAGTCTGCTTGAGGTTTCTCTCTCTCCCTCTGTCCCTCCTCCCCACTCATGTTTGCATGCTCTCTCTCTCAAATAAAAAAAATCTTTAAAAAAAGAAAAAATTCCCAGAGTTTTAGGAGCTCTGTGCCAGAAAAGGGGACAAAGACCAAATATATGTATTTCTTCTTACAGATCACAATACCACAGTAAAAAAAAAAAAAAAAAGAAGACAATAATACAATTTATAATGTGCACAGAAGGTAGGGTCAAAAAAGGAAATATAAAGTATGAAAACAGAGACCTATAAGTTATGCTGATAAAAAGTTAAATGTGTTTTAAAGTTGGGACATATTTTTAATGAAATATTTCAAAAACCTATAGCATATTCTTTTTTAAACCACTGCCATCTAGAGTAACCTGGGTTTTCATATGTCAGATTTGCTTAAGGTGAGATCCATCTGTATAATTTGGAACTCTATTTATATAACATTTAAAAAGTGGCCTATCCTTTGTCATAAATGATCCATGCAGTTCACCACTCTCGGTCTTTACAGTTAAGAGAGATCGTGGTGTCCTTTATTGTATTGACACAATATAATGATGTTTATATCAAATATAACCTTCATAGGTGGCCTATAAAATCCTTTTATGCTTCCTCTGATCTATTTGAATGTACGGTTAAGCTGTGCACATAACTATGTACTTCAAATGGAACATAGAAATGTTATTGATTTTTATCATAAATAGTTTCTTTTGGGGGCATTTTAAACTTTTATTTATTTTTACTTACTTTTTAAAAATAATTTCTATGCCCAGTGTGGGCCTTGGATCAAGAGTCACATACTCCACTGACTGAGCCAGCCAGGTACCCCCTTTGGGGGCAATTTTTAAAAGTCTGTGTCATTTTTTTAGTTTAGACTGAGAGAGAATACCAATGAAGGTCAATTTACTCAGAGAATCACTTAGAGTTTAGTGTCCGTATATTTTCACAAGACCAAACAAAACAAATAAGCCAACAGTAATTTAAAAAATTCTCAAGGGAAAATCTCAAGGAAAAACTTATTTCGGTATAGTTTTAGACTTGCCTTGCGCACAGTGGGCACACAAAAAATATTTGTTAGACTGACTATTCCTTGTGTCAAGGACATTTCTTTGTGGCAATCCTGACACCGATGTGTGATTTGACGCTGCTGCATGTTGGATTCTCTGGGAAGCGGATTCACGTAGCAGTTAGTGTATAGGAAGTTTACTAGAGTTTCCTCTGGAAAGAACCAAGGATGGGCAGAGGGGGGAGCTGGTCTGCATTGCAGTCTCAACCAAGGCTTCAGTCTACCCCTTTTCAAGATGGGTTGACTCTTCCAATTCCTGTCTTGTTCTGAGAGGGGCCTTTTAAATCTGGTATTGACCAGTCATTAATGTGGGCTTTCCCCCCTCCTCCCCGCCCAGGGAAGATAGCCTGACCTGGGGAGAGGGTCGACTGGGAAGATAGCAGTACTTCAAGCGTCTGGAGTAATCGGAATGAGTCTTGGTACCCTGAAGGGGGTTCTGAGAGGTGTAGCATGGTATTCAACACAGAGACTATGCCCAGTGAGCTCCACGAAGCAAAAAATGGTAGAAGGAATATTTTGACTATGCTGTTCCTTCTCCACACCCCATTTTTCAACCTCTAATTCTCTTGAAGGACAGACATTTTTTGTTTCTTTCATGACTTTCAACTCCCAGGTAGACTTGCGAGGTCTGACTTGGCTAATTATTCTGAAAATTTCCTATTCATTATCTCACATAGCAGGGAGCCTCTTTGGACCATCAAGCCTGTAAATTTACGATTGCACATTAATCAGGGAAATATAATTGCTAGCTGCTGCCTCTGGGCTCGGGGCGCACTGTATATGCTGGGATATATACAATTAGCCCCAGGGTTTGCTCAGAAGCACTCGCCCATCCAACAAGAAAATGAGCATTACAGTAATTGAGAAAATGAACATCTTGGGTCATTTTCTTGCTAGCAGTGGGTAGAAACTCTTATCATTGAATTGCCCTGCTTTGTTTTTCATTATCTCTCAAAAGCATTGGTAGGCAAAAAACTACAGTAGTCCCCACTTAGCCACAGGGGATATGTTCCAAGATCCCCAGTGGATGCCTGAGAATGTGGATAGTACTGAACCCTACATAGAGTATGTTTTTTTCTATACACGCATACTCGTGATAAAGTTGAACTTACAAAATAGGCGCGGTGAGAGATTAGCAACAGTAACTACTAATGAAATGAAACAATTATAACAATATACTGTAGTAAATGTTTTGTGAATGTGGTCTCTTTCTCTCGAAATATCTTGTACTGTACTCACCTTTCTTCTTGTAGTGATGTGAGATAATAAAACGCCTAGGGGAGGAGATGAGGGGAGATAGATGATGCAGGCATTGTGAGGTAGCTTTTTTGTTTTTAGGATTTTATTTATTTATTTGACAGAGAGAGAGAGAGCACGCGCACACGCACAAATAGTAGGGAGGGGCAGAGGGAGAAGCAAGTCTCCCGCTGAGCAGGGAGCCCAATGCGGGGCTCTATCCCAGGACCCTGAGATCATAACCTGAGCCAAAGGCAGATGCTTAACTGACTGAGCCACCCAGGTGTCCCTGTGAGGCAGCTTTGAGCTACTACTGATGATATGTGAGAAGGAGGATCATCTGCTTCTGAACAATGGTTGACCATGTGTAGCTGAAACCGTGGATAAGTGGGGAGTATTGTGTTTGACACACACAGAATTTTAGTTTGTTTGGGGTGAGGAAGATGAAGTTCAAGAGAAGGAAATACTAAGTGCTAAAGCAGCACACATTCAGTGCTCTGATGTCTCTGTTTTGTATTATTTTTTTCACTGGATGGAATGGGATGGTAGAACTTGACCTGGCAGTTCTGAAAATCTTCTAAAAGTGTGTACATGATTTTAGCTGTGTATACATGGGAACATTTCTCTTTTTTCCTGAGTGCATATAGCTGTCCTTAGGTGCTCAAAGTGATCCACGACACCAAAAAGTTGAGGAATCATGACACTAAAAGTAAAACAAAGTAAGATTTAAAAAAACCCCTCATTCATTCTCTGGTTCAAAGCTATTCTCTCTAGTATCATGCTGACACATCTATTTAGATGCTCCACAAACTTCAACTTTTCTACAACTAATTCATCACAAGCAAGTCCTATCACTGTTTTTCCTACTTCTGTTAATAACCTCACAGTCATGATTATTAATTGCTCCACGTAGAAATCCAGGCATTTGTTTTCCCCTCCCCTCTCTTCCCCACTTCTGAGACCCCTGTGATGAAGTGTCTTCTATTCTAGAAATCATTTACTTTGGGGTACTCTTGGCTCGGCACTGCTCAAAATGCTTCGTGGAGCCCTTGTTCGATGGCAAATAGTTCTGGGACATGGTCATTAAAAGGGAGGAGTAGAAAATGTTTTCTTATATCAGGAGAGAAGGAAGAAGTCAGTGAGGTCTAGCTTGTGAGAAAATACTACTTAAAGTCTTTTGCTTTGAGGTGATGGGTGAAGGAAAGGGCCTTTCCTAGACCAGTCTGAACCTCGCTACCTTACACAGCAATTGCACTGGGGAGAGGTACGTGAGTTGGAATTAAGCACTTGTGGGCTGGGTTTGAGAGGCCAATAATCTTTGAGATGACTTGGTGTGAATTCTGCTTGTAGCGACGCTTCATACCTAGTAGGGAAAAGAATCCATTCAAATTCACAATTTTGGAGACATATAAATGGCATTTAAGCAAAGAAAAGGCAGGCCACTCAAGCAAAATTTCTTGTCCCCAGCAAAGTTAGGCAGATTTTCCCCATGTCTTATGAAGTCTGCCACACATTTTTGAGCAAGAAATTGTTCTCTTAAGACCTCTCTTTCTATTTCCCCTGTATCCTTACAAGGAATTCATCCTTGTAAGCAATTTGTGTATTTCTTCCTTGGAACTCTTAAGAATGTGACTTGCTGGGCTAGAAAAACCTACAGCTAAAAGGAAACATTTTCCTGCCAGTGATCTCACAGGTATTTTACTGACGCCTAAAATTCCAGTAACTAGGTACAAAGTGTGTCTTTCCATGAGGAAGGATGAGGAATAAGGGAGGAAAAGAAGGAAGTCAACCAATATTTACTGTGCATCTATTATGGAACAGAAACTGTGCTAGGCCTTTATTCTGATGATTCATTTGTGTACTTGATCCTACTTTCCAAAGTAGACAGAATTATCCCAGAAGAGGAAATTGCTGTCAGTGAGTTTATGCAACTTGCCCAAAGTCAATCACCTTGTCCTTAGGGGAATTTGTCGTAACTAGGATCCCAGCATTGTGCCCCAGGACAAGGCACATAATGCTCGGTGCTTAGGAAAGGCTGTCATGATATTTACTTCTATCCTGTTGCTTATATTTGGATGAGGACAGTGGAGAGTAGAGTCTGGAGCTAGCTCTGGAGGAGGGAGGAGATTGGACGAAGGGATGGCTATTTACCTATTTCCTCTCAGCTCCAAGTCAGCTCTCCCACGTGTCCTCTGCGAAGCTGTGGGACTCTGCAAGAGTACCAAAGACTGGAGAAAAACAGAACCATCTCTGATCTGGCAAACTGCTGGCTGCCTCAGGGGATTGTTAGAGAAGACATCGTCTTGACCAAGAAGCTCTTGGAGAAAATGTCTGAATCTCACGTTATCCATGATAAGCACATTCCTTAATGCATGGAAGTGTGAGGTTCAGGGAGAGCTTCTAGGTGATGTTTCTGTAAAGCAAATGCAAAAGGCCACACAGAGGAATCACATTTTTATACTGTGACCTCTTTTCAGTAAGTCAGTTGCTCAAAAAAGAATCATTTGCAATTTGATCCCTTTTCCTAGAGATACCAAAGTAGTCTGCCCTCCTGTGTCCAATCCCTCTCTTACCTTCAGAGGGCTTGAGATTAGATAGTGCACCAGATTTGAACCCCTCTCCCCAACTATCCAGTTTCTCCTTTTACTCAAATGTCAGTGAATGCTTTCAACTGTTTTCTGAAGAAACAAATTACCTATTTATTGAAAAGAGTTAACTGTAGCTTGCTGACAAACAGCATTTAATTTTCAAGAGCAGCTGTCAGACTTTTAAAACATTAAAAGCTCATCAAAAACATTTCAGAAAGTACAGCCAAAACCTTATAAGTGACTTTCTAAAATCTGTTCTGCTCAGATGTATCCTAGATAATTAACAGGCATAGTAGTTTTCATATTCTGGGTAAAGGTTGTTTGTTTCTTCTTTTTTAAAAAATTAAGTTAATGGGTTTCAGTTTTTGTGTATTTTTATATATTCATCTTAAGTTCCACAAATGGATACAACATGAAGCAATAAAGATGAAATGACCATATTACATTGAAGACCTACAATCTGTCCAAAGGTGAGGAAACCTTGTTTCATGTTGGATGGCAGGAAGTGCACTTAATTATAACTCTTCTTCCCCAACCCTGTTCTCCAAACTCATTCTCACGTGGAGCCCTCCTGACACTCACCAGATGGAATGATCGAAAGGCCCAGGTGGGAGAAACAAAGTCCTCTGAATGCAAAGCAGTTTAGAATGGAGTCTGAAATTCCAGCTGGATCCCCACTTTCTGAAATGTATTTCATGTAATCTTGTCCTGTAATTACTCAATGAAAATAAGATTTCCACCACCAAACATACTGGGGGATTCAGGCATACGGTGACTGTCTCTTAGAGATTTAGCACATAAATCATACGTTAAAGACTCTGAGAAGTCCTGCAGTAAGGAAACCAATTGAACTTTGTGAGAGGAGGTAATTTCCACATTTATGTGACCATAAAGCATCTTTTTCCTTTTACGTTTTACATGGCACAGCAGTGCAAACTAGTTTTCCTTGAACTGCGTTTTTGGGATACTGTGTATAAATGAAAGAGAAAGGTGAGCACATTTAAAGGCTTCTTCGGCAAAAGACTGAAGCCTGGGGAGAGATTAGATTCAGTCATATTTGCTTTCTGAAAAATATAAGGCCTCTTATATCAATTAGGACTGTCTGTTGAAAAGGATAGAAAACTTTCAAAGTAGTTTAAAGTGAAAAGAGATTATTTGGTAATTCACAATACTGAAGAGTCCAAGGTAGACTTGGTCTCCAACACTGCTAAATTTAGGGATCAAGCAATGTTTTACACCACCTCCAGTCCTACCATTATTCTCAGAGTCCTTCTATGGTCTCTGGAAGCCCATCCTCTCTTTGTGGCAGCTCAATTGGTAGCTATGGAAGTTCCATCCGTGTTTTCAGGGTAGAGTTCAATGGGAAAGAGACCCCTTCTTTGGTAGGACTAGTGAGGGAGACCCTTTCTAGTCAAAGGGATTGTGAATGGAGGCAGTGAGGATCCATAAAAGAAACTGAGGACTGTCTCGAGAAGAAGGAATGGGTGCTGGGGAAGGCACACAAACAAAATGTCAGAAGAATAATCCAGTGCATCTCCATCATCTATTTTTCTGTTGTGCTACCAGGAAAAAACAACCATTAGAACATGCTCTAGAGGTTATGTGTGCTTACTTGAGTGACAGGAGAAGGGAAGAAGCTTGGAGTGTTGGCTGGATTCCCGTACTGCATGGGAGCAAATTGGAAAGAGATTTTGGTTCGAAGAAATCATTGATGGGTGGAAAGGAAAGCAGTAGGTCTTAGAAGAAGAAAAGAATGTGTATGACCATTGAATTCCCCTGAACTGGAAATGTGGCCCAAGTAGTTTGCACTAAGAAGCCCGCTGAGCTAAGGAAAGAAGAGGCCAAAGATGACAGAGAAGAAAAAAGTGAAGCCATGACCCACCCTTGTTGAGTCTCATTCCTTTGGTCTTTAGCATTTCTCTTCGTCCCACTGTCTATTTCCTTACAATTTTCCATCGCTTAGAGGGTTACCCCAGTTCTTCACTTGGCGAGTCCTTCTTTCCCTTCAAGATCTCCAAGAATCTCCCTTTCTACAAGTGATCACACAGCGCCTGACCTCTGTGGCTTGGATTTGGGAGTCTTCTTATATTTCATGCCTGGATGAGAGGTGGGATGTAAATGGTTATTTATTGTAAGTAGGGAAGATACTTTCATTGCAATCCAAAGTTGTACTGTGAGTGATTTCTCCTCCCCCTCACCCATGTCAATACTTTATATGTACACATGTCAATACACTTTGTGTGTGTGTGTGTGCGTGCACACACACGCGTGTGTGAATTGTGGTGCTTTTATGGATCGTTGCCCAAAGTACCTCATAGCCCTGCATCTCCCAGCCCTCCATCTCCCCCTCTCACCACTCTCTGACTTACACCTTATGCTCCGTCATTGCAGACCTCCTGCAGCTCCCTATACATCCTTAGACTGGGGGACGCTGTCCTGGGTTTGATTCCCTAGAAACAGCCCAATATGTGGATTCTGTGGCAGTGATTTACTGAGGGAGGGCTCTCCAGAGAAACCTGAAACAGAGTGAGAGAAGCAGTGTAGGACCGAGAAATGTGCCAGGCAAAGATGTGAGTTCAGCTGATCCTATAGGGGGCTCTGGAGCACGAATTATATCACAGAGTGCTTCTGTTTTGAGGTAAGGGGACTGGCCTTTTATATCACCATTCCAGTCTGCCATTGGCTGTTGGCCCCTTTTAGAAAAGACAGAGTCTCCCAGGCATTCCCAGGTAAGTGGTAAGTCACCTCCCTTAAGCTGGAACCATTCTTCGAAGAGTGCAGTGGTGAGCTGCTAGCAACCAATGCTCAAAGCAGCCCGGAGATTTACTATGACTGTTCTCAGTGTTCGCTCCCATAACTCACTCCCTGAAAAGTCATCAGCCCCTCCTCCTGCTTTACTGCCTAAAAACTTGCCTCCATACAGTGGGTTTCAAACCTTACTATGCATCAGAATCATCTCGAGGGCTTGTTAAAACTCAGATTGCTGACTCCCATCTTCAGAGATGCTGAGCCAGTCACTTTGGGGTGGAGCCCAGTAATTTATATTTCAAACAAGTTCCAAGGCCATATTGATGCTGCTGGTCCGAAGCCCACACTTTTTCAGGACCACTGGTTTAATAAATTCTCTTCATTCTTCATAATTCAACTCAGCAATCACTTCCTTTAGGAAACCTACTTATTCATTCTTACTCCCATCACCCTTCCCCATCTTGGATGGCTACCATTTTGCTTCAGTAACACCCCATGCATTTTCCCCCCTGCATTGGAATTATATATAGGAGAGTCTCTGCTCCAGGTGGCAGGTGGGGGGATATGAGGAGTCCACCAGCAGAGCGAAGGATGATATGTGTTCAGACTTCCAAAGAAAAGCTTTGAATGGATTTCCCATAAAAATCAATTCTGTCTTGTTGCCTTGTAAATTCTTGAGGACAGCACTCTGTCTTCCTCATCGTAATACGCCTGGCCCTTAGAACTTCATCTGATGCTTCATGGGAGTCCAATACAAGTTGGTGGAACTAAACAATATCAGTCTTGGTTAGAGCTGGTTTCAGGAGAAAATAGGTTTAACTTACATAAGTTGAATACTTGCATAAATTACGTTTAACTCACCTAGGGGACATACATCAATTTGTAGATAAACTTTTGGAAAATAATTTCTTTTTCAGTTGAGGTTTGCCTTCTCTGGTGCACCACGTCTGCCCCTTAACGTGTGTTGAAAGGCATTAACCTGGCTTTTCATCCACACACAAATGAGTCACTTCCAAAAATAAGCACCATTTCTGGTCCAACACTTACTTAATTCATGAACCTGTAATTTGCTTTTGGAAAAATCATCTCATAAAATGATGATGACTTGAGGTGGAAGGAGCCTAGCCCAGAGCTAGGAAAAAAAAAAAAAGTAAACTTTGTGCATCACTGCAAAGAACAGAATGTAAGCAGCGTCAATGTCAGTAGCTGCTAAATGCAAGCATTGACTGTGGCAGACAGGCTTCCTTGAGAAAACATGGGCCAGTGACAGAAAAGTAACAAATAGATGTCGTTCATAGTGAAAGTATGCGTGTTTTCTCCAGAAGAAACATAATAATTGGGGGAAAATTAGCAAGAGGTAACCTGGGAAGAGCGGGTAGGGAGTATATAATGCCATGACTGTTCAGGTATAAATCCATCAAAGCTGTTGACACGGTTCTCTTATTAGCTAATATTTAAAATGTTGTTTTAAGGAAATGTTGCGTCTGTAAAGTACCAGAGGCAAGAGGGTCTGGAGTGGTTGCCATTAAACATCTTTGCTAATTGCACACGCCAGCTACTGCTACAACATCAGTCTGTGGCCTCCCCTGACGGGCGAGGCGGCCCAAGCTAACCCAACATTTGGAATTAATGTGTTTACTTGAAGAAACACAAAGTCTGATTCAATTAGCATCCAAAGTGATGGAGCCTCCAGAGTTTAATGTTGGAGGTTTTTCTTTCCCTTCTTTTCTTTTTCTTTCCTTTTCTTTCTTTTTTTTTTTACAGTTTATACTCCAGTGTTTACAGAACTTAAATCAATGATGAAGAGATTTTTTTTTTTGGGTCTTGGAGGCTGAAAACATAAAAAAAAATTGGATTAAAATTATGGAGCTACTTTGACATGATATATTAAGAGCTCTGAATGATGCCTAGGGATGTGGAAGAGGAGAAAAACACTTGAGTAAGTAAACAGAGTTTATGAGACTTGTTTATGCCAGGAGAGCAGGATGAATATTTCTGACTAAAAGTTAATTAACTATTTTGCCTCAGCGAGCCAATTTGTCGTCTTAAACTTTGATTCATTAACTGCAAACTGAGAGGGTTGCTTGTTCCTCGGTATACTCGTAGGCTGAGTTGGTGTTAAATGGTGCTGTGAGATATTGTCTGTTCTCCCCAATTGAAACTACTCGAAAAGGCTATTATACTGAAAGTAAGACTTTTTAAGTGGCAGTAAGGAGATGGGTACTCTTTCAGAGCAAAGCCTACGAACTGTATGGCTTAATTGCAAAGCTAATCAACCCTTATTAAATAAAACCAGGATAAATCCCGGATTTTCGAGTCTGCACATTTAATGGGGCATGGAAGTTGCTCAGTTGGCAATACTGAAGTCTTAAGACTTGTGAGCTTTATGGGTGACGTCTGGTTTTGCCACTCGGAGGCTATAACTTTTAAAAAAATATGTTCTGATGAGAAAACAAATCTCCATTTGTCAAGATATTGGCTTTGTTTCTAATCACACCATGTTTTGTGAAGGCCCATTTGCTGGATATGGAGCATCTTTGAGCTCACGACCGGGCAAGTTAAAAGTAGAGCACTTAGGGAAAAAGAATTCCAACCACCCTCTCAAGACGATGATCTTTAAGATTTTAATCACAGCTGCAGAGGATATTTGAAGAGTGAATATGTGTTTTTTAAGGGGCAAGTTTGGACACAACTGCATGGACACATCCATGACTAACTTTATAACATAGGACATATTTAAGAATAATTTGTGAAAATTCATGTAACTTCGGTAGGTTGGCTCTGTAAACCTTGACCCAAATAGAAATACAGGAAATGTTATTCTTCACAGGAGCGATTGATTTTTCTACAGTACAGCCTGTGGTCTCTCGGTCTTGCACTGGTTCTTTCTCTGTGAAGGAGAGAGCACTCTGTCTCTCTCCATGGGAAGCCTTTTCATGGGCGCACATATGAAGTCTCCTTGAATAAGGACCAGACCATAAATTCCATGAGAGTAGGGACTAGGTATGTATGTAACCCTATACCTAGCACCCAGAACAATGCTTGTTGAATGAATAAAGGAATAAATGAGTGAACGAACAAATGAATGAATGCATTGGGACATTTTAAAATATACCTAGGAGGTTATAGTGTTGTGATAGAATGAATAACAGGTTAATCTGGGGTTTCCTGCAAGGCTGGGGATATTGGGTTTATAGGTGGTACCACAGTGAGTAAGCATAGACTGTGTGGTCAGATGAGTTAAAAATCTTTGCTTTTCTACCTACTATGTATCTTTGGGCAAGTTATGTAATCTCTTTAAATCTTAACTTTATCATTCATAAATTAGGGTTAATAATGATAATACCTTTTTCATAGGCTTACTGTAGGGAATTTAAAAGGTAATGTGTAAAGGGCTTTGCAGAGTCCCTGCTACTTAGCTCTAAGAATTGATGAAGCTGCCATGTGCTCTGAGGTTATTGATCTAAAATGGAATTTGTCTCAAAGAGAGTAAGAAAATATCAGTATTTACAGTTGAGGCTTTATAAAGACAAAAAAAATTCAACTAATAGAACTTTACAAAATGACTTTTGCATTTCCAAAGATTGTGATATATACTGATAATGACTTACATTCGTGCCTGCTGTCTTGACTCAAGAAGAAACATGGAAGTTGAGCAAATTGGATGTGTCCCATTTTAGAAAATGAATATAGTCATGTCTGGTATTAGCACAGATAGCAAGAATATCAACAAAAATGGGCCAAGCCATTATTGGGATTAACTGTCCCAAAGTTATAAAGTTGTCAGCAATGTAATCACAGTGGTGAAATAGACTTTTTTTCCCCAAAGATTCCTGAGATGTTAAACTTTAGGATATGAGTGTGTGTGTGAGAGAAAGAATAAGAGACAGAGACAAAGAGAGACAGAGAGAGAGTCTTTGAGTGATGGGTGCCTAAAGCTTTCTATTGGGCATACCGAAAAGAAGGCAGCTTGGACACTGGTGGAGAATATATTACAGGATAGGAATACTCTTTATTGTTTACACAGTTTCACATGTTATCATTAGTAACAAGAGCTGCAATCGCATATATGTAATAATACATATATAGAATCCTTGTGCCTTGGCACCAGGGGCTCTATCTTTGGTCTACTCTGGGTACCTGTAAGTTCTTCTCTAAGGAGGGAAAAAAAGACGAGTGTCGTTCATTTCTTCCAGCTGAATTATCTCCATGAGTAGATTTCTTGCCCCTTCATCACCCACACTAAAGTTGTCACGACACGCAGCTTTGTTTGGAGGAGTTGTGGTGATTGGACACTGCAATTTACTCACTTCTCTCAGCTAGAAGAAAACACACACATGCACACAGACATGGAATGCTGAAGAAGATTCAAGCAGCCCTTTTTTTAAAAAAAATCAAAACATATAACATCACTTTTACCATCTGAGCAATTTTTAATTTTCTAATTTTTTTAAAGATCTTATTTATTTATTTGACAGAGAGAGACACAGCGAGAGAAGGAACACAAGCAGGGGGAGTGGGAGAGGCAGAAGCAGGCTTCCCGGTGAGCAGGGAGCCCAATGAGGGGCTTGATCCTTGGACCCTGGGATCATGACCTGAGCCGAAGGCAGATGCTCCACTGACTGAACCAGCAGGGCGCCCCTGAACCATTTTTTAACTGGTTAAGAACTTTAAAATAGTTTAGTCACATTAGGTGTATTTGCATTGTTGTTGAACAGATCTCCAGAACTTGTTCTTCTGGAAAACTCTCGACCCATTGAACAACAGTTCCTCCTTTCCCTCATCCCACCAGCCCCTGGAAACCACTCTTCTCCTTTCTGTTTCTGTGAATTTGACTACTTTAGATTCTTCGTATTAGTGGAGTTGTAGAGTATTTGTCTTTTTGTTACTGGCATATTTCACTTAGCCTAGAGTCCTCCAGGCTCCTCTGTGTTGTCACGTATGACAGGATTTCTGTCTTTTTAAGGCTAAATAGTATTCGATCCTGTGTACGTATCACATTTTCTTTCTTCATTCATTTGGTGATGAACGTTTGGTTGCTTCCACCTCTTGGTTTTTGTGAATAGTGTAATAAACGTGGCCGGATGCAGAAATCTCTCTGGCTGCAGCAGGCTCTTTCATCTTCCATTGTACCTAATTAGATTTAAAAAAAATGAATGGATAAAAAAATGAATGACCAAATGACACCTTTTGTTGTTGGGTTTCTGTTGATCTGACTTATACATTGGATGGCTGATGTCTGAGAAACATGGAAAAGGGTTGTTAATCAGACTTCGAATTCAAGAGTCAGTGCCCATATCCTTGTCCTGATTTTCTATAGAACGCAGGAGCAGTACGCGTGAGGTGGTACACATGTAGTTAGGAGTAGGCATTGCAGCCGGACCAGGGAGGACGTGGCCAGGCCAGTGATCAGGGCAATGGAAGTCAGCTTAGCAGGAAGGCTCAGCTGGGTGCCATCTGTCATCACTACTGAGGGCCAGAGCGGATGATAGAAGGTAACAAAGATCAAGAACAAAGTATAAGAGACCAGGGCAACTGTATGTGGGCAGGGAGAGGTCAAAACTAAGCAAGATGTCGGGCGCCTGGGTGGTGCGGTTGGTTAAGCGACTGACTCTTGGTTTCAGCTTAGGTCGTGATCTCCAGGTCATGAGCTCGAGCCCTGTGTGGAGTCCTCACTCAGGGTGGAGTCTGCTTCAGATTCTCTCTCCCTCTGCCCCTCCCACTTGTGCTCTCTCGCTCTCTTCAAATAAATAAATAAATCTTAAAAAAAACCCAAAAAACAAAACTAGGCAAGATGTTTAGATACCAGGAATGGGACAAAAGCAGCAAGAAATGAGGCACTTATATGGCTCGTAGATTAACAATAGTAATGTACTACTAAGAATTATATTTATGGACTACTTAGTCTGTGCCAGATACTAAGTACTTTCTGTGAATTGAATCATTTAATCCTTCCTACAACCCTAATGAAGTAAGCTTAATTTTACATGTGAGGAAACCAAGTCTCCAAGAGGATAAGTAACTCACCCAAGGACACAGTCAGGAAATGGAAGGTTGGTTTTCAGACTCCATACTGCTTTCTGGTTGTAGATATGTAGATATGTAGATAAGTAGATATGAACTAGACAGGGTAAATAAGGGGATAAGTAAAATGTCACTTGTCTCTTTGTAATGAGCCTTGTAATGCATTACCTGGTGTGTAACAGGTATCATTTATCATTTAATTAAGATTCAGTCAGTGACCTGGTTTGGATAAATGAGATTTTGACATAGTTTCCCTCAAATTCAGGAGTTGTTTCTGTGTTACCAGACATGAAAAGGATACAGGAGTGGAAACCTTATGTTCCGAATTTTCAAGAGACTCTGTTTTCAAACACTTTGTCCCCAAATGCAGTCCCATGCCTACCACAGTTATCTGAAATTCTTGTTAAAAAATATTGTCTCTGTGGAGAAAGCTATTTGTGTTAACTGGTGCATTTTTTTCGGGTTAGAAACATCCGACTTCCTAGCCAGATGATTTGTTTTAATTTTGCAATTATACATTCAGCCTCAAAGTTTTGAAGAAGGAAGCATTGAGACAATGATCTGAGGCTTTGAAGCCTGAGGAAGACTCCCCTGGGCAGAAGGAACGGCAAAATTGTAAAGGTGGAAGGGCAGGGGTTGAGCGGGATGGAAGGAATGTTAGATTTGGTGCCAGGAGATGCAGGTTCACGTTTGTCCCCCACTGACTCCACACCTGAAACTGAGAATTTTAATACCACATTTTCAGTTATGACGCAGTTCACATGAAATCATGTTATGTGACTGTACTCTGTGAAATGTAAATTTACTAAAGCAAATGGTAGGCATTTTTTGGTCACAGCTGAATTACCGATCTCAAGAATCAATATAAATAAGCCCTTTATAAAAGTTTAGACTTCGTAATACATAATAATACACAGTAATCCTTCTAGGATGGACTCAAAGAGTCGAGAGAAATCCCCGTAGCAACTAAGCAGAGCTCTAAGTGGGGATTGACGGATTGGTGAGGACGGGACAAAGCATCACGCCTTCTCTTGGAGGCCAGACTTCAGAAATTCACCAACTTTTTGAGCGGCTGGAGCTTCAAGTTTCAGAAGTGATTTCTAAGCCCCACGAGAGGGAGCTCATGCTCTTCTTAGGCATCGCTGGTTAGCTCTCCAGTATCTCATTGAAAATAGACTGTAGTTTGGAAGGTGAGGCGTGATGCAGAAAATGGATTATGAGATATGATCCTCAAGAAAATATTTTTGGAAAATGCAAGCATAAGTTCTTCAGTGTGTTTGAAAGTTCTTGAGAAAATTCTGGCCAGGATCCCTTTTAACCAGCTCCTTAAAGAAAAAAGAACCGCTGCTATTATTTTAGATGAATCTTTCTGGCTTCGCATCCATTCCACATATTCTCTTCCTGGAAAAGAGCACTGAGAGATGAGAATCCAGTAGAAAGGATGCCCAGCTCCACTTAGCCCAGCAGCTTTGTGAGGCAAAACCAGGAATATCCCAATTCTGGCACCGGTAATCACAGTCTGTTTCAGTTAAACATTTAGGGAGCAAGAGTAGATGCACACAAATTTAAAAACAAGCTAATTGCCTGTAATACTTTTATAAAGATGATCAGGAGGGGTGTGTGTGTGTGTGTGTGTGTGTGTGTGTGTGTGTGTGTGACAGAGTGCTAGGATGGGTAGAAGGCGGCATGGAAGGAGGGCAGTAAAATCCTCAGTTCTGATGTTATTTATTTTATGATGTGGCACACTTCTCAGGGCTGCAAAATATGATCAAAAGAGAGATGTCTAAAAAGCACCAACCTCTCTGCTTGTGAAGCAACACAGACAATGGAAGACATGAGCTTTTGGCTCCCAGTACCTTATTATAAATATTATATTACAGTGGAAAAGTAGGTACAATTACAAATTCAGTCAATGTATTAGAAGCATTAATCGTTTTAATCAGTGCTAGTTTTCCAGAAGAGCTTTGTGCAAGTGGAATTGATATACATAAAATAGTTTTTATCTTTAACTCTCACAATAAAATTGAAAATTATTTTGCTGTACACGGTTTTGGTTTAATAATAAAACTGCTAAGGCAGTGAATCTTTTAAAAACAATTAAAGGAAAATAATGATTGTTTTTAACCAAACATTTAACAAGAAAGTGTTTTGCTATCCATTAGTAAATCAGTAATGAAACAAACCATGAAATGCCAATTCATAGGATTGAAGTTTAAATTGAATGAGATGTGATGGAGTCACGTTGTTACCAGCAGAGGCCAACTGGCTGCTTCCCAAAGGGACTATGCAGGGGGTATTCACTGTCTGCAAAATCAGAAACCACACTGGATAACCCTTTCAAAGTGAATCCATCTTGCGGTGATTGATATATGAATTAAAAAGACGATGAGAAAAAAATAAAAAGACAATGAGAAATGTAACTTGTATTTTCAAATCAACATGATCAGAGAATTATTTTCTAATAGGAAAAACTTCAAAGGAAGTCACATTTCATCAGGAGATCGTTTGGCAGGAAGCGAGAATAAAAGGGTTGACTTGGATATTTTGAGGTTTTTTTTCAGGTAAACTATTTGAGTTATTGCTCCGTATTACAAGGATAGTTTCTCCAACGGGATAGAAGTGTTAAGAGTAGACAGTCAATAGGTAGTGAATTAAATGTTTTGATGAAGGTGTTATGGGGTCATTTAAGAAAAGGGCATTTCATCCTGTCAGGGGAAGAGGGAAGGATGAAAGAATACTTTAGAAGGAAATAATGTGAGCTAAGCTCTTGATTATCCAGAGACTTGCACAGTTAATAGTATCTGTCTTCAAAGATGTCTCAAACCCAATTGGCAACAACTTTTACCTTCCGTGTGATTTAGGATGTGAGCAATTAATTATTCAGCAAGTCAGGGCAGGGTCAGCTCGTTTGGAATCCATGGGATCTTTACTGGAACACTGTTCGGTAATTCACCCCAATGACATTTGTTGAAGCGTGGCCTCCTGAAACTTGAATGTGGTTTGTATTTCAGCTTGACATTTTGGCTTTTGTTGAGGCAGTAGTCAGCTTACTGCATAGTCAGTGTGATGTTTTCCATTGTTTAGCATGGTGTTGATAGGCATTACTAGTTTGGTTAACAGTTTACAAAGGAAACCCATTAATCAGAAGACTAAATCTTATTAAGGAACATAAAACTGATAATGGTAAAATGAAATTTTGGATTACAACAGGAACTTTTCTGCAAGGACCACATAAAACATATATGACCCAAACTGAATCATCAATATATTTGATATTTGTCTGCAGATATGCTCCAACAAGGGCATCACTATCATTCGTTTGATTACTCAGGTCAAAGTCCTAGGAGAAATCCATGATTCTTCTCCTTCCTGTATCACCTATATCTAATCTCTCAGACAATCCTGTTGGTTGTACCTCCAAGGAATGTCTCAAATCCTGCCACTTACGATCGATGTTGCTAAAACTGTAGTCCAAGCCACCATCAGTTCTCACCTGGATCTTTGCAACCAGCTGATATCTTTTCCTTCCATCTCCCCTCACACTTCCTCCCCTGTTCTAATCTATCTTCTCTACACTAGTCAGAATGTAAATTTCTAAATGTAAATGGGAGAACGTTAATCTCAATCCATTTAGAATAAAATTCCATCCTTACCATAGCCTAAAAGACCTCACCCAGATCTGGGTCTTCACTTCCCATCATTCACAATGGCCACATTAATCTTTCTGACTTGAGAAGCCTCAGATCTTGTCTTCATCTGAGTCTTTGCTGCAGCTCTTCCCTGTGCTTGGAACATTTCATTCCAGTTCTCCAGCCGGGTGGTTTTTTCCCCAATATTTTGCTCACTCTGTATTTCCAAGATTGATCTTTCTTGGCTATCCTAGCTGAATTAGGCTTTCTTCTTTTCCCCAGTAAATCTAGCATATAACCTTTTTTTTTTTTTCACCTTCTTTATAGCATTTATTAGTGTTTATGGCTGGGCAAAATTTTCTACTTTTAAAGATTTGTGTGATTATGTCTTGTGTGATTCTTTATCTTAATCACCTCTGCAAAGTCCCTTTTCTCCTTTAAAGCTAACATATTTACAGGTTCTAGATTTTTAGGATGTGGACATCATAGGTGTGTGTGGGGTTCATTATTTTTCCTATTACATCCCTTTAGAGGTGGGGGTCTGATCCCCTACCCCAAGTAGCTGAGCAATGTTCTTCTTCCAGGAAAAGAAGCCTGTTAAATTTGTTTTTCTTCATCTGGTTACATTTTTATAAAATTTATATTTAAGATTTTATACTTTTATAGCAAAGTATAATAGAGACTAAGAAAGTACACCAAATATAAAAGAATATCTCAATGAATTATTAGAAAATGCTTCTAATACTGCTCAAATCAGAACATTTCCATCATCCAGAAGCCCCTTTATAACCCCTCCAATCACAAATATCTTCCCGTTCCCAGCGTTATCCAAGGTTACCAAAGGTAAGTGTTGCTAACTTCTAAAATTTACCTAAGCGGAATCAGTTGTAGAGTATAAATTATTTGTTTCTTTCTTCTTTAACTTATTATTATGTGAGTGTGATTATCAATATTGCTGCACATAGTTGCAGTTCATTTATTTTCATTGTGAAAGGTATTCCACTGTATGAGTATACCCCTCAAAAAATTTAAGCTAGTATACTGTAGTTCAGAAGTTAGTAAATTTCTTCTGCAAATGGCCAGAGAGTATTTCAGGCCTGATGGATCATATGATTTTTTTTTTACAACTATTCAATTCTGACATTGTATCATGAAAGCAACCAAAGACAATGGGTAAATGAATGGATGTGGTTGTGTCCCAAGAACTTACAAAATAGGTAATAAGCTGGAGTTGGCATTATGGACCACCCTGGAATATTTGGATTATTTCCAGTTTGGCGTTGTCATGAGTAAAGCTGTGTAATTTCTTGTCCATGGTTTTTGGTATTTATATGTATGTGATTCTGTTAGATACCCAGCAAGGAATGCATTACTTTGTTCAGCTTTAGTAGTTGCTGCCCATTTTCCCAAAGTGATTTTCACAAACAGTGTAGGTACTCCCATCTTATCAACACTTGGAATTTTCAGTTGTTGAAATTCTAGTCATTTTAGTGGGTATGTATTGGTATTTCCTCAATGTAAGCTTTTCTAATATGTCATCTAGGAAAATCAGTGGGCAAATTTTGTCATTTGAATACAGAAATTACACTGATTGTTCCAAGGATTAGTTTTATTTTTATGAAAAATATTATCTGAAATGAAATACAAATCAGGAAATTTAAGTGTTGCAGTTAAAAAAAAAAACTACTAGAATTTGGCTTGGCATTGGGAACAATGGGGTTTTAAATTGAATAGAAGGGTGAAGAACCTTTAAATTATTTTTACCTGAAATATTTTTAACCTTTCAGTGTGACTTTGGCTAGAGCAAAGAGTTCTATGCTTAGAACTAGTTCTAGTTTTATGACAGCTAGTATCAAATAGGTTATGATAATTCTGAAGAGAAACAGAATATATGACCTCAAAATATGCCACTTTGGCATATGGATTATTTTGAGCAAAAAGCAATCAAGAACAAGTAGACTCAAGAAAAACTTTTACTGCTCCTTTAACTACCTAAAAGCATTTATGTAGGGGGTCTGGCTCAGAGAGGGAGCTATTACCAGAAATAATTTTTATCTAAATGAGCTATCTGTACGCAGGGCAAATATCTAATGACCAAACACCTGCTCTTCTTTCTGTCTTGTGAATTACCCTCCGCCCCTTTGAAGTCTCAGGCCCCTATCCCATTCCTTAGCTTAGGATGGCATATAAGCCTCAACTTCCTGACTTGTCCTTGGATCTCATATTTTTCCTATATATATGAAATTAACTTTGTTTTTCTCCTATTAATCTCTTTTATGTCAATTTAATTATTAGACCAACTGAGGAACTGAAAAGAGTAGAAGGAAAATTTTTTCTCTCTACACTTATAAACTATATGAGCTTGAATAAGTTCCTTTAATAACATTGTTATAAGGTAGAATTAATAATACCTGCCCCATTGATTCCACATGAATTTTGTGAATACCAAATGTGATTATATTTGTGATAATTTAAAATATTCAGAGAGAATTAAACTTCTTTAAGGTTGCTTTATTTATTTAGGACACAAAATTTTAACTCTTAAGAATCTCCCAATGTCCACATAGTTCACATCCATCTGTAAAAATAGGTTAAGAACTTCTTTAAGTCAGAACTCTCTGAAGTAAATTGAGATTAAGGGAAGTGTGCCATTATGATTCATAAAAAATACATATTTGGTCTTATTCCCCTTTCCTGGCACAGAGCTCCTAAAACTCTTAGAATTTCCTGAATGTGAGAAGAATGAAGGTGTCTTTTGTTATTTAATGAGATGTTATTTAATGAGACCTAAGGATGGGGGCTTGTTGCCAGGAGAACCAACTGTGTGATTAGAAGGTTGAAACTTTCAGTCTCACCCCCTTGACCTCCAGGGAGGGGAGAGGGCTGGAGGTTGAATCAATCATCAATGGCCAATGAGTTAACAATCATATCCTTGTAGTGAAGCGTCCATTAAAAACAAAACAAAACAAAATGAGAGGGTTTGGAGAGCTTCTAGGTTTGTGAACACGTGGGGATTTGGAGAGAGTGGCATACTCAGAGAGGGCATGGAAGGACCAAGCCTTTTCCCTATCTTGTGCTATGCATCTATTTCATCTGGCAGTTACTGAATTATATCCTTTTGTAACAAACCAGCTGTCTCATGAGTAAATGGGTTTCCTGAGTTCTGTGAACTGCCCTAACAAAGTAGTCAAACCCAAGGAGGGGGTGATTGGGGACCTTTGAAATACAGCCAGTTGATGAAGCACAGGCACCAACCTGGGCTTGTGACTGGCATCTAAAGTCCAAGGAGGAATTGTAGAACCCCCAATATTTAGCTGGTGGATCAGAAGTAGACATGATAACCTGGTTTGTGATTGGAATCTGAAGGATTGGGAAGAGTCAGTCTTGTAGGACTGAACCCTTAACTTGTCTGATTTGATGCTGTCTCTGGGGAGACAGTGTCAGAATTAAGTCGAATTGTAGGACACCCTGATGATGTCCAGAGAATTCCTTGTTGTTGGTGTAGGAGCTCCCTCCTCCCTGAAACACACACACACACACACACACACACACACACACACACACACACTGAAATTGGTCTCAGAACATCAAAAGAGAAAGCCATACTGACTAACAGGAACACAGCTAGCATATACATAGATAAATTATTCCACTATGAAGTGGAGTAGTGGAGTTTGGCATTTTTCTAGTTCTTTTTTACAAAGAAAGTGAAAAAGTTGGCAAGGGAGTTCAGGGATGGAGACTAAAGGAGTGCTTTTTTTTTTGATTTGGGTTCATCTTCTCCCACATGCTAAGAATTCTTTGCTGTTTTCTAATTTTACTATTGGAATGTGATGCCTCCTTGCTTCATTGGATTATAATGCTTTTTGCAGATTATTCTTAGACTCTGCTCATGTTATTTTCTTTTTAAGATTTTATTTATTTATTTGATATAGAGAGAGAGAGATCACAAGTAGGCAGAGAGGCAGGCAGAAAGAGGAGGAAGCAGGCTCCCTGCTGAGCAGAGAGCCCGATGCGGCTGGATCCCAGGACCCTGAGATCATGACCTGAGCCGAAGGCAGAGGCTTTAACCCACTGAGCCACCCAGGCGCCCCCAGCTCATGTTATTGTCCAAAGTTCAAATCTTTATCATTTGGTTTTGATGAAGATGTGGTTTTTCCATTAAGTTCTGCATAATAACTGACTATACTTTTTAACAACAAATGACATTCTTTCTCCTAATTTTCTTGTTTATGTTGGCTGTCCCACTTCAGTAATTGGAAGGTGCACATATCTTACTCCTTTCAGCAAGAATAATAACTTTTTGTTTAGGAACCAACCTGATAATATTTTTTAATCTCCCATTGGGGAAAATTGGATGTCATACTACTTTCTTCAAAAAAATTCTTAAACATTTCTCAGCTCAGAGTGTGTTTGTTTTTGACCATTTAATCCCCAACATTGCCCGACCTTCAAAAGTAGTTCGTAAAATGTAAAGTGCTATACAAATATTAATTTATAATATTGTTTATTTTTTTGAACCGTGAAGGACGCATTCCTTCTTCTTTTGCTCATTGCAATTCTTTGATCCTCTTGCAAAACCAAGAGAGAAAACCATGGCGATGCGTCCTAGACAAACAGGAAGAAAAAATATTTTCTTATCTATTTCTATTATTTCCAGATTTTTCTGAAGTGAATACCATAAAATAAATCTATCTTTCAAAGTTTCTTTTTTCTAAACAGATTTTTTGAGGTATCACTGATACACAAAAAAATGAACATTTTATGCACACAATCTGATGAATTTGGAGATACACCTGTGAAACCATCACCACAAACTTGCTTTCCTTGCATCTACTAATTCTATGTGTCCTTAGAGCACAAAGATGACTGAGTCGTGAGGTTTCTAATCTTGTTCTTAAGTTTTAGCTCATTCTTGGTGAAGCATTCTAAGTTTGTACAGTCAGGCAGGCTATAAGCTCCAAGAACTCTGAACATAAAGTCTAACTTGGTCTCAACATGTAAAATTTTCTTTTCCCCCTCCTACCTCCTTCTAACCTTAGTATCTTATTTTCCCCCTAATAATTCATACTCAGGTTATGCTCTAATTAGTTTCATTTTTAAGTCTAATATGGGCTTATCAAAGTAACAAGTCTCAAGTGCACAACTTGGCATCTCATTGACACTTGCACTACACCATATGATTTGGATGATTTGAGTTAATGTGGGCGTCAGCAAGGTAGTGGAGGTGGGGTATAGAGTCACATTTTCCTGGCATTTCACATGTTACTTTAAGGAAAATAGTAGTTACATTTTCTGTGCACAGTAGATGATCATGAATGTAATAGAATCTCTAGGTATAGCAATTTAAATGAATCAGTGTAAATACTTCTGAAATTCAAGTTAAAACATGTTTGACACCAATACAATAGAGCACAATACAATTTGATGGAGAGTTGCCATGTTTTGGCATATTTATTACAAAGGTAATTATGATTTAATCAAGTTCATTACCTGCAGATATAGATACAGTATTTATAGTTATTCCTTTTCTATAGTCTCAGTAAAATCTCAAGTTCTTTTTCAGTCCTAGATTTTGGATATTTTGACAGCCACAATTTAAACAAGTTTACTAAATGAACCATATATTTATTTGAAATATGCCTTGTTTTGTGGAAGAAGAGAAGAATGGGAAACCCTCGTATTGCTCATTTAAAAATTTAGCTTAGACTAGCGAAAAATCTAGATGTTAAGGTGCTTTTATTTTAACTTATTCGTAAATACTTTTCAGTTGGTCTGCATGGTAAGTATTTCACTGAACTCTATAACCTGAGGTGACCAGATGGTAGAATTATAGGATTTGGAACTCAGAGGGACTCAGAGGTCATGTAATTCAACATCTTAACTTTGCCGAGGTGAAAACTAAGCCCCAGAGCTGTGGCTTCTGTTTTTTAAACAGCAGTTTCTTCCCTTATAAAATAAAGGAGTTTTCAGACAGACAAATTAGTCTGTGACGACTAGATGGAGACAACTGATTTGCTCATGACACTCTATTTAACATTCTAAACAAATGAAAGTAAAACCCAGAGGAAGAGTTATGATACAAAATGCATTAAGGCTTCCCTGTCACAAGTCATGCAGTGACATTGCTGGAGGTAGGGATTCCCAATTCCCAGAACAAGAAGTGTCATTTCCTAAGTAACTATAATTGGTTTTCAAACTGAGACCTAGAATCTTCAGGTAGATTCTGTAGAGCAGTGCACACTATCATAGATAAATGTTACCCTCCTCCATCATGCTTTCTCATCTTTCTGTTTCACTGCCTTACCTGCTTAAAAGCTAGATAATCTCTTCTCTTAAGCTTTTGTACGCTGTAAGCTTGCTTTTTAGCACCGTTTTTTTTTTTTTTATATACAGCCTTGTTTCCATAAGAATATGTAACAGAATTTTAAAGTGATGCTTAACTCGATCACAATGTTGCTTTATTTTTCTGTATTTTGTATAGAAGTTACTCTTATGGATGGTCATGACATAGGGAAGAAGAAAATAGACAAAGATCACATGATGTCCTGAGTTCTTTAAGCTTAATTCATGTAGTATTTGGTAACATGAAAACAAAAAGGAAAATGTAAGAGCATACACAAGTTCTAGCAGATTGTTAATCACTTGGATAAAGTAAAAAAGTTTAAGAGTAATCATTTAATTTTTGTTTTTCTTTCAATTCCTTTAAATTTGCAGTTATTTTTTGTTTTCCTAGTGTTAGAAGCAGTATATTTTCATTGTGAGGGAGTCTCAAAAGTATAGGCCACTTAATCAAATATATGTTCTGTAATTATAAATATCAAGACTAAAATACTATTTAGTGATTTGTCTTGAATTATGATGAAAACCTTGGCATGTAGTAATTTTACTCCTTTCTTCTCTATCTTCTCAATTTTTTTTTTTGTTATTAATACACAGATGTGTCTTCCCATTAGAATCTAAACATTTTAAAAGCAGGTAGTATGACTTGTTCAATTCTATATCTTTCCCTTCTAGCAAAATGTCTGATTCACAGAAGGTACTTGTATGATTAAGTGAAGCAAACCCATCGTGAGCACTCTGCTCAAGCAAGTCAAGTAAATCATGTTTAAATATCTGGTATGGAATGGTGTACTTTGGTCGTCAGGTCAGCTGGGAAAACATCTCAATAAACTAATCCAGCTCTTGCAACCAATTATTGATCTACTCTTCAATGGATCAACTCTGGAGATTGAAAGTCTCACAGCTTTATATCTTTCCTACATCTTTCAGAAGCCTCCAAACTCTTAGAGTAAACATTTGTTTTATAACTAATATGGAATTTTAATTTTAGTATTTTAGTGAGTATTAATTTTGAATATACGTACACATGTGTCTATATGTAATGAAATTAAATCTCTAATACAATGTTTTACACTGGAGTGGCATATTGGACAAAGGAATCTAATTGACCTTTCATTCGAATCCTTCATCCAATATTTACTGGTTGCATGGTAGTACGTAATGCTTGATCCTCTCTGACTATGAAATTGTTTCATTTAGTTTTTAAATTTGTAAATGAGAAGGATCATGATCAATATATGGGACTACTTTGAAGTTTCCCTTCCCCTTAAACCTATGTAAAAGTGTAGCCTCTCTTTATATTAATTTTGTTAGGAATTTGTACTTAAAAATAAATTGGTGGCCTTAATTTGACACAATTAGATAATTCCGTCAAATCTTAAATCTGACTTGTGCTTTTGTGGCTAGTGGGAAGAACAGTCAACACGTATTCTACTTACAATGTATATACATAATATTCAAAGTTTATTAGTCACTAAATGTTTATTGGTGAGGTTTCAATGGCCTGTCCACTTGGTGCATCTTTTGATATTAATAATGGAAATAATAGCTACCTTGTTTCATAACTTTACAGTTTGCAAAGCTCTTTCTCGCACATTTAATCCTTTGATGCCAGCTGGTAATGAAATGTTTTCTAATTATTATGCATCATTGGACAGGGTGAGCCTGAAGGCCAAAAGCAGTTAACAGGTATTAATTATGGCCATTTACTTTCCCCTGAACTTTAATTGACATTCTCTCAGGTTAAAATCCTTAAGTATTCTATACGTTTGCTTCCTTTGGTCTCTCCTCTATTCATTTGTCTTTTAAATATATCATGTATTGTCCAATTTATAACATTTTGTGGCTCAATCTAGGGTGTCTCCTACTACAAATGATCAAAGCAGGTTGCTAAGATTTCCTTGTTTTTTATTGAGCATATAGTAATTTGGGCTGGAAACAGAATAAATAAATTCCAAAGATGGTTATTGAAACTGAAAACAGTTAAGAAAGACTATTTTTACCCAGCCGAGTCATGCAGAAATAGTATGGTTGACTAATATTACGTTGATTTGGAAATCATAAAATATGTGGATCATTGTGATTTGGGAGCCTATTAGAAATTGAACACCAAGGAGCTTTGCAGGGCTCTGTGAGGGCATTGAGTTCAGTGGCTCTGAGCCTTCCTCATCTTACAAACCCAATCATACTGTCAAAGAAATTGAGTCCCATCATCATGAGAACAAAAACTCTTTTTTCCTTCAGAGGATGATTGGTATTTACAGTTAATTTTTAAATACATATAGTAAATTATATATAATTATATATATTTTTTAACTATATAGTAAATTATAATGACATGAAGTTGAAGGGGAGTAGTATTGGGATCAGTTTTATTTCTATGATTTAAAACACAAATTGAGGGGCACCAAGGTGGCTCAGTCCATTTAGCAGCCAACTCTTGGTTTCAGCTCAGGTGATGATCGCAGGGTCCTGGGATCAAGCCTGGCAACAGGCTCTGCACTCCATGGGGAGTCTGCTTGTGGATTCTCTCTCTCCTGCTACCTCTGCTCCTCCCCCCACACATGCACACACTCTCTCTCTTTCTCTTGTAAATAAATAAATAAATCTAAAGAAACCCTACAAATTGACAAAAATGGTTATCCCATTTGGAGTAGAACACTAGAATAAGAGTGCACGATATAAGTTTCTTCATATTTAAATATAGAACAAAAAGACAATATAAGCTGTCATACATGGTATTTGAAGAACAACAGAAAACAGGATGACGTAGAGAACAAATTCTTTACAAATGCCGCGAAAACCCTACACACTAACTAGATTGCTTCCCTGTCTAATTGGCAGTATATGTGTACTCTGCTTTAATATATGCATTTCCTATTTCTTGTAGTACATTGCATATTTGTCCCAAACCTTGACCTTTACCCTTCCCTGTATATAAGCACTTCGTCCTTGACTATGGTTCTTCCTATTAGAGAACATATTTCTCTGGCCCTTGACTTAGGTTCATCCACGTGACATGCTTTAGTTAATACAATAAGGAAGAAGTGACAGTATGGCAGCTCTAGCCTGGGCCGGAACTGGACTGGCGGGGTGTCTCAGCCACACCCAGCCCAGATCAGCTGACTTCCAGGGGACCCACAGATGTATGAGCGAACCAAGCTAGGTATACTGGTTACCTTACACTGGTTACCTAGCTGGATTCTGTCTGACTCTGTTTCTCTGTCTTTTGATCTATCAATCTTTTGATCTGTCAGTTTATCCATCCTATCTATCTATCATCATTCTATCTATCTATCTATCTATCTAATGCCATACTCTGTTGTGGATTAAAGTTTGAAATACTTACAGATCTAGGTTAAAGTTTGAAATACTTATGAATTCTAGATTTCTTGTTTCAGGGAAGTGAGATGTTATTTGTCCTACACTCTCTTGTGGACTACAGGTAGAAAGAGGGCAGAAAAGTGCTGCAATATATATAGATATAGATATAGATAGATAGATGGATATCTATCTATTTATCTATATATCTGCAATATATAAGAATACATCTTCCTCTATCAAGATATTTGTTCTAATTTCAAAGTAACAAAGACTAGAGGTAAGAATTTTTTTTTTAAATGTTTCAGATTGTTTTGATGTGCTTCAGGGTATGGAAAAGAATCTGGAAAAGCCCATTAGATCTCAGAACTAATTAAGCCAGTATTTACTGATCACCTACTGTGGGCCAGAATTTACTGGAGACACTGAATATCCAGTAGACAGCAAGAGACACATGATCCCTGCCACCCTGGTCTGATGGAGAAGACCGATACTACTAGTCCACATCACACTAGTAGCTACATAATGACTAATTGTGACAAGTAACATGAAGGAAAAACACAAGATGCTATGGGAGTTCTTATCATAGACCTAGGGTCAGAGAAGGTTTGTTATGTGGCATTACAGCTAAGGGTGAAAGATAAGTAGAAATGAATCAGGATAAAAGAAGTAAGGTTTAAAGAAAAGCATTGCATTCTAAGGAGTAATCTGAGCAAAGATCCAAAAAAGGAAGGCACATGGTATATTCTTAAAACTGCAAAAAAAAAAAAAAGGCAGACACAGGGCAGTGAATATACCACATAGGGCCCTGTAGGCCTTTTAAAAATTAGAGGCTTTATCCTACGTTCAATGAGAAGCTATCAAAAGATTTTAAAGAGAATTATGTTCAGATTTGCATTTTAAAAAGTCATTCTGGATGTAGTGTGGCAAAAAACGAGGGAGAGGAAAATGGAGGCAGGGAGGCCAATAAGTTGGTAGCCATGGGTCAGGTGTGAGATGAAAGTGGGTTAGATTGGGACACTGGAGGGGAATTTGGATTGAATATTAAAAGTATTTAGATTAGCCACTAACGTATAATAAGTATCCCCAAATCTCAATGGCATACAACAATAGCATTGGCTTAGTTCATACACCTGTGGGTGGGTTATCTATGCTGGGCCTTTAGGCAGCTGTGTCCTGTGCCTTCTCTATCCTGGTCCCGTACACACTTTCATGTGTTGGCTCTTTATTGTTGTTTCATAGTGTGATTCTCTCTTTACACTTGACTAGATTGTAGCTTCTTGAGAATATGCACTATTGTTCGCACTTTAGAAATATTCTCCAAAATATATTTAAGTGTATGACTACATAAATGGTAGAATCTTAATAAGTATTGGTTTATCTACCAATTTATAAAGCCAGACTAATTGCTCAGAATCTGGAAGGAGTATATTGAATCACTTTCTAATGGATTGATTGATTGATACAATAATGTATTAATTTCCCCCAGCCCTTTATTTAGCAGTCAGTGTACTAGGACTTGAGGATTCAGAAAATTCCAAAACCTTCTCCCTATCCTTTTGGAACTCAGTCTGGTAGGGGTGAGAGACCTATAAAGGAAAATCATTTGTGCATTTCAGTCTATGTTATCACTGAATACCACTACCAGACCATTAAAAAAAAATCACCTGTAAAATATATTCTTGCAAAATAATCATGAAAATTTCAGACTGACGAGTCTGAACTATGTAGTCTGCATGCAGCAAACTCTGTCCATTTCCTTTCAAAGATCAGTTATCCTCATTCCAAACTCCAAAGTGTAGCTTTAATTTAACTAAAAAAATCTTCCCACTTCTACCTTCCACACACAAACCCGTTCTTGCCTCTGGCCCATTCATTGCAGCTTCCAAAGACCAATATTCAGTGAGTAGTGTTGAAATGAATTTTATCCTTTAAAAGGAGCTCAAAAATCTAAATGTAAGAAGAGAAATAATTTGACAAATTCTATTTAAGCTCCTGCATGTCCCCTAATTCCAGACATTATATGAGCATTGTGGAGATCCTTAAAGCTAATACACACGAACAAAAAGAGGATTTTATGGCTTCTGGTTAGAATTAAAGAACAGTCTTTCTCTTGAAGAGATTGTATAATGGAAGAGAGCAACATTCTCTGTTGTTTTGTTCCCAATTATTATTTAGCAACTGAGTGCTGATACGGAAACCATACAAGAGCTTATTTTAAACTATTTTTAGTTCTGAAGACTTACAACAAAATAAAGAGATTACTCCATCTTTAAATTTTTTAAAGATTATTTATTTATTTATTTGACAGAGCGAGAGAGTAAGAGAGCACAGGTGGGGGGGGTGGCAGAGGGAGAAGGACAAGCAGACTCCCCGCTGAGCAGGGGCTGACGTGGGGCTTGATCCCAGGACCTGGGATCATGACATGAGCCGAAGACAGACACTTAACCGATTGAGCCACGTAGGCACCCCTCCATCTTTAATTTTTCAAAGAAAACTGTAAGACTACCCCATCTTTAATGTTATTTTATAACACCGGTGAATAGATTATCTCTACAGAAAAGTGTCAAATGCATCAGCTAACTATATATTAGATTATGTTGGGAAATCTTGCCAAACGTGAACATGATGGGTTTTTCAGCCAAGATAGAAAGTCTACGGTAATTATTTTTGTTATTCATACTTCAAATTCACTTGGTCTCAAATATCTAAGTAACTGAAACAAATTAGAAATTTTATCTGTGGAATGAGTGCTAAAATGATTTAAGGTCTAGTAAAAAGCTGTGGTTAAACTGAAAAAGAGACATTTTCATAGTTGTTTTTAGAGTCTTTTTTTCCTTCTACACCAATGTTTTCTTTTTTATTTAAATATTTTGCTCTCTTGGTTTGAAGGTAGAAAATAAAAAGTGATTCCACATAATTGCATCACTAGTTGAACTGTAAATGTTAGGTTTTAAACAAAATTACTGATCACCTAGGTGTAAAAATGTTGGAATTTCTTAAGCAGGCTCCACACTCAGTGCGAAGCACCCTGCAGGGCTCGATCTCAGGACCCGAGCCGAAATCAAGAGTTGGATGCTTAACCAACTGAGCCACCCAGGCGTCCCTCATGTACACACATTTTTAAAAATTTAATCAGATCTTACCACAAACATTTACACATTATGAGATGGATTATTGTTTTAAGAGTTTATCTTGGTGACTCTTTAGTGTCACTCTATATAGTTATACAACATTATTCATAAGTGCAACGTATTTTCTAAAACTGACATGCCATGATTTAATTATTCTGACAGCAATTTGATTGCTTTACTTGCTTTAGAAGAATACTACAATGAACTTCCTTACATGTGAATCTTTGAGCAAATATGAATGCTACAGGCTAAATATATAGCAGTAAAATTCAGGCATGTGGTTTACAGAAATATTAAGTTTTAATAGATATTGACAAAAATACCCTCTGAAAATGGTTAGTGACTTCAAATTCTCAGCAATAGGTTATGAAAGTATGTGTTTCTTCATACCCTCCCCAAAATAAGTACTATCAAGCTTCAAAAGTTTATATGACCCGAGGAGTAAAAACTATAGTGATATTGTTTCCATTTCAATTCCTCTGATTGCTACTAAGGTTTAGCATAATTTCATATATGTGTAGTATGCAGTTTTTCTTTCTTTGAGTTGAATTCAAAGAATTTGAATTTGAATTGAATGCTTTCAGAATTCTTTCCTTGTAACTTTTGTCTAATTTTTTAAAGATTTATTTATTTATTTGGGGAGGAAGGGTGGAGGGAGAGGGTGAGGGAGAATCTCCAAGCAGACTCCCCACTGAGCATGGAGCCCAATGTGGGGCTCAGCCCCACAACCCGGGAGATCATGACCAGAGCTGAAACCAAGTCAGTCACTCAACTGACTGAGCCACTCGAGTGCCCCTTTTATCTAATTTATTATAAGATCTAATTATGTGGGAGATCTCTCTATACAATGGTGATTACCACTTGTCTCTTAAACTTTTTGCAAATATTTTCTCTCGGTATTGTCTTTTATTATTGCTATTGTTATTATGATCTTTGCCAAAAAGAAATTTGAAGATTTTTGTAGAGTTTATCTGTTAATTCTTTTCTTTAGTTTGTGGGAGGCCCTTTCTCATTACTCAATATTAAAAAACCATCATTCTATTTTTAAAAAAAAATTTAAGATTTTTTTTAATTTATTCATTTTTGAGAGAGGTACAGAGACAGAGACAGAGAGAGCACAAGCAGGGGGAGAGGCAGAGGGAGAGGGAGAAGCAGACTCCCCGCTGAGCCAGGAGTCCAACGTGTGGCTTGATCCCAGGACCTGGAGATCATGACCTGAGCTAAAGGCAGACTCCTAACCATCTGAGCCACCCAGGCACCCCTAAAAAAATTTTTTTTTAAATGTTACTTATATAAGCACTTTAATCATTTGGCAATTTATTTTATGTATGGTGTTCAGTAGGGTTCTAATATAATCGTAAAGGGCTAGTTGCACCTTTTAAATAATCCAGGCTTTTCCTGCTGATTGAAATTTCCATTTTGTCTCACATATTAGTACACACACAAATGCACATGTGCACACACACACATTGCCTCTTCAGGACTCTCCAGTTTGTTCCCTTGGCTTACTTTTCTCTTCTATTCCTGTGATCATAAACTGCTTGTGTCCTCACAGCTTCACAGTAACGTTTTGACGTTTGCGATGGCAAGTTATCCCAATTGTCCCTCCCAGATAGCCTTGTCTAGTTCCATAGAAATCCTATTATGAATTTGACGGGGATCATATTGAATTTATAATTATCTGATGGAGAATTATTGTCCCTTCAGTGTTGAGCATAGTGATTCTTAGTGGTGCGGTCATCCTGATATTTGGAATTCTCCCTTTCCCTGTCTGTGGATGATATTTCTATTTAGGTTGCGTCAAGATTGTGGGCAAGCTAAGGAACACGCTGTGGGGGTTTACCACTAGCTCCCTCTGGGCATGGGGCTACCTGGAGCCATGTCCTGCCTCTTCTGTCTCAGTGCCCACGATCCTGGCTTTAACCAGGGTGCAAAGGCCATTGCTCCCTGCAGTTCTCCAAAGACTCACCTGCTGCTTTATTCAGGGCCAGATGTGATGTCCTGCATCTATTGATTCTGGCTCTGAAGATCTTCCAACCATGCCTAGTTCTGCAGCAGTTCTCACATCTATGCGTTTTGAAAAACCATGCTTCCCTCTGGTTTTGATTTTCTGAGACAACAATCCCATTGACTTCCTATCATGCAGGAATTTCTCCCATTTCTTGTTTCTCAACAAATGCTTTGGATTAAAACATACTCTGCCACAGTGTTGGTACTTTTCAACAGAATGGTGGTTACCCGTTCTTGTCACATTTTCAGTGAGTTCTTGAAAATATTTTCTGGAAGGAAGAAATTAACAAGGCCCCCGTGAGATTCCGCTTCTGTATTTGTAAAGCCAAGATGATTAAACCCTCTTTTTACAGGGCTGTTTTGGAGTTTAAATGAGACACACACGAATCTTAAACTCCTACCATAAAATATGTTCAATAAATATCAAAGCACCTCCCTTTTCTTTCATGTTAACAAAAACTCGCCTCATTAAAAAAAAGAAAAAAAAAATTCTGACCTAAGGATTGTGGAAACGTTACTGGTCCAAAACAGAACCATCATCTGCAAGCATGTATGGCATCTGAAATTTCTCAGGGAAAACCTGCTACCGGCAACACTTGGGGCAGAATGATAGGAACCGGAATGTGGTGAGCGTTTTGGATGTGTTTGGCTAGAAGCCGGAACATTTGGTGAGAAAAAATGATATTGGGGTATTCCCAAGAAGTGACAGTGACGCTGTTCGCCCTGTCGAGCTTCTTATCTGCTGTTTGGCTGGTGCAGTGGCGATTCATTTCCTCCGTGACAGCTCAGCGAAGGTGGATCCCGGAGCAGCAGCATCACAGAAAAGGCCAGAAAGCCTCACCATGGCCTCATTGTGGTAATATCATCACAGCAGCTTTCAAAGCCCTGACTCTGGTTGCTCTAATTAGAATGTAGTTTTAAAAAGCGATCAGCTGTCCTATCAGTAATTATAAGCAATTATTGCATGAGCTCTGTCAAAATAAAAATGAAAAATTTGCAAGTACATGTGAAATACTAAGCTTTTTGCTTATTCATTTTTTTTTTTTAACTCATACTTGCAGGTATGAATACGGCCATCACCAATGAGAAATAGAAAAGGTGAGTGATGGTCTCTGAATAACAGTGTGGTAAGTCAGGGTAAAGCACGCTTCTATGATGAATTTTTCTGACATTTAGATGAGTGTTTTCCTCTTGGGTCTGTAATGCTGCTTTTCTTTTCCCTTTTGATGTATGTGAAGGGCATTTGCTCTGATGCTAAATTTTCCTCTTTCACAGCAGAATTGGCATCCAAATCAATACATAAATAAATAAACAAACAAAAAAAAGAAGTACTGTATGTGTCTGGAAGCATCTACAGTGAATTTGAAATTTCAAGGACAACTTTGAGGTACCAGTGATTCATGAAACAGGAATGTTCGTCAAGCCTGATGTAATATTTTATATGAAGGGCTTTTCACTCACAAAGGGCTCAGTATTTAACGAAACTAAATATCCAAAGGCATCCATTTCATTCTACACAGACTAATGATGTGCAAATCGGATTGGATGGACCTGAGAAGTCATTTAACATACAGCAAGTGTTTATAGCAACTGAGCTAAGCGGATAAAAAAGACCCTGTTCTTTTGAAACTACAGGGGAAGCCTCTAAGCAGGCAGCCACAGGCATCCAGCTAAGCTGACTCTGTCCAGGACTCCGGGCTTCGGGGACACGACCGTGGGCCAGCTATATTTGCTAACCACACATTAAAAGTTATGAAATGTTTATTTTTGGCTTCTCAGGCTAGGGAAAGTTAAAGATCATATCTGTAACCAAATAAGCTTACTTTAGCCCTCTATACTTTAGCCTTCTCTGTAACCTTAGTCTGTGCAAACAAACTCAGTTTTATCCCTTTTATAAGGGAGGAGAGATTATCATTCCTTATCGGTGAGCCACCACAAGTACTGAATTATATACAGCTGCTAACATCAGAATTATTTTGAGCCTTATGCTTTTGTGAGATTAATGTTGTGAAGACCAGCATTACCATCTGTCTGCCTCTTGGAGACCATGATCTTACTGGCTTCGGTTGGCACCGTTCTTTCTCCTAGGAAAAACTGCATGTGCGAGCTCCATACAAGAAACTCCTGGTGTCAAGTTTTTCAATTGTTTTGTGGAAGCCACAAGCATTCCATGTCTCTATAATTGTGGAACATAGGTAAGCTATACAACTTGTTCATATAGTCCATCTGGCCTCAAAAAACCTTTGGACATTTGCAATTAACATTTTCTTCTGAGAAATATTTAACGCACTGGCTTTTAGAGCTCTTAGCTCCATTCTGGATTCTACTCCTAAAGCCAGATTAAGTTGGTATATACATATGATAAAATCTCACTGGCCTGAATTTACGGAAAAGGGGGGCAAGAATGTCACAGGGAAGTACAGATTATTTTAGGTGAAAATAATAGTGAAGGTACATTTGGCAACGAGAGTCAGGCTAACAGAGTTTGCCTACGCCTGCTTTGATAAATGAATAAAAATACACTGCTATGTCCTCATAATTCTGTGCTTTAGATACCCTGCCAAAAGTTATGGTTGCGCACAAAATTTAGCTTAGAGTTTCCTGACAGCTAAGACAAGTGAAAACTGTTGGCATTTGTAGTGCTGTTTGTTAGATAAGAGGAAACGCACAATTTTCTGAGTAGGGATAGCATTTTTACTGACATTGAACTGAAGGTAAAATTATTGCTCCTTATATAGTTACCAGTTCAAAGTAGTTAAGTGATTTTCTTCTTTTGTTGAGCACCTACTATATGATCGGGCACTGTTATGTATTGACATAAGTCAATATGTACTGACAATAAGACAAAGTCCTTGTACCCTAAAGGGTTAGTAGTCTATATAAATAAAATGATGTATAATGATTTCATAAAAGTGTAGCTTTATTCAAATCATTTTCTTTTTCTTTCATTAAAAAGGGGGTATAATATTAAATCTTAATTGATGCATGCTATCCCTTGGACAGTGCTTTCAGGACCACACACTTAACCCAGGCCAGAGAGAATTTGAGAACATGTCCATTGCACTGTCTTTCTCAAATTTCACATGTATGAAACGAGCTTTTGGCATATTTTGGGTCATAGGCTCTTTGTGGCTTATTTCTGAGACGAGAGTCTTGGGTCTTCAGTACTCTGTACTGTTGATTGAAGAATTTAGAGGCTAGACATTTAGGAAGCAGACTTTTAATTTTCTCATGAAACTTTTAAGTGTCCAATTTGAGTTTTGTTGTTGTTATTTTTTTGGCAGATATTTGGCCAGTCACCGTCTGTTCTTCCTGGAAATCATGGAAGCCAGCAGAAAGGACCAATATTTTTCCACAAGAAGATCTCTGAAACTACTGGAGCTCTTAGGCAGGCACTTGGCTGAATCCCAGAAATCTGTGCCATCTAGCACAGTGAAGGTGATTTGGGATAACTCCGTGACATCTCTGCCTCTCGAGGGCAGGAGTCTATAGCCTATTCACAATGTGAATTACATATTGTTACCAAATAACGTATTGCCAGGCATGCAGTGCTCAACAAGTGCTTGTCAAACTAAAATAAAACCAAAAGTAGAAGTTAGTACAGCATAGGAATTACCACACTGAATATTGAAGTAACTCAATTGTTTTAGTCACTAGGTTACAAAGATCAAACCTCACAGACACTACTCACAAGGAATTTACAATACTTTTCAGGAGGCAAACATTAATCATGACCAGATGCCAGAGAAGAACAGACGAAAGTGACCGATTTTGTCTCAGCAGATTGGGGAAGTCTTTAGCCTCTTAAATGAGATAACGTTTGAGCTATATCTTTTGGAATGGGAAGAAATTTCCAGAGAAAGATGGAAAGGTATTTCGTACTGTTTCAGGTATTGCCACATAACAAAGCACCCCCAAACTCAGCTAGGAACAACAATAATGGTTGGTTTTGCTCATGAACCTGAAATTTGAGCAGGGCTTCACAGGGACAGCTTATTTCTCTTCACTGCGGCTTCAGCTGGGTGGCTTGACAATCTGTTGGCCATTTGTTGGTTGGTAGATCAAACAGGGCCGCCAGCTGAAGTCCTTTCAACACAACTGCTTGGACTTTCTCACAGCATGGCCGCTGCATTTCAAAAGCCTGTGTTCCGGGAGACAGGAAGCAGAAGTCTCTTAAGTCCTGAGCCTAGAGGCTGGCACAACATCAACTTTTGCTGCCTGCCGAAGTTCAAGGAGAGGGGAAGTAGACTCCCAGAAATTTTGTATCCCTTCTTAATCCACCACGTCTATAGATAACCCATGACCAGCAATGATATACTAAATGTACAATTTGGTAACATAGATAAACCAATGGTGACAAAGGAATATAAGGTGAAAATCAAGGGAATGGGGTGATGATGGTAGAAGGGGGCATCGAAGCAGATGGCAGAGAACTTTTATACTGTATTTTTGAGTTTTATAATCTTCTGCCCCCAGAATTGACCTGATCATTTCTGTATTTAGGAAGATCAATTGGATAGCTGTGTGAAGGCTAGAAGCAAGTGGCATTGCAAATAGCATAACTGGGCAGAAACTCTTGTCATGGTTTACGAGAAAATCGATGAACTCAAATATAAGTGGGTGTAGGGAACTAGAAAAAGAGCTGGATTTCAGTGAATTTTCAGTTATAGATTTCAAAGAAACCGGTTCTTAAATGGATATATAATTAAGAGATAATGAATCAGGGTGGCCTTCAAGTTACTAGCTTGAAAAGTGAGAGAGAATATAGACCAGAAAGAGAATCACATTTGGGGAAAGAGAGAGAAGATGGTGGGTTTAATTTTTTAGGACACGCTTGATTTGAGACACAGCTGGCATTATTAGACTAAGAAGTTTGATAAGCAAGTGGTTATAGAAATAACTTAAAAGGAAGGTTAGCTGTGAAACATCTAAATTTATAGTTATAAAGCTTGAGGTGCTAGTTGAAACTAGAGGAACGTATGGGATTAAAAAAAAAAAAACACTGTTTTTTGAAAAAAGAAGAAAACTGAAGGCAGAATCTGGAGGACAGAACCAAGTAAAAGGATAATAAGACCGAAAGAAATGGAAAGGCGGTAGAGGTAGAGGAAGTGCCTTCTTGATCCTGCAAATCAGAATGAGCAAGTATTCTCAGATCCGTGTCACAAAACAAGTTGGGAAGCATTATTTCCCAAACTGATTTTTATAATCCATATATTTTGTTCAAGGATACACAAATGAGAAGGTAGGCATACAATTTGTCTTATATCTCCCAACAATGTACATTTGTAGCAATTTTACAGAAGGTGATGCTTCTGGTTGCAAATGTAGAAGCTTTCTTTTTCTTTCTCTCTCTCTCTCTCTTTTTTTTTTTTTTTTGAGAGAGCAATTGAGTGTGGAAGGGGGCTGTATAGGGGCAGAGGGAGGGAGAGAGAGAGAGAGAATCTTAAGCGGGCTCCAAGCCCAACACGGGGCTAGGTCTCACGACCCTGAGATCATGACCTGAGCCAAAACCAAGATTCGGACACTTAACCGACTGAGCCACCCAGGTGCCCCAGAAGCTTTCTTTTTTTAATTATAAAACTATAAGAGCATTCCGAAAGGTTAGAAAATAAATAAATAGATTCTGTTTCTTCATATAGAATATGTGTGGTCTAGCCCTTCTAGAATAGCCATCTTTCTTAAATAACTCCTTTCATCTCTTGTTATCAGTGTCATTTGCTTGGCTATGAAGTCACTAATTCATCTAATACCTGATATCCTAGTGCAACATGGTAAGTAAAACGTGCCTACCTGGAAATTTGGGAAAGAAGAATGTCATCACTCAAGTTGGTTAAGGGCTTTCTCTAAACTGTGCGGTAGTTCTTGGGTCATAAACCATTAGAAATTTGAATGTTTACTTTGAATATTAATAATGAAGATATCTCAAGGTCTCTTTTAGTTTTATTTGCATATCTCTTGTGGTGCCATTGGGAAGATATAATTTATACTTGGTCCCTTGTGATCCATAGAAAAGTCTACTCATAAGCTCCCCGGAAAAATACGAACAACTCTTGTCTGTACCTCTAGGTCCTATATTGCAACCACTGAGAGCTAGCTTTGCTATGTATGGAGCTGATGGGAGCCAGAGCTAGTGGATCTTTATCCTCCTAAGGGGAAGGCCTGGAAGTAGCTGGGCATAGTTCTCAAAAGATGATGTTACATAGACTCATTTCCCTGACCCAACCTTAGAAAGCTATGTAGCAACAACAAATATATACAGCAAATATCTCATTATAGCTTTGATTTGTGTTTCCCTGATAATTAATGGCGTTGAGCATCTTTTTATATACTTATTAGTCTTTTGTATGTCTTCTTCAGAGAGATTTCTATTCAAATCCTTTGCCCATTTTTTAAGTGTTGTTGTTGTTGTTGTTGTTGTTGTTGTTGTTTGGTTTTGGGGTTTTTTTGCTATTGAGTCGTGGATGTTCCTTACATACTTTGGAAATTAACTCCTTCTCAGATATATGGTCTGCGACTATTTTCTCCCATTCCATGGGTTGCATTTTCGTTCCATTGATTGTTTTCTTTGCCGTGAAGAAGCTTTTCGTTACTGTTCATTTATTGAGAGGGGCGATTTAGTTTCTAAATCAAAGGGATTGCCCAACATCGTGGCAATTACCCTTGTGTAACTCTAAGTTGGTGGCGTTCAGAGGTAGTACGTTCTCTAAAGTTGTGTTATCTAGCAGATGACGCTGACCTTATATTAAAGGCATGAGAGCAACGAAATGATGGGAAATCAAAAACAACGATGACCACAAATCCATGCTCCATGGGAAAGGCTTCATTTTCATAAAGGAAGAGGGTGTAAATCTCTGGAAAATGTAGAGAGAGGTACTCTTTCCCCCAGAGTACCTCCTGGTAGAAAACATACCAGCAAACGAACACTCCAAAGTCCAAGTTGTCAAGAAGCCTGTGTCCCTTGTAAAGTGGGAAGAAACCACTGCACAATTCTACTATTCTCTAAGCTTAATGAAATGCTAGCAGGCTGCCCTGCTGTTCCCGGTATCTTATATTTCCAGGCCTTGCCACCTGTGCAACAAAAGCAAGCAATCTATTTAGAAGAGTGTTTTTCATTCTCTTAACTCTGAAGGTCTTTATTCTCAGCATGAGATTATTGCAACAACTTAACAAGCCGTGTTTTCTCCCCCTATTTTCCTTTCTTTTCTTTTTGCACCTATGTCCTTTTAAGTCCATTCAGGCCTTAGGGAAACATTTAGTACTTAAGCTTTGGTTTTTCAAGCTCAATCGGGTAGAAAATCTAACACAGAATGTGTGCACAAACGATAGCTCTGCACAATAGAGACGAACAAATAGCACAAAGAGGAAAGAAGAATATGAGTGTTCAGGGAGCAAGGCTGCACTTGAATTCAATTTCCCAACAGCGGACCTGATGCTTGCTCCCAAGATTCCCAGGTTTCAAATTGGTCATATACTGAGGGCCAGTTACCTGGACAATGGAGGGAAATGGCAGTCAGTAATTATGATCTTGGTTTCTGGGTTGTTAGGAGACTAATATTAATCCTGAAATTGTATGAGGAATGTGTTCATCTGGCCATAATTGTATAGTCTTCTTGAAAGCATTTACCAGCAATGCTAATTTAACGCAAATCACCCCAGGGGAGTATTTCTGAGCTAGTGGGGTTGCCAATTTACCGGTTAACTCAGGATAGTTTCTCCAGATCAGAAAAAGCAACAGGAAACTCACAAAAAGATACAGGTATATATTTTTCATTTTCTATCAGATGAACAATTCAGTATAAAGATTATCAGAGCACACATTGTTCTTGGAAAACCAAGTGCCTGTGTTGGCCGGCTGTCAAATGATCATGAATGTGACCGAGTTACATGCAATTAAAAGCATCATAAGATATTAACACCAGGAGATAATAATGCTGTTTTCAGAAAACACTTCAATTTGAATAAATACATCAGAATGTTGTCTTTCACAGGGCAATACCTATGTAAAATAATTATTCATTCTATACTCTTGATCGCCTTCCAAGTTAAAGCATAAACTATAGGTGGCTTATTTGTGTTTGTTTTTGTTTTGTGAGAGAAAAGAAGAGTGAAAATCCCAAGAAGATTCCAAAAGTGTTACATCCTTAGAAGCAAGACAAAAGAACCATAAGCATTTGCTTAAGTTTGCTTTTTAGGGTTATTTTTACTGTTTGCAAAAATTTTTACTCTTTTTCATTCGTCCTTTTGTTCTTCTTCAGTCATTTACTTATTTCCTCATAGTTGTCTGATAGAAAAAGCCAAGTTTCCAAGTTCTTGGAAGTAAAGTTCCAAGGTTTCATTTTCGAGACAATGTATTTTTAAGCTTTATAGAGAATGGTATGATGGTCGGTGATTTCATGGATCCCTGGGCCAACTCTGTTGAGCATGATTGGTTAAGGGAATAATTTCTCACAACTGTTAGAGATCTTAGGTTGGAAGTGTAGACCTTTTTTTCTTCAAAGAAGAGGTTGCTTTCTCTATTGACATTATTATGACATTCAGTTTGTCTCTACCACTGATGGTTAAGATTTGGCATCTTAACAATAAGTAAACACCAGGAATAATGGGGATAGAATATTAACATACCACTAAAATAAATAATTCAAAATCTTAAAACTTTAAAAAAAGACTTTTTCTTCAACGAGTTGTTTTAAATGTTAATATATATTAACATATTTTACATATTAATATATAATATGCTATTAAAGTTGTCAAAATAATTTTTATATGTAGATAGCTGAAAGGTTGTATAGCAGGTTCGTTTGAAGAGAGTTGGGTAAGATTTCAATAGTTGTCCTATTATGTATAATTTATGCAAGTATGCATAAATACTTGGGAAGATAGAATTGACCCAGTCTCTTAGATGTCGTTCATTTATGCTATAGTTGGACCCTATTTTGAACAACTTGGTGTTTCTAGAAGACTACATAGTTGTAATCACGTGTAACTTCGTTATTAAATAAGTCAACATACTTCTTATGGTCAATGATCTGAATTTCAGTTTTAAGAAGTTAGATATCGAATTGTATGAATTCCTTATATATTTTGTATATTGACCACTTATCAGATATATGATTTGCAGACATTTTTTCCCATTCCTTAGGATTGCTGTAGGTTGCCTTTTTATTTTGTTGTTTGTTTTTTGCCATGCAGAAGCTTTTTAGTTCAATGTAGTCCCACTTGTTTATTTTTGCGTTTATTGTCTTTTGTGCATTTGGTGTTATATCCAAAAAAATTATTGCCAAGACCAATGTCAAGGAGCTTTTCCCCTATGTTAAGGTATGTTCCCTCTATACTCTGTTGAACTTTTTTCATGAAAGGATGCTGTATTTTGTCAAATGCTTTCTTTGCATCTATTGAGATGATCAGATGATTTTTATCTTTCATCCCAATAATGGGTGTCACATTTATTGATTTGTGAATGAATTACATCCCAAAGATCAAACTCACTCAAACATAGTGTATGATCTTTTAATGTGCTATTTAATTGAATTTGCTAGTATTTTGTCGAGAACTTTTGCATCTATATTCATCAGGGACACTGGCCTGTAGTTTTCTTTTCTTTATCTGACTTTGGTATCAGGGCAATGCTGGCCTTGTAAAATGAGTTTGGGAGTGTTCCCCTAAGAGAGTTAATCCTAAGTGTTCTTGCCACACACAAAAGAGTGAAGTGATAGACATGTTAATTAGCTGGATTGTTATAATCATTTCACAGTGTTTACATATAGCAAAACTTCAAATTGTACATCTTAAATATATATAATTTTATTTGTCAAGTATACCTCAATAAAGCTGGGAAAGATAAATGATTAAATGAAAAAAATTTATGCAACATTAAATAAAAAATAAATCATTATCATGTTTATTACTTGAAAATACATTATTGTGACATTGCCAGATTTAGGAGACCTAAAATTAAATAGTTTGTTTTCTTTAAAAAACAATAGAGAGAGCAGTTTGAATCTGTATCCAGAATAACAGACAAAGCTATCATAATAATTGGATGTAATTATGACTCATATTCCTCTTCCTGGCTTGCTCAAACTGTGTTTCACATGTCAGTGTCTATCATTCACCTGCTGATAACTTATAGAAATCTAAGAATTATAACAGACTACTTCCTACCCCCAGGCCACCACTCCTGTTTTGCCATCTGATTCTAATTTTAATTCAAAGTTTCTCATAGCAGTTTCTGGTCTCTTCTGCTCTCACTTTTCCTGATGTAGTTCAGGGTCTTGTCCCAATGTGATGGTCTTTTCACCAGCCTTTCTCTCTCAACTTTATTCAACTCCATCCTAAGTCAGCACTGCTTCTAGAATAGCCTTTCTGAAATACAAAATTTATTTCCTTGTTGTCAACCTTTATGACTCTCCACTGCACATAGAATCAGGTCCAAATCTGATGGGACACCAAGCTCCTGAGTTGGGACTGAGCCTGCCTCCTTGTGATCATTAACCACAATACTCTTCTGTGGACCTTACACTTCATTGTATTTTTCTGAAGATTCTTTGTAATTTCCTATCTGTAGGCCTCAGATTTACCTTTTATTTTTCCTGCCTTGACTTTTTTCTCCTTGGTTTTGAGAATTCAGATTCATCCTTCAAAGTTCTGTAAAACATTACCTCCATAGATTGTTCTCCTGATTCCTTCAGACAAAAGAACCAATCTACTGATCTGGATTTAGGGCCCATGCTTTTATTATAAGCGTTATTTTCTTTTAATGTTTGCTACCTCATAAGAATGAGCTCTTGAGAGAAAGAACCAGATCTCATTCATTTTTATGTCTTATTATCTAGCGTAGCACCCGAGACATGGTGAATGCTCAGTGAGCATTTGCTGGTTGGATGAATGGGTGAATTAAAAACTGATCAGAATTGTTCACTACCAGATAAAGTTACAAACTGAACAGTGGGCCTTGCTGGCTATCCACATAAGGATTTTATGTTGCCTTCCAGCCACTCACGGTATTACTCAAGTCTCTCCTTGGTGAAGAACTCAAGAGTCCAGGACTGATACCTCTTTTTTTTTTTTTTTTTTACCTCCAAACCTAATTGGCAGTAAGAGATAGTAGCTAAAAGCATGGGTTGTAGAATCAGACTACATGCAACCAAATCCTGCCCCCTCATTTACAAGCTGTGCAAATCTGCTCAAGTCACTAATGTCCTTGTGCCTTAGTTTACTATAAAATATTTTAATTATTAAACCCATCTCGTAGCATTGGGGTGGGGATTAAGTGAGTTAATGCATGTGAAGCAGCCAGAATTGTCCTGGGTTTCAGTTCCCTAGGACATTGTTGATCAGTGACTAGCGGGCCTGATAAATACGACCTTATTGAAGACTTAATGATCGATCGAGTGTAGTATGTGGTTCTCTACTTAAAATGTTTGGTTTTAAATAGCCTTAATGAGACATGCCAAAGTAGTGGTTAATGTATGGAGATTTTGAGCTCTATGAAGGTTTTTAGGTGAAGTTATTGAATCGCTCTTTTGCCATCAAATCACAATTTCCAGCTTTAAGCATTTATTGAAGATTCTCTCTGCCCGTATGATGCTACTAGCATACTGAAGGTAACTAGGGAAGAATAAAAGAAAAAGATAAGACTTTATTAAACAAAGTGCAAACAATTTTTTTTAACCTAAGGAACCTAGTATATTTTTGTGGAATATTAGACTTCACATGCGGAAACTCAGAAAAGGCGTATACTAGGTTTGGGATAATCATTCAGAGTTTCTTGGTGGCAAAGAGAGAACCATGATTGATAGATAGATTTGGAGGGGGGGATAAGAAACACAGAGAAAAGAAAAGGCACAGTGTCCATTTGAGAGAACACTTGTCTGTCTGTTAAATGTATGAGAATTGCTGCCAATAGAATCTCTTGGGGTACATTTTAGTTCCTATTTCTCATTCAAGAGTCTCAAGATGAAATACCAATTCTTACTCACATATTGCCTTCAAGTATCAAATGATGTCACTGCAGTGGGACTGCAGAGGGTGGAAAACCTCTGTAAAGAATATTGTACAGAAGATGGATTCATGGTTTATTTGTGGTGGATAGAGTGGGTAGGAGGAAAGAGATAAATATTGGATAATTTGTCTTCAGAGGTACCTTAAAACTCTGAAGCAATGAGTCTGATAATGAAGGTTAGTTTGCAGTACTATACATTGATTTTTCTGGACATATATTCCATTTTTGCCTGTCGTTCAAAAGAATCTTCATGTGTTCTTTGTGAGGACTTTTATTCTCCTTATTCCATGCGGATAATCTATCAACGCAAAATGACTCTGAAAGTGAGCATTTATTTCTGAAAGATAACTGAGGAACTGGGGTGGATGGTCCTTTGTATGTCTCTAGCTTTTGGAAGGTCTTCAATCATTAGGGGATGCCCTACATCTCCATAATTATTGCCCCCAAAAATGGATTTTCAGGATATATTAATGAGTGAAAAAAATAGTCTCAGTCTTCCATAATTTTGACCACATATACCATTTAGTTTATGTTGGTAGTTTCTCTCATCAGCAGAGAGAATGTCTTTGATGGTGTAATGGCAAAATCACATTGGATCATATTCTTCCATCCAAATGATGTTCTGATTAGCTTTGAACATTCTTATTAGCTTGGGAGTTAGCATAAGCTGGTAGCCTTATATTAGGTACCTGAAAAAAATCTATTGCTGCATGAGTATCAGCAGGTCGATCAAACAGGACATGAAAAGAGGCCTGTCACTTTCTAGAATCTTTAAATTAAAAGAAAGAAGTATAAATGCGTTTCAGTTCTCTGTACTTAAACATGAGCTTTGAGCTTTTTTTGTATGATTATATATATTTGGTAGAAAACTGTTTAGGGAACAGACTTACAAGTCTTATAGCTCTGAGTTTGAATCCTATTTCCACTCATATTGAGCCATAGTCTTTCAGTTTTTTCATCTGCATAGGATTAAATAAGCCAATATATATAAAGCACTAGTAAATAGGACTTGTCAGGGAGGAAGACTGATATATGGTGATCTCTGTCTACCTATTCATAATTTGTTTTGTGATTAACAGCAACTATTTATAAAAGAAAGAAACTACTTTTCCAAAAACTCTTATTCATTTGATCCTCAGGGCCTGAGACTCTATGAAGAGAATGGAAATGCTATAGGCAAAACTCTGGTACAAAGGCCTAACTGTGGACTCTATTGGGGTGTTCCCATTTGGGGCATCTTCGCTTTGCCAACAGGAGAGTGATACTTTCGTTGTTTGATGTACCCTTATTATTCCCATGTACCAAGTGGTCAAAAGCCTCATGGAAATGGGTTTCTAGTTATTAGAATTCAATGACCTTTGGAACGTGATTAATCTTCCCTTTATGTCCCTGTCAGTAAAATTAAAATAATGTTTACACCACCTACTGCAGCATGGGTCTAAGGATGAAATGAAATGATATTAGTAATCGCAAACACAGAATGCTTACTCTGTGCTAGTAACTGCTCTGAGCTTTCTGCATGCATTAACTCAGCTCTTCTTTTAAAAACCTTTGAAGGTGGGTACTACTATGTATTTTACCAGCACAGTTGCAACACCTTCCTTTTCTAATTCGTCTTACACGTTCCAACCAAGAATCTACACATTTATTCATGTATATACAAAAGTCACGCAACTTATGATAGAGTAGGGATGTGGATTGAGGCAGTCTGGCTCCACGCAATATCAACATCTCAGAGATTTTGACAGCACTTTGCCAACAGTAAATGACAAAGGCCTGGAAGGATCATGTACACTTTGGCTTTCTACCTGTGGGTAGGAGGAGTCTAAGTGGATTGGGAATCCCCACTTGGAACCCAGGGAGGGAAGGAACTAAAAGCTGGTTTCATTTTGTAATGAGGTGTTTGAGGAAGTCTGTGAAATGCAGTCAGCCTGAGGATAAGATGAAAGGAAGGTGGAATTGAAAACCAAATTTTTTATGCAGCAGAGCCGGAAACCTGGGGCCATTTATTCATTCATTCATCCACTCAGTATCTGGCATTATGCTAACAGTTAAACACAGATGAAAAAGTAGCAGGGTTTGTTTCTTTTTTTTAAAATGCTCACTGTCTAGTGGAGAAGACAGCAGTATTAGCTGTCATTCTGTCATCTACTGGCATGAACTTGAGTGAGTCTCTCAGTTGCTCTGATCCACTATTCCACCATTCGCAAATGAGGTTACACTCTCCTACGCGGCAGGGTTTCTGGGGGATATAGAAATGGGCTGTATCAAGTGTCTGCAGCCAGTCATCACTGAAAAAATAGCTGTTAAGGTCACGAAGGTGGAGTGTGGAGAGAGCTGAAGTTGGAGAACCAAACTGCACAGTCTTGTGACGGTCACACAGAGGATGTTGAGCAGGGACATGGGATGGTCGTTTTTTCGTATTAGCAGATTCCCGTTGGTAGCAGGATGGAGGCTGGACTGCCCAGGGACTAAGTTGAAGAACAGAACATCCTTTAGGAAAGTATTCAAAAATAGAGAATGAGGGCCTACAAGGTAAAGAGAGGTTGTGGATTTGGAACAGAGACAAGAGAAATTTTGGAGATAGATTTTCCTACCTCTTAAATAGAACTATTTTGTGGGGTTTAAAAATGGGATCTTAGGAAAGAGCAAACATGAAAGTAAGTTTTGTTTTTGTTTTTGTTTTTGTTTTGGTCGACAAATCCTATTTAGAACATTTCTCTTGATTTTGACGCAGAGGAAAGATAGGTTTTCTGGGTGTCAGTTTTCTGCCTCTGAGCTCTCTCCATCTCCCCTTCCAAGGGGTCAGCAGGGATCACTTTATTTTGGACCTTTGGCACCCTTTGACAACAACTTTCTAGAACATACCTCACCACATTGCTCTTATTTTTTGACTGACTCCCCCAGTAGGTGGAAAACTCAGTGAATGGAGAGTGTGTCTTTTTTTCCCAAATGCCCAATATTTAGATAATATGTGGCACAGAGCAGGTATTCAGTAAATGTTTGTTGAATACATGAATGAGTAAGCAAATGAGAGCATAGCAGTTAAGTGTAAGATCCCTGGAGTAGGACTGATAGGTTTTGAATCCTGATTCCACCACCAGTTACTAGCAGAACAACAACCTTCTAAACCTGTTTCCTCGTCTATGAAATGGAAATTACAATATCATAGTGTTGCAGTGAGGTTAAATGGCACAAATATATGCAAAGTGCCTAGCCTATTCCCTGATACACAATAAATATTTATTTACTTAAATGAGAACCACCACTATCACAATCAGTTTTATTATCATGAAGACAACTGGACTTTTAATTTCTAAGCATTTTCCCCCATCCCTCTACTCTCTGCTGCTCAATATAGCTCTGATTGGAAAAATCGAATTGATGGAAACAATGATTATATTACTAAACTTGAAAAGCTATAGGACAGATTGATTTTTCTTTCATTCTTCCAGCTTGCTGTCTTACTACGTGCCCTCATGCAATCAAAACCCTAGCATGTATCTATGTATCTATCTATGTGTCTATCTATCTATCTATCTGAAGATGTATACATACATACATCTATATGTACTCTATACACACACATACACATCTAGGAGATATATAAGTGTAAATACATAGATCTCCTACATTACTTATATGTCCTAGTATCATGTATCTATATACGTATAGATATTTCCTTGCCATAGAGAAATACTAAAGGAGGAACATCAGCTCACTGAGAAGCCAGAAACAGAAACAGCTTGACCTTAGTGTGGCGGTCAGGCAAGTGGCTATCTTTGAAGAACTAGACCAATATAAACAGGAGTCACTGGGACAATTGGAAAGTAGTTTTCACAGCTTTGTTTTCTTACCAACTGACCAAACATAAAAGATGAAACTCAATAAGTGGCAAGGGCTCCCCTTTTGTACACTCTCTCCAACACCTTCCACATTTCCAAATAATTTGTTTGAGAAGCACACTTTGTGCTTTTTATTAAGCTCATGATTGGGCTGGATTTCTCTGTATTAGGAGACTTAATTTGTCAGTGAACTATAGTTTCAGGTTGGCCATCTGGAAAAATAAACTCCTCAACAGCCATGTAATTTGTCTTTTGTCTGGTTTCAGGCAGTGGATTTTTGGGGATTAGTATTGAACAAACAGCAAGCAGGCGCTTTCTTGGCTCCTTGAAGCCCTCTCCCTTCTCCAAAGGGGTATCTTGCTAAGTTACAAGTTAACAAATGGTTCTTACTCCTATAATGCCTTTGTCAACACTATGTATATAGGAACCTAATTTTCAATAAAACAAAACAGCTTTCCTTTTCTACTTGGGGAGGTAATGCCATATGGACCAGAGCCTAAGGTCAGAAAAAGCATATTGCCTGGAACACGGGCCAACACACCAGCTGTGCCCTTGCACCACAAGGTGAGGGGGTGTCAGGAGGCGACCTTTCTCTCTCAGCCCATGATGCTAACCTCCCACCCCCACTTCAACCCACCAAGTGACTAGTCCGGTTGTTTGGGAAATGCCATGAGAGACAATTCCCATGTTGTACTAAAATGAATTATAAGTTTTTCTCCTAAAGCTTAAATACCAGATCACCTGTTTTAGATCCCAGCATGTAAGACGTAGGGCTTGGGGAAGCCATGTCAAACATCATATTTGCTCAGATAAATACCGTAGTTCCTGATAACTTGTACTTGTTACAGTTCCAAGTACAGTTACAGAGTTATTCTCTGTTTTCCTTTCCTTGATAAGGAAGTGATTTCCTTGATCAGGAAGAAGGACATACATGGTAGCTGTGGTTCCTGGCCTGGTTCAGCCACTTATTAGCTATGTGACCTTGGCTCAATTACTTAGCTTTCGAAGCCTCAGTTTTTCCATATGTATTTTGGGAATAATGTAACTAATAATATGACTAATAATCAGGGGCTCCATCTCATAGGATTATACTGATGACATGAGACAAGGTAGCCATGAGAGGGACTAACACAGGTCTGGCAAACATACCCAATACCTTTAAAAACTAAAGTTAATTAGGATAAATGTCATTTGTTAGGCTCATACCGCATACTCCCCTACACTGTGCTAGCTGTTTAATATAACAATTATACCTATGTTTTACAGTAGGCATTGTGTGCCAAGAACTAAGCCAAGGACTTCATAGCTACTATTTCTATGATACAGGAGTTGTTGAAATTCAGGAAAGTTCACTAGTATTTTTTTTTAAAGATTTTATTTATTTACTTGACAGAGAGAGAGAGATCACAAGTAGGCAAAGAGGCAGGCAGAGAGACGGGGGGGGGGGGGGGGAAGCAGGCTCCCTGCTGAGCAGAGAGCCCGATGCGGGGCTCAATCCCAGGACCCTGAGATCATGACCTGAGCCGAAGGCAGAGGCTTTAACCCACTGAGCCACGCAGACACCCCATTTCACTAGTATTTTTAAACTCACTTGTGGAGTCATGATTTAAATTTGGTGGCTCAGACTCTGCTTTTACCAAACTGCTAAATTCCTGACTATAGGAAACCATATAAAACAGTGACTTAGTTATGTCATACGATTTCTCACAGCCTTCATAGAAGATAGAAGTGTCCTTGCTTATCTCTGCTTACCATGCATGCTTAGCGTCTTTATCCAAGTCTAGTGTGAAAGAAACCGAGTTACCTTCAGGTGTCCCGGCAAAGAGGTTTACCATCAGAGTCAAAAACTGCTGTGTTCTACCAATCTGTAGGAGTTTGCTAGTTTGCTAAGGCTGCTCTAACCAAGCACCATGAACTGGTGGTTTAAACAGGAGAGATTTATTGTCTCACAATTTTGAAAGCTAGAAGTCTGAAATGGCATTGGCAGGAGTCATTCCTTCAGAGGGCTGTGAGGGAGGGATCTGTTCCAAGCCTTTCTCATTGACTTGTAGATGGCTGTCTTCTTCCTGTGTCTTTTTATACCATCTTCCCTCCATGCATATCTCTGTGTGCAAGTTTCCCCTTTTTATGATGAGACCAGTCCTATTGATTAGAACCCATTCTAATGACCTCATTTTTAACTTGACTGTAAAAAGTCTATTCTCCAAACAAGGGCAAATTCTGAGCTAGTGGGGGATTAGAATTTTGACAGATGAATTTGGGGGTGGGGACATAACTAACCTATTAGTGGGAATATGCCTTGTTTGGCTGCAAAGTTCACAAAGTGTGGGTTGAATTAGAGAAAAGAACACCGTCAGCCTAAATCTTTTAACCTCAAAGCCATTTTTTCTTGCTTTCACTCTCTTTCTCTGTTACCTGCCATCCCACCAGACCCACCAAACCTTAATTCTTTCTATGCAAATTATTTTTATTCGACACTTTTCATTTTTGTTTGTAACTTCTTAGGGAAGGCCCTTGTTATACTCTGTAATAGAAAATGTAACCCTTTCGTGGAAAATGTTGCTTGCTTAACCTGAAACCATTCTCCCCAAAAGGTTCTTCCTTCTTGTAACAACTTGTCCCCAAAATGCCAGATGAATGTTTCTCTCTCTCTCTCTCTCTCCCTCTCTCTCTCTTTTTTTCCTACAGCTCAAAGCAAGATTTCTCAACCTTAGCACTATTGACACTTTGGGCTAGATAATTTTTGTTGTTGAGGGCTGTCCTGTGTATTGTAGGATGACTAGTAGCATCCCTGGCCTCTTCCCAGATTCCAGGAACACCAGCCTAGTTGTGATAAAAAAATGTGTCCAGACAATGACAAATGTCTCTTCGTGGGGGATTGGGGAACAGAATCATCCCTTTTTGTTAACGACTGAGCTAGAATGGGCATATTTGTATGGCCGGTGGTAGGCACTCAAGAAATGATATTTTCCTTCCTTAACATTTCTCTAACTTTAGACCTTCTCCATGTCTCTGTTTCAGCCTTCTTTATTATCAGTAAATATTGCCCATTAAAAATGAATGACATCTTAAAATTTCAACTTCATCCGAGATATGTCCCAAAGATGTCCTATTGATCTCTCGTCTGTGTCTCCTTAATGCCCTACTAGACATTTCTATTAGATTGTCTACCATCATCTTAAAATAAGCATACCTAAATGAAACTCACAATTTTATCTACTCAAAAACATTTCCATTCCTAACTTTATTATTTTAAATAATGGAATCACTTTTTGTAGCCGATAAATCTGTGAGATGTAAGTACATACAGCCTCTTAAGCATTATTGCCTCTGGTGGACCTAAGGTTGCATTCCGTGACTTAGTATAGGCAAGTCATGTGAGCTCTCTGAGGCCATTCACACATTATGTAAGTATAGTTTTGCGGCATAGGACTAGTATACATTAAGAAAATGACATACTCGTTAGGGCCTTAATACATGTCAGATAGCACTGTTTTATTAGGAATAATGAGATAAACTATTTCATATAGAATAATTGATGCCTTTGTGGGGTAGTACCTTGGGAGAGCATACCTACTGTTGACATTAAGTAGTTGTGTGACCTTAGGCTCATTGCCAAGTCTTTATATGTCTTAGCTCATTACCCACAAAAATTCAGCAATATTTCCTACCTCACTGGAATGTGGTCATGATGAAAACACTGGAAGAACAAAGCATCTCGCATGAGTACAGAGATGACCCACTTTATGTTAAATAGTATCTTAGCCGGGATTCGGAGAGTTCCCCAGACCATTTTGTGACAGAGGGCCCTGATGCCTGGTAATGTCTGTTTCATAGGTCAGATGGTCACATATCTCAGGGGCATTCATGTTAGCCTAGACAGGAGAATCTTAAATTATCAATAGCATGCTGGAAGACACTTCCTTCTCTCTCCCCCCAGGAATGATTAGTACTAGTTCTAAGCTTTCAGTGTAGGCAAATGTGCATTCAAGATAATTCATAGTGTTTCTGGGAAAATCCCAAATATTCTAAAAGCTGACTGTTTTTTCTAACAAAGTGAACACAGGTCAGCTGGGGCACAACTCCATGTATTCCCCACTTTTGTTATTCTCTGTCATTCATCGGCATTGGTGCTAATTTAGGTGATCAAACATGTGCTGCATCTTGCCATAGTACTTGTCTAGAATTTTGATGTCATTTGATACTTTCTAGTACGATAAGTCGATAAGTTCTACTTAAGTGGAAAAGCTCTTCTCCTGCAAATTGTGTGTCAACTATAGGCAAGGAAAAAATTTTCTTTCTGCCCTTTAGATTTCTTAGCTGAGACCCCTGTAATAAAAGGTTAACAAGGGAGAAACAAAAGTTTGCTAATATATATACCTCATGCATGCATGGGAGATACAAAGGTAAAAATGAGTAACTCTCTGAGGTGGCTTAGTATTCAGGCTTAAATATCATGTTAATAGGGAAAAAGGAGTGATATAGGCCTTTTAGGGGAGAGTAAATGGTTTTTCGGAAAGATGAATGAGCCCTCAGAAGAAGACATGGGAGGTTTATGGCAAAGTTTGGGTGTGGCATCAACTTTTAGTCTCCTCTCCTCTGACAAAGGTCTATCTTTCCTGTTGATGAAACTCCTGGGTAGGGGTTTTATGATAGCTGATTTCCTTTTGGAGTATCTATCTTTAGGCAGATAAGGAAATTCAGGAAATGTTCTTTCCTGCATTTTCTATTTTAAATGCCTACAGCTCAAAATAATCAATATATCAACGCAGCGTATTTGGGGGTGGCATGTCATGAACTCCTATAGTCATATTTTGGGGTAGCATATTACATTCAGAAACCATAGGATTGGTGAGCTACCTGTCCACCCTGAAACTGGATGTTCCACCATCTGGAGCTCAGAGAGTGCTAGCCTAACTACCGATTCTTTACAAGAGACCTCATACATAATGTCTGCTGACATGGACAAGCTTCAAGAGATTTTCAAATCCCAAATGTAGTATTAGCTCCTCCTGGACAGTGCTAGGAAAGACTCTTAGCAGATCACATCTTTTGTTTGAATAAGAAAGAAAATGACAGGGTGTTATTACACAAGTCCCTAATGCTTCTCAAGTGAATCTTCAGAAGATTCACCAGGAGGCAAACTTCATCCTGAGGTGTGGAAACAGAGTTTCTGGAGGGAGCGAGATTTATTTGAATTTGTATACTGATGGATTTCTCGGATGGCACTGGGGGTGGGGAATCGGTGTGTGAAGGAGGGGGGAAAATAAAAACAGCCTTTCTTCTTATAAGCTACAGCCTGTCACTTAAGGGCATGTGCCTGATTATTTCTCTTTCACGCATGGGTGCCCTGTTCACTGAAGGTGTTGTGAAAAGTTGCCAAGAGATAAATTCAACTGTTTATGAGAATCATTACGTGGCTCTGTGTTTCTTTCCCTGGCACCCTCCAAGATCTATAATTTGAAGCTGAGCAGCTGTTTTCTGGTGCTTGTAAATAAAAGTATTTAAATATGTCTTAAACACATTGTTTAGAAAATGTACACAAAACAGGATGCCTTTCTAGCACTCGGGAATCTACAAGAAGGGAAAGAAACTTTTTTCATTCGACTACTGCTAAAATTGTGTGACTGGGATAGTGTTACAGTCTCTCAGTGCTGGTTATAAAGATGATAATTAAGTAGGCGGTCCCTGTAGGCTTCTTACCAACTTAGAAGCATTTCTCCTTCTCAGGTTTCAGCTACTGCCTCCCCTAAGTGGGAGCTGGAAAAGCAAAATAAGACCTTTGAAGCCACACAATGTCTGGTCTGTCTTGGCTAACTGTGTCGTAATATAACTGATATTATAGCAGGTAGCAGGAAAATACATGTCAGGAACAATACAATTCCACATTCTGTTTATAGCCGGGAACAGAATGTGTACCACCAGACTCACAGGCAATCCTTTTCTCACCGCCTAGAGAAGGTAGTGGCTGGTCAACTGCTGACTGGAAGTTATTACCCGAAGGGCTATCACGCAAGTACTAGTTTATCAAAGTAATATTAAAAAGCCGAGTCTTTCAACTCAAAAGAGTATGCTCCAGTATTCCTCTTTCCTTCATGCTTGCTCCAACAACTCCTCTCAGCACTCCTAAGATGACATTCAGTCTGGTTCTCCAACATACATGTGAAAAGGGAGACAAAGCCTAGTAGTCATTGGAGTAGGTTTGTAAGACTATGATTTATCTACAAAGTATCCATCTGTGTTTAGTTGAGAGGCCATCACTCTCCCATTTCCCATTTTCTATGAAGAAAAGCATTCTGTATCACTCTGGTTAGGTAGGCAAAGGAAAGATAAGAAAATGAAGTCGGGATTGCCACATTTTGTTGTATAAGAGGGAAAAAAAGAAGTTCCCTGTGAATTTGTCTCATAAAAGTCTATGGATTCAGTTTCCTTTCTAATAAAGCTGCTACATTTTGCCGCAGTGCCTCCTTTCTTTTGAATTGGAGAGTTTCAGATTTGAATCATTTCACTGGGGTATAGTGTACTCTGCAAGCCTCTCGGTCTTCAAGATTCCTGATACATCCTGAAGGCACCAGATTACTTTATATCCAGAACCACTTGCCAAGACCTGAGGGAAATTTGCTTAATGAAGGTAACCATTTTGGGAGCCCCTGAATCCAAACTCATTTCAGGCCAGTGTCTAAGACCACAAAGTGTCAAATGCTAAGCTGACCAAGTATTGTGTGAAGACCTGAGTGAACTCTTTAATTCAAAAGGGTGAGCTTAAAGAAAGAATCAAGGGGAAATCATCACTTCCTCAAATCTGATTGAAGATTGAGAGGGATCAAGGAAAACTTCAATAGCTTGGAAACTAGTCCCCAGGAAAACAATGAATAGAGCCTGGAAGAAAAGAAAGGAAGATTTGCTGATTAGCTGCCCCCCATGGAGAGAGTCTCTGCCACTTGGCTTCCTTTGATGAGATTACAGACTTCTGAAACTCCTTCCCACCAGGAAGGTAGACATGTTGAAAGAACATCCTTCTAACTAGGCAGGGACACATTCCTTGTTCTTGGGAAAGTACATTATTTTGCTCTCTGGAATGACTTAATCATGTTTTTCATCCTTGAGACCAGAACTTTGCTTCAGGAGAGTCTGAAACAATCTAGCCTAAGGAGTTTAGGTTTATTTGAGGAAGTGGCAAGAATTCCAGATAGCCAAATCACCTTATTTTTATCTTTATACAATACTCCTCAACAGGACAGAGAGATCTTAATGATCCTCTTACATTTATTGTCCTTGAAATTGTTCCAATTGCATTTCTCCGTGGTTCCCCACACCCCACCCCAACTGGGAAAGGCGGATACAAGCTAACTTTTTATTGATTTGAATACTGTAAACTAACAAATAATTTCTGCCTCCTTTCTTTTCATATACCCTCAACTCTCACTGCATCCATCTACTCCAATTCATGCCATCATAATTTAAGGTACTGAGGGTTGAACAGGGATTTTAGTTTAAAGCTCCCAAGCTAACCAGGAAGCCCTATTCCTGACTCACTACATCTTCCTTAAAACCATCAGTCTAAGGGGACCTTCTTGGTTGAGTTTATGTATTTGGTACATCTCGTCTTTAATTCACCATCCTCCACATACACCTTCTCCTCATTTCTCTGTTTATTCCAACCTCAGATATCCTTCAAGGCCCAGTTTAAATCCTACCATTTCCTTATCAGCTTCTTAGACTAAAGATGATCATATAAACTTTTAAATCTAACAAAATCATAGACTCTTAGTCATTTAAAACTCAAAGGGAATGTACAGGTGTTCTAATATAGTCTCTTCACTTTATAGATGTGGACCTGAAAATGAGGAAGGACTGATAGGAAATCAGGCCATATACTACATTTTGACATCTTCTTTAATGCAGCCATGAACTTTTTTTTTTTTAAACACTGAAAGTCTGTATTTTCCCCCCTCCCATTTGCAAGCTTCTTGAAGGCAATGATTATAATTTCTATGTCTATGTATTTTGCAGCGGCATTTCATACATACCAGGTTGTTCTAACTCTGTGCTATCCACGGAGAACTTTTTATGATTGTATAAATGTTCTATAACATCTGCACTGTCTAATATGGTAATCACTAGCCACATGTAGCTTTTGAGCACTTGAAATGTGGTTAGTGCATCTGAAGAAGTGAATTTTTAAGGTTATTTCATGTTCATGACCTTGAATTTAAATTTATATAGCCACATGCTGCTAACGATTACATTGAACAAGGCAGCTCTCATTCATTTGTTCATTCACTGCAGCTGAGGAAAATTTACAACACATTTGTTGACTTGATAATGTCTTAATACTGTTTGAATCAGAATAATAGAAGTTTAGAGATGGAAGGGGCCAAGTTGCATCACCTCAATTAATACCCCCAGAAAAGTGAAAGCCTTTGTTCAAGGTCATATGGTTAATTAGGAATAGAGCAGGCACCAGGGCATAGGCTATAGTTTTTCTTTTTTATCTTTTAAATAATTCTTTGTCATAATGTCTTGGGTAAAGACATTCGTCCTTGGAGGAGGAATCAGGTAGTAAGTAAGTAAAAAAGGAAAAACCAGCAGAAAGTTAAAAAAATATGATGAGGATGAGTGAGGATTATAGATAAGGAAGAAGAGAAGAAAGGATGTCATACAAGAGTAGAGAAATCGGTCAAGGGATGGAAATGAAGAAAGGAGAAAAATTTTAAAGCTCTACTTTCAACCATGGGCTGGTGTAAATGAAGAATTTCCTTCTCAATGCAAAACAATGTTACTGTAATAAATCAGGGACCATTTCATAGGTGTACCCAGGATTACACAATGAGGAGAGGTTAGTGGTTACCGAACCATGACAAAGCCCTAATACTAATGAATTACATTCCTCAAAACCTTTGTCGGACCAATCAAAGAACTCTCTTTGAATGGGCATGGAATGTTAACATCTGGTTCACCAAATGGAGATAACAGTTTCATCCAAAGCCTCAGTTGGTCAAGCTTTTATCTCTCTCTGTTGCCTCTGATCCCACTTGATCCTTCCTCTTGCTTTCCAGCTAAATAAAGGAGAGACATTGTTGAAGAGTGTTGGATTTTGAGGTGTTTAAGAGACGTGGATTGTAGAAACACTGGTGGAAGTGAATTAAATCTAAAGAGTGCTCCAGATGCCCCTTCTTCATACAGAATCAGCAAGTCCAACAACCTTTCAAGAGAAATAATCTGTGCAGAGACTGTAGTTAATCATTAAATAAGAGAAGCAACTGGTTTCCAAAAGCTCAGTGGTGTTCAAAACAGGATGTCACATTTTTGTTTGTTTCTTAGTATTTTGTATTTCATAGAAGGAAGGAAAAAGGAAGACTAAAATCTGAAAGGTCATGGTCTGTAAACTGCACTTTGTTTCTTTGTATCTTTTTCCTTTCTGGCAGGGAAGGGAAATGACACATTTTCTGAGTGTGTGGAATATTTATTTTCTTACTAATTTAATGATTGTTCAGTTAGGTCACGTGCATAGCAAGCTTTTCTTTTGCACCTCAAATGCTACTTCACCTGTTGACATGGCATCAGTTTCAAAGTCATAAGCCCACATTAGAATTTATTCATTTAGGGGGCTCCTGGGTGGCTCAGTCAGTTAAGCGTCTGGCACTTGGTTTCGGCTCAGATCATGATATCCGAGTCACAATCTCAGGGTCGTGAGATTGAGCCTTGAGTCAGGCTCTGTGCTCAGTGGGAGCCTGCTTGGATATTCTCTCCCTCTGCTCCTTCCCTCCCTCATGCGCGTGCACTCTCTCAAATAAATAAATCTTTAAAGAAAAAGAATTTATTCACTTGGGATTCTAAGGTGGCGCCAATCATCAGTCCCTTATTCTCTTATTCTTATCTAATTCTCTCTCCATTCCTCTCACCCATTTTCTTCTTCTGAGGTTGTCTATTTCTTATTAATACTATCACCCATCCTGGTCAACTGCATTAGAGGTCCCTGGGAGACATTTGACTGTCTCTTTTCTCTTATACTCTACCTCTAGATAACTGCTCCATTAAGCAGCTTTTCTTTCCACTCTATGTCACATTCGTCTTCCTTTTATTTCATTGCTCTACCCTAAATCAGGGCACTGTTAGTTTTCTGTCTCTCTTGTCACCAGCATTTACTGAATCATTCTAGAGATTGGGATTAATTTTATCACTCTATATCTCGAAAACTTTCAATAGTATGAGACACTTAAAAGGAAGAAGAAAGGGAAAGAGAAGAGGAGGAAGAGAAAGAAGAAAAGAAAAGGAGGAGGAGAAAGAAGAAAAGGAGGAGAAGGAGAAAGAGGAAAAAAAGAAAGGGGGAGGAAGTTGCCAGTGGAACAAAATACAAAACTAAGACACTTTACTATATATAAGAATTAAACACATAGTACTGATAGCAAGTCAAATCAATGGAAAATGAGATATCATGCAGTAGTTGTGAATAATTGCTTTAAAATATTTAAGTTGGATTGTTACCTTCCAACACACCAAAATGACTTTCAGATTGATTAGAATGTTAAATGTAAATACAAATTCTATAAATAATGGGAAAAATATGGGAAATAATTGCTTCAGGTCAAGATTAGAAAGATCTTTCTAAATAAAAGCAAAAGAAGAATCATGCGAAAGATTAAACATAACATAAGCACTAAAAAAAATCCGATAAAAAAATCCATTCTCAAAATTCAAAAGCGAAAGGCTACCTGGAAAAAAATATTTCCAGGATATATGGCATATAAAATGTGAGTGCATTGAAAATGTCAAGATCTCTTACAAATCAGGGAAGAGAATACTCCAAAAGAAAAAAAAATTGCAAAGATTATGGAGAGGGAATTTACAAAGAATGTATATGATCTATATTATGAAAAAAATAAAAACCATCAGAGCTATTGTGCTTTTTTTCTTTGTGTGTTCTTCCATTGTTTAAAGTTCATAAAATCCCTCCTCATTCCAGGATTAATCAGTCATATTTTTTCTAGTTTATATTTTCCTTTTGCTTTTAATATTTAATTATCTTAATTTGTTTGAATGTATACTCTGAGATATTAGAGTCAATTCAATGGCAATCTCTTCCCTCCTTCCTAGATGGTAAGCCCCTCAAGGGCAGGAGCAATATGCTCTTTATTTCTGTGGACCCTGCATTGTGTAGCAAGTGTACTGTTCACAATAGTCAACACAGGAAGGGCAAAGGAGGATCAGAGAAGTTTTGAAAGAGGAGCATTTTTTTTTTTTTAGATTTTATTTATTTATTTATTTGAGACAGAGAGGGGGAGAAAGAGAGCATGAGTATTGGGGAAGGATAGAGGGAGAGGGAGAAGCAGACTCCCTGCTGAGCAAGGAGCCCCATATGGAGCTCCATCCAGGACTCTGAGATCATGACCTGAGCTGAAGGCAGATGCTTAACCGACTGAGCCACCCAGGCGCCCCAAGAGGACACATCTTTTAAGGTTAGTTTTTTTTTTTTTTTTAAGATTTTACTTATTTATTTGACAGAGAGAGAGAGAGATCACAAGTAGGCAGAGAGGCAGGCAGAGAAAGGGGGGGAAGCAGGCTCCCTGCTGAGCAGAGAGCCCGATGCGGGGCTCGATCCCAGGACCCTGAGATCATGACCTGAGCCGAAGGCAGAGGCTTTAACCCACTGAGCCACCCAGGCACCCCTAAGGTTAGTTTTAAAAGTCTAAAATGTTATCAAATACTGTAGGTTTTCTTTTTTTCTCCATCTGTGTATCTCTTTTGGGTTAAACATGGCTCAAAAGCAAGACTACATGACTTAGAAAAGTGTACTGAAGAAAGACAAATGAGAATTTGAACATTGATGCAACTAATTGCTTCACTCTAAGCCTCAATCCCTCATCTATAAAATACAGATGCTGCTTACTACTTGTATGGTTATTAAGAAGAGAGAAATCCACATTTGTAGTTATTAAAAAGATAGAAATCCACGTTTGTAAAGTGATCAGCTTACTGGTTCCATTCCCTTTTTACTCCCTTTTCTGCTATTCTGAAGTGGAAATGTGGTAGTCTGTGAAAACATTTCATAACGTGGGATTTTTTTTTAATAGCATAAAGTACTATTAATTGAAATTTTGGTAAACATTTAAGTGTGAATTGCTTGTTACAATTTTGTTGATAAATTGAATGGAGGTGATGTTTGGGGGAGAAGATTCAGAGGAGGTAAATAAAAGTAAGAAAACAGAGCAAAGTGAAATGTGAAAAACAGTAATTAAAGATATTCTAATGGGAGTGGAGTCATGTGGGAGAAATGACGTGGATGTGGTGGTTGGGAGAGCTGGAGTTTGAGTCTCAGCTTTGCACAAACTCTCTGTGCAACCTTAGCCAAGTTACTTGTCTTCATCGAGACTTGATTTCTCCAGTTGTCAAGATGGGATTGATAACATTCCCACAGCGAGGGTGTTGTGAAGACCACCAAGATGAGTAAATGAAAGCATATGGGTACCTAGGTGATGTTTGATAAATGCTTCCTTTTATTCTCTTCTTTTCTTTCCTCTCAAAGATGAAGTAGCCAGCCTAATTCATCATAATATCCCTGGGTATTTATATGCTTAGAAGACCTGAATGTGATTTCTTAAGTACCTCACCAACTCTCAGTGAGTGGCTTAGCTGTCAGAGAGAAGAGATCCTACCTTTAAAAGTGCCTTCAGACTTGCCCCCTGTGTTAACAATTGAAATTTTGGATTCATGTATGTCTCGTGACTTAGAGTCTAAATCTCCATGTATATTTAATTAATCTTCGTTCGTCTTGCGGGCACACTGCCATCATTTTGCTCTTGTGAAGATTGAGTTCATTGTGTACCAACTTGTTTGTTGTAGGGGACTACCATTAGTCGCTACCATTGACTGCTTTTTAAATTTTGTGAGCTGTAAAATGTAGTACTATATATTCCTGGAAAGTTTTTTTTTTCCCACTGAGAGTATTTAAGTTGAATGTGTTTTTAATAGTCTGGGAGGGAAGATACTGGTAATAAAGCAAAGCATTTGAAAATTTAAAAATAAGCAGTACATTTATAGCAATTATGGAGGTCCCTTTTTTAGTGTTTAAATGTAGCATTATAGAATAGCATATCTAGAGTGAAAAAATGCTAACCATCAACCAGCAGTAATTCTTTTTGCTTTTTAATAAAGGCATGCTTATATTTTACGGTGAACAAAGCATGGCCTACTATATTTGCATCAGTGTATTTCATATAACAGGACACAGCATACTTTATGTTGCTACTTTGTCCTTAAAATTGCTACCTAAGGATTATGATTCCCGCCTCTCTTACATTCTCTCTTCATATGGTCTTGAATGAAAAGAGGCAACACCCTTTTTCTCCAATGATAAAACACTCTCTACACACCATTTTCTCTTCCTTTTCTAGGCTATGTGGATGTGAGTTTGGTATTTCCCTTACCTCCATGTCCTGTGTCATAACTATGGTGCTAAAATCAAAACTCGGGAAATTAGCCAACCTGTTCTAACTTCAGATTCGTTTCTATTAGGGAAGGAGTTTCATGTTGATTTGAGTCTACTATGTCCACTTATGTACTTTATTGGAATTATCTCATTTAATTACTTAATTTATGTGATATAGATTTGATTGTCTCCATTTCAGAGCTGAGGATTAGGAGGTCTAGAGAGTTTCAGAAATGATTCCACATTCTTTTCTAGTGAATGAGTTAAAATCATAACCTAGATATGAATAGTTGTCGATATAAGTTCTTTCCGATTCAGTAGGCAGCTGAACTTTTACAATGATTTGTAAGAGTTCTTAAATGGCCTTTTTATAATGAAAAGACTGTGTAAGGATAATGAATCGTTCCTCTTGTATATCCCCAAATAGGGAATACAGGTGGAAGAATAGGCTTTTGAGGGGAGACATGAAGATGGTGGCTCTCGACATGCTCTTTTTCAGGGGTATGTCATACATCCAGGGGAAGTAAGATGTAGGGGACCCAAACTCCACAGAGAGAGATACCAGGACTGGAGTAAAGGCCTGGGAGCATCAGTGACATGGACACAATAGGTGAAAGGCACTTGCAATCTTGACTCTTTTTTGGCCTGTTTCCCCTACTCTTAGAGTGGTTCATAGGGTTGTAAAACTGGGCTGGTTTGACATATAGGAGGTTCTGCTCTATAACAGACAGATGGAGCCGGGGAGACCAGCCATTAGGAGATGTGGGTAAACTGGCCTACGTATTCAACGTTTGTCTCAGCCAGAGACTCACAAACTTTGTTGTCATCACCTGGAGTGCTCATGACCAATCAGCGGCCCAGTTGGATAGGGAAGGCATGGATCTCTGTGCTTTTATTAAGTTCTCAAGAAGATTCTAATAGACTCCTGAGTTTGAGAAATAGTAGTCTAAACTGTATTTTGAAATTCCTATCTCATCTCCAAGTAATGACTATGCAAAGCAATCATTTGGCTTTAAAAAAAATTTTTTTAGAAGGATCTGCCGCTGATTTGGAATTTGAATTTAAAAAATATTTTTTTTCTATTTTATGCAATTATCTGAGGCTGACAAATGCATTCCCATCATGAGGTCTTTCTAGGTTGCTTCCATCTTGCCCCTTCTACAGACGGCAAGAACGAGCATGTCAAGGACATTGGGAAGATTCTCCTTCTCAAACTTTGCTTTCCCTCTGGGGGACAGTGTGAGGGAAAGGAAATGAGTCCCAAACTTCCCTGGAGGCAATCCTTACACGTATTTTGGAATCTGAGGGGCAGCTGCCAATTTCACCTGCAGGCAGGAAGTACACACCTGTTAGCTATTATTTAAAATAGCCTGTACTTGGCCAGATTACAAGGAACACTGCTGTTATAGCATCAGAAAAGGAAGCTGATTTACCTGCAAGTAATCCCTATTAAAGGAGACTTTAGGAAGTTGGACACTTGAGAAAGGCAGGCAACTGTGAAAAGAATATCTCCTGCTTACCTTTGTAAAAGCCCACAATTACCCCCAAATTGGGCTGGGATTAGATAAGGCAATCAGTTGTAATAGAGTTGATATCTGGGAAGGAGGGAAGTTGGAGTCATTCAGAGATAAACCTCTTATGCTTCCCTTTCCTTGATCATCTTTATCTCTGCACCCACCCCTACCTTTATACAGAACAGTTGCCAGTGGGTGAGGAAGGAGTGACTTTGGGAGTGCTCCTTAACCAGGCTTTTGTGTGCATTGTCCAAGGCTCAGGGCTTTCTCATCAGCAGACTTCCCTGCCCTGTCATTAGTCCTGGTGGCAAAAGAGCCTCATTCTCATGAACTGACCCATACTGTGCGCGGGTCATCTCAGATGGAGGCTTGGGGCTTTATTCAAAGGCTTGAGATTCCCAGATGTTGAGGCAGGATGCAAATATGGAGACATGCTTTCATCGCTCCTCGGTTCATTTTTTGACCACTGGGAGTGACGAGGTTCTATCCGCTGACCAGACTTATGGTTTCACATGGGCATGGTAGACTCTCGGCTTCCACGGTTGCAATTCCAGAAGTCTCTTTGTGAGAGCAACAGTTCATTCTCTCTGAATGTTACCACAGCTTAGGGAGAATAAGTATTCCTCCTGCCCTCCCCCTTACATTTCCCCTCACTTATGCTTAAAAACAGGTAATTGGAACAGGGCTTCGAAGTGTAATCTTGCCCAAAGGCTAAGCTTGCCACCTAATGACATGGTTGTTCTTCTTTATTGAGGCGGTCTTGCACTCATTATCCCTAAATTAGTTCCCCTTTCTCCTTTGCATTATTATTCATCCATCAACTCCTTTTTCATTCGGATTTTTCCAAGTGAACCATGGCAAAGTGTGTCTTTGTGAGGTTGTGTGTCTGCGCAACAGTGTGTCTGTGTGACTGAGCGAGCCCCCATCCTCCCCAGGCCTCTCGTTTACATTAAGTGTTTATTTAAGCCAAGGCGGTGGAAAGCAGACAAAAATCTTTGGCATTGATTGCCTCATAATGATCTCACATCAATCCCAGCGAGGAAAATTTAGCTGAAAGCGGGAGAAGTTGAAATTCAGTGGCGGGGTTTCCCGTTGTCACAGCCGGAGGCAAGCAGCGCCACTCAGAGAAAAACGCCGAAACTGGGTTTTCAATGGAGTTGAGAATGTGTGTTTGTTTCAGACTTGAACGTCCTGTTGGGTCAAAGGAAAAGTTTCAAACACCACTCATGTGATGTTATGTCCAGTTGGTCAGAGAACGTGGGGTAAAGACAAGAAAATACTGACATGGCTTTCTTTGTGCAGACCGGGGTTGGAATCCCTACTTACCCTTGGTAATCGAGTATTCCTTAGTCTGTCCGGAGTCTCAGTTTTCTCACCTCAATTGGGATAATAATATCAACGTCACTGGTCTGTGGTGAAACTACAAGATGATGTTCCAAGTGCCTCATATGGTACCTGTCACATTGTAGACGACACATCACCTTAAAAATTTGCTATCCTTCTTGATTCCCTTATAATAAACTGAAACATGGCTTGGAAAAATTTTGGTTTAAGAGCCTAAGGATCTGAGTTTAGATTTTTTTTCTTCTCTCTCTCTCTCTACGATCATTTCTTTTGTCATCTTGAAAAGGGGCCTGGCATTTCTGTTGTGTGCCGGCCACACTGTGTGGTGGTGTAATCTTACCCAATGCTTGTATAAACTCTGTAAAGTCTAATTATTATTCTTGTTTCGCACGTGAGAAAACGGAGGCTCAGAGAGGTTAAGGAACTTGCTCAAGGTTTCAAAGTTAGTGGTGGAACAAGTGTGCAAACAAGAGTTTGTCAAGTCCCAAAGGATCTAAACACAGTTGAGAATTAGGTTCTCTTTCATTTACCTAAATTTACTTTAAGAAAGTTATTCCCGCAGATATTATGTAACAAAATCTTCTGATTCAGGGGTTTAGTGGACTCTTTAGTCTGCCCAGAGAAGGGAATTTTAGCAACTTTGCCAAACTGTTTGATTGTGAGGGTAAATATGTGACCTGTGTATTCAGTATATCAAATTTGCTCTTGATATTATTGAATGGATTCAATTGTGTCTGTCTCTCTCCCAAGGTGATTTCCTCCAAGCACACATCTCATAGATGACAGTGTTCCCATCTCATGTTCTTTATCCCAGCTGAACACTCCAGAAGTAGTCTCCCCTCCTCACCTTCCCGGTATTCCAGCTCATATCTCCTCTGTCCTCATTAGGCCATGGGTCCCTGGGTGTCCTCAGTCTCTATCATACTGCTACCCCTGGGTTGTTGGATATGCTCCAGTACTTCCTATTCCTTCCACATGCACCCTCTTTCTTATTCAGCCAAGTCATTTCTTTCTCCTCTACTTTCATCCTTCTTCTGCGACACCAGAGTTGGCCAGGAGAAAGTTCAGTAAAGTGGTATAGGGAAAGCCGTAAAGGTTCTAGTTCCAGCTCCAATTACCTGATAAGCGATTTAACATCTCCTTGCCTCAGTTTCCTCACAAACAAATATTCCAGGTGTAATTTCTATGATTCTTCCTTGACCGTGGCTCCAAATGCGGCAGAGGCAGTCTTTGCACCTTGGCTTCCAATAGAGGTAATTTTTTCACAAACTGGCATCCATATGCAGAGGGCAAGGAGAGACTAAGGAAGAAGCAGGCCGTTCCAGACTGGTAGGTGACTGGTTCCATAAGCAAGGAAACTTACACACAAGGTTTGTCTTGGGCAGCTGCCAGATGAGTAGATCTCTGCACCTGCGTACCAGCATTTAGAAAGTTTATAGAGAGTACTTAACGGGGTTTTTAATCACATCTTCTGTCCAGATGGTCTCAATAACACAGTCTTCTCTCAAGGTTGCATCCTTAAAATGCATCCTTGATACAGCTCCTCCTGTGGGAACGGTAGGCAGATTGTACATTCCAAAGAGAGAGGCGACGGGGGCGGGGAGAAGCTTCCATTTGCCCAGGTTCAGCATGTACATCACGACCTCTTGATGACCTTCTTCACCAGAGATCTCTTACTCAAGGACAGAGTTGGTTGGTAGCAATAAGAATATGTATATAGAGTACTTTGTCTTCAGAAGAATGATATGTAGACATCATTTTACTTGTTCCTTCCAGCACAGCAACCTGAGCCCAGTCACGCAGCCACTCAGTAACAGAGCCCGGGCCTGAATATGGTCTTCTCAGTTCTGAGCGCTCTGCTCTGTATCTCGGCAGGGTGAGGTGAGCTGGCGGGGCATGAGAAGAAGATCAAAAGGTTTCTCCTGTCTGTGTGTCTGTGTGAGCTGTGCTGGGGGAGTGAATGGATAGTGTGGGTGGAGAGTAGAAATTTAAGGGTAGAGTGGTGGTATGAATTTTTCAAAAGGAAAAGAAATCTTCCAGATTAATTAGTGTTTCAGGACATGTGGTTTTCCTAAACAGCTACTGGATAACATCTGAGTAAGAAAGTTCACTCTGCTGGGAGTGAACAAAAAATATAACTTCAATTTCAAGATCCTAGACCCAGTACTAAAGAAGGCAGTGCAAGTTAGAGTGACTTAGGGGATTTTCTATGTTTTCTGGATGGTATTTTCCCTAAAACAAACAAACAAAAAATTCCTTATTTGAAATTCCATTCTATGGTTAGCACAAGATTAGCTTATATAGTCCCTTGAGTTACAAGGTAGAGACTTATAACTTTTTTTGTGTGAAGATCAACAACTCCTTCTCAGTTGACCCTGTCTTGCCTTTATAAGTCGAATCAAATTTAAATCTGTCTACTGTATATTCAGTGGCCTCTTTTGGCCATAAACAAGTTCATTTTCCATTAAAAGGCCAGTGACATATTCCAGATTTTTTGTGAAAGAATCAAACATATCTCTGTTTAGGAGGTGATCTGTTAGTGGGAGGAGTGGAAGGGGAACAGGGAAATGTTGGCTGGTTTCATCATATCTCCCAGAAGTCCAATGTAATGCATTTGGCCCAACCCTTTCTCACTTAAGATTTAAACCAATATTTATTTTTGAAAGGAAATATGACCCACATGCATCTGCCTCAGTAGCCTTGATGGCTTTTATTGATAGGAAACAGGAAGTTACTTTTTTACCAACATTACAAAAGACCTAAAGACCAACTGAATTTTAATCTTGGCAAATGTAGCTTCCACCCTGAAAGGTGGACCGTAGGTTCCAGGTAACAACAAAAGAAAGATAAATATTATCTTTAAGTGTCTTCCAAGATAAGGAAGGCAGAGAAGACTGAGCAAGTTCTAAGAATTACTGATTGTTTCATTTTGTCCCAAAGCCAATTATAATTTGATTCTCACATGCGTAGGTGATGGTACAAATCTTTCAAGTAATTCAGGCTGTAGATGCTAAGGGCTTAGCATAAAAAGAAAAAAAATGACTGTAATAACATCTTTGACTTTGATTATTTGTGCCCTTCAAAACAAAAATTAGGAATGCATACTGTTTATCCCAAAGAGACTCACTATTTTGATCTACATTTTTTTATATAAAATAGAGAGTTTTTGAAGAACAGAGGGGATATTTTTACATCGTCCTGAAAAAAAAAAAGTCTTAGACTATCTTTTAAGTAGATTAATTCAAGGAAAAACAGTTTCATGCACCATATTCATTACTTTTTCTCACCTACAGTAAAGATTTGATGCTGTGAACTTTTCTGATTTTCTGTGTTTAGCTAATTCATCCTAAGATTTACAAGAAAAAGTGTTCTCTTTTGACTGACTGTCCTTGGCCCAAATAAAGGCTCCCAGGGGTGTTGGGAATCTTGGGAACCAAGTCTATAGAGCCAGCTCAAACCGAGGTTATTGCAAGTGGTCTTAAATCTTATGTTTTTGTACATGTTCTGTGAGTCTGTATATTTGTGCAAAGGTCACTCATCTAAAGAGACACAAAACTATTCTCGCTTTTACTCTGACACCATACAGTCAGCCCTAACTTTGACCCCTGATGGATATGTATTTCTCAGGAGTTACTAAAGGAGGCAAAGGAGTTATTCATGATGAGCTTGATCTTATTTCCAAATCCCTATATGATCATGTACCTGGGAACTGGGAACTGGGACTCTGCCACCCATGACCCCAGGAATCCCTATGTCACTTCTAGCCCAAAGCTTATCTCCTTTTCTCTGAGCCCCACCTTGGCATCCAGTTCAACTCATAATAGGAAAGGCATCTCCTTTCAAAAATGTAATCTGAGCAGCAGGCACCAAGTGATACTGGTATGAGGTAACCATCTGATAGAGGTAGGCAACTCTTTGTAAACTTCCTGCTAGGCAAGGAGCCAAACCCTACAGTGGCCAGCTTAGGAATCTAGTCAGTGGGCATATTGGGTTGGAGAAGGATACTCTCAGGGAGAGAGGTAGGTTTTAGAAGTCATCCAAATACTTAATGGGCCATTTTCTACCATAACATATGCTTTTTTTTTTTTTTTTTTAAAGATTTTATTTATTTATTTGACAGAGAGGAGAGAGATCACAAGTAGGCAGAGAGGCAGACAGAGGGAGAGGGGGAAGCAGGCTCCCTGCTGAGCAGAGGGCCCTATGCGGCTCGATCCCAGGACCCTGAGACCATGACCTGAGCCGAAGGCAGAGGCTTTAACCCACTGAGCCACCCAGGTGCCCCTACCATAACATATGCTTAAAGAATTGAATGTCAAATGTTTGTCAGATACATGTATGTGTGTGCATATCTATCTATCTAAAACTTGAGGTATTTAATTTGATCATTGCATCAATCTAGTGAGATAAGGGTTATTAGGATCCCTGGTTTGCAAGATGAGTAAACCAAGGGTTATACAGGTTAGGTGAATCATTGTCAATGAGCAAGTGAATTGGGAGCTGCATTCCAACCCTGGACTATTCTTTTATAAATTCTATACTGTTAAGCATAATACCATTGGTTCTCAGTCTATCAGACCCAATCTCCTTATCCATATTTATAAAAATATTTGAAGGTTCCCCTCGATTATTGTGAAATAAAATGTATAGATAATGTAACTTATGTACATATAAAACTTTAAAATTTGTAAGATGGAATACCGCTCCACAGTAAAAAGGAGAAAACTACTGATTATGCAAAGTACCATCGATGAATCTTAAAAACACTAAGCTGAGTAAATTTGGGCACAAAAGACTATATTGTTTGTGATTCCATTTATATTCTATTCAAGAGTAGTCAAAACTAATCAGTGGGATTTGATATCAGAACACTGGTTGCCTTTGTGTGTGGAGGAGGGAGAGCATTGACAATAAAGACGCACAAGGTGAGCAAAATGATGGAAATGTAATATCTTGATGGGGTATTGAATATGGATTGTGTATTTGTCAAACTCATCAAAATATACACTTAAGATCAGTGCATTTTATCGCTTGTAATTATAACTCAATAAAAATTAAAGTCAATATAAAATTCTAGCAGTAATATGTAGGAGAAATAAAAGGATTTTTAGACAATATATATTTTAATATATAAATGCTTATGATCATCTATATTCAAAGACATAATGAAGTAGTCAGATATGTGCATCTAAGGTTAATAAATAAGTTTGGATTTTCAATTTTGAATTGAATATTGTCAAAAATATTTTTACATCACATTTTGAAGATAGTATAGATATATATATATAGATACATATACATGTAGAGATTCAACTAGAATGGGACAGCTGCAAATGCAGGCAGATATGATTACTGGAGTCACCAAAATTACTAGTAGGGATTGTTTTGTTGATGGAATTGGACTTGTTTTAGTTTTAGTAGAGATTCCCCCCAACATTTTTTTCCTAATCTTTTCTCAATTTACACAGTAGTGTTAATTCTGGAAAATTCAGTGGATAAACTATGCAAAAAAGTATTTTTGTGTTTTTATATAAAATGGAGTTGAACTTAAAGTTTGGATGATTGTATATTGGGTTCTGTCTGTAAGAATGTCCAAACATCAAAGAACTGTTTGAGGGGTACCTGGCTGGCTCAGTCAGAAAAGCATGCAACTCTTCATCGCAGGGTCATGAGTTCGAACCCCACGCTGGGTGTAGAGATTACTAAAACTGAACTGAACCGAAATGAAATAAAATAAAATAAAATAAAGCTTAAAAAAAAACAAAAACTGTGGGATTTACAGAACACTTCTTCATTGCATAGGGATCTCCTCCCCTAGGAGGATGTTTTACACCTTTGGCCCTTGTCTGCCAAACGTGTGTATGACTGTACTCAAACATTGTGAAAATTCAAAACCTCACACCTATTTCAGTCTCCTCAAGTGGAATGACATTGGCTGAGTTGAAAGCTCTGTTCCAGACAGTACTGCACAGTTTCCCAAGTGATAGCTCTTCTGCTAAGCCTTCTTTAACTTTTTCCAGGCTCATCAACATGTCCTTCTGTCCTCCTAGACTTCTAAGGATATTTCTATTTTAGAAATTATTTTTTGTATTTTTACTTTTGGTAATTGCTAGTATACTGATTTATGTCTCTCCTGAAATTATAAGGTCCTTGATGTTGGAAATGTTTTTATCTCCAGCACCCAGCACAGTTCAAGCACTAAGTAGATGCTCGATGAAAGCATGAATGACTGGATTAATGAAATAATAAAAGCAAACATCGGATCTCCTGAGCCCATGTGACCTAAGCAATGAACTGAATTTATTTTAATTTAATTATTTATCACACACATACTATTATATTATAGTATTATACACACATACTAGTATATTATAGTATTATACAGCTGGAATTTACTAGGATTAGGAAAACTTAGATTGAGAAACAAATAATTCTTTCAATAAGATCTTTTTCTTAAAAAAATGTGCTACTGGCATCAAATGGTAAATAAATAGGTGTATTTTACATAAAGACCTCCTTCTTCTCATTTCCTTTTACTGAAATTAAGATGTGATAAGTGCTGTGTTCATTTTTAATCCCAAACTATCTCACTATTATGTAACAAACAAAGAAAAAGGGGCAGATTACATAAGGACACCTACAAGTATTTTAGAAGACAAAATGTGATTCTTAAGACACTGCTGTTAACAATGGGAAAGAGTTCCCTGCAGCCCATTATGCCCAGAAGGGCAGCTCTGTTACCTCTGCACCTGAAGTCTTATCTGGGTTCTTACCTGTTGTTATCTGCAAACAATCTCAACAGGGCCTGCATTCATAGCTGCTAGGGACATAGATATGAGACTTTAATCGTCGTGAAGTGGCCTCCAAAATTGTGATTAGATAGACTTGTCTCATTTCCAATCCCTCCCAGCTGTTAAGAGCACTAGATGACTTTTCAGATCTCTCAGCTTGTGGGAAACAAAGAGGTACAGTGTAAGTATCCACCAGATCTTAGCCTAACTACCGTGGCTTTGCTCTGCAAATATGAGAGTTGGGCTCCTTGTGTTTATTTTTCTCATAAACCAAAAAAGGCTAATAGAATTAAGATTTCTAGAAATACCCAAGCTTGGAGATCTGTTTTACTATAAATATAAACAAAAATAAAACACTTGAAGTCCCTTTTGAGTATTTTGTTTCCCTTATTTATGAAAGCACAGAATTCAGAACTGGTTGGGGGACACCAAACGCAAAGCCTAGATTTTTACAATCTGTTATATCCTTTTTCGGGGTGGTAGGAAATTATTCCTGAATTCCATGAAGCCTTGCCTCGGGTATTTTGAGGAAAGTTTAGTGGACCCTTTGGGACTTCCTTGTATTTGGACTCTCAAAGGTAGGACGGTGTAATTTTGTCATTGTATTGGGACATTTTACTAAGAAAGAACCTTTGGATGTCTCTTGGGTGAGTAGTTTTAAGGCCAATTGGGAATACTTCCAATATATACTTCAGTGGGTACTGAAAAAGTCTCTTCTTCTAAGGAGTTCAAGATAGTCTTTGTTCAAGTGTTTTAGTTCTCTGTGCAGTATTTCTTGACCCAGAAACATTTGCAAATATTTTTAGAAGACAAATTGGATAGTGTCCGAAAAATATATTGATTATTGCTGAATATATATGTATATATGTGCATTCAGAAATATATATGCTTTCTGAATATATATTCAGAGAGATGCTCTCTATAGATAGATAATATATAGATAATAGATAAATAAATATAGATAAACAGCATCTCTCAAAAAAGAGAGCTGACGATTCTTTTTAGAGGAAGCCTGATCTCGCGGGACGTCGGGAGTTCTGCGGGCAGCACGGGAATACTGAGGCGTGAAACACCTGGGTACTTCGGTGCACTAGAGCCCCCTCCTCCCAGACTTGATTGTAAGGAGTCTGGCTTATGCCACCTATTTAGCAAACCAGAATGCCAAATGTGAAGAACCTGCTTTGCCCCAAACGCTCTGTGGGACCACGCTAGCCTAGGGGAGTGAACTGCGCATGCTCCAGTCGCCGAGTTCTGGCCTTCCTCAGGACGCAGGAGCCGCGCGGAGGACTTCTGGTGAGTGAACCCCGGGGCCCAATTCCCCATCAGCCAAGGTCCAAGGCCGCAGGCACTCGAACCATTAGGCTTGGGACCAGTTGTATCTCCCCGCGGCTGTGAGGGGTCTAGAATTTTCGCAGGAAACCACTGCTTCCTGTCCTTGAAGAGCAGCCCGAGAGCCTTGCTCTCTCTTTCCGGCCCAGCCGGTAGCGAGCACCCTGCGAAGTGGGGCGCTGGCTCCTTCACTCAAGCTCCTTTGCCAGTAAATGTTCTTTTTTTTTTTTTTAAGATTTTATTTATTCATTTGACAGAGAGAGATCACAAGTAGGCAGAGAGGCAGGAGGGGGGGGGAGGGGAAGCAGGCTCCCCGCTGAGCAGAGAGCCTGATGCGGGGCTCAATCCCAGGACCCTGAGATCAAGACCCGAGCTGAAAGCAGAGGCGTCAACTCACTGAGCCACCCAGGTGCCCCTAAATGTTCTCTTTTGAATGCCGTGGGAGAAGCCCGAGTGCCCCGCCGCCTGTGCCCGGTGGGGGGAGTTTGGGGTTCCCCAGGAAGGCCAACAGGACACGGTTGGAGCCTGCAGGGTGTGTGTGCTACATGACTTCGGTGTAATCTCTTTGTCACCTACTTAATAACTAGAAATAAAATGTGTAGGAGAAATAAGAATAAGGCCTTTATAAAATTAGATAAGACCAAGAGTCGCAAATATACAATTACAGGATGGAAACAAGAAAAGACGGTATTAAAAAGTAAGATTATAAAAAAGATGTTCCAGGACACTTCCCGGTCCTATGACACACTAAGATAATACAGAGATAGCCTTCCCTTTACATTACACCACACACAGTCGAGCTTAAAAGGAATAATGGGCATTCACAGGAGCCAGAAATAATAAATGCAAAGCGAGAGTATCTACTGAGTACAGTGGTACTGTGACAGACCAAGATGGTGCCCGTGGTCTACATAAAGGAGAAAGACCAGGGACTAGGGATTTAATGCTATGGAATGTAGCCCTGGCCAACAAGGAGTTGAAACTAAAACTCTAGAATAAAGCTGGAACCTGTAAAGGGCTTTAGAGTTTAAAAAGATTCTGAAAAAAGCTCCTCAGTGGAGCCGAAAAGTAAGGGTTTGGAATTGAGGATGAGGAGAAAATAATTCTGTAAGAAATTGACATCCCAAACATTATCCATGAAGGGAGCCCATATTCAGGAGATTTGCACTGTATAACACTTTCAAGCTGAGAAATTAGCATACTTTCCTGGGCTGGTGAAAACTCCTGGGATTCATGGCAGGATTAAATACAAAATGAGGATGTTTCCACAATTTAAAGAAATAGAACTCATAAAAAAGGTACTCTGGACTGAAGATGGGTTCATAGCAACAACAGAACCAACAAAAATACAAGGCACGTAAGAAAAGAATATACTATAAAGGAGATTCATTGGAAACTTTAACGGGAAAATTAACACCTCAAAGAACATCAGGAAATGTAATAATTTGGGAAGGTTTGAAAATAAAATTCAAGAGGGAAAGATGGAAATGATAATGAGGTAATAGAACATATATAAAAAGAACTGGCAGATTTGAAAAAACTATATAGAACTTCTAGAAATAGTTTTTGAAACTTAAGCTAAAAAATACCCTAAAAAATAATCACATAGCAGATTACACAAAAGTAGGACAAGAATTAAGAGAACTAAAAATAGGTTTGAGAAACTTACCAGAATGCACAGAAAGAGGTATAAAAGAATAGATTGAGATATAAAGAGTACAAAGGATAGATTGAGAAGATTTAATAGCAGAAATGACATTTTTAAATCACTGAGAATTTTCCAGAATCAGAATTTTCCAAATAATCATCAGACTGAAGACATACACTGAGTCCCAAACAATATAGAGTCCCAATCGGTCTTTCTTTTTCTCTCTCTATATCATTGAGAATAATAAAGTCTTAAACAGAGCAGATTACCTACGAAACAACAACTATACTTAACGTGGACCACTCATAAGCAGCAATAGAAGCCAACAGAAAATGAAATAATATGTTAAAAATTCTATGCACAGCAGAACGTCTGTACAGAATAATGCAGAAATAAGAGACATTTTCAGAGTCAGAGATTTGATCACTAACAGGCTGTCAGTGAAAGAACTAATGGAAGATCTCATTCAGGAAAAACAGAATCCAGAAAAAGAAGCCAGGTAAAAGAAACATGTGAGTCGATGTGAACATGCATTGATAAAATTAATGATAGCAGTGGGTAATTTTGTGGCATTTAAAAAGACATTGAAACTAAATATGTATATACTGGAAAACAATGTAATAAGGCGTTTCATTGTTAAAGTTCTAAGGTTTTTTTAATTGTTTAGGAGGAAGGCAGAAATAATTATTAAAATTAGATATTGTTAAATCAAGTATGCAGATTAAAATTTAAACCTAAGCATTATGAGGAAAAGACTAAAAGAGTGTTTAAGTAGGAAAAAATAAATGAATACAGAAAATGTAATTACAGCAACAGAAGGTGGAAAAGGAGATGAAAATCAAGCAAATAAAAGTTTGGCAAATTAAAAACACAAAAGAAATGATGGTACAAACGTGCAAAATAATAGTAATTACAATAAAAAAGAAATAGATTGAACTCACTCATTATAAGACATTTTCACGTAGAAATCCTTTTTGAAATTTCAGGGCAAAAATTGGTCAAGAACCCTACTCATCCTTAGCCAGCTCATGTTTGTAGAGTGAATTTACTCAGTTTGAAGAACACTATCTCCATAACTCCAAGCCAGGACTTTCACCTTCTAAAAAATTCAGTTAAAAGGATTGGTAACTAATTTAAGTTGATAATTGCTCTTTTTAAACTATCTGTAGTGAGTTTGGATTTTCTAAACCAAAATTTGTATCTTTTTTTATAGGATCACAAGTAATTGATCTCTTTATGTTTTAAGAGATATTTGGAAGTAGTTAAACATGAAGATTTACAGCAAAGATTTTGGAACACAGACGAGGTTAAGTCGTGCCTGTTCTATATTATTGGATTGAATTAGGCCACTGTGTGTTATCTGTGAACTACCTCTAATGAAATCTTATCAGAATATTCGATAGAGTGAATTTACATGTTCTCTTCCCATTGCACACATTTTTTTTTCTTTTCTATAACATTTGAATTTAAAACCTGAATTTAGAATTTCACAATGTTAGGAATATCTCGTATTTTTTTATTTGGGAAATTTCAAGTATGTTGGTCTCATTTTCCTACTAAGTATTTTCTTTCCTCCATTGAATATCTAGCTCTGATGTTGTTCTCTTATTAACAAATTTTGTCATAAGCTTCTTTTTTTAAATAGTGCAATTTTAAAACAAGGTCAAATCACTCTAGATTATTATAATATTATGTAAATGGCAACTATCTTATTTTCCTTCTGAAAACTTTTCTCCCTCTAGTAACTGATGTGACGTCCTTAGATGTAGACCCTAAAAACCTCTGGAGAATTAGGGTTTGTCCACAGTCCTTTTCAGTTTTCTGCTTCAGATATTCTCTTACTCTGAACTGAGATTATATGATTTCAAAGGGGATTCTGCATGAAGTTTGTTTTAACCTCCAGAAACAGTCTTATTTAGAATATTGTGCATAATTTGTTCCTTTAATTCAAAGATTGCAGCTGGATTAGCCCAATATTATATTACACAATTTTCTCTTTTGCTACTACAAACATTTTCTCTGTGGTCATGCAAATATAACTTTATGTTTTCTTAATGAGATGGAGGAAGGAACTAATGTTTACTGAACATTGGCTATTTTACCAGACTGTAGCAGACACATTACATAAACAATTTAATGTTAACACTTTCAACTCCGTGAGTTAGTTTTAAATTTCCCCGTGTTCTAGAGAAGAAAAAGGAGTATTTGCTGAAGTCACTATGTATTTGTCTTCCACATCCTAGTCTAAAAGGTATGATGTTGATTTCATTTATGGGATGAGTGTAATTATTTTTTTCTTTTATTGTCATGATAGTCTTTTTATAGGTACTTGACTTTAAAAGCTGGAGAGTTTATTTTTATAAGGCATTGGTATTTAAGAATATTTTCTTATTTCTGTATCTTCTGCTTTTTATAAATACACATAACATTTCTATTTTGAGATAGTTTGTCCTATATTATTATATGTTCTTAGATAAAGGCATTTTAAATAGTATTTTAAATAATTATTATAATGAATTATTTTAGAGAATGTGAATATAGAATCCATTTGTTGTATATATGTGTGTATGTGCATGTATATATATATTTGTATTTATATATATAATTATGTGTATATATATTTATATGAAATCCAGATAAAATTGTCATACAAAAGACTGTACAGATTTAAACAGTATGATTTGATAAGTTCTGACATTTGAATATACCCATGAAACCATAGCCACAATTAAGATAGAGAACACTTACATCTGCTCCCTAAGATTTCCTCCTGCGTCCTTGCAATTCCTTTCTTCATCTGCCTTTTCTCTCCTCTCCAAAAAACCACTGATTGGCTATCATTGTAGATGAGATTGCATTTTCTAGAGTTTTAATAAATGGGATCAGACAGTGTGTACTTTGGATGGGGGGTGGTGGATAAGTTCTAGTTCTTTCATACAGCATAATTATTTTGAGATTCATCCATATTGTAGTATTGTATCGGTGCATTTTTGTTACAGCTGAGTCGTATTCTGCTTTATAAAAGATACCGCTGTTTACCTGTTCATTGGTATTTGGTTTGTGTCTAGTTTTGGGCTATTACTAGTGAAATTTCTATAGTTGTTCATGTATATGATTTTGAATGGACATATGTTTTCTTTTCTGTTGATAAAATATCTAGGAATGGAATGGGCTGGATCATATTGTATGTGTATGTTTAACTTTTAAGAAATTGTCAAAGTGATTTCCAAAGTGGTTGTACATTTTACACTTCCAAGAAGTTTATAGAAGTTCTAGTGTCGTCACAGCCTTACGAAAACTTGGTATGGTGAATCTTTTTCATTCTACCCATTCTGTTACGTATGTAGTGGTGTTTTTATTTTTTTTTAATTTTTTAAAAAGATTTTATTTATTTATTTGACAGAGAGAGAGATCACAAGTAGGCAGAGAGGCAGACAGAGAGAGCAGGAGAAGCAGGCTCCCTGCAGAGCAGAGAGCCCGATGCGGGGCTCGATCCCAGGACCCTGAGATCATGACCTGAGCTGAAGGCATGTAGTGGTGTTTTTAAATGAATTTTTGAGTCAATTTGGCAATTTCACAAGGAAGCATACTGGAATTTTATTGTCTGTAAATCAATTTGCAAAGAATTGACATTTTAACACTAATAGTGAGTGTTCTGAAGCATGAACCTGACTCATGAACGTTTATTTTTCAGACCTCTTTAATTTCTTTCAAAAAGTTTTGGAGTTTTCAAGTGTACAAATCTTTCATTTTTTTTTTTTTTTTTTTGCCAGATTTTCCCCTAAGTAATTCCTATTTTTGATGCTTTTAAAATTGTATTATAATGCTAAATTTAAATTTCTGATTATTTGTTATAAGTTTATAGAAATACAGTTGATTTTTGTGTATTGATCCTCTACCTGCAACCTTGTTAAAGTTGCTTGTTAATTCTAGGAAGTAGCCTTTTGTAGATTCCATGGGATTTTCTACCAAGATGATCTTGTCTGTGAATAAAGACAGTTTTTCTTCCTTTCAAATCTGGAGCCCCTTTCTTCTTCCTTTTTTTTTTTTTTTTTTGCTTGATTACACTGGCTAAAACCCCTTGTACGACACTGAATAGAAGTGGTGAGAGCACAGACATTCCTGTCTTCTTTCTGATATTAGGGAGAAAAGTTTTTATAATTATGTTGTTACCTGTGGGGTTTTTTTGTAGATGCCCTTTATCATTTTCAGGAAGTTCTTCTATTCCTATTTTCCTGAAGAGTTTTTATTAGGAATGGATGTTGAATTTTGTCTGTTGCTATTTCTACTTCTGTTGCGACAATCATTATATTGTTGGTTTTGTTTTGTTTTTTAGTTTGCTTATATAATGCATTACTTTGATTGACTTTGCAATGTTAAACCACCACTGTAACCCTGAGATAAACCCCTCTTGATATTTACCCTTTTTATTTATTTTTGGATTCAATTTGTAAAACTTTTATTTAGGATTTTTGCATCTATATTCATGAGATTTGCATCGATATTCATGTGATGTTTTTGTCTGGTTTGGTAGGACAAACAGGACAATGTTGATTTCATAGCATGACTAGAACAGTATTCTCTCCTCTTCAGTTTTCTGGAAGTGTTGGTATAGAGTTATATTTGTCTTAAGTATTTGGTAGAGGGATACCTGGCTGGCTGAGTTGGAAGAGCATGCAGTTCTTGATCTGGAGTCATGAGTTCAAGCCCCATGTTGGGTATAGAGATTATCGAAATAAATAAAACTTAAAAAAAAAATGTTTGGTAGAATTAACCAGTAATGCTATCTGGTCCTGGGGTTTTATTTGGTGATAATTTCTACAAATTCAATTTCTTTAATTCATACAGGGCTATTTGGATTATTTATTTCTCCTTCAGTGAAGTTGGCTAGTTGTGTCTTTCAAGTAATTTGTCTACCTTACTCTAAGCAGTCAAATGTATAAGCATAAAGTTTTCAAAATATGCCCTTATTATCTTTTTATTATCTGTAGAATCTTCAGTAATGTTACTTCTCTCCTTCCTGATACTGCTAACTTAAATCTTCTCTTTCTCTCTTTTTTTCTGTTCGCTTTGTCTGTGGGCTTTTTGATTTTCTAAAAAAGTCAACTTTTGGTTTCATTGATTTTTTTTTTCTATTTAATTTTTTTTGTTTAATTGATTCCCTCTTTGATCTTTACTATTTCCTTTGTCTTGCTTAATTTGAGTTTAATCTTGTCTTTCTTTTCTAGATTTAAAAAAAAGATTTATTTATTTATTTTAGAGAGAGAGAGAAAGAGAGCGTGGGTGTTCCAGCACCGGTAGGGGTAGTGGGAGAGGGACAGAGAATCTTAAACAGATTCCCCACTGAGGGCGCAGCACAACTCAGGAGGACCCTGAGATCATTACCTGAGCCAAAATCAGACACTCATCTGACAGCCACCCAGGCGCCCCTCGTTTTCTAGATTTTTAAGGTATTATCTGAGGTTATTTGAGACATTTCTTGTTTTCTAATTTTGGCATTTAGTGCTACAAAGTAATCCTCTAAGTATTGCTTTGGTGACATCCTACAAATTCTGGTATATTATGATGTCATTTTGATTTGGTTTAAAAATACTTACAGATCTTTGAAGTGTTCTTTGACCAATAAGTTATTTAGAAGTATATTATTTCCATTTCCACATATTTGGGGATTTTCCAGATCGTTTTCTACTCATGATTGCTAATTTAATTCCATTGCAGGCAGAGATCATAGGTTGTATGATATAAATACTTTAAAATTTTGAGCGTTATCTTATGACCTGGAATATGGTTTAATTGGTAAAACTTAAATGCACCTGTAAAGAATGTGAATTTTGATAATGAACCAGCCATTCCTGCTGGTGAATAGCATCGTTCAGGTCTACTGTATTCTCACCAATTTTCTGTTTATTTCTTCCAACAATTATTGAGAACTGGGCATAGACATCTCTGATTGTATTTGCAGACTTGTTTATTTTTCCAGGCAGTTCTACTAATTTTGGTTCATGTATTTTGAAACTCTGTTTTTAGGTATGTAAATCTTTAGGATTATGTCTTCTCAATTAATCGACCCTTTTATTATTATAAAATGAAGTTCTTTATTCCTAATTATATGGTGATATTCTCTGTCCTGATACTTTACATGATAATAATATATAGCCATTCTTTGTTTTGAGCAATGTTTGCATGGTATCTTTTCCATCCTTTTACTTTTATTCTATTTGTGCCTTTTTATTTCAAATGGATTTTTTTCCTATTCATATTTTTTCCTATTCATATTTATTAATGATTAATATGGCAACAAATTTGGTTTCTACTATTTAAAAAATTTTTATTGAAGTGTAATGTACATATAACATTGATTTCAGGTGTACCGCATAATGATTGAATATTTTATGTATCATGAGTGATGATCACAATAAATCTAGTCACCATTTGTCCTCATACAAAATTAACTTTTAGGATTTACTCTCTTGACAACTTTCATCAAGTGGATTTCTTTTAGGAAGCATATTGTTTTTGTATCCAATCTGACAATATCTGCCTTTTAACAGAGGTGTTCAAACTGCTTACCTTTTATATGATTATTGAAAGAGTTGGGGTTAAGTTTATCATCCTGCTATTTGTTTTCTATTTGTGGATTTGTTCCTTGTTTTTTCATCTTTTTCTCTGCTTCTCTTAATTGAATATTTTTATAATTAATTTTATCTCTTTTGGTTAATTTATTTTATTTTAATCATTGCTTTAGTTTCTCTAGCATACGTCTTATACCTATCAGAGTCTGCTTTCAAGTAATAGTACATCACTTTATCTATTGTTTAAGAAGCTTACAATAGTATACTTTCACTTTTTCCTCTCTGGCCTTGTTTTTATACATTTTAGTTTTATATATCATAGAAATCCCATAATGCCTTATTATTTTAATTTAAAGTAAGTTGTCTTTAAGAGATTTTAAATAATAAGAAAACAAATCTTTGTATTTACTCAATAATGACAATTCCTGTAGTCCTTATTTGTGTAAATCTGTATTTCTATCTGGTAACATTTTTTTCTGCTTGGAGACTTCCTTTAATATTTCTTATAATATGGGTTTAGAGGTGATGAATTCTTTTGGCTTCTACAAGTCTGAAAATATATTTGTTTCATTTCTAAGTATGAGTTTTATTTTGAAAGTATTTTTCTTTTAGTACTTTAAAATTTTGTTTCACTTTTTTTTTCTTGTTTGCATTGTTTCCAGTGAGTAATATGTTGTTACTTTATCTTTGTTCCCTTGTACATATTGTGTCTTTTTATTTTCTCTGGTTGCTTTTACGATTTTGCATTGTCACTGGTTTTGAGAATTTGGTTATTATGTACCTTGGTGTGGTTTTCTTCATTTCTTATGTGTAAGGTTGTTGAGCTTCTTGGATCTAAGAGTTTATGGTTTTCATTTAATTTGGAAAATTTTTAGCCATTATTTCTTTAAATATCTTTTCTTGTCCCTTTCTCTCCCTTGGGCACTCTAATTACACAAATATGCAGATACTTAAAGTTGTTCTGCAGCTTACTGATGCTCTTTTTGGAGTTTGTTCTTTTCTGTGTTTCATTTTGGATAGTTTCCATTACCATGTCATCAAGTTCACTAAAATTCTGCAAGGTCTAATCTACTATTAATCCCACCTAGTGTATTTTTCATCTCAGACATTATATTATCATCACTAGAAATTTTTGTGTTCTCATAATACCCTCTGTTTCTCTAGCTAACTTTTTAAACATACAGAATGCAGTTATAATTTTCAGTATCTCAATCTGCTCATTTTAACATCTGTTTTAATTCTGGGTTGGTTGCAATGGATAGATTATTCTCTTCATTATGGATCATGTTTTTCTGTTTCATCGTATGCTTGGTAATTTTTGTTTAGATGTCAGCAATTTTGAATTTCACCTTGTTGGATATTCTTTATTTCTCTAAACAGTGTTGAATTTTGTCTTGGGACACAATTTAGTGTTGTGGAAACATATTCCTTTAGTTCTTTTATGATTTGTTTGAGCCAGAGCAGGCTCAGTGTGGGGTAGTTATCTCCATCAATGAGTAAAGATGCTTCTGAGTATTCTACCCAATGACCCTTGAATTATAAGTTATTTCATTCTTCCTTTGGGAACAAAATTCTTCCTTACAGTGTGTAAATGCCCAACACTCTTCCCTTCAATTCTGTTAGATGGTTTTCTCCCCAACCTCGGTTAGTTTCTTTACATACATGCCCTGATCAGTAGACTTGTAGATCTCTGGTGTTCTTTCTGTGCAAAACTTTCTCCTCCCTGATATTCGGTCTTGTGAACAGTAGCTCCATATTCTCCCTGGATTCTCAACTCGAGGAGTTTGCAGTACTCTTTTTTTTTTTTTTTTAAGTTTTTGTTTAAATTCCAGTTTTTATTTTTTTATTTTTTTATTTTTTATTTTTTATTTTTTTTAAAGATTTTATTTATTTATTTGACAGAGAGAGAGAGAGATCACAAGTAGGCAGAGAGAGAGGGAGAAGCAGGCTCCCCGCTGAGCAGAGAGCCCAATGTGGGACTCAATCCCAGGACCCTGAGATCATGACCTGAGCCGAAGGCAGAGGCTTTAACCCACTGAGCCACCCCGGTGCCCCTAAATTCCAGTTAGTTAGCATACAGTGCCATATTAGTTTCAGGTGTACAATACAGTGATTCAACACTTCCATACAACACCAAGTGCTTCTTGCAATAAATGCATTCCTTAATATCCATCCTCTATTTGACCCATCCCCCTACCCACCTCCCTTCTGGTAACCATTAGTTTGTTCTCTATAGTTAAAAGTTTGTTTCTTGGTTTACCCCTTTCTCTTTTTTCCCCCCTTTGCTTATTTGTTTTGTTTCTTAAATTCCACATGAGTGAAATCATACGGTATTTGTCTTTTTCTGACTGACTTTTCTTGGCATAATATTCTCTAGCTCTATCCGTGTCATTGCAAATGGCAAAATTTCATTCTTTTTTATGGCTGAGTAATATTCCACTACGAACATATATATATATATATATATATATATATATATATATATACACACACACACACACACACACACACCCCACAACTTGTTTATCTGTTCATTTATTGATGGTTACTTGAGCTTTTTCTATACTTTGGCTATTGTAGATAATGTTCCTATAAACATCAGGGTGCATGTATCCCTTTGAATTAGTATTTTTGTATTTTTTGCGTAAATACCTAGTAGTGCAGTTGCTGGATCATAGGTTAGTTCTATTTTCAACTTTTTGAGGAACCTCTATACTGTTTTCCAGAGTGGCCACACCAGTTTGCATTCCCACCAACAGAACAGGAGGGTTCCCCTTTCTCCATATCCTCACCAACACTGTTGCTTCTTGTGTTCTTGAGTTAAGCCCTTCTGAGAGGTGGGAGGTGATATTTCTTTATAGTTTTGATTTACATTTCCTTAATGCTAAGTGATGTTGAGCATCTTTTGTGTTTGCCATCTGTATGTCTTCTTTGGAAAAATATCTATTCATGTCTTATGCCCATTTTTCTTCTCCTTTTTTTTTTTTTTTTAAGATTTTATTTATTTGAGAGAGAGAGAGACTGAGTGAAAGCATGAGAGGGGAGAGAGTCAGAGGGAGAAGAAGACTCCCTGCTGAGCTGGGAGCCTGATAACGGGACTTGATCCTAGGACTCCAGGATCAAGACCTGAGCTGAAGGCAGTAGCTTAACCAACTGAGCCACTCAGGTGCCCCTCTTATGCCCATTTTTAATGGGATTATTCATTTTTGGGGTGTTGAGTTTGATAAGGTTTTATATATTTTGGATACTAAGCTTTTATCATATTTGTCATTTGCAAATATGTTTTCCCATTCTGTAAGTTGCCTTTTAGGTTTGTTCATTTTTTCCTTTGCTGTGCAGAAGCTTTTTATTTTGATGTATTTCCAATAGTTAATTTTTGCTTTTGTTTCCCTTGCCTCAGGAGACATATCTAGAAGAAGTTGCTATGGCCAGAAGTTACTGCCTATGTTCTCTTCTAGGATTCTTATGGTTTCAGGTTTCATATTTAGGTCGTTAATCTAACATTTTGAGTTCACTTTTGTGTATGGTGCAGGAAAGTGGGCCAGTTTCATTCTTTTACATGTTGTTGTTCAGTTTTCCCAGCACCATTTGTTGAAGAGTCTCTCTTTTTCCATTGGATATTCTTTCCTGCTTTGTTGAAGATTAGTTGACCAGAGAGTTGAGGGTCCATTTCTGGGTTTTCTATTCTGTACCATTGATTTTTTTTGTCTGTTTTTGTGCCAGTACTATACTGTTTTGATCACTACAGCTTTGTGATATAACTTGAAGTCCGGAATTGTGATGCCTCTAGCTTTGCTTTTCTTTTTCAAGGTTGTTTTGGCTATGTGGCATCTGTTGTGGTTCCATATAAATTTTAGGATTGTTTGTTATAGCTCTGCAAAAAATGTTGGTGGTATTTTGATAGGGGTTGCATTAAATGTGTAGATTGGTTTGGATATTATAGACATTTTAACAATATTTATTCTTCCAATCCATGAGCATTTGTTTGTGTCATCTTCAATTTTTTTCATCAGCGTTTTATAGTTTTCAGAGTATAGGTTTTTCACCTCTTTGGTTAGGTTTATTCCTAGGTATCTTATTATTTTTGGTGCAGTTGTAAATGGGACTGATTCCTTAACTTCTCTTTCTGTTGCTTCATTTTTGGTCTAGGAATACTAGATTGCTATACTCTTAATCACGTTTCTGCCCTCCTCTTTGAACTACTTTTAAGGACCTGTGATTATACTGATATAATCTAGGATAATCTGTCTCAGTGTCTTTAATCTTAATGACATCTGTAAAGTCCCCTTTCCTCTGTAAGGTAACACTTCCAGGTTCCAGAGATAATGACATATTCCAGACTACTGTATCTAAACTAACCTGTAGAACATGAGTGCCCCATTGATAAGGTCAGTATGGGCCATGGTCTCTGTATGACTAGACTAGGATGCCTGTAGAGTGTCAGGCTCATTGAAGGTTTCACCACCTCAGAAGAGTTCCTGTCAATAAAAGAGCTCAGCAATGATAAAAATAGAATACCTAAGCTCTAAGGAAGAAGAATATTTGAAGATGATATGCACATTTTAAAATTAAATGTGTCAGTTGATGATGATGCTCTTAGTCAAAAGACCCTCCTAGAGTTTTAAAATATTGTTTGGGGAACAATCACAAGGTATTTCAAGAATATAAGGTATGCAAAAAAGAATCTTGTCTCTTAGGGAGCATTAACATATAGCAGGGCACTATTCTAAACATAATTTTTGCACCCAGGGAACTTCCATTCTATTGGAGAAGATACATGTATAAAAATCATATAAGAAAGATTATGGTAATTCTGTAAATAGGCCTATGGTTTGCATTTGAGGCATAAATTTAAAAATAAAATACATCAGGTGTCAAGGAGTTTGATGAAACTAACCAGAGAGATCAAGAAAACACAGAGGTCACAAATGACCAATGTCATAAATGAAAGAGGGAAATCACTACTGATCTGACAGACGCAAAGGAATAATAAGAAATATAAGCAACATAATGTTCATAAATTCACAGAGTAGATGAAATGGATAAATTCCTTGAATGACACAGACTATCAAAGCTCATTCAAGAAGAAAGCTATAACTCGAACTATTTCTGTTAAATAAATTAAATTGTAGATGACTCCTGCCCCCCATTGAAAGAATTTTTTTAAAAAAGATTTTATTTATTTATTAGAGAAAGAGTGCAAGTGTGAGAGCACAAGAGGGGCTGGGGGGGGGTTGGTGAAGACGGAAGGGCAGAGAGACCAGCAGACTTCCTGCTGGATGGGGAGCTCAATGTGGGGCTTGATCCCAGGACCCTGAGGTCATGACCTGAGCAGAAGTCAAATGCTTAACTGACTGAGCCATACAGGCACCCCTCAAAGAATCTTTTGATCCAAGATTGTTTCTCTGTTGGATTCTATGAAAGAATTAAGTACTAATACATATTCTTTGTATTAGTACTTCCATAAAACTCTTCCATAAAATAGAAAAATAGAGAATGCTTCCCAACTCATACCAAAACCAAAGATAACACAAGAAAAAGACCATATTTTCCATTAATATAGTCAAAAAAATTCTTTTTTTTTTTTAAATTTTATTTATTTATTTGACAGAGACGGACACAGTGAGAGAGGGAACACAAGCAGGGGGAGTGGGAGAGGGAGAAGCAGGCTTCCTGCCGAGCAGGGAGCCCGATGCAGGGCTCAATCCCAGGATCCCGGGATCATGACCCGAGTCAAAGGCAGACGCTTAATGACTGAGCCACCCAGGTGCCCAGTCACAAAAATTCTTAACAGAATATTTTTAAATCAAATCTAGCAGTATGCGAAATAAATAATAAATCATGACCAAGTGGGGGTTGCCTCAGGAATATAAAGTTGGTTCAGTGTTTTAAAATCAGTTAATGCAATTTGCCACATCATTAGTCTAAAAAATAAAGAGCATATCACCTCAATAGAGGAAGAAAAATCATTTGATAAGAGTCAAGATATATTCATGAAGAAACTCTCAGCAAGAGGAACTTCTTGAATCTGATAAAGTGTGCCTACAAAAAACCTATAGGTTTGATCCTGGTTGAGGAAATTCTTTTCCCTCACAGATTGGGAAGATAGGATTGTTCTGTTGGAGAGGTAGGCAAAGTAATAAGTAATAAGGCATAAAAACATACATACAAAAGGCACATAGATTTAGAAAGGAAAAGATAAAACCATCAGTGTTAAAAGATGACATGATTGTCATCTACACAGAATTGTAAATTCTTTGAGAACTAGGACATGAAATTAGCAATGTAGCAGGATACAAATCCAATCTAAAAAATCAGTTGTATTTTTATGTAATGATAACAAACATGCTATTTGAAATTTAAAAATTTCTTGTAAAAGAACTTTAAAAACTTTGAACTTCATGGGGATAAATCTAACCAAATAGTTGTAAGATTTGTATGTTGAAAATTACAAAATTAAGGCATACATGGAGAGATATACCATGGTTATGGATCTAAAAGCTGAATATCTTTAAGATGTTCACTTTCCCCAAATTGATCTATAGATTTAGTGCAAGTCCAAAAAAAATTCCATCTATTAAAAAAAAATAGATAAGCTAATTTCAAAGAACATAAATAGCCAGAATAATTTTATAAAAAGACCAAATTTGGAAAACTCTCACTTCTTGATTTTGGGATTTACTGTAAAGCTACATAATCAAGAAAGTGTGGTATAGGTTACAAATAAACATATATCAGTGGAATAGAGCAGAGGTCCTTAAATAAACCCATGCATCTAGGGTCAATTAATTTTCAACAAAGGAGCAAGGTAACTCAATGGAGGAAAGCGCTATATTTTCAGTGGTGCAGGGAGAATTGGGCATCCATGTGAGAAATAAGTAAATCTTGTACCAAAAAAAAGTTAACTTGTTATAGATCACGGACTTAAATTTACAAGATACAGTTCTGAATATTTAAGAAGAAAACAGGAGAGAAATCTTTGTGAGCATGAATTAGGTGAAGATTTCATAGCTGGTTCCCAGAAGGTCACCATAAAAGAAAAATTGATACATTGAACTTCATTAAAATTAGACCCCTCTGTTCTTCAAAAGAAATTATTAATAAAATGTAAAAACAAGACAAAGAATGGTAGAAAACTTTGCAAAGTTCATATTTAATAAAGACTTATGTCTAGAATAAAGAACTCTAAGTCAAGGAGCTAACCGATTTAAAAATGGGCAAGTGTTTTAACAGTACTTCACCAAAGAGGTAGGAATGACAAACATATAAAAAGATGTTTCAACATTATTGTTTATTAGAGAAGTATTGATTAAAATCATAATGAAATTTTATTGAACACCTATAAGAATTGCTGAAATTTAAAAGACTGACAGTGCCAATTGGTGGTGACTGTGCAAAGCAAATGGGACTCTTATACATCCCTGGTAGGGACACAAAGTGGTGCAGAGCCTTTAGAAAACTATATGACAGTTTCTTTTATGGTTAAGCATATACTCAAAATGAACCAGAAATCCAGAAAAAAAGAAAAGAAAAGAAAAGAAAAAAATAGGAAAAAAACCCCTATATGCACACAAAGACCTGTAAAGAATATGTATAGAAGCTTTCTTTTTAATAGTCTCAAACTAAAAACTACTCAGATGTTCATTAACTGGTGAGTAGGTGGAAAATGTGTATGTGTGCAATTGAATATACTCAGCAATAAAAAGGAACACACTATTGTTATATGCAGTAATGTGAGTGAATCTTAAAATCATTGTGTTAGATAAAAGAAATTGGATACAAAAGCCTACATATACTGTGTGTCCATTTACATAACATTCTGAACAAGGCAGAACTATAGGGACTTTAACCACATAATTGGTTGACAGATACTAGGGATGGGGCTAGGGGATTGATTGCATAGGGCTGTGAGGAAAATTTTTGAGGTGATTAAAATATTCTATATTTGGATTCTGATGGTGGCAGTTATACAACTATATACATTTGTCAAAACTTAAGGAATTTTATACTAACAAAGGGTACATTTACCTCATCTTTATCCTCAAAAAGCTCACAGCTTATTAGTATGTATTTTAGAAAGAGTTCAGACACTTTGGTATACTTTTTATATTTCAATGAGCCTAACAAAATGAATACCAAGAAATGCCACCACTAAAAAAAAAAAAAAAGAAAAAAGAAAAAGAAATGCCACCACTATTTCATCTCAGTTGTTTCAATATGGACACAAATATTAACTTTAGTTTCATAAATAACTTCATGATGTTCATAAATAACTTCATGATGAACAGTCAGGGGATTACATGACTCCTATGGCCACATACTTTAATATAGTCACCTACTAAGTTTATATGGATTTGGGAGAGAGTTTGCAGATGTAAGACCAAGAGCTAGAAGCATTTTCAAAGTGCAGGAAGCATAGAAAATCCCACCCCACTGAATATCTCATATCCAGAATCCCCCAGTTGGGCCATGGTGCCACAAGAGTAAGAACAGGATGCAGTTCTGTTCTCATTGGAAGAAGGGCTGAACATCTAGCAGTGTCTTGGCTCTTTCTCTGAAAAAAATCTCTTTTTCTAGAGCAGCGGAGGCTCCATGTCTCAGGTGTTTCTAGGAAGGATATATCACACTCCATAAGACATCTGGAGTTAGGGGTGCTGTGTCTGCCCTGATGCATATACACTTTTCATCATGCTTACTAGGTCATACCCCTGTAAAATGCAACAGATAAGCAACCAGTTGTGTTTGTGATTAGCCTGAATTATTAGAGAGTGTTTCCATATACTTTGTTGAATTTTCCACTTTGTAAATGTTCTCCAAAGTGATACAGATTATATATATTCTATTTTCTAGCTCTGAAAGAAACTCAGTAGGTTGCAAGCAAGTCTTTATCATCTTACTCTTAAATGTAATCGATTCAATTTGGCAATTATTTCCTTGAGCCTTTACATTGTTTCAGACAGTGAAGAGGAAAAGGCAGGGGTTCAAAGGACGAAAGACTTGGTCCATATCCTCAAGAAGCTCACGCTTATTAATATGCATGAAAGGAAAGTGTCAGATACTTTGATGTACTCAAAATGACTATTATTATATACGTGTCAATTTCTTGTTTGACTCTATTCCTTTGTTTTCTTTTGTTTTTACAGATAAAGGAACGGAAATCACAGACACTTTTTACATTTCATCTTTCATTCCTTTCCTTAACTTTCCTATATTTTGTTTCTATTTTTCAATCAAATATTAATTCTGTGTATGGAGTATATACTATGTACCAATATGCATTAAAGAAGAGCCTTATTCTGTGTGCTTACATTTTCTTTGAGGGCAGGTAATTTCTGATGCAATCTCCATAGGTAGAAGTATTGGAAGTATTTCAAATTATCTATCCATTCATGTGATCTTTTCTTCCCCTTAGAAATATGAATAAATTCTCTGGCTAAATTGTAGAGACCCTGATAGCTATTGGGTAAAATATTCTAGGGGGCAGAATTAGTCCACTGAAAGGCAATATGGTAGTGGTGGGTATTGCTTTTCTCTGGCTTTATTAGATCTGGTTGCACTCAAGTGAGGCAGGTACTTCTGTGTCATCAAACTACACTATGTCTTCTAGACCTGGTTTCTCTGTTTGGAAGTGTACCGTTCTCCAAAATCTCTTCTACCAACTGAAAAAGTATATCAGATCATGCTTGTCTTCCAGCCTGTTTTCTTCAAATGAAGAAGTAAGGGTGCATTCACCAAAGGAGGTGCCTTCACCAATTTAGTTCTATGGGGGTTTTGTGTTTTGGGAGTGACTGTCCCCCTCTTAATAAATATTTTAAGTGCTTTTATTTTTATTTGACTCATTAAATAAACTTTCACTTAGCATCTACTATGTACTAAATGCTTAAAATACATTGGTGAACAAGATAGATTTTCTGAAACATTTAAAAATGAAAAAAAGTCAAGAAGAAGTAAAAACATGACAATAAAAAAAGATCATGTGTTAGAGAATGGCTGAAGAGCTCTTTAAATGGCATGTTTCCTATATCATACTTAAGGGTCTATCCAACAGGAAGATCTAACAATTTTAAATATTTATGCCCCTAACATGGGAGCAGCCAATTATATAAGCCAGTTAATAACAAAATCAAAGAAACACATCAACAATAATACAATAATAGTTGGGACTTTAACACCACCCTCACTGAAATGGACAGATCATCTAAGCAAAAGATCAACGAGGAAACAAAAGCTTTAAATGACACACTGGACCAGATGGACTTCACAGATATATTCAGAACATTCCATCCCAAAGCAACAGAATACACATTCTTCTGTAGTGCACATGGGACATTCTCTAGAGTAGATCACATCGTGGGTCACAAATCAGGTCTCAACTGGTACCAAAAGATTGGGATCATTCCCCGAATATTTTCAGGCCACAATGATTTGAAACTAGAACTCAATCACAAGAGGAAAGTTGGAAAGAACTCAAATAAATGGAGGCTAAAGAGCATC
>CM052892.1:41012041-41051485 GCA_028534135.1 Potos flavus | reverse complement strand
AACCTCCTGGCCAGACTTATCATAAAGAAAAGAGAAAGGACTCAAATAAAGAAAATCATGAATGAAAGAGGAGAGATCACAACCAACACCAAAGAAATACAAACAATTATAAGACCATATTATGAGCAACTATATGCCAGCAAATTAGACAATCTGGAAGAAATGGGTGCATTCCTAGAGATGTATAAACTACCAAAACTGAACCAGGATGAAACAGAAAACCTGAACAGACACATAACCAGCAAGGAGATTGAAGCAGTCATCAAAAATCTCCCAACAAACACGAGCCCAGGGCCAGATGGCTTCCTAGGGGAATTCTACCAAACATTTAAAGAAGGATTAATACCTATTCTTCTGAAACTGTTCCAAAAAATAGAAGTGGAAGGAAAACTTCCAAACTCATTTTATGAGGCCTGCATTACCTTGATCTCAAAACCGGACAAAGACCCCATCAAAAAGGAGAATTACATGGGATGCCTGTGTGGCTCAGTTGGTTAAGCGTCTTCCATCAGCTCAGATCATGATCCCAGGATCCTGGGATCGAGTCCCGTTTCGGGCTGCTTGCTCAGCCAGGAGCTTGCTTCTCGCTCTGCCTGCCGCTCCCCCTGCTTGTGCTCTCTCTCTCTCTTTCTCCCTCTCTGACAAGTGAATAAATAAAATCTAAAAAAAGAGAATTATAGACGAATATCCCTGGCGAACACAGATGCAAAAATTCTCACCAAAATACTAGACAAGAGGATCCATCAGTACATTAAAAGGATTATTCACCACGACCAAGTGTGATTTATTCCTGGGATGCAAGGTTGGTTCAACTGCAAATCAATCAGTGTGATACAATACATTAATAAAAGAAAGAACAAGAACCATATGCCATATGATACTCTCAGTAGATGCTGAAAAAGCATTTGACAAAGTACAGCATCCTTTCTTGATCAAAACTCTTCATAGTGGAGGGATAGAGGGTACATACATACTTCAGTATCATAAAAGCCATCTGCGAAAAACCAACAGCCAATATCATTCTTAATGGGGAAAAACTGAGAGCTTTTCTCCTAAGGTCAGGAACACGGCAAGGCTGTCCACTATCACCACTGCTATTCGACATAGTACTAGAAATCCTGGCCTCAGCAATCAGACAACAAAAAGAAATAAAAGGCATCCAAATCAGCAAAGAAGAAGTCAAACTCTCCCTCTTTGCAGATGATACGATACTTTATGTGAAAACCCAAAAGACTCCACTCCAAAACTGCTAGAACTCATACAGGAATTCAGTAAAGTGGGAGGATATAAAATCAATGCACAGAAATCAGTTGCATTTCTATACACCAACAACAAGACAGAGAAAGAGAAATTAAGGAGTCGATCCCATTTATAATTGCACCCCAAACCATAAGATACCTAAGAATATATCTAACCAAAGAGGTAAATGGTATGGCTAGGGATAAGCTTCTCTGAGAGGTGACAGCGAAGTTGTATCTTGAATATTGAAGCTCAGGATGAAGCTTAATGGGAGGAAACAACTGCATATGGGAAAACTAGAGGGAAGATCCAGAGGAAGAGTCACTGGTGGAGAAGACAGAGTCTGTCAAAGCCAACAAACTTACTACAGTGGAAGGATGAAAAGTAGCCAACGGCTACTATTGAGTAGGTAGCTGAAGGAGAGAGATACAGGACATCCTCTAACAGTAATTGGCAGTCTCATTGCTCATTCTCCTTTTCATCCCCTTCTTGTACTTCATCTTCACTCCTTTCCTGTTAGCACTTTCCACCATTGTGGGCCTCAATTTCTTCACACAATATTCTAGAACTCTCTGATACAACTGTTATTATTACTATGATTATTTTGAAGAATATAAGTCTTCACATGAAGTCAGATGAGTATTTTTCTTTCCTGAAAGATTCTAACTAGAGTATAATCATACCTAGTTTTTGAGGTCTGTACTTATATTCATTTGTGTCACTGAATCTGAAATTATTTCTGCTATTCGAACCCATAATATTCTGTTTTAAATTATTTTCATAAGGAAGCTTTAAAATAATTACATATTTTTAAAAACTCTGTGAGTTATTTTATGAAACCCATGATCTTCCTTGAATTTCGTTTTATATACTTAATATTTTGGGCTTTCTTTCCTCCCTTTTTTCTGTTAGGTTTCTCTGGGTTTTATTTTAGTTCTATCAATAGTCATTCTTCCTAGCAGTCACTCCATTATACAACTGCAGCAGCTGACCCTTAACATACTCATAGCATTCACAAAATAAATGGTTCTTTATCCAGTTATTTCCCAGGGGAAAACTAACCCTTGGGTGTGGAGGTGGGATTCCTCAGCTAAATGCATGTTTGACGTAACCAGGTACCCAAACAGACGGTTGTTCCACTACTGAAGATTGTCTGAGTGGAACGCCTAAGCACTCACGGTAGTCTTAAAAAGAAAGTAAGAGACATCTGTCAGGATTCTCCAAGCAGTTCATCTTTCTAATCAGACCATCTGAATTCCTGAGTGAAAGATAAGAAAAAAACCCTGCCTACCCATAGGGCAGTCACTCAACAGTAATAAAGCAGATGTTTAAACAAGGTACACTTAGCCATGTCTGTCAGTCTGTCATTTAGTGAAGAGATGGGAGTGCAGTGGAGAGCGAGGGGGGAAGAAGGAACAGATTATGGAGAAGAAGCAAAGAATCCTGCTAGACCTGAGTGTATAAGCAGTTGATTTGCAGATATACAGACAATGGCTTAAAATAACAGTGTTGCAGCCTAACACACTGTTATAAGTCCGAAACAGTAGCTGCAACTTAGTGATTTTGAAAGATAACCAGAGAGAAAAGACTGGGTCAGTGCTAGCGAGCCATGGTTCAGAGGCATTATTTTGGTGAGCACTAGGGGCATTTGGCCAAGGTATGTAAATTTTTGTGGTACATATTCAGAGAATAATTGTCATAAGGACCTGTTTTTTTTTAGTTTGTTTGTTTGGCGGTGATGTAGTGGAAACTATGTGTCTGGTATTTGGTACTGGGTGGATCTGAGATCTGATTTTCTCATCTGTAAAATGGTGGCAATAATACAACCTTTGAAGAGCTGTTAAAGGAATTGGAAGTTAGGTAGATAAAATCTATGACGAAGTAGCCACCATCAGTTTAATGTTGTGTTCTCTTGGAAGTTGCAGAGATTGTTACTGGTAACCTATCTTGTGGTTAGACTGGAACCATGGGACTCTAAGCGGAGAACTCTTCATGGAAATGTAGTAGGAATATCTGAAAACTGGGAAAAGACTCAATCCAATGTTGTTGGGATAAGAGGCTGTAACTATGGCACCACTGGCGTGTATACTAGGGGGTATTTGCAGTTAGGTGTATCTAAGCAGTGGTGCAGGCTGCCTTGCCGTCCATTTTACCAAAGGATTGCTCAGAGAGGGGTTAACTAATAGACTCATGTGTGTATGCACACACAGATGTTTTGTAAGTTGGTGAATGTGCCTGGGGAGAGGGCTACATTTGCCTATGTGCAGACATCTGTTCTATGCAAACTGTTTACTTGTCTATGGGAAAATATAAATCTAAAACAAAGTAATAGGACAACTTTCAGGTATACTGTCATATCCAAAATTAAATATTTAAAATCTGCTTTCAGTGCAGCATCAGAGAATTCATAGATGGTCTTGAGAGGGTCCTTGGAACTCATTGATAACAAATGTGAAATTTTGTACATACATTTTCCTGGGCTGAATTTTCAGAGTCTCTATTTTCAAAAAGGTTTTCTGATATTTATAGGAAATTAAACATCCTTGTTTTATGCTATAGAATTAGATACGATAAAGAAAACTAACTGATGTCCAAAGATTTTAAAATCTGATATTTAGTGGTCAGGTGGTATCTTTCAATTAGATCTATTTATATTCTTTGAATTATCATCACCAGCAAATGAGTAACGGTGGACAGGCTGTAAAATATCAGCTTGAAATATTCCCTCCAGTTCCTATGTAACATTTTTATTTCAGACTCTCTTCCTTTAGTTTCCAGATTTTCTAAATTGAATTATGATCAATTTTTGGGTACTGGGTGAAACTGATGGAGATGAGTCATATAAGAGCAAATAGAATAAAAAGATAGCTAGCTGGCTGAAAGGCCTCTAGAGAGTTTGTGAGAATTTATGAAGAAATCTGTCACATTAGATATAAAATAGTTGGAGAGTGGATGCAATAAAGGCTGACTCACAGAAGTTCCTGCAAGGCAAGTTGTATGCCAGTTCACTACTCTTGAAGAATCAAAAGTTATTCCTACATTATAATTTTAAGGCATATATCTCTTTAAGAATGCAGTCATCAAGTATAGAAACTGGCTTTTTGTTTTTTTGCTTTGAGACAGTAAAAGTGGGCATATATTACATTCCAAATGTTTATATATGTTATTTATTGAATTTTCACAAATACCCAATGAAGAAAATACTGTTTCAATCTTATTTTAATGATTAGATCGAGTAGGCAACTTGATACAAATCTCAACCATAAACGATGGAGGTAGGAATCAGACTCAGTCAACTCATTATGCTACTGACAAAGAAGGGACTGTAAAATATTGAACTATGAATGTGGCTAAGGCACATAGTGTAGTTGTGTTGTTGATTAATACTGATAGTGCCATTACTAAATGTTACACTAATTAGTGGAGAAAGCATGACTGCTACTATAATAATACTGGCTAACAGACATTCAAAACAGGAAGTCATTCACAATTCTGTGCCTTTCTGCCTGGTATAGCCATCCTCACCTTGCACAGTTGGATACTATATTTATTATTTTTAATTCCTTTCATGGATTTCAATATAGTATGGTTTAATTTTAAGTAGCTTTAACATGGCTTTTGGAAGGTACATTTTAACAGTTGTCCAGGTAGCTTTAATAAATTTGGCTAGTCATTCTAGCCTTTTCTTTTGGTCTGGGAGACATGTACTCTGAAGTCATGGGAGAGACTGGCATCACAAACAAGAGACCTATACATAATGAAATATAAAGATAATAAAGTATCACATTGCTCCATTACAGAAAAAAGGAGAAACTATTATCTTTTTTGATTGGTATATTACAAGGGACATGGGTGCTTTTCATAAATAAATACTAGTACATTTTTATGAAACACTAGTATATTTTTATGAAATACTAGTATATTTTTATGAAATATTAGTGTATTTTTTATGAAACCAAACTGCTGACCCAGAAGGTTTTGTTTTTAATTTTTATTATTTTTATTATTTTATTTTTTTAGAGATTTTTATTTGTCAGAGGGAGAGAGAGAGAGGGCACAAGCAGGAGGAGTGGCAGGCAGAGCATGCAGAGCAGCAGAGGGAGAAGCAGGCTCCCCGCAGAGTAGGGAGCCCCACACGGGGCTTGATCCCAGGGCCCTGGGATCATGAACTGAGCTGAAGGCAGACACTTAACTGACTGAGCCATCTAGGTGTCCCAGAAGAATGTTTTAAAGCATGATTAAATATGAAGGTAATAATGTTAACTGCAAACTCTAAGCAGTAAGGCATCGTTGAATATTAGTGAATATTTTTAATATCAGTGACATCTACTTAATTCTTTCACTCATATATTCATTCATATACTTAACATTTAATGAGCACATATTATGTAGCAGGACCTGTGCTTGATATCACAAGTAATTTAAAAATGAAATAGAGAAGACCTTTAAAAGAACTTCAGTTTCTCTGAATCACAGATAAATAGTCTGTAAGTGAGAACATATTTTTCTTTGTAACATTATGAAATTATGTGACTGCAGAATCAGAGTTGTTTAGTTGTGTCTGGATTTCTGATGAGAACTGGCTGCATTCAAAAGGGTGTAATGTCATACGTTGCTGAGGTCCTAATCTATCCATATTTTACATGATACGTCCACAACATTCTGGTGAATGATTCTTTCTTTCTTCTCTTCCTTTTCTTTGACCTCATGATGTGCATTTATTGTCAGAGTTGAAACTAGGAGTGAAAAATAGGTATGGGGTTTTGCCTAATTTATTCCTGGTTTTTCAAGAATGCTTCCCCCCTAAAATCTGAATACAGTTTAGTCAATTCACTTGATTTCTATGAATTTTGGCACTTTGACTATGTCCTCATCTTTTTCAAATAGTTTTTCTTTGCCTCTAATAAACATTGATTCTTCTAATTATTCAGATGCTCTTCCTGTTGTCCTGTGTCTGAAAATCATTGTTTTGTATATTTCTGTCTGCTTTATGTCAAGAGGTAAGATAAATTTGGTCCTTGTTACAACATCAAGGATGGAAGCAGAAGTTTGAGTTTCCTTTAAAGTATTAACAATTGTATTAACATTGAAAGAACATTAAGCATGAAGGTACTTACTGTAGCTACTCCAGCTATCTTTTGATTAGTGTTAGCGTGGTGTATGTTTTTCCATCCATTTACTTTTAATCTATATGTGTTTTTATATTTAAAGTGAGTTTCTTATAGGGAATATATATTTGGGATTTGTCTTTTGATTCTTTCTGATAATCTCTTTTTATTGATGTATTTAGATTCATGGCATTTAAAGTAATTATTGATATATTGGATTAATATCTACCATATCTGTCACTGTTTTCTATTTATTACCCTTGTTCTTCATTCCTATTTTTGTCTTCCACTAATTTTTGCCTTTGTGGTTTTAATTGAGCATTTTATGATTCCATTTTCTCTCCTTTCCTAGTGTATTCATTTTACTTTTTTTCTTAAACTTTTTTTAATGGTTGCCTTAAAGTTTGTGATATACATTCATAATTACTCCAAGCCACATTCAAGTAATATGCCACTTCACAGGTAGTGCAAGTACCTTATAATAACGATATATTCCTAATTTCTCCCTCTCATTGCTGTCATTCATTTCACTTAAGCTATAGCAATCAAATACATTGCTGCTGTTATTATTATTTTGAACAAAATATTACCCTTTAGTTCAATTAAGTATAAAAAAATAAATTTTTTAGTTTTAGCTTTATTGTTTTTCTCTAATGCTGCTTCTTTATGAGGTCTGAGTTACTGATCTATGTCATTTTCCTTTTCTCTGAAAAACTTTTTTTTTTTTTAACATTTCTTTGGAAGCACATCTACTGGCAATAAATTCCCACAATAATTGAATAAATTTTAATTTCTCTTTTCCTTTTGAAGGATAATTTTGGAGGACACGGAATCGCAGGTTGGTGGTTTGTTGCTTTTTGTTTTTGTTTTTTAATATCAACGCTTTAAATATTTCACTCCACTCTCTTCTTCCTTGCATAGTTTCTGGGAATTTGGACATAATTCTTATCTTTGTTCCTCTATATGTAGGAGAGCTTTTTCCTCTGGCTTCTTTCAGGATATATTTTTTATCTTTGATTTTCTGCAGTTTGACTATGATACATAGGTGTAGTGAGTTTGTTTTTAATTTATTTATTTGTTTATTTGCACTTACCCTGCTTGGTATTTTCTAAGCCTCCAGAATCTGTTGTTTGGTGTCTGACATGAATTTGGTGGAAATTCTCAGTCATTACTACTTCAAATATTTCTTCTGTTCTTTCTCTCTTTTTTTCTCCTTCTGATATTCCTGTTACACATACGTTATACCTTTTGTAGTTATCCCACAGTTCTTTTTTTTTTTTTCAGTCCTTTTTTTTCTTTCCTTTTCAGTTTCTACTGACATATCTTCCAACTCAGAGATTCTTCCCTCAGTCTCATTTGGTCTACTAATGAGCCCACCAAAGGTTTGCTTCATTTCTCTTATAGAGGTTTTAGCTTCTAGCATTTCTTTTTTATTCTTTCTTAGAATTCCATCCCTCTGCTTACATTACCCATCTGTTCTTGCGTGTTGTCTACTTTTTCCTTTGGAGTCTTTTTTTTTCTCTTTTTTTAAAGATTTTATTTGTTTGACAGAGAGAGAGACGGTGAGAGAGGGAACACAAGCAGGGGGAGTGGGAGAGGGAGAAGCAGGCTTCCCGCTGAGCAGGGAGTCTGACGTGGGGCTTGATCTCAGGACTCTGGGATCATAACCTGAGCCAAAGGCAGATGCTTGATGACTGAGCCACGCAGGTGTCTCTTCCTTTAGAGTCTTTAGCATATTAATCACAGATGATTTAAATCCCTGGGTTGATAATCCCAACATTCCTGCCATATCTCTATCTGATTCTGATGCTTGCTCTGTTTCTTCAAATTCTGTTTTTTGCCTTTTATTATACCTTGTGATTTTTTTTTTAATTGGAAGCCAGACAGGATGTACTGTGGTAAATAGGTCTTCAGTAATTTGATGTGAAGGTGTGGGAGGGGGAGAAAAGTTCCATAGTCCTATGATCAGGTCTCAGCCTTTTAGTGAGCCTTTGCCACTGGGGTTGTGAGTTTCACAAGTGCTTCTCTTCTCCACCTTCTTAGGTCAGACAGGATGGCTAGAGGGTGCTGGAGTTGCATATTTCCCTTCTCCCAGGTTGGTTGGCCTCTGATATTACCCCAATAGTGTAGGTTATGCTAAAGTATTTTCTCTTGGGGATAGACTTTGTTAAGAAAATAGAATACTTTGATTTATATCAAGATGGTTATTTTTTTCCTACCCCTGCTAGAAGCAGATGGGGATTTTCTCTGGCATTCGCTATGAGAACCTGATAGAGCTCTTGGAGGTAAAACTCACAAAAGTGTCTGGTCTTTCTGGAGTGGTTTTTTTTTTTTTCCTGGAGTTTTTAACTTTCAGTTTTGTCCATGTTGAGCCTCCAGCAATTTGTCAATGATAATTCAGGTTTTCCTACCCCATACTAGTTCCTAGGAAAGTTTCTGCTCATGAGTTTCTCTCTAGTAGTGATTCTCTGTATCCACCTGTTTATTTCTATAATTTTGGGGGCAACAGTTTGCCTTATGATCTCAATGCTGTAATGAATTTAAGAAGAGATGTTGATTTTTCAGTTTAACTTTTTAAAAAGATTGATATATTTTAGAGAGAGAGAGTGGAGGAGGAGCAAAGGGTGAGGGAGAGAACCTCAAGCAGAATCCCCGCTAAGCAGGGTGGCTGTGGCGGGGCTCGATCCATGACCCTAAGATCATGACCTGAGCTAAAATCAAGAGTCATCTAACTGACTGAGCCACACAGGTGCCCCTCAGTTCAGGTTTTTATTTGTTAGGACAGAATGATGACTTCCAACCTTCTTACATGCCAGAGTGGAAATTAGAAGTCTCTGAAAGTATACATAATTAAATGTAAATTATTTACATCAAATGCTTTTCTATAATGCTGATATTTCTTTTTTGACCACACTTTTAGCATCTTAGAGAATCTTCTAAGAATCCTCTACGTTCTGAAAGGTTTTGCAAAGGGAATAGCATGACTGGCACTGTTATGATCATTAAACCAACTTGTGTTTTCTGAATGCCTGTATGTTTAGGTCTTTTGACATATCTTATTTAATTTCTATGTACACTTCCTGTTTTACATGGGAAGGACATAGATTTAGGGGAGTTATGCTGTTATTTGCTATTAAGTTATGCTATTGGATGACAGTCAGGTTTGAACTGGTCTTTCTGACTTATGTTATTTCCGGTTGATAATCATGCTTTTCTTGTGAGTATTCTTTCTTCTTCAGTTTCTAAAATAGTCAAAATAGTCTTTGAACTTCCAGAGGAAAAAGGATTATCCTGAAAGTGTAAGTATATTGGGGGAAAAAAAAAAGAAAATTCTTTGTCATGCAATTCCTACATCTTGTCACGGTTATTAGAATGGGGAATTTTGATGGTTATTCAAAACAAATGGCAAATGTTATTTCTCTAAAATTTTTTTTTATTTCTCTAAAATTATGATATCAATGGCTTGAGCACCTTGAGAGACAGCTACCAATATTCTGTACTAACCCCTAATTAATCTATCTAGTCTGCTTCTATTTATTATCTTTAATTATTGAAGGATACATTACCGTGTTCTTATTTTTAATTTCTGTTCTATATGTCTACTGTGGAAACTCAGAGATTGCAGACTAAAGATAGTTTTAGTGTAAGATTAATAAGAGCTCAGAAGAAAGGTGGGCAAGATAATGTGATCTTCAGCTTTTCAGAAATTTTATACCAGTTTTCAATAAAAATACAATAATATAAATTATTTATTAAGAGATATTGGGGGGCGCCTGGGTGGCTCAGTGGGTTAAAGCCTCTGCCTTCGGCTCGGGTCGTGATCTTGGGGTCCTGGGATTGAGCCCCACATCGGGCTCTCTGCTCGGCGGGGAGCCTGCTTCCCCCTGTCCCTCTGCCTGCCTCTCTGTCTACTTGTGATCTCTCTCTCTCAAATAAATAAATAAATAATCTTAAAAAAAAGAGATATTGGGAAAATTTGATGGCTATATATAATATTATGAGGCAGATATATAAATGTAGGTTGATATTTAGGCAGCCAGATTTCATTTGAACTTCTCCAGACCAAATGTAAATAATTTTGAAACTAGTAGATTATAAAATTAGAAGTTAAGCTGAAATTCACTCTAAGTAAATCTACAAAATATTTATAGTTGAAACAGACTGATGCTATTCTATTTTGGTATTATTATTATTTGTATGGAATATTATGAGAATTGAATTTAATTGTTATAAAGCAGAAGATTAAGGTAGATGTCATAATTCTGGTTATCATAAGATTTATCACACTTTATTGAACTCTCCATGAGTTCTGAGGAGTCTTATTCAGGAAACTTTGTTTAAGGAAGATTCTTTTAATATTTGGGGTTAGATGGCCAAGAGCCAAGACACTGGAATAGGAATATCTTTCTTGTTCTGGAATTTCTCTTAAGCTCTGAACTAGAAAATATGCATTTCTAGCATCATGATGATTTAATTCTGTATTTGCTGAAATATGGTTCACCTTAAGTTGCCCTCCTTCCACAATAACCTTAAATAAATAGGTGGGTACAGTAGAAGTAGCATGAGCTTTGGCATGATCAACTTACTGCATCTGCTCTGTCATTTCAAAATAGCAAGCATGATAATTATCATACAGGTGTGTTACAAGGATCCAATGAGATACTATAACTAAATTACCCAACATGGATTTTGACATATAGTAGGCATTTAATAAATGTTTGTTGATTAAATAAATTACTGAAAATTTTATATAAAAGTTAAGGCAGCCATCTTTCTCTCATCAGAGAGAATATATAAGCAGAATGAGAAGTAAAGAGCAAGGTGAGGAAAAAATAAACAGTAATTTGAAGAAACAGAATGACAGACATTTTGACTTAAAAAAAAAATTCCTGAAATACTCATTGCCAAGTTCATAAGATAGAACGTTTACTCAATCTAGAATTTAAGTGGAACCATTTGAGAAAGAACTGGCTTCAGAGAAGGCAAAGATTCTACCTGTATCTTCAAGTCTTAGCCCAATTTTGGCTCATCAATATTCCACAAATCTTTAAATAAACTCTTAGGAATTAGAAAGGAGAAACAACTGCATTGCCAAAAAAAAAAAAAAAAAAAGCTATCATGTGTTTGTTAATTGTGGGAAAATTTTATAAATTATTTTGACAAATAATGGGTCAATTTTAAGAATATGCTTCCTGCCCATAAAGTTACATGTTGTCCCATTTAAGACAGTAGTTAGTCATGACTTACAAAAACCTTCAGAGCATCACACTGTTGAAAGTGCATCAGTCAGCTCTCCTTTTGAGAGAGAACCTGCTACAAGGAAGGGTTCACCACAGTGTTCATACTGATGTCAGACTCTCCTCAGGCTTCTCCCAGCCAGTGACTAGTGACTGTCCAATAGCCAGTGACTATTTCTGTCCAAAGCAGGATTCCTCTAACCGGTAGTCTTTGCTCTGGGGAATCCCTGCTGGCCTGATGGAGACATTCTCAGAGCTGTATTGTAGTCTGAGGCTTCTCCTACACAACTGTCCTGTTTCTGTCTCTGCTTGCAGGGGTCGGACCAGCGTCATGGTCTAAGGCTCTTCTACCTACTATTGCTCCCTTTCCCCTTATCCTCCATAGGTGCTCCTCCCCCATATATTTCTTGCGTTTCTAATTATTTTCTTGATGTCCGCTTCCCTAAGAGCCTGAATTGACACAGAGAATGCTAACAAATGTGTTTCTATAGAATTAATTACCACCTAGTAATTAGTTATATTAAGAGTCTTTATAATTAATGGGTTATGGATTTTTTTTTTCTGATCACACACCTGAAGTGCACTCTGTAGTGAAATGAAATTTTTTTTTTCATTGTCCCCTAAAACGATCCTAGATGCCCACAAGATCTGTCATACCTAGATCCCTTTCCAGGCCTTCTGCATTCATTTCTCTAATAGATATTTACTGATTATCTATTAGGTAATCAAGGCACTGAGAATACAGTAGGAAAAAAATAGTCCTGTTTCCTATCCTTATGGGGAGAAATAGGCATTAAATAATCATAAACACAAATGAACCATAACAGACTTATATATGGAAAAAGGAAAAGTGGAGGAATGAATAAGGTTGAGAGGAAGTAGAGAAGTTGGAGAAAAAACAGGAAATTATTGTGTCATGGAAGTCAAGAGAGAAGAATTTTAAGTATACTTAATTGTGTTGAATACTTCTGAGAGGCCAGGTGAAGAATGAAAAGTGTCCTTTGATCTGGCAGCATGGAAATCATTGGTGATCCTACAAATGTTGCTGGTGAACTGAGGAAATAGAGACTGTTTGATGAGACTGGGAGCTTAATGCAAATGAGAAAATGGATCCTAGATGAAGAATATAGATAGCTCTTTCTGAGATTTGTCTATGAAGGAGAGGTAAGAAGGAATGGTATTTTAATATGGTTGAAGGAGGACTTTGCAAGAGAGCAGCTACTAGAGCATGTTGGTAACTTATGACAAGGGATCAGTTAAGAGTACGAGACTAAAGAGATAGCAAAGAAAGGAGATACCTGCTTTTTTCTGTCAGAGATTTCTCCTCTTGCTTTCTATCCCAAATCAAATTTCAAATGTCTATAGCTTGATTGAAAATCTAACAGTCCCAAAAACTGTTGACACAAAGACATCTCTTTATCTGAACAGTGTGTGAAGTCTGATAAACTTTTCACTGAAGAGGAGAGCACACATTTGAATGGGGCAGAAACTTCCCTTAGCTAAAATGAAGTTACACATATATTTAAAAATATGGAAGCTTAAATAATTTAAGGTGGTAACTAGTATCTGAAAACCTATCCCTCAACTGATTTTTTAAAAAAATTCTACAGATACAGAAAACATTAAAAGAGAACCCCTGAGAGGCTTGGAATTTTGAAAGACTGTAGGACCTCACTTCACCTGCTTTAGGATTTCAAATGATTGAAGCCATTATGATAATAATGTGGATTTTGCTTTTAGAACTTAAGCTTTGTGCTTCTGAGTTCATTATTGAGGCATGAAAACTTGAATGATCTCTGAGGAATTTAACATTTGTAGTGTGGTGACTACCAAGTAGGGAAAACATTTTTGTTTTGTCCCCTTAGTTAATGTTAAACATTTCTTAACTCCGTGAGAATTTTGAAGATGATATAAGAAGAAAATGAATTAAAGAGTATGAATTACTATTATTGAACCAAAATGGCTGAAGGTATTACTTTTTTCAGGCTTATTTTCTCGTTCTGTTTCAGAGCATTGTTCTTGGTAAAACATGAATGTAGATATTATGAATTGTAATCTGTCAGTAGAAAACTAATCAATGCTTAGGTTACTTTGAACTAGTAAGATTCCATAATTCTGCATTAAATTCCTTCCAAAGAGACTGTAGAGACTTGGACTTAGTTTTGCAGATGTGCTTTAAAAAATCTTTCTTTAAAAATTAAAGAAAGTTTTGTGTTGATATTAGTTATAGAACCATAGAATTTTTAAGCCAGAAAGGGACTTTGGAAATCCTTTATGGCTGTCAGTCTGAAAGGCACTTGAAATGCTATGTAAAGTTTTGTTCGTATGTGCACAGGTCAGATTCTCAGAGATTTCATCCAATTCTTAAAGTAACTGACATAGAAGAAACAAACATCTGAAACTGCATTATATAGAGGGGAAAAAAAAAAACCCAAATGCCTTGAGAACCAAGGCCTTTCCCAAACAAAATTTTAATGGGGGTAATTTTTATTATTATGACATTCATTTCATTCTGAAGTCCATAAAATCAAACCAGACATCATATTCAGATTTCTTCTTACCGCCCAAATAATTTATTAGGTTCAATGTGCATGACTCTACTGTACTATTTAGGTGCTTTGGTAAAGTTTTAATTTTACTTATAAGAATAATTCAAAAATAAGGAGAGATAGACATCTTTGCCGTCACTGGGAAATATAAAGAAAGACTATTAAAATGATATTTATTAATTAGATGCTAAGAGGAAAGGTACTTCAGTATTTTGCATTGCACTAGCCCCATGCTAACACAGTCAGTTCAAATCTGAGAAGAAATGGATGTGTCCACTATTTTTGTGTTTTTCTATTTTAGAAGTGAATAGACATCTCTATAGAGCCCAGCTGCTATTTCCATTGACTTAATGAGTTTCTTAATGCACCCCATTGTGCCTCAGTATTAGAGAAACATATGGCACATTTAACTCAACTATGGATTTGACTTTTTTGGTATATTTTCCACCTGTGACTTAATAGTTTAAGAACATGTATATATATATATATATGATATATATGATATGCTATATGGCAGTCATGTTATTTGTATGGATATATGAACAAAATAGCTTTTTCTTAAATGTTACCAATAACTCTATGTTCTAGAAAAAGAAAAACTAAAAACAACGTAAAAACCTACCCTCATTTTAAAGCAATTGTAAATGCTTAAGGCTTTTTGGAAAAGTAATAAGAATATAGGAAAAGTCACAACAGTAAGGTTTAAGGTCAGTAGCGTGATCTACTAGGCAGGATATCATGAAATAATTGCATGAATGGCCTAAAAAATTAAACATGAGCATCCTTATAATACAGAAATATTGAGTCAATAAAAGATGTCTTAAGAACAGAAATGTAATCAGTCAGGGATTCAGAAAAAATAGGAGAACATCAATAAATAGATAAGTTTCTTTATTTTTCTTCTGGTAATGATTTTCTTGAATGTCATTTGATAATGAATCTCAAGTTATAAGCCTTCACATAAACCTTAGTACACTATTATAGATGACTAATTATTGTAAAGCTCAACATGAGCATTAAGTAATTCCCTGGGGCCACCTGAAAGAGCCTGATGTGAACTGCATTATGGCACTGGGTTTTGGTGTGCACCTATTATTTTCCAAGCTTTGACTTTGAAGACATTGATCAAAAACTCCCACCTTCTACCATGCACAATAACCCTGTCAGAGGCCTGACAACACCTCGTAACAACCACCTTATGCTCACAAAGAAATGAATTTCAAAACCAAAAGATGTGAATGGCTGAGAGCCAGGGAGGAACTGATTTACCAAATTTACCTCTTATTTAGAATCCTTGTTGTGAAGGGAAGCCATTTTTTTTTTTTAAACTCACATAGCTTTTTAATTGGGATACTTCTAATGAAAGCTCCAGAAGACAGACTCTAGCACAAAAAAGGATAGAAGAGAAAAAGGCAGAAATGTGTAACTCCTTTCAAAGTTAATTTTATCATATTTCATAGCAATAATTTACAGAAAATCATTTTCTCAGTCCTATGGCAATTTTTCACGAAGAAATAGGGAGTTGAGAATATTTGAGGAATTGATTTACATACTCTTTTTGTGTCCAATCAATGGAATACAGTAGGAAATGGCGCATTAAAATGTTTCTGCTTTTTAAAGTTAACTATTTTGTTTTCTTAAATGAGCATATATGACCTTTTCCTTTGTAAATTTTTATTTTGGGAAAGGCTTTAACCATTTTTTCTAATCCTGAATGGCAGGTCTTACAACACTTTCCTTGGGAGGAAAAGATCATCTTTGAATTAAATGTCAGGAATTTTGAAGGAGTAAAATTTGATATCTAATCTGACTTTGTGATGCTTGAGAGTAAAAGGAAAACATGTTTGAAATTTCTGGTGGTATTAAAAAAATAGTAAAAATTTTTGCCTTGATTTATTTTACTGTTGTTTATGTGGAAAGATAAGGTGGGGGAAGAGAGGGAAAAACAACAAAAAACTTCATCATTAAACTTTTCTAAAAGAAGATGGGCAAACTACGCACTTTTAATTTTTCTTTCTTCTTCACACTTTTTTTTTCTTAATGGGACTGTTGATAATTTTGAAAGAATAGGTGCATTTTCAGAGTTGCTCATGAGTCATCCACTAAGTATCCCTCTGAATAAGTACATCATGGCAACTCTACCTAAAGGGTTGCTTTGCAAGTCTGTACTACAGTAGAACTAACCTGATTTCTGGGGAGAAGTGTGAGTGCAGGGAGTCTGAACATTAGACTATCTTGAGAACAACTTCTCTTTGAAACTTTTTTCATTTGTAAAATTAGTATAATATAATTGGCCTCGATAAGGTGATTAAGAGTATTAAATGACATAATACATAAAAGCTCAAGCATGGTCCATGATACACAAAAACCGACTCTTAATAGGTAGCTATAATAAGAGAGATGTCCTTCATATATAGAAGTTCCTTTAAGATGGTAACATTTTATGAGGGAAACTTACTGATTAATGGTTGTTTTTAAAATTAACTTACCTGGGGTGTAATTTTTAATTAGACTTCTTACTAAGAAGCCTCAGTGTTTAATATGTGCTATTCATTCTGTTACGATCTTTCACAGCCACATAAAGGGCTTTCACATACTTCCTGAGTGAAACTGTGTTGCTGTTTGTTTAAGGACTGAACTCTGAGGAAATGTTTTCACATACATTAATTTATGAAAGTGGGTTCTATTCAGTGAAGACAAATCACAGAGCTTATCTCAATCCCAAGCATGAATTTACTTTAAATATCCTATGAGTTAAAAAATAAAACAAGAGTTTCATAAGTTCTGAGCCCTATTTACTGTAACTGTAGTTTCATAAGACTTTTTCTTATGAAAAGACTGTCATAAAGTACCTTATTTAATATTAAACAAAAGTATGGAAAACAAAGTAAACAATAAGCCATACTTAAAAAGAAATGACACTCCAGCTTATATAAACCCCACAGAGGTAAACCTGGAAAAGATTAATTTTTAGTGCACTGGAAATTCTCAAAAATTTCAGAATACAAAGGAAAAGTAATGTGATATTAGTGCCTATTTAGCCAAACTACAAGTAAGTTCTGTAGCATCCATTCTTTATTTATTTTCAAAGATGTGAGTATTTACCATTTGCTGGGCATTTAGAAATGGATACAGAAAAAAAAAAATAGGTCTTTTCCGTTCCCTGTCTTTGTTAGTTTTTTATGATTCCAGATAAACATCTTCATCTTGTATGGAAAGAGTTCATAGAGCAATAAAGGAAAACACTTTCCACTCTATTTTGTAATCTGTGTCTTGTTGGTGATGGTGGTGGGGGGGAATAATGTGTATGGTCTCCAACTGGCTTCTTGCCATCCCAGAGCAAGGGTGCAGAGATAATGTCCTCTAATGAAGTTCTGTTTCCTAAAATACACAATGCTGTGGTTAGTTATAGCTCTGGTATAAAGAATGATCTCTCCTTAGTGGCAGGATGTTCTCAGGAGAGAGCATTTGCTGGTAGATATTGGGTTTTGGTTAGTAACATTTCTTGGCCAATTATATATATCACCAAACATGTTCTTCCTTCTCCCAACAATACTTCGGGAAAGGCTATGTCCCAGAGGAGACCTGTTTCTTTCCAGACCTGGGATACTTAGCCATTTGATGAACCACAGTCCAATGGCTGAAATTTTTGTCAGTCTGCAGATTGGGGTCTCCCAGTCAGGATTAATGCTCAGTTACTTTTTGAAGAACCCCAGGCAAAGAGATGTGTAGTTCAGACCCCTCAAGACTGACAAAACATGGTATTAGCATACATAGTATGGCTCTGGAAAACATTGGAGTAGATGGACTATATGAGGTGTGCTCACTTATATGCTGAACCCATGGAGTGAATTGTACATGTTTATACATGAAAGAAGAGACAGTTTCAGGCTTTCCTTCCAAATCCACAGTCCTCTTGCCAAAAGCTTCCAGCCAAGCTAAGCATATATACTTTTAACTTTCCTTTACCAGCAGGTTAGTCCAGGATATTCTACCAGCAAGAGAGATGCTTTGACAGAGGCCTTCAAGGGGTAATAATGATATTCTTTAGAGATTAAGAACATTAATGAAAAATAATTTCAGACTAGACTTGGCAAATGAAATGAACCACAGACTTGGAAGTATCCTTGAATGGCTTAATGTTTTCAGTTGTCAATGGGAAAAGTGAAGCTGAGAGCCTAACTATCCAATTCAAGTTATACAAGCTTAGTTAAATAAGATCAGAGCCAGGCCTTATTTGCAATTGCTGATTCACAGTTCCATTCCTCTATGCCGATTCGTTGTTTTAACGAACCAACAAAAAATGGTAGTTGACTATAAGAGTTTAGGGTGGACAAGGAATTCGAGTAGAAATGAAAAATTTTAAAGGGAGTTACATTAATGTTTTTGGATTTGGGAGAGATTCTGTTTATTAGATCCCTTTCCTTCCTTCTGATATGCCTCTACAGTTTCCATTTATTAGACCAGTCTGTTTTTTTTATTTTGTTTATAAATGTGTAAGTGACATATTTGTGATACTTGCACATACTTTATTTTTTAAATTATTTTTAAATTTTATTTTTTCAGTGTTCCAAGATTCATTGTTTATGCACCACACCCAGTGCTCCATGCAATACGTGCCCTCCTCAATACCCACCACCAGGCTCACCCAACCCTCCACTCACCTCCCCACCAAAACCCTCAGTTTGTTTCTCAGAGTCCCCAGTGTCTCATGTTTCCTGCACTTTAATTAAAAACATGTTTCTTCTTTCTCATCACCTTTTCATTTGATGAAACTGTTCCCACTGCTAAATTGCAGCTGTTAACATCTTCTCAGTGACTTTTAAGAACAGCCACAGTACTCAATGGCTGTTAGAGTAAAAATAAAAAAAAAAAGTATACATAATTTGAGAAAAAGAGAGAACATATCATACTATTAAGAGAAAAGATTCAAGCTTTCTAGTGTGTTTGAGGAGAATTACAAGTGTTTAAAATCATTGCTCCAGTTTTGGGCACTAAGATTAGGATTACCTTTGCTTAAAATACTTTCACATTATTATATGCCTTTTTTTCCTGAGGTAACGGTTTTATTTTTTATAATGACTTTATTAGAGTATAATTGAAAAACAATAAACTGCAAATATTTAGTGTACACAATTTGATAAGTTTTGACATATGTATACACACAAATCATTGTCGCAATTAAAATAACAAATGTATTCTTCATCTCCAAAAGTTTCCTTTGATCCTTTGTAATCCCTCCTATCCATCTTTCACTGTCCCTTCATAACCTGTTCCCAGTTGCATAAGGATGTCCAGTTGTTTCAGCAAAATTTGGGAAAAACTATCCATTTTCTGTCCACTAAATTGTCTTTGTAACTTAATTTTGTAGACAAAATTAGTTGTCTACTAATGGGTGAGTTTATTTCTAAACTCTGTTTTGTCACACTGGTTGATTTTTCTTTCTTTTCACCAGTGCTACACTGTTTTGATTACTGTAACTTCATAATAATTTTTGAAACAAAATATTGTTAGCCTTGCAACTTTATCCTTGGCTATTCTAGGTCCTTTTTCATTTCCTTATGAATTTTAGAATGGGTTTGACAATTTCTACCAAAAAAAGTTTGCTGGAATTTTGATTGAAATTGATCTATAAATCCATGTAGGTAGAATCGTCTTCTTAATATTGAGTCTCCTGCCCCATGGACATGATATGTCTCTCCATTAATTTAGATTGCTAATTTTTGTCAACAGAGTTTATTAACTTTCAGTCCTTCACACATTATTTCTCATTTAAATAGACACATCTTTTATTTAAATACATTCACTTAAAAATTATTTTCACTTCCTTCAAAGAAAGCCAGTATCACTTGTTGCCATAATTGGAAGGTAACTTTTATAATCAAATAAAACAATAAAAATAGTGTTAAATTCCAGGTAAACTGTGGTACTTGCTGAAGCTCTTAAATTTTTTTTTTTTTGTTAAAAAACATAATAAGTCTTTAGAGATTCTAAAAACATACATCGAGTTGATCCTTTTCCTTTAGGTAACCAAGTCTTAAATGTAATAGAGAAAAGGAATTGTTTTCTCACTAGGTAATTGATTGTACTTTACTTGTTTATTTTTAAAGATTTATTTATTTATTTGAGAGCGAGAGAGCGAGAGAGCGTGAGCAGGGGTAAGGGCAGAGACAGAATCCTCAAGCAGACGTCTCCCTAGCATGGAGCCTGGCTTGGGGCTTGATCCCTGGACCCTGAGATCAAGAGTAGGACACTCATCTGATTAAGCTACCCAGGTGCCCCTTCATTTGTACTTTAATAATCCACGTAGCACTAAAAACTCATTTCTCAAATGTTGGATTGGTGTTCCATAGTTAGGGAAATAGCTATTAGACAGGAGTGAATTGAACAAAGATCTACAAGTATGAGAAAATTTGAATATTATAGAATCTGGAGAGGGTAGACATTCCTAGAGTGGTAGTTTTAAACCTTGGTTGTATATAATCACTTTGAGAGTTTAAAAAACTCAGACCCAAAGAATCAGAATACTTGGATTGGAGAATCTATTTTTTAGAAGTTCCCTAGGTAGTTCCAGTGCTTAGGAAGGGGTGCAAAACCTCTGCCATAGGATGTTAGCTTGTTGATATGGGAGGATGGTGATGGTGGTGATGGTGTGAAGTGGGCAGGCAGGAGAAAGCCCAGATTGATTAGCAGCGTCTGCCTTGGATGTCCATGGTTGTGATGGTAAAAATGTCATTGTTACTTGCCATTTTAGGGTTAGAATGTGAAGTGCCTGTTAAGGTAGTTGAATATTATTTTGAAGAACTGACAGAATCCTGACTCTCCTTTCCATTAAGAACTCATGAGTTTTCTGCCTCAAATGTTCTTTTGGTTTAAAAGCAGTATGATCTTTTCTTACAATTAAGGACATTATATGAATATTTTAAGAGTGCATATTATGATAGTGTATTTAAAGAATGGTCTACATGACCTTTCCCAGTATTTTACAGTAGAAATGTGAAGTATTTTTGAAACAGCTTTAACACAATTGCTGCTTATAAAGAGTTCCACATAAGAAATGCATAAAGACTTATTTGAGCGGTCCCAATTCAAAATATAATGCGTGCAATTCAAATTTGCATTTGTAAATAAACAGAATTAACGAGAAGAATCCGAATGTGAATGAATTCCCTTCATTATTTATCCATTGTTTTGATGCAGTCCTAAGACCCATTTAAAATAAAGCATCTTTCAGGTACATAATATTTGCCATTTGTCAAGCTGTGCTTTCTTATTAACATCGGCCATGCTGCCCTCCTGAAAACTTCACCTGGGAAAAGGAAAAGGAAAACAAGTCCACATCCAAATTTTCAAACTTGCTTAGGAGAAGCGTGGGACTGAGAAAAGAACTTCCAATCTTAATTTAAGAAGGGCGGTAAGAGGCATGGCAGAAGGCTTGATTATTTCACAAAAATAGACGTTAAGGAATTCATGGGGAGGCAAGTGGGAGAAAAGGCTTTTTTTGGGGAACGGACCTTAACAGCCCATCAAGACGGTTTCTTGTGTCTCCCACCGTCCCTCCTCCCAGGCGGTCCCACTCCCCGCTCGACCCGCCCTCCCTGGGCTTCAGCGCTCTGCGGGTAGACCCGGTGGGCGGGGTAGCCTCTGCAGCCTTCCGTACACCCGCTCAGAGGGCTGAGCGCACGGAACATAAGGGCATTAACTTAGCGCCCTGGGACTCTTGAGGCACACTGGGCATCTGCGCCTCTTAAGAGTCTCCAGCACGCGGCGGGAATTCTGTCAGACTTTGTCCGTGTGTGGGTGGGAGGCAGCTGGACCACGGCCGGTCCTTGCGCACCTCCCCCCGCTCCCGGCAGAGTTAGCTGTGGACAGAGCACCTTGCTCGCCAGACTCGGAAATGGAGCCATCACAGTGTGGCAGCAGAGACCGCAGTGGCAGTGGCCGACCCCACTTGGCCCCAGGGCTGGTGGCGGCCGCTCCTCCGCCCCCGTCTTCGGCGTTGCCAGTACCCTCGGGGATACCAGTTCCTCCAACTTTCCTGCGGCCACCCAGCCTCTTTCTTCGGGCAGCCGCCACGGGAAGCGGAGGCTGCCCGTCGGCTCCCGGACTGGAGAGGGGGGTGGGTGCGGTGGGCTGCGGCTACCCGCGGACACCCAAGTGCGCCCGTTGTCGCAACCACGGCGTTGTGTCGGCACTCAAGGGCCACAAACGCTTCTGCCGCTGGCGGGACTGCGCGTGTGCCAAGTGCACCTTGATTGCCGAGCGCCAGCGCGTCATGGCCGCCCAGGTGGCGCTGCGCCGGCAACAGGCCCAGGAAGAGAGCGAGGCCCGGGGGCTGCAAAGTCTCCTGTACCCTGGACCCTGCGGGCCCGGGGGTCGGACATCCGGAGGCAGCAGCAACAGAACGGAGAATTCCCAGCACTCCAGCGGCCCTGCGGCGGTGACAGCAATGGGACTGAGTACCTTGAGGCAGGCTAGTCTGGCGACGCCTACTTTCCAAGTTGTCCAGCCAGATAATGTGGAGTTAAAACAAGGTAAGTTGGTCTTTCATTTACCCTTTGCAAAGAAAAATGGTCGTTTTGGAAAAAGACTCTTGGAAACAAGTAGCCATGCCTTGGCGGTGGGCAAGAAAAGTTTAAAAGAAGCACTCATTTAAATTCTGGGAAACTGCTCTGTAATAGGAATGTTAATGAGAATGTTAGCGACAGCATCTTGGAGGGGCTTTCTGTACCCTTAGGTAATAAGATAATGTAAAAGTGAAGAGCGAGTGATCAGATGAGCAACTCATTCTAGGAATAGAATTTGCACACAAGTTGCTATTACTTTGGGTGAGTTAGAACTTCAGGCAGGCATTGGGTAAAATACTTAGTGAGAGAAGCTGGGTTTTGGACTTGCCCTATACTCTTTTCAGCTGTAAAACCAGAGTTAATCTTCCAGTGTTGCTGGGGAATTCACTGAAGGTTGAGAGTACAGTTCCTTATCTTTGGGGCAAGCCTTTGCTGCCAGCTACCAAACCTTTTTTCACCTCCTTTTCTTCCCTTAAAAATTTTAAGCACCACCCCATGACTGTTTGTTAGCCTCCAAAAGTGTAGAAAGCTCTAAATTTGAAGTTTCAGCTCTTTCCTCTAGGAAAGAAATTTAGGCTTTCCAGATTGGTAAAAACCAATGGGAAGAATTTCAAAGTCCAGTACTAGGGATTTCTTATCCAAGGAGTTTTAATTTTCTTCCTCTTATTTTTTTGACCTCAAGCCCCTCTCATCCCCTTTGTTATGTAAAAAAGATATAAGCATTTTTTCATTAGCCTTATCTCAAATTAAGTTTTCCTGCTGATGTAAATCTCACTGTATTTTAGTGAATTTCCCAGTGTTCAACAGGTAACACTGGGACTGTAAATGTCATTTCAGTATTTTTGTATAAATTCAAGACAGGTTGTATCATACAAAATTCTGTGGTAATGGAAAGTAAGTTATTAATTAGAAAACTTCCCCAAATTCTGAAAATTGCCGATCTTTTTGGATCACTGGATGTACTTTTGAAAAAGACTCTTTCTGTATTTAAATAAGGCATATATGATTTTGTGTTCATCTATGCCAATGTTTTGCCCACATTCTAGCTCCTTTCAGTGGACAAACAGATTAAACATGTCTAATGAAAACTCAAAGAGTTTTGAAGAACAAAGTCATTAAGCAAATAATAACTGCTATAAAAAAGAAAAATTCTGTAGACCAAATTGACAGTGAAATCTGGCTGATAACTTTCTGTTAGACATTGATTTATATGTTTTGGGGGGTACTCAAAGTATTCTGTTTTATAGGGTCAGGTATTTTATTTTACTCTTTGCCTCAGTTGGCCTACTTTTTTGAAAAGCCATGTCTATTGCTTTTCTAACCTTACTGCATCCTCTTATCCAATATCCATGAGCTGCAGTAGTCTATTTAATTTACTCACTCATTAAACAAAGACCAACAGTGATTCAGAGGTGAATACGGTTTTTCTGCACAGAAAAAAACTTAAAACTTATATACAGAAGAAGGAAGACTATATGTATCTAACACAAGACAAAATATACAATGATAAAAGTAAAGAAATAAAACCAGATAGATATAGGAGTTGAGAAAACAGAGAGATGATGTAAATGATACCATAGAACCTTAAAGATACCTTATTTTCCAGAGTCTTATGCAGTCAATACTTCATTGCATCATAGCGTATTCTGTGAGAACAGTATACTAGTAAAAATTGTTTTGTGCATTAATTGCTGTAGACATGAAGTTTTGATAACTTACATGTTCGGTGGGGGGAGCGTTTTTAGTGGATCATAGTTAGAAATAAAATGTAATGGTGGACCAAGGCCAATCTCTCCCCACTTGGTAGACTTCATTAGAAAAGTTTTATTGTTTCTTTTAAAGTTGAAAATACTAGAGAGTCTTTGCAGTTTTACAGGAGCAGCATCTTTTCTTTTGTCATCCCTTTGATACAATGACAGAATTTTAACCATCAAAGTGTTAAAATTGCACACACTTTAATTTTAAAATAAAGTATAGATACTTCTTTAGAATTTAGGAGTGCTTCTTGAGAAACCAAATCATGTATGCAAATCACTGCTTTAGGCAGTATTTGTTTTGTTGAATTCATAACAGTTGTAGAAAAAGAAAGTTTGACAGAAATACTCTGAGTATCCCACTGACAGTTTACTCTTTCTAATGGAAATAAGGGAAAATATGTTTATAGGATAAGAGGAAATGTAAACCAAAATAAAAGTTATTTAGTGAATGTATACATTATATTTTCCTGGTATAAACTGTGCAAAAGGGCATTTAAAATGGTAGTGTTTTATTAATATTAATATGCTCAACATGTTGAGGTATAAAATCAGATTTTTGTGTAAAAATCTTTTTGGAAAACTGTCCCTAATATTTTAAGGGAGCTGTGATTTGAAGCAAATAACTAATACGTTGTTTTTACAAGACACTTTGAAGATATATACAGATTGCAATAGCGCGATAGTGCAGTTTATGATTTTCTTTTAGTGACAACTTGACTATAAACTTTTGTTTTTGATACTTCCTAGGGATTGAAAAAGAAAGTTTGTATTTCATAGGGGATTATACAAAAAATACCAAGTCTTTATCATCTCTCACATAAAATGAAATAATGTGAGCTCTAGTATGATATGAGATTGGTACGTAGTGGTCATTATTGGTTTAGATTTGAAGTGAAATTAAGAATTTTGTTGTTTTTCACATTATTCAGGTAACTTAATTGGAACCTGAAATGTGAGCATTAAAAAAAAAACCATTGAAACGTAGTATTATTTATTAAATAGCATGTTCATTTTCATACTGAGATTGTTCCTTCCTTTGACTTCTTATCTAAACAGTCATTTTATTTAGTTCTTTTTGCGTAGTGTCATTTTGAAAAAAAAAAAAAACAACTCACTGGGATAACAATGAAATTTGGGTAAAATTTAAGAAAATCTCACCAAATGGGGCAAATAATGTGAGATACTGGTTTCACATTAAGAGTTGGGGTAATAATAGACGTTTATCTTCTAATTCCTAAATTAACTATAGCATTTGTATATTATATAATTTTGTGATCTTGGAATATCCTAATAAATAGCATTTTCCCACTATTCCAGTGTGTTTACTTCTGAATGACCTTTTGAAATTCTTATTCATTAAAGTCTCTTGCAGCAAATAAATATTACTAATATACTATTAGTAAATGAATTACTTTATCCAGCATTATTTTCAAGTAGGCAGTACTGTCTGTGTTTTGGGAAGTTTTCCTTTATTTGATTTCTTTTTTCTTTTCTATCCCCTAGAACTAAAAGAGAGTAAATGTGACTCATGCCAGAGTGGACAAGAAGAGCCAGTCTCTAAATCCCATCAGTGTACTTTGGGATCATCTCCTAAGTCTAATGGTGTCATTGGAAAACAAAACATCAGGCCTTCTATTTCAGAAAGCTCAAACAAGGAAGATAATATTCAGCCTCTTCACCCTGGGGAGCTATCAGGAGGGGAAGAGAGTCCCAGATCCCTGTCATCATCTGATCTGGAATCAGGAAATGAAAGTGAGTGGGCGAAAGACTTCACGGCTGCCAGAGCCAGCCTTCCCACACTGTCCTCAAGACCAAGAGACCCTCTTGATATCCTTACCAGGATTTTCCCAAGTTACAGGCGTAGCCGGCTAGAAGGCATTCTGCGCTTCTGCAAAGGGGATGTGGTTCAAGCCATTGAACAGGTCCTAAATGGGAAAGAACACCAACCAGACACCAGGGACCTAGCAAGCTCAGGAGAATTGGAAAATACAACTTTTCAAAGAGCTTCAAATTTTAGTTTAGGTGGAATTGGTTTTGGAACTCTAGGGAATAAATCAGCTTTCTCTCCTCTTCAAACTGTTTCTGCTTCTTATGGAGGTGATTCAAGTCTCTATAGCTTAAATCCTAGACTAGGTATCAATCCCTTACGGCTGGCATATTCCTCTCCAGGAAGAGGGCTCTCTGGTTTTATGTCTCCTTACCTAACTCCGGGGTTGGTACCAGCATTGCCTTTTCGACCAGCTTTGGATTATGCGTTTTCAGGAATGATTAGGGAGTCTTCCTACCTTCCTAGCAAAGACTCAGTAACTGGTGGCAGACTGTATTCCAGGCCAAATCAGGACAACCTGTAGTATTTCTGCCTATTCTCCCGTTTTGGAGTACTTCTAGAAACATGCAATACAACCCACACACCCACACCTATTAATGTGTACGCTATGTATGTGAATGGTGTACTAGACTTTAAAAATGCTATTTTTTTTTTTTTTTACAACCAATACGATAGATTTGAGATCGCGAGATTCTTCTTTAGCATTTACTAAGTTAAAGAAGCATTTAAACATTATATGTGCCTTGAGTAAAGTCATTTCAGGAAATATGTTTACTTTTATGAATATTCTCCCTAAAATATCATTTGTAGAATTCCTATTTTATAACTATACTTGTTTTTATTTTGTTGAAAAATGGAGTTTATAGTTTTAAAATACATTTATAAGTGTAAATCAACCCAGGATATAGAATGAACTAAAAGGAAGAATTGAAAAGTTGAGGTAGTTCCAAATGACTGTTACTTTGAACTTTTTCTTTCCTTCTGTTCCTTGTACACAGGAGAGAAAAAAGCTATTCAAAGTATTTTAAAGCATTTTATTCACATAGAAGTGATTAGTAATAAGTAAAACTTTTGCGAAATTTAAATTCCTTATTTTTTCCTGAATGTCTTATTTTTCATTCATATCTACCAATTTTGATAACAAGTGCCATTAATAAAACATTTTTTAAAGTGAACTTCGTAAATTACGCAAAGCCTATGAAGTAAATTTTAGGAAATGAGACTGCACCATCTCCTGGCCACTATCACTAATTGCATCTAAGTTCTGGTAGAGTGTAGGAATTAGAAGTGAATGGTTTCCTAATAGTATAAACTGACCTTGTTTTGAAACAGTCATTTTGGATCATGCTACACAGAAACTTTCATTTTATAAAGTGAATGTCTACTGTGGGTTAGGATTTTAATCTTTGTATCTGGAGAAATATTCCTTTCCATACGTTTGTGGCAAGAATATGGCAGCCATTCTCGAAGGTAAACATAGTCTCACTCAGAAAATTTAAATACTTGCTCAGATAAATATTGGTTGACTGTAGGTAGATGATGCTTAATGCATTGAGGAGAGTTATACAATTTCCAAAGGGGAAATATTGTCATTAAATTTTAGAGGATTCCTTGCGATTTTAATAATACTTTTTGTTCTCCATCTGGAGCATACGAAAGCTATTTATTTCAGTAAGTGGAATGTCCCTGAGAAAACTGCTTATAAAACAATTTCATGAAGTTTTCTTTATATGTCGTCGTCATCATTTTTTTTAAGGACAGTAGCTTCATTGTTATTGTTAGGAATAAATGAAAATGCAGCTGCGGTGTAAGATAGTTGATGAATTAGAAATAGTTTATACAGCTTGAGCAACATGATTCACTAAAAATTTCTTAAATTATATGTATGTGTGTATGTATGTGCGTGTATATATGCATATATATTTTACCATTAAATACCACATTAAACATAGAATCTGATGATGATTTAGGATGTAGCTATACTTAATATGGTATGCATATTTTTAGTGGTGTGAATATGAGAAAGCAAATCTTGTAAAGATTTGTTGTGATCAGTATTCATTATTTATAAAAAAAAAAAGTTTAAGATTCTAAGCCTAAACCATAATACAATGCCTGGAAGCTAGTTGATGTTCAATTAATATATACTGAGTGAAGGAACCATTTTGGATAATAGATCTCTCTGAGACTCTGATAAAACCAAAGAACTCTACACAATGGTTTTGCATACTCTACACATAGTTTTGCATATAATTTCATGAGGTTCTTGAATCTCTAAATGCCATTCACCATTCAGTTTAGGATCCTTGTGATTCTTAAATTGTTTCCATTGCATTGATTCATTTTTCAAATGCTATTTTTTTTGAAAAGTACTAGATCCTATAGAGGATACCAAATGTAAAATACTGCTCTCAAGGAAGTTACATTTTACGGTAGAGATCTGGTTTAAAAATACAACAATGCTAGAGTCATTGGATTCTTTATGTGATTCATATAATAATGTGCATGTATCCATTTGAGAAGCTGAATTGCTTTTGAACTGGGGGAATATCCATTTTGAGCCATATTCAAGTGAAAACATAATTTTATAATCTTAAAACTTAAGTTAATTTACATAATGCTTTATACATTTCATACACTTTACAATAATTTTAGAACTAAATAAGCTTATAGAGTAGGTCATTTTGTCCAACATTAAATTGAATGTGAGGAAATTGAGGCTCAGCAGTTGTGTTGTCCATCCCCAAGGTTACCATAATAGTGTTAGTCATCAGAAGCAGAAGTTACTTCACCAATTTCAATTAGACTATAAGGTCTGAGGAAGGATCCATGTCTGTCTGCTCATGGCTTTGTATACTATCTGGTACATAATAGGTGCTCAGGTAATAGTTTTCCATGACTGAAGTAAACATAAAAAGAAAGTATTAGCTTAGAATTTTGTTTATTCAGCCATTTATTAAGCCCCTACTCTGTGCCAGGCACTGTACTAGATAGAGAGGATAAAGTGGTTAATAAGATTCAAGACCTCACCTAAGTTGCTTATAGTCTCTATTACCATGTGTAGAAAAACAATGAATTATGCAGTGTTGGTACTGTTTGACAATGTTGGTACATCATCATGAGTTCTGTGTAATCATGAGGTTTATGCCCATGAATACTGCTTGAGGCCTGAACTCCTAAACCACTCATTAGGAAGGGGGACAATATCTGTTTCCATGTAGTGTGTTTAGGGAAGTGCAATTTGTTTGTCTGAGAGGTAAACAATTTTCAGGTCTATAGTGAAAGAAATGGGCAAAGAGAAGCTTTTGTTCCCTTGAATGGAGTGTGTGGAAGTTATTTTAGCTTCCTCATGGCCTCTGGATCAGAGATATTTCCTAATCCCAATCCCAGGGTTGAGCTTTTGGAATTTCTCTGAGTCTGTGCATAGGCCTCCTGGTCTAAGCTCTCATCTGGCTAGTCTATGAAAATGTGTTAGACTTGAGGGGACAATTGAAGAGCATGTGATTCAAATGATCTACTTTTTTCTCTGCAACTTCTGCTGAAACAAAAAGATTTGGGGGACTTTAAGACCTTCCTTCCTAGAAATTCCTAACTGTGAACTTGGAATTAAAAAAACACGAAGTGGCCTATTCATTCAACTATTTATTTTTTTAATTGCCATTTCCTTAGACAGTTGTTTTTCTTTGAAGTTAAAAAGCCTTCACAATACAAGAGAAGCTTGGTATAAAGCACCTAATTATTTACCACTGTCGATGGAGTCATTCTCCTATGTACAAAATGAGATGAAATGCATCATCAGCTTCATAAAGGCAAAGCTTTTCCTCTGGGCAGTGTGATTCTTAAGTGTGGATGCTCATCCTTTAGGGCAAGGGTAATGGGAAAAGTTGCTGCTCAGATCCTTTCTTCTCCCTTCTCACATATCTCCAAATACTCCTGTTATGGATGCCTGCATTGCAGAGCTAGGCCCTTGGTTTTTTGGCATTGTCCCCTCCAAATTGAAGCTGTTTTGGTGTAACACTTCAGAGCATTTGTGCCAAACATTAAAATAACTTTTGTGTTTTGTTTTGTTTTTGCTTACTAAGTATTATTCAAATGAGAGAAATTCATTACCATTTCCCCTTTCTGAACTCCCATGTTAGTGATGGGGAATTCAAGGGAAGACAAGATGACGGGGGAAGAGAACTATGAAGATGTCTGTTTCTTACTTCTGCTAATTTGGTAATTAAAAAAAACTGACATCTTAATTTTTTTAGACTGTCACAGTATCCTCAAGTCATAATGGCCACATTATGTAGTTTTATGAGGATGCTCGTAGTTTTAAAATGGGTGTATAAATGTGGCCTTATCAAAACATCTATGTCAAAAATTGCTCTAAAATATCAAATATTTATTAAACTCCATCTTAGTGACAAGTTCATTCAAGAAAAATAGACTGGACATAGATACAATTAGGAGAAATATACAGAAAGTTGAACAAGCATGCTAAAAAATATTAATTAGGAAATCTATGTCAAGCAGGCAGTGTTTTAGATTCCTGTCCTTGACCTTTTAAAAATTTTTTGTCAACCAGGTTAGATGAAGGAATAAAGGTATAAAATTCACTGTTATCTTATTCATGGACAACACACATCTGAGAAGGGCCGCTGATCTTTTGAAGGGCAGAATTAAATTTTAAATGATAGATCTCACCCTCCAACTTTCATTCAAGTCAACTGATACAATATTCAAGATCCTAGGATTAAAAAAAAAACACAACTGTATACATAGACAAGGGAGAGAGAGCTAGATTTACAACAATTTTTTTGGAGAAGAGAAAGTAATGTTATTTACTGATTGGTAAATTCACCATGAGATTACCACATAACATGCTTGTTCTAAGAGGCATGTTATGCAATATGAAATGTTATAAAATTTCATATTACATGAAATTACATTACATGAATAGGAATAAAGTATGTGGAATGAGGGATGTGAGAATACCATGTACTCTGGAATAGCAGTTGGCCAGGTATTAGGTAAAGTCATGCGATCAGTTCTGAGTGCATACACTAAGAATGATTCTAAAACCAGGAACAAAACAGAGAGGTATAAGATGCCAAGTGATGATTGTGGTGATGGTAGTGTTTTATGAGAAAGTGTTAGAAATAGGATAAATAGGATAAATGAAAACATTTTAAATAGCTAGCATATGACAGGAATGAGGGGGGTCATTCTGTAGAGTGTAGAGGGCATGGAAAGTAAAAGTTAAATGGAGAGAGAATTCAGAGGAACGTAAGGAAGGACTTTTTGGCAGTTAGCAACTGTCCAAGAGTGGAATGGCTGCCTTGTATAACAATATGTCCTCTACTCGCTGAAAATACCACATAGAAATTACCATTTGGAGACCTGACTGATGAGATTTTTCAGTACTGCTTCAGTGTTGGAACTCGATCATTTATATTTATTTTGTACTTTATTATTTCTTAAAATTAAAGTTCAATTAACATATATTATTTGTTTCACGGGTACAGGTGGATTCATAAGTCATTTGTAATACCCAGTGCTCTTTACAATATATACCCTCCTCAATGTCCATCATTTATAAAGCAAACCAGGAAAATGATAAATATTTGGTGAATAAATGACTTTCAATTCCAAGATGATGAAAATGAAAACACCTAACCATTATCTGTCAGTAAAACACATTGCAATTTTGTTCATCAGAACTTTTACTATATGATGGTCTCAGGAGTAGATAGAAAAGGAAGAGACAGAACAGTGCATGATTTACAAGGGGTTAAGAGGTATAGAGATTAGCATGAGGTCAGTTGGTATACAAGGCATAAGAAAGAAGGGCAGGGCTCAAAAAGAACATGAAGAGCACTGAAGATAAAATATATTTTTCATAAAGTACACATCAGTATGTTTTTCTGAAAGGAGCACTTTCAGAGTTGAGGAGACTTAGGATGAATTTGGCTAAATGACTTGGGCAGGATAATTAACCTCCTGGTCACTTGTTTCCTTTCAGTAAAACAATGGTAATAGTTTTGAGATACAGTTAACCACTATTAATAGATCTTATGCTAGAGTAGAGAAATGGGAGAGAGGAAAAATTGGTCTATGTATGCATGCACACACTTACTTAGAAGGAAGGAAGGGGGGCAGTTGGGTGGCTTAGTCAGTTAAGCATCTGCCTTTGGCTCGGGTCATGATCTTGGGTCTTGGGATCAAGCCGCGTGTTGGGCTCCCCACTCAGTGGGGAGCCTGCTTCTCCCTCTCCTTCCTGCTTGTGTTCTCTCGCTATTTCTGTCGCTCTCTCTCTAGAGTAAATAAATAAAATATTTAAAAAAAGAAGCAAGGAAAACATCCTCCTATGTACCAGTGCCTTCATATTTGTAACTAATAATGGGATCATGGATGGTATCGATAACTTCCTTTTTCCACTCTCCCTTTCCTATTCTTGGCCCCCAGCAAGTGTTTCAGTTAATTGTGGTTCCTTAGTTGGTGGGGTGACTCTCATCTTCATTCCTGAAAAATCTGTGCCATTACAGTCCTGCTTTTATTGAGTTGCTGTAACTTATTAACTTTTACCATAAAATATGGGAAGACTAAGTAACACTCTCAAGGATCTCTTGCGTGCTGGAAATACTCCTCCTGCTTCTTTCCTGTTATTTCAGTGTCAGGAGGTGCCCCAAGTAGCCAATGATGGTCTCAGATTCCAGTACAATGTTGTATTCTCTGGTGGAATCCTTTCTCCTTTGGGAAGTAAGACTTCTAAAACAAAAATACCAAACGTTGTAGAAAAAGAAAACAACAAAAGGAAAGTTTCTTGTGAATCATTAGCATTAATATGAGAAGATCCATTTCCATATCTATCTTGTGATTCCTAGACTCATGAATTCTGGGTAGAGGAGAAACATCACTACATGTTTATAGTTGATTCAAAGCATATCTTACATCCAGGAGGACAGTATTCCAGCCCCATAAAGTGCTGTCACCAGCTGGTGCCATAACTGAGTCTTCCAAAGGCTGTTCGATAATTTTATTAAGCCAGCTGTTTCAGGATGAGGGAAACATAATGATACCAGAAGCAAGAACAAGAAGCAATGTTGTATGGAATACTATGAAGGTGAGTAAAGCATTCTGTAAGCCCACAGATGGCAGTTTTAGCAGAAGCATTGAGAGTAGGAAAGATAAAACCATATCTAGCATAAATGTCTTTTCCAGTGAGAACAAAGAGCTACTCTTTCAATGATGGAAGTGATCCAGTGTAATCAACCTGATACCAGGTGGCCGGCTGGTTCCCCCAGGGATTGGTGCCATTTTAGGGGCTCATTGTTGATATTTGCTCTTGGCAGGCTGGGTACTCAGCAGTGGCTATATCCAAATTGGCTTCGGTGAATGGAAATCCGTGTTGCCGAGCCCATACACAAGCTCCATCTCTACTTCCATGATCATTGTCTTCGTAAGCCAACTGAGCAAAAATGGGGATAAAAGAATGGGAAAAGAATGGGTCACTTTGTACATATTAAGATCTTCCTCTTCTAAGATTGCTGTTTGGTGAGCATCTGTATGGGAGAAAAGGATTCTTGTCTTTGTGCCCACTTGGAGAGGTCTTTCCCCATACGTCTTCCTTAGATCATGTTTTTTTCATGTTTCATCCAATTATGTTTCTTCTGGCCATAAAGCCAAACTGTTGGCCACTGCTCATGACTCATTTTTAGATATGTACCTCTATCTATTGTCTATCATCCCAGGCAAACTGAACAATCAGGTGCACAGCTTGAAATTCTTCCCATTGGAAAGATTTTCTTCACTGCTATCCTTCAGGGCCATACCTGGAGTATTGCAGCTGTTCATTCCAGATAGTGCCAGAATAGTGTGTGGAATCTGTGAACAGGGACCAATTGTTTTTTCTTATTCTGCTGTCATAGATGGCTCTACATGAGGGAGAAAGAGAGGTGGAAATGTGCAGGAGTATGAGCCACTTTTCATTCAACCTATTTGTTACTTCAAAACTTGTGAAGAAAAACCTATATATCACTTCCACTTGCCTAAATACTGCTATAGAGGGCTTGATGGGTCAGACAACACCCAGTGGGTATTTAAGGTCACATGTTTATTTAATGGCCAGTATTAGGTATTAGGACTCTAGTACAATCCAGTAACAAGGCGGAAACTGTTTCTCAAATGAGATTGATTATCTGCAGAGGAAGCATAACTTTTCTTCAAAGTCCAAGAAGAGTACTCTGTGATTTACCTATAGAGGTTAATCAAAGCTTTCTCTAAGGATCCCCAACTGCCATAGAATCTTTAAGCACTGTTGAAAATGCAAAGTCACGTGACCCCAGTGGTGAGACAGTTTGAATGGAAGACTTGCTTTGTCGTAGAACTTCCTCTTGATCTGGAACCCAAGCACACCATTTACTGGGTTATTTGAATTAAGATGCTCAAATCAGGTATCTTTCACAACCAAAATTCAGAAGCCCATCTCTTAGAGGTAGCAGGTGCCAAATACAGAAAAACGTTTGCCATTTGTAAGACATATTTCAACATGTACCAGACCACTGATTGCCTGAAAATTGCACAGATAACATACCTTTGCATTTTTCTGGTGTTTATTTTCCCATTCTCTGGCATGCATACATCTTAATAAGATATCTAGTGTATTTACTTCTTTCTACTAACCTGGTTCAATCAGCATGATATCATCTATGTAGTGGGCTTGCTTGATGTCCTGTAGAGAAGAGAAGCAAACAAGTTCCCAGTGGACCAGACTATTGGAGACAGTTGACAGAGCTCTAAGGAGGAACACTAAAGTGTATTAGTATAGCTGTAGCCTTTACTAACAAGTACAGAGAAAAAAGTATTTTTTTTGTTATTTATTTTTTAATTGAAGTCTAATTAACATACAGTGTCATATTAGCTTCAGGGGTACAATATAATTATTCAACATTTCTATATTAAGAGTGTACTCTTAATCCTCTTTATGTCCTCCCCCCCACCTCCCCTCTGGAAACCACCAGTTTGTTCTCTGTATTTAAAAGTCTGCTTTTTTCTCTCTCGTTTTCTTTGTTCGTTTGTTTTGTTTATTAAATTCCACATATGTGTGAAGTCATATGGTATTTGTATTTCTTTTTTTTTTTTTTTTTTAACGATCCCATTTATTTATTTGTCAGAGAGAAAGAGAGCACAAGGAGGGAGAGTGGTAGGCAGAGGGAGAAGCAGACTCCCTGTTGAGCAAGGAGCCCAATGTGAGACTCGAACCCAAGACCCTGGGATCATGACCAGAGCTGAAGGCAGATGTTAACTGACTGAGCCACCCAGGTGCCCCTGTATTTCTGTATGATTATTTCACTTAGCATTATACTCTCTAAGTCCATCCATAATGTTGCATATGTCAAGATCTCATTCTTTTTATGGCCAAGTAATATTCCATTGTGTATATATATATCACATCTTTATCCATTCATCTACTGATGGACACTTGAGTTCCTTCTATATCTTGGCTATTGTAATAATGTGGCAATAAATATAGGGGTGCATTTATCTTTCTGAATCAGTGTTTTCATTTTCTTAAGGTAGACACCCAGCAGTGAAATTACTGGATAGTATGGTACTTCTGTTTTTAGTTTTTTGAGGAAACTCTGTACCGTTTTCCACAGTGATTGCACCAATTTATATTCCCACCGCCAGTGCACAGAGGTTCCCTATTCTCCACATCCTCACCAACACATTATTTCTTGTCTTTTCGACACTAGCCATTCTGACTGGTATGAGGTGATATCTTATTATGGTTTTGATATGTATTTCCCTGATGATGAATGATGTTGAGCATCTTTTTATGTGTCTCTTGGGCATTTGTATGTTTTCTTTGAAAAAATGTTCAGGTCCTCTGCCATTTTTATTTTTATTTATTATTTTATTTTTTAAAAGATTTTATTTTATTTTGGAGAGAGAGCAAGAGAGAGAAAGAGAGCATGAGCTGGGAGTGGGACAGAGGGAGACACAATCTCAAGCAGACTCCACTCAGTGCAGAGTCTGATACAGGCCCAATCTCACAATCATGAGATCATGATCTGAGCCCAAAGCAGGAGTTAGACACTTAACCAACTGAGCCACCCAGGTGCCTCAGCCATTTTTAATCAGATATTTTGGTTTTTTGGTGTTGAGTTTTATAAGTTCTTTATATATTTTGTATACTAACCCTTTACCAAATATATTATTTGCAAATATCTCCTCCCATTCAGTAGGTTGCCTTTTGTTTTATTGATTGTTTCCTGTACAAAAGCTTTCTATTTTGGTGTAGTGCCAGTAGTTTATTTTTGCTTTCGTTTCCCTTGCCTGAGGAGACATATCTGGAAAAATATTTCTATGGCCAATATCAAAGAAATTACTGCCTTTAGAAGTTTTATGGTTTCAGGTCTCCGTTTACATATTTAATCCATTTTGAGTTTTTAAAAAAAATTTTAAAGACATTTATTTTAGAGTGAGAGTGAGAGACAAAGAGCGCACATGAGCTGGGGGAGGGACAGAAGGAAAGGGAGAGGGAATCCCCAGCAGACTCTCTGCCGAGTGCAGAGCCTGACTGGGGGCTTGATCTTACAACCTTGAGATCATGGCCTGAGCCAGAATCAAGATTTGGATGCTTAACTGACTGAGCCACTCAGCTGCCCCTTGAGTTTATTTTTATTTATGATGTAGAACAATGGTTCAGTTTCATTCCTTTACATGTAGCTGTCCAGTTTTCCCAGCACCATTTGTTGAAGAGACTGTCTTTTCCCATTGTATATTCTTGCCTCCTTTGTCTTAGATTCATTGACTATAAAAGTGTGGGTTTGTTTCTGGGCTCTATATTCTGTTCCATTGATCTATGTGTCTGTTTTTGTGCCCATACCAAACTGTTTTAATTATTACAGTTTTGTAGTATATCTAGAAATCTGGAATTCTGATACCTCCAGCTTTGATCTTTCTTAAGATCGCTTTGGCTGTTTAGGGTCTTTTGTGGTTCCATGCAAATTTTTAGTATTATTTAGTCTAGTTCTGTAAAAAATTTCATTGGTCCTTTGATAGGGATCACATTGAATCTGTAGATTGTTTTGGTGGTATGGACATTTTAACAATATTGGTTCTTCCAATCAATGAGCATGGAATATCTTTCCTTTTGTGTGTGTGTGTGTGTGTGTGTGTGTGTGTGTGTGATCTTCAATGTCTTTCATCAGTATTTTATAGCTTTTAGAGTACAGGTCTTTTTCCTCTTTACTTACATTTGAGAAAAGGTGTTTTTGAGATCAATAGTCTCAAACTAGAAAAGAGGAACAGTTGTTGATTTGCTCCAGTAAAACAACCACAGCAGGAAATACACCTCCAGTTGTAGTTACCACCTAATTAAGTTTATGATAGTACACTGTCATGTTTCAAGTCCTCTCTTATCCATAGGCCAAATAGATGAGTTGAATGGAAATGTGATAGGACTCTGTCCTGATGGTGACAGAAGGCTCGGCATTCTCTCCAAGAATGTGCTATCGCTTTTTTCACTACTATGGTGGAGAATGGAAGTTCTAGAGACTTCCAGTTGACATTTGCTATTGTAATCATCCTCAATCCATAGGTCAGGGATCCAGTGTGGGGATTCTGCCAATTGCTGAGTATGTCTCTTCCAACTATACTTTTCAGAGTAGAGAAAATAGAGGATAATTTGAGGCACCAATCGACTTCACTCTGAGACTGATTGGAGCCAAAATGTAATTGATGATTAGATCTCATTTCTCCTCCTTAAACCTTATCTAGCCTTGTGGATCACAGTGGTAGTTTGGATTCTCAGGGAATAGTCACTGTCTAATAAACCCTGAAAAATATGATTATCTTTCCCCAATGTGTAATCACTTCGTAAATTGGCTCGTGTCTTTTTGGAGAAAGCTAGGAGGAAGATGTGTAGTTTAAATTATTGAAAGTATGGCAGAATCCCTGCTCAGGTGGACCCATCCTCAATTTCTATGAGGTTTTAGGTCTATAAACAGGTTCAAGCCTAGAAGTATGTTGAGTAGCCATAAATCTTTTATGGTGATTCAAGAAAGAGTTAGTTTTATCAGACTTAAAACTTTTCTATTTAGACAAATAAAATAATGGATTTTTTAGGTTTCCTGTTTTATTCCTAAAGACACAATGATTGGTTAGCCAGTGCCAAAGACCTCTGCAGGTCAAATAATTCTGGATACTGTTTCAGTTATGTGTTGTTATTTTCTTTTAATAGTATTTGTGCCATCAAAGGTGCTTGAAAAACGTGTGTTCACTGTTCTGCGTTGCATATTGTTGTATTCTCTGTCAGTTAGATACTGTTGGTTGGTTATATTGTCCAGTATGTTTATATTCTTGCTTATTTTTGTCTAGTAGTTCTATGAATTGGTGAGAGTAGGGTATTAAAGTTGCCATTTATAATTGTGGTCTTTGTCTCACTGTTTTGGCAAAAAATACTCCGTCCCCCCCACCCCCGATACACACACACACACACACACACACACACACAACTTGTACTCCATGCAGAAAATGCTACTATTAGTAAATCACAAAAAGTATGACTTGGTGATTGTTGAAGTTCTGAATTTTTCTCATTTTCTTTCATATTTTGAAAGCTAATGCAGATACTTTCATTCATGTATCACATTTCATAATTAATAATTCTTTGATTTGAATATTTATACATATATTTTAAGATTTTACTTATTTATTTTATTTTATTTTATTTTAATTTTTTTATTATTTTTTTATTTTTTAATTAACACATAATGATTATTTGCCCCAGGGTACATGTCTGTGGATCCTCAGGCTTACACATTTCACAGCACTTACCATAGTACATACCCTCCTCAATGTCCATAACCCAGCCACCCTATCCTTACCCGCCTCTACCCCTCAGCCACCCTCGGTTTGTTTCATGAGTTTAAGAGTCTCTTATGGTTTGTCTCCTTCCTGATCCCCTCTTGTTTCATTTCCCTCTCCCACCCCCGACAATCCCCCACCCTGCCTCTCGAATTCTTGATATCAGAGAGATCATATGATAATTGTCTTTCTCTGATTGACTTACTTTGCTTAGCATAATACCCTCCAGTTCCATCCACATCGTTGCAAATGGCAAGATTTCATTTCTCTTGATGGCTGCATAGTATTCCATTGTATATAT
>CM052892.1:40969777-41011541 GCA_028534135.1 Potos flavus | reverse complement strand
CCCCCCAGGTGTTTGGGTCATATTTTTTGTTTCTTTGCATGCCTCATAATTCCTTTTTGGAAACTGAACATTTTAGATAATACATTGTAACAATTCTGGGTATTGTCCTCTTCCCTCCCAGGGCCGCTACTGTTATTTACTTGTTCATTTGTTTAGTAAGTGGCAGGATTATATTAGTGTAGTCTGTTGCCCCCACCTCCCAATTTTAAACCTCTGAGGTTGCTTTTCATGGAGGCTAAGGTTTGGATATGTCCACAGTCATCCTGGTAACAATGGGATTGATAGAACTCTCTTCCGCTCTTTTTTTGACCCCACCCGCCTATTACACTCCACTGATTTCCAGTTGATTGCTTTGTTTACAACAATACCTTGGGGCAAACATTCCTCTACCAACTAACAAATCAAATTGTGACTCCTTCCATGGATGGAATAGTTTCTGAGGTCAGTGTTTGATACTTGTTCTGACCCCAGAAGAATTTTTCGCAGCTGTCTTATTACTCAGTTATCTCCTGTGTGATAGCATCTATGGTCTAGGCTCTGTCTTCATGAATGTCCTCATGTTTGAATCTTCTTTCACCATTTTCATCTTAAAAATAAAACAGCCAGTTATTTTACCAGCAAAATGGCTTTCTTCAGGTATAATAGAAGAATTGTAGTTATGGATCTGCAAGGTATGGCAAAACATAAGTAGGTTTGGAGAGCAAGGAGGGGAATTCTCTCTTATAAAGGAAAGGGGAGTTAAGAGGGACTATTGTAACTAAAAGTCCTTTGGAGTAAACTACGAGTTTGAAGTGTAGTGGCTTTTCATTGACTAAGCTGTGTAAGTCACTCATTGGCTGGGCTGTTGCTGGGCAAAGAGAAAATCTTTCTTTCTCCTTCTCCTCCTCCTCCTGGTTAAGTAAAATATAGGCTTCCCCCTTTTTGAAATGCAAAATGTGCCTCTTCCTGTTGGTTCTGCAAAGGACTACAAGGAATGGTATGGCATGAGAGCTCCCCCTTCTGGCTTCCTGTCTCCATTTTAAATGAGGTTTATTTTATTCATTTCCATAACTGCAACCTCCATTATTCTTGAGAGCACCCTCAGGTTTAAACTTCTCCATATGCAGTTGCAAATGAAGTCAGTTCCTCCGGGAAGAGATCAGCAGCCATCTGTTTTACAGTCTGTTTTTCACCCAGACAAAATCTCTGAGTCAGTGCTCTAGAGCTGGTAGTGGAGATGGCAGCAAGTGTTTCTCTGAGTGACACTCCTGCTCTTGGAACTGAGTGCCTGGATGTGTGTTTTAGGGGGTGCAGATAGCATAGAGATGCAAATAGAAAATATGGAAAGCAAGTGGGAACTCTGTGGCATTGGATCAGAATTACAAATATCAGGGTAAACATCATATACACACATATTAATACACACATCCCTATACATACAGGTTCATTTGTTGGTTTTTCTGGTTCTTTTTTAGTTTTGGAACCTCAATGAGGCAGAACTCCTATATAGTTGTAATAGTTGGGCTAATAATATGTGGCTGACTTACTTGATGTATTTTGCCTTAAACCAGAGACAAAAGCTAATTCCTTGCCATAAGGCTGTTTTTGCAAACTATATTCCCTTATATGTGTAGAAGACCAGATAAAAAGCATGAAATTAATTTTTGTTAGAGAGGGCAAAAACCATAACCTCTTCCTGATGACTCTTTTGAAGACCACATGAGTGGAGTTTCAAGGTTAAATATAAATTGAATCGTGGGAGAAATTCTTAGATTTTTATGGGTACAAATTTTTCTTTTTGTGTAGGGTTGGTGATTTGCATGAATCCCAGTGTGGCATATGTTTTTCACTACACGTTAATGAACCATTCACACTATATGTGGCAGAAAGCGGTGGAAAATAGAAAGTAATTGACATTAAAATGAAGTTTTTAATCTATCGTGAGTATAGATTTGCATTATTGTCCTTGTATGAAAAGTGAAGGTTACTACTTCCTCCTGTCTGATGAATTTTTACATACCTGAGAGAAGGAGAAAGAGAAAGAGAGATACAAGAGAGAAGGAGTATCTAACCAAGTAAAAAGTTTTTGTATAAAATTTTGAGGTAATAAAGGGAACTTGAAAAAATCTGATTACTTTTTTGTGATACAGTTTATATAAAACAGGTGCTTCAGAATGATATATGAACATAATGGATATTATTCATATTATTTCTTAGTTTTGTTTAATTTTTTTTTTTGCAAGTTGGAAAACAGTTTAATGATCGATCACTTACTAAAATCCATAAGAGAACTTTAAATGTTTACAGGGATAAACTTTTCCACTAGTCTTGCTATTACCATGTTCTTCATTGTAGACTATCACAAGTCAAAAGTTTCTGGCTGTTTCATCTACTTAAAACCAGTTGGGAGAAATAACCTAAGTCATAGCAACTTCATGCTACAACGTAAAACTGCCAAAGCTCTCTGTGAAATGTTTTCTCTCTGAAAGCTGCTTCCCTGTCTAGAAGATGCTTAAGGCCCATGCACCTTTTTTTTCCAGACATGCAAGAAACCGTTGAATGCCTCAAAATGCCCAAAGAGGCCCCAATATTTAGTCAAGGCAAGTATGAAACAGGCTGCATGCTTTTTAGATATGATGAATATCAGAGTTCTGAGAAAGACAGTAAAACCATCATGGAATTCTTACAGGACTGAGATATTAAAGCACCAGAGCGAAAGTCTCATGCAATAGGAAGGAGTCTGGAACCAGTATTTCTTTCTTCAAAATGAGGCCTTTGTAGACTTTGGTCTAGAAGATAATTTTTTTGTGCTTTGAGTTGGGATTTGCCCCTTTGCTTTAACCTCTGAACAGCCTCCTCATATGTCTGTAGATAGAAAGTATGTAAAAAGTATATATAAAATGGTGGTATTTCTCCCCACTTCTTACACACATTTCTCCTCACTTCTCACACACATCCAGTGCTGCTTCTACCACCTCCTTGATGAAAACCCTAGAAATACCAGACATAGCAATAACAACATTCTGAGACACAGGTGCCAGTGATGGACTGGATCAGCCATTAATTAATAATTAATTAATTTAACGATTTCATTCAATTGAGAGAGAGAGCAAGAGAGAGAGCAAGCAGGAGGAGAGATGGAGGGAGAGGAGAAGCAAACTCCCTGCTGAGCCAGGAGCCCTGGGGTGGGAGGTTCAGGGGGCTGGATCCCAGGACCCCGGGATTAGGATCTGAACCAAAGACAGACTCTTAACCAACTGAGCCACCCAGATGCCTCTGGATCAGCCTTTTTATGGCTGCCAAGGGGAAAGCTGACCAGTGATACATTTCATAAAGGTTCAACTGCTCCTCAGAAAAAGAAGAAACCAGGATTTACATCTTTTAAATCTCATCTTCACTTTTTGCTTCTTTTCTTTTTTTTCTTTGGTATCTATTTTCATTTTTTTTGGCTGCAGGAGTAAGTAATGATGAGTCTCCCCTTTTAACTGCTGTTAAATCTGAGATGTCCTGACTCTTGAGCTCTCCTTCCTCAGCCGGAGCTTTTTTCTGGTCTCCATCTCCATCAGTTTCCTTTGGGATTCCATCTGTAAAGGTAGCCTCAGGGCCAGGAGCAGGGGCTGGTTCATCTGACACTGGAGCTTGGGGCAGGCCTGGCCTCTTAATGTCAAAAATTAAGATAATTAAAAATAATCCACATAATATGCTAATCATATGAAAAATATAAACATATCACATTTATTGTTGAGTTTAATTAGTGCTCAGATATCTCTGCATATCCAAAGAAAAATAATAAGTAACAATAATTGTTTTTAATACTTACCATGTTAATTGGTTGGAGAAATTAACTTACTTGTTAATCATATGCTGGAAATATCTGGGGCTTGTATTTGGAGTAGCAAATTTCTGTCCAAAGGAAGACTCTGGCGACCTATGAAGTATGAGCGAAGAAAAACAAGGTTGTTCAGTAGAAGTATTTCCATCATTAAACCTTTAAAAATGTCAATCAAAATCAAGTTATTATTTCTGAAACTGGAAGGATACAGTGTGGCAAATTCCCCGTAATACATATTCTAAATTTTGCCATTCAGGTGAAATTGTTTGAACACCCACATTTTGTGCTTTACTTCCTTCCTCTTCCTGAGTTCATTCCCTTTTATTTCTATTGGTAGCTCTTACATTGATCCTTCCCACTTTGAATAATTCACCATTTAAATAAAAGTAACAACATCAAAGCATCTCAGACTTAATACACTCCATTCCAGCTTGGGTCCCCACGGGTTGATCTGAAGGAGCCTGAAGAATTAATCACCCAGGATAAGAGCCTCAAGGTTTTTATACATTTAATGCTCAAATAAGTCACTTTCAGGAAAAAAAAAATTCTCTTTCCCTTTTGTTTTTGTGTTTAGTTTTCTAAACACTGTCATTCTGTTTCTACTTCAGCTCCAGATCCCCGGGACGTCTTGGCACCAAACACATGTAAAACAAATAAACACCTTCTTGCACACTCTAACAAGTGTAGCAATTAGTCTCTGAGCACAGCTTGCTCTCCACTACGGCAACTCATTTGGTGCTGGTTGTTATCGTAGGAGAACAACTTTGAATCAGCAACATTTGTTTGATTCTGCAGTTTTCACCCCTGTCTGCGAGTCAGCTTTCTGTATATCCCTTTCAAATAGCAAGTTCTACCCTGGTATGAAATGAGCCGCCACCCAGCATACAACACTTAACTCCTGTGTGTCACCTTGTCACACTTCCATGGAACTTTCAGCAGTGGGTGATCATCACTCCATATGGGCTGTAATAACTACTTGCTGTGGTGTGAATTACAGATGAGTTCAGTCTGAGTATTGTTTCCCTTTTCGTTGTATGATAGTATTGGCTTAAAATAGGGTTAATAATCCTTGGTATATATTTATAAGCAGCCTGCATTCTGAGATACAAAATGTTATTTAGAAGTACCGAAGTGGTATCTTTAGTGGGTAAGTGAGAAAACACTTGCTTTCATTTATGTATGCCACGGAGAGGCTAAAGATTTTCTTTGAGTGGTGCAGAATTTGGAAGGTTGAACATAAAGTCCCTGTCTGTGGCATTATTTGATATATTATCCTATCTTCCTAAATTGTTTTATTTCAGAAATGATGCATTCTTTTTGTGGGGGAGGGACTAAGGCATGTTAAAATATGTGTTTTATTCTGAAATACAGTGTTGTAAGTTATAAATGTGCATTTTTCTCAGTAATATACAATATACCATATTGTATAAATTAGTATTATTTGGAAACTGAATCAAATGTTTCTAGCTACAAAAAGGTGCTATTGAACTTTGTTTCAGCATACTAACATCTACCTTTTCTCAACATTATTAGTCAAATTCCCTAGATATTTTCTTCAGTAATACAGGGTACATGTAAACAAATCAAAATTAATAAACTCTAACTAGGTTCTAGTCCCCGCTCTGTGACTAAGTGTGTGACATTGGGTAAGCTGGTAACCTTTGGGATTCAGTGCTTCATCAGTTATACGAAATGGTTACACTATGTGGTTTTCTAAAGCTCTTTATGGTTCTAAAATGCACTGTTTTTATTCCTATCAGACAATTCTTGCACTTGGAGGATTTGATTCTAAGTGATATCATATGGAATTCTGCTTGATTTTTCTGTGTAAATTATGAAGGAATTGAACTATTTACATCTAACAGCTATTTATTGTAACTCTACTTATGTGCTAGTGATTATGCTAAAAGCTAGATACAGGTGAATACAATAAAAAAAACACACTTGCCCCACCCTTAGATTATGTTCCAATGTATGACAGATAAGCAAGTAATCAGGAAAATAATTACAGGTTGTGGTAGGCAAGAAGGAAATAAACAAAGAGCTGAGATTGAGAATAGTGGGTATGGGAAGGAGGTATTTTCCATAGGGTAATATGGGGTTACCTTTGCAGGTTTTGGTTTCTTTAGAACTTTGGTCACAAGAAAAGCCACACCAACTATTCTTGCTTCTGTTGTACCATCCCTTCGAGGGGAGAAAATAGTGGTGTGAGAGGAACATGAGATGTGATTTCAGAGAAGGTGAATGGCAATGTACTGGTGCCTTGTGCTCAACGTGTGTTTTGGATAAATCTCTTTGTTCTTCTGGACTTGCTTCCTTGTCTGTTATGGGGCTTCCAGGAGCACTTACCCAACAAACTGCTGAGGGATATAGGAAAACTGCCAACTCTCAAATGAGTGCTCGTTTTTTTTTTTTTTTTGTTGTTGTTGATTGTTTTTTTGTTTTTTTAAACATATCAGTGAGAGAAAGATTTAAAAGTCATCAAACACCTTTTCCTCAATTCTTAATTTTAGCAAGAAGCAAGAAAAGGCATGAGGTAAACAGGCACAGTGGAAAGGCCAAGCAGGAATGCAGAAAAGTAGGCTGGTGAGTGAACACAGGTTTGCTGTGGTAAAGTGATATCTACAATTTTCTAACTTCCTTAGTTCCATTTCTACCACTATATCCAAATAGTGTTCCTTCTCCAGTAGAAGGGATTTTTGCTCTTTTATTCCATAAATTGTGAAAAAGGTTTTCCTTATAACTTCCTTATTGGAATAAGCTAGAGTTTCAGTAGAATGTAGTGCTGGGATCTTTCTGTATTAACTCTGCAAAGCCTGTAAATATCACTTGTGAAATAGTCATGTAATGGACAGCCCTTTAATTGGAATGACAGCATAAATTCAGAATCAGCTATTTAAAGAGTTCATTTCCCCCTGTGAGAATTTATCATAGGTACCATCCTTATGTTTCTTATGTTACAAACTTCATCAAGTTTTCTTAGTTGCTAAACCAGTAAGAGAAGCTTCTTTTTTATATATTTGCAATATGAAGTAGAATCCTATTTTTGCCCACTTTCTTTAAAATGTTACTATCAAAATGCCAAGCCAAGTGTTTAGTACTGATAGGGCTGCATTTGATAATGGCATTAGCACATTCTTATGGGTTCTGCATATATAGCAAAAGCTACAGAATCCCTTGACAAGGCTTATCCAGTTTAGCCTATGGTATCTTTAGGATGTCTGCATCTATAAATATATAAGCCAGGCTTAGGCTTTTAAAGATGCTGATTAAGAACCACAGCCACATTTACTTTAGGAAGAGCAGAGTGATTTTTGTTGCCACGTGATATAAAGTTGTAGGAATCTACAAATTTGTGGGAATATATAGTAGAGCAAATTGTTTCCAAAAAGTTTCCATTCTGTTGGGTTAAACATTCTCTAAACACACACTGGTGTTTCACAGTGCTTTGTTGTTAGGCAATGTTCTCTGGCTGAGGATGTTAGATGAATACCTATCAAATGCTATGCAGAGAGATTGTGTGACAATATCTGATTTCAGAGATGGTAGGAAATTTTAAAGCGTGCACCAACAGTTATAAATAGAAGAGCTCATTTTATAGGTGGTGGATATTTATCTGCTTGTCTTAGGCAAATGTCCATTACCGTAATCACAGTTTATACATTTGCAGTCAATTTTATCGTTAGTGATACCTTCCCCCATTCATCCTTTTTATTCCTAGCACAATGATTCTATAGTAATGTTGCTCTTTTGCCTTTAAGAGTTTAATATTGTGATTCAACCAAGTACTTTGAGACCTGCAAAAATACGATTTACATTTTCTAAAGCATCCTTGGGAGGTTTTACATCTGTTGATTTCCAAAAAAAGTACCTATTACACATAGATACAAATTCTAGCTCCAAATATTATTATAGAGTATCTTTAAAAGAGTAATGAGAAGAGAAACAAAAGATTAGTCAGTCATGTAACTATGTACAAACATTTCTTTGTATCCAAGATTTAAGTACTTTCTAAGATTTCATTTTTTTTTGGACAAATATTTCCCTTCCTAGAGAAAAGTTAGGATTTTATCATTTCTTGGGGTGTGCGTGGGAGAGGAAAGGGGCTGAAGAGATATTTGAAATAAAACATGTATCAGAACTTTTCTAAATTTTAAGAAATTTTGACAAAACCAAATATATACATATTTTATATTTTTATTTTCTAGTCTTTGTAAAAAAAAAAAAACTAGAAGAAACCAATATCTTGAGGTTTTAAGTGGACTCTCTTCAGAGCTTTGAAAGTGCAGATGTGCATTTGAACTCAACTCTTCAACACAGAGAAAAGCTTAATCTGCAAACCATTGGTATTCAGCCTTAGGGGATGACCAGAACTTTACATGCTTTCTCTTTTAACTGGCCTTAAACTAAGATAGTCCCCTAAATCGTAGTATTTATATTCTATCTCTTCTGTTTATGAAAGGGAGCATCTATAGATAACTCAAGTGAATTTATCTTTAAAAATTTTTTTTATTACACTATAGTTAGTATACACTGTTATGTTAGTTTCAGGTGTATGATACAGTGACTCAACAATTCTATACGATACTCAGTATTAATTATGGTATTTGATCCCCTTCACCTATTTCACCCATCCCCCTACCCTACTTCCCTCTGGTAACCATCAGTTTGTTTTCTAGAGTTAAGAGTCTGTTTCATAGTTTTTCTCTCTCTCTTTGTTTTTTCCTTTTCTCATTTGGTTTTTCTTAAATTCCACATATGAGTGAAATAGGGTATTTGTCTTTCTCTGACTGACTTATTTTGCTTAGCATTATGCTCTCTAGATCCATCCATGTTGTTGCAAATGGCAAGATTTCATTCTTTTTATGGCTGAGTAATATTCCATTATATATGTATAACACATCTTTTTTTAAAAAAATATTTATTTGTTTATTTTAGAGAGAGAGTACACAGGGGGTAGAGGCAGATGGAGAGGGAGAGAGAAACTCAAGTAAACTCCACACTGAGCACATAGAGCCTGATGCAGGGCTTGGTCCCACCACTAGGACATCACAACCCAGAGCCAAAACTAAGAGTGCTCAACCAACTGCACCATCCAGGCACCTCAATACCACGTCTTTATCCATTCATCCACTGATGGACACTGGGTTGGTTCCATAATTTAGCTGTTGTAAATAATGCTACAATAAACATAGGGGTGCATATATCTTTCTGAATTAGTGTTTTCATACTTTTTGGATAAATACCCAGTAGTGGAATTACTGGATCATACAGTAATCCTATTTTTAATTTTTTAAAGAATCGCTACACTGTTTTCACAGTGTCTGTACCAGTTTGCCTTCCCACCAACAGTACATGAGTGTTCCTTTTTCTGCACATCTTTCTCAACAGTTGTTTCTGTTTATGATTTTAGCCATTCTGACAGATGCGAAGTGATATCTCATTGTGGTTTTTATTTGAATTTCCCTGATGATGAGTGATGTTGAGCATCTTCCCTTGTGTCTGTTGGCCAGTGGTATGTCTTCTTTGGAAAAATGTCTACTCAGGTCCTCTGACATTTTTAATCAGATTATTTGTTTTTGTGCTGTTGTGTTGTATAAGTTCTTTATATATTTTGGATACTAACCCTTTATTGGATGTGTCATTTGCAAATATCTTCTCGCGTCTACTAGGTTGTCTTTTAGTGTTTTTTATTGCTTTTTTTGCTTTGCAAAAGCCTTTTATTTTGATGTAGTTCCAATGGTTTAGTTTTGCTTTTGTTTCCCTTGTTTCAGGAGACATATCTAGAAAAATGTTATGGCCAATGTCAGAGAAATTACTGCTTGTGTTCTCTTCTAGGATTTTTATGACTCAGGTTTCACATTTAGGTCTTCAATCCAATTATTTCTGTGTGTGGTATAAGAAAGTGGCCCAGTTTCATTCTTTTGCATGTAGCTGTCCAATTTTCCCAACACCATTTGTTGAAGAGGTTGTCTTTTTCCTATTGCATATTCTTGCTTCCCTTTTCAAAGATTAATTGACCATATAAGTGTGGGTTTATTTCTGGACTCTCTTTTCTGTTCTGTTGATCTATGTGTCTGTTTTTATATCGGTACCATACTGTTTTGATTACTGCAGCTTTCTGGTATATCTTGAAGTCTGGGATTGTGATACCTCCAGTTTTGTTGCTGGAGATTGCTTTGGCTGTTTGGGGTGTTTTGTGGTTCTATACAGATTTTAGGATTGCTTATTCTAGTTCTGAAAAATGCTATTGGTTTTTGGATAGGGATTTCATTAAATCTGTAGATTGCTTTGGGTAGAATAGACATTTTAACAGTATTTTTTTTCCTTCCAGTCCAGGCACATGGAATAACTTCCCAGTCATTTGTGTCATCTTCAGTTTCTTTCAACAGTGTTTTATACTTTTCAGAGTAGAGGTCTTTCACCTCCTTGATTAGGTTTATTCCTAGGTATCTTATTATTTTTGGTGCAGTTGTAAATGGAATTGTTTTCTTTTCTTTTCTTTCTTTTTTTTTTTTTTTAAAGATTTTTATTTATTTATTTGACAGAGAAAGAGAGATCACAAGTAGGCAGAGGCAGGCAGAGAGAGAGGGGGAAGCATGCTCCCTGCTGAGCAGAGAGCCCGATGCAGGGCTCAATCCCAGGACCCTGAGATCATGACCTGAGCCGAAGGTAGTCGCTTAACTGACTGAGCCACCCAGGCGCCCCTGGAATTGTTTTCTTAATTTCTTTTTTGCTACTTCATTATTAGTGTATAGAATACAATAGATTTCTACATATTGATTTTGTATCCTGTGACCTTACTGAATTTATTTATCAGCTCTAGTAGTTTTTTGGTGAAGCCTTTAGGGTTTTCTGTATGTATCATGTCATCTGCAAATTGTGGAAACTTTACTTCTTCTTTACCAGTTTGGATGCCTTTTATTTCTTTTTGTTGTCCGATGGTGTGACTATGACTTCTAGTACTATGTTGAATAAAAGTGGTGAGAGTGTACATCCTTGTCTTATTTCTGACCTTAGGAGAAAAGCTCTCAGTTTTTCACTGTTGAGTATGATGTTAGTTGTAAGTTTTTCATGTATATCCTTTATTATGTTGAGATATATTTCCTCCAAACCTACTTTGTTGAGGGTTTTTATTGTGAATGGATGTTGTACTTTGTCAATTTATTTTCCTGCATTTGTTGAAATGGCCATAGGGTTTTTATCCTTTCTCTTATTGATGTGACATATCCTGTTCATTGATTTGTAAATATCAAACCATCCTTGCATCTCAGGAATAAATCCTACTTGATCATGGTGAATGATTTCTTTAAATGTATTTTTATATTTTGTTTCCTAATATTTTGTTGAGGATTTTTGCAGCTGTGCTCATCAGAGATTTGCCCTATAGTTCCCTTTTTGGTAGTGTCTTTATCTGGTTTTTGTATCAGGGTCCTGCTGGCCTCATAGATTGAATTTGGAAGCTTTCTTTCCTCTTCTATTTTTTTTTTTTTTTTTGGAATAGTTTAAGAAGAATAGTTATTAACTCTTCTTTAAATGTTCAGTAGAATTCTCCTATGAAGCCGTTTGTTCCCAGACTTTTGTCAGGAGTTTTTTGATTACTTATTCACTCTCATTGCTGGTAATCACTCTATTCGAATTTCTATTTCTTCCTGGTTCAGTTTTAGGAGGTTATAAAATTCTAGGAATTTATGCATTTTCTCTAGGGTGTCCAATTTGTTGGCATATGTTTTTTCATAATATTCTCTTACAATCATTTGTATTTCTGTGGTGTTGCTTGCTTTTTTTTTTTACGAGTCTGGATAAAGATTTATTGAGCTTTTCAGAGAACCAGCTGCTGGTTTCATTGATCTGTTCTATGGGTTTGTTTGTTTTTGTTGTTATTGTTTTAGTTTCTATTCTGTTTATTTCTGCTCTAATCTTTTATTACTTCCTTCTTCGTACTGGTTTGGGTTTTTGTTGTTGTTGTTCTTTTTCTAGCTCCTTTAGGTATAAGTTTAGTTTGTTTATTTAGACTTTTCTTGCTTCATGAGGTGGACCTGTATTGCTATGAACTTCCCTCTTAGAACAGCTTTTGCTGCATCCCAAAGATTTTGGACCATTGTGTTTTCATTTTCATTTGTCTCCACGTATTTTTTGATTTCCTCTTTGATTTCTTGGTTGACTCATTCATGTTTAGTAGCATGTTATTTAACCTGTACATATTTGTGGCCTTTCCACACACACAAAATTTTTTTTTTCTTGTGGTTGACTTGTAGTTTCATAGTGTTGTGGTCAGAAATAATGAATGATATTAATTCAGTCCTTTTGAATTTGTTGGGACGTGTTTTGTGGCTTATTATGTGATCTCTTCTGAAGAATTTTCCATGTGCACTTGAAAAGGATGTGTATTCTTCTGTTTTTGGTTGGAATGTTCTAAATATATCTGTTATATCCATCTGTTTCAATATGTCATTCAAAGCCATTGTTTCCTTGTTGATTTTCTGTCTGGATGATGTAAATGGAGTGTTAAAATCCCCTACTATTATTGTATTAGTGTTGATTACTTCATTTACATTTGTTATTAGGAGTTTTATTTATTTGGGTGCTGTCATGCTGGATGCACCCTTTATGATTATATAGAGTCCTTCTTGGTTTCTTGTTACAGTCTTTGTTTTAAAGTCTATTTTGTCTGATATAAATATAGCTATCCAAGCTTTCTTTTCACTTCTATATGCATGATAAATGCTTGTCCATCCCTTCACTTTCAATCTGTATGTGTTTTTAGGTCTGAACTGAATCTCTTGTAGGCAGCATATAGATGGGTCTTGTTTTTTTATTCATTTGGTCACCCAAGTCTTTTGATTGGAATATTTAGTCCATTTATATTCAAAATATTTACTGATAGGTATGTACTTACTGCTATTTTGTTACTTGTTTTATGGCTGTTTTTGTAGTTCTTCTCTGTTCCTTTCTTTTCTTGCTGTCTTCTTTCAGGTTTGTTGGCTTTCTTTAGTGATATACTTGGATTCTTTTCTCTTTATTTTTTGAATATCTATTACTGGTTTTTCATTTGTGGTTACCATTAGGTTTATATATAATATCTTATGCATATAGCAGTCTATATTAAGTTGATGGTCATTTAAGTTTGAACCCATTTTTTACCCCTCCCTTCTCCAGGTTTTATATATATGGTGTTATACTGTACATATTTTTATTTTGTGAATCCTTTGACTGTTTTTTTATGGATATATTTTATTTTACTTTCGTACTTCCTACTTTTCTTACTCTTACTTATGATCTTTCCTTTCCACTCAGAGATTCCCCTTCAACATTTCTTGTTGTAATGAGCACTGGATGTTAAATGCAAATAATGGGGTTTCCCTTGTATGTACTGTTTCCTTTTCTCTTGCTGCTTTTAAATTTTTCTCTTTATCATTACTTTTTGCCATTTTAATTACTGTGTATCTTGGTGCGAACCTCTTTGGGTTGATTTTGTTGGGGTCTCTCTGTGCCTCCTGGACCTGGATTTCTGTTTCCCTTTACAGATTCAGGTAGTTTTTAGCTAGTATTTCTTCAAATAAATTTTCTACCCTCTTTGTCTCTTTTCTCCCTCTGGGATCCCTATAATGTGAATATTATTATGCTTGATGGTATCAGTGAATTCCCTAAGTCTGTTTTCATTTTTTATTATTTTTTTCCCCTCTCTCTTGTTCAGTTTGATTGCTTTCTATTACTCTATCTTCCAGGTCAATGATCTGTCTTATGCTTCCTCCTATCTGCTATCTATTCCATCTTGTGTATTTTTAATTGCAGTTATTGAGTTCTTCATCTCTGGTTGGTTCTTCTTGATGTTTTCTGTCTCTGTTAAGGTCTTACTGAGGTCCTCCAGTTTTTTCTCAAGTCCAGTAAATATCTTTATAACCATTATTTTAAATTCTCTATCAAGCATATTACTTATTTCCATTTCCTTAAAGTCTCTTGCTGTGATTTTATCCCATTCTTTCCTTTGAGACTTATTCCTGTGTCTCCTCATTTTGTCTAATTCTTGGTGTCTGTTTCTATGTGTTAGGAAAGTCAGCTATATCTTATTTAAAGTGGTGGCTTTGTGAAGAAGAGGTTGTGTAGTACTCTGCAGTGTAATGTCTCCTGTTCACCAGAATCTGGTGCTTCAGGATTGTCTCCTGTCTGTGTTGTGTGTGCCCTACTGTTTTGGCTGAGCCACTTTTGCCTTTAGTCCAGTCATCTGCAATGGCTCTCTTTGCCTGTTGCAGGCTGGGTTTATTCTGTGTTGTTAGTGGGCCAGTCTGGGGCTGGCTTGGTCCTGAGCTGAGTCAGACCAGGTGTTTGCTTGAGATGCATTAGCACTAACTGTAAGGCACTTTCCCTGTGTTGTCCCCTGGGAAACTTTCACTGGTGGGCAGGGTAGGGTCTGCAGTCATACCAGATGTCTGCCCCCAGCCCACTCCTGGGGTTGTAGTCAGACCGATGTCTGTGGTTATCTTCCCTCTTCCCTAGGCAAGAATCACTCTGGAGTGGTGCTGGCCCCTGTCAGGGTTGCTTGCACACTGCACCCTGCCAGGATTGTGGCACTGCTTTGAAGGGCTCTGGCTAATGGTATATTAGAGGGGTCAAATCCGCAAGAGAATGCAGGGTCAAGGTGTGCTATCAGCACATTAGGTGTAAAATGTCGGTGCCATGCTGGTTCCCATGGGTGTTCATGTGTCTAGGCTGGGGGGAAGTAGTGCCTGCCAGCTCCTTTGTGCTGGGTGAATCTTCCCAAAGATCCCTGCTCCCCAGCACAGGTTCTGAGACTAGTACACATATCTCCCTCCTGTATACTCCAGGTATTTTTCAAACTGCTGCTACAATGCTGTATCTCTAAGGGGCTGTTTGTTGTGCTGTCTCTTTAAGTGCAAGGACTCAATTTCCCCTCACCCTCCCATCTCTGCTAGAGCCCAGCCTGCTGATTTTTAAAGTTCCAGGTGTTAAGCCCCACTGATTATAAGAACAATGATTATTAGACTTCTCTGGTTTTCAAAGCTAAATGTTGTGGGGGTTCATCTTTCCTGTGGCCTGTGCCTGGGGTGCTAGGTGTAAGTGTCTTTTTCTCTCCCCTTTCAGTGCCTCTTGTTTCCGTCCCTCTCATGGACAACCCTGCAGTCTATTTGTCTCTTGACCACATCTCTGCTTTTCCTACCCTCTTCACTGTGGCCTCCGCTCTACATTTAGCTGTAGAGAGTCTATTCTGCCAGTCTTTGGGTCATTTTCTGGGTATTTACACTGATGTGGGTTTTACTTGGTTGTATCCATGGGATGAGGCGAACTTAGGATCCTCCTACTCTGCTGTCTTCTCCTGAAGTCTTTCAAATGACTTTTGCTATAAAACAAATTCCATTTAACATTCTGGTTCTAACATATTTTATAAAGGAAACAAACAAAACAAATTTAAGCTAATCTTTCAAAAGGATTAATTTGTAAAATCACTTATTATGCAACACTTTAATCTGTATATAAAAAATAATCTTCTTTCTTCTACTTTTCTCAAAGATTTTTTTGAGCAGCTGGTGTATGTTGTGTGTTTCAAGGTCTACTATATGTGTTCAAGTATTGATGCTTCTGCTTGGCCTTTACTGGTTTCAAGCCATATCTGTTTACCTTGAACTTAAGTGTCAAAGGGAATATACACAAAATTTTGAAGTTTATTCTTTGGGTAGTTACAAAAAAACCTGAATAAATGAAAAAAATATTTATGTAGGGAGTATTCACTTTGTTGCTCAATGGTCCTCTGAAATTTGATTCTTTTAATTGATTAATTAGCAATTACTAACTAAGTTAAGTAATTTATTGTCATGTGCAAAAGCATCCCTGTTTTCATAATTAAAACTAGTCAGAACATCATTGGTGTAAAAAGAAGCACAGTTTTGGAATTCAACACATACACAAAGGAGAAAAGGTTGAGTAGTCAATTTGACCTAAACCCAGGTACATTGCATAAACAATAAACATAATTTAGTCTAAAATAGTTTTGATATACGGTGTGATCTTTATAGTACTGGATGAGTATACCTCTCAAAACAGTTTTGTGATACAGCAAATTATTATTTGCCTAGTTGAAGTAACTATGGAATGGAGAAGAGTTTGGGAGAAATTTATACTTGACAGAAGATGTTCTTAATATTTCCACAACATCTATTTATAAACTCCGTATTTTTATGGAAAATAAAGTTTATGCGAATATACTGTTGTTCCATGAAACGCACACACACGTATACATATACATAAAATAAGTCTGTTGTAAATTTAAGCATAAAACGAGGGCTAAAGTTATTCTCTGTACTAAACAATATCAAATCAGAGGGCAAGTACTCTTAATTAAAATGGGTGAGAAGGTCCCATGGACAAAATAATTGAACGTCTACCTTGGCTAGGAAGTCTTCTCAGAAGTCTTAAAGATTAATCTTAAATAACGAAGATGACATCTGAGAAGATGTCATATGGAGAAAAGCATTGCAACTAATTGTACATTTGGATATTGAAGGGTAAATATGAGATAGTATTGTAGCACTCTGTGCACTCAATGGCATATCAATGTCCTTTAAGGTTGGGGTGGGGATTGTTTTTGGTCTATAAAATATTTCCTGATTCAACCACCCTAAATATAGACATAGGAAATATTCCAGGCCAAGGGAGACCTGACTTGTACCTGTTTGTCACATAATCACCCCAATCACCTTTGTTTTTTGTTCTAATAAAAGCAGAAATAAGTATTACTACCATTTATTGAGTAATATTTTCCAGGTATCTTGCTGTGACTTTTTCAAAGGACTGTATAATTTCCCCTGTTCTACAAATAAGGAAATAAATTTGTCCATGTAGCAGAGACCTAGGATAATATAGGTTGCAGATGATAGTACAGAAACACTATCAATGAATTATGAAACCTAAACTCAAGCTGTATAAAGTTACATTAAGTCTGTGTTTTCAGATTCAAGAATGGGGAGTGCAGATGTGACAGAAGAAGTGTCTTAATAAACCTCTATTTTAATCATCTTTAACATCCTGGTGACATTTCCTTGGCTTCTGTAAAACTGTACTTTTCTGGTTATCTTTCTCTTTTCTGACTGTGATTTGTTTACCTTGGATTTTGACTGTTCTTATTTTTAACATCTCTACCAACCCGTATTCTCCAAAGGTAATATCAATCATTTTGCAAAGTGAGAAAACCTATCTTATGTCTTTAATTATCATTACATTTGTAGCATTTACAGTTTTTTTCAGGTCTTGGCTATCACCTGTGGTGCTGTTCTTTGTATTACAACTATGTTCAGAATAAACCAGCAGTTATTCTAGCAGCTTCTCAAATTCAATAAGTCCTAAACTGAAAATATCATCTCCACATCTTCCTATTTCCCAATACAGGTATTCTCTTTTTTAGTTTCTCTGCTTTTGTCTCTGGTACATGGAGACATTTTCTCATGTCCCAGAACATGTCAAGCCATTTTTGTTTCTTTTTTTTGTCTTCACATTATTAAATCTGTTTCTAAGTTCTATAATTTTCCTGTCAATTATATCACTGATTTACCCATTTCTAGCTCCATAATTTAGGACTTCCAAATCTATGTCCAAATTATCTTTCAATGAGCACTCTAACGTCTTTCCTCACTCTTTTTTTATACTCAAAATATCCTCCTTTCTTCCCTGAGAATATTTATGTATATTTTCATTTCCCAAAACTCAGCTTAATTCTATAGATTCTTCTCTGATGATGCCTAAATCTTTGCTTTGTGTAACAGAATCCTAAATCTTAGAAATGAGACTGTGTGGTTTAATGCTTGAATTTTTATTTCACATTGTCTTCTCAGATAAATTGTAACCTCCGTTAGGTCATGAACTGTGTTTCTTTGTATCCCTTTGATAATTAGAAAATAATTAAAGCATTTTGGGAACTTAATAAATACTATGAATTGACCAAAGGACTTTTTCAAGACTATAGAGGAACAATAGGAACTATAAGCAGTTCTCAAAATCTGATTCTACATTTATTTAGTATGTGTGGCAGTTAAAAACATAGATTATAGAACAAGGTATATCTCAAAGTTTATACCTTGGCTCTCCTACCTGGCTGAATTAGTTAAATCCTTTATGTCTTAGTTTTCTTATTCGTGAAATGGGGATAATCCTATCAGTCTTCTGCTATCATGTGAATATTGTGTGATATTAATGTAAAATTACTAAGATTATATGTCACTAATACTATAACTGGATATTTTACATGGTATCTTATTTACTATCTTATTATAATCCTTTGAAGAACATTGAGTTAGTGCTATTATGATCATCTTCATTTTACGAAGAAACTAAGGTTTAGAGATTAAGCAACTTGCCCCAGATTATAATCATAATCAGTGGGATAAAGATGTGAACGCAACATTGACTTTAAAACTTAGGCCCCAATGAAAAACTTTAATGTATGTAAGTATTTAGCACTATGACAAGCTCCTTACATATTCAATAAGTGATAGCAGTTTTATTAGCATGAAGAATGTCTTTGCATAAGATTTGAGGGTCTGCTATTGAATGGATGCATTCTAGTCTTTCTTCCTATTATTATCACATACTTTCATAAATTCTATGCTAATATTTTAGCAAGACTGTCCTACAATGTATTCCTCAGTAAATGAAATAATTAGGAAATTTATCATTCTTGGTCCTGTGATCAAACAGGAAATCAAAAATACTTTTCTCTAACAACTTCATAGCATTAAGAATAAGTATTCCATATCCTCATTTGGTTTCTAGTTTCTTTTTTAAGATTTTATTTATTTGAGAGAGAGAGAGGAAGAGGGAGAGAGAGAATCTGAAGCAGACACCGCATTGAGCATGGAGCCCGACGTGGGCTCAGTCCCACTACCATGAGATCATGACCTGAGCTGACACCAAGAGTTGGAATCTTAACTGACTGAGCCACCCAGGCGCCCCCCTCATTTGGTTTTTAAAGGAGAAATACTTAAATTGCAGAATATAAATCTTAGTCGTGGAATTAACTAATAGTTGACCATGGGTATGTTATTTTTACCGCTCCAGGTTTTATTCCTCCCATTCCAAAAAAGGGGCTTGTGTTACTTATTTTCTATTATCTCTTCCAAATATTTTATAATAGGCCTAAATATGGAATTAAAACTCTGAGTAAAAATATGTATTTGTAATCATGAAAAAGAAAGAACAGTAGGAACATTAGTTTTGTGTTCAAGTGTTTCAATGATTATAGCTCTTTAACATCTGTCTCTACCAACATTTCTTTCCTTTAATTATTCCAACTGGAAGCTGTTTCTTTTTATTTTTTTTTTTGAAAATAGGCTGCAGCCATCTCAGAGGAGGGCTTGCACATCTAAAAGTTGTTTTAGTCCCCACCGCACCCCTTCTCTTGTGATCAAGAGAATGAGAGAACAGAATGCAAGCATTTGGCAGGATTGCCATATTAACAGTATTTGCTGTTTGCAGCGTAGTTCACCAACCTGTTTCAATAACAAAATTATTAATAATTCATTAAATCCTTTGTCTTCATGAGTAATTAGTCAAGTAGCACAGAAAGAACATTCTAAGGGGAAGATATTCCCAGACCAAGAAGTCATGGGTGTAAATTATGATCATGATTATTTTATTTCAGAAAGTGACAGCATGTACTACTTATTTCTGCCACTCAGAGGCCGACAACAGCAACACTGATGATTTACCTGAGATGTGCTCATCTGTTTACACTTTACATTTAGTAAAGCTGTGCAGTTACTATGGCAACTGGAAGTCTATAGGGTCTGTTTCAAAACCTGTGTTTGGCAGTTTATGTGCATAAATCTTCTACACACTGATATAAGACTCTAGTCCTGTGTTTTATTAATTTGTATTTTCTTTGTATCTCAGATGGTGTTTTATTTTATAAACTATGAAGTCAGAAGAGGTTGGCTAAAGGAACAATTTGTCTTGAGAGTCTAACCTTGGAGCCTTAGAGAAGTCTGCCTTATTAGCACGAAAATAAAGCACAAAGCTTGGCATTTCAGATATAGAAACATTTACGCTAATTTCTTCTACAAATTGGGTCAAAGCATTGGATCTTTTGCAGTTCAGTTTCCTAAGCAGTTCAATAATGACTCCTCTCACCTGGAAGGTGGAAAACCGAGTAATGGTTTCTAAAGGAGAATGAGCAACAATGGAGTGTGTTTTTCTCCTTAATACTGATACATAAAACTGTGTACGAATAGTTCTTGAAATGATAAACTATTCAGGTGAGGTTACATCATTGCTGCCCAGAAGAAGTCATTAGAGAAAGCTCAACTCATAGCACATATGATCAATACAACATCAATACATCAGACTTTCTCAATAGACTCCTTTATTTTTCAAAGTGTTTTATAATTTTCAATACTTTCTCCAGCAACTATTTGAACTATATTGAGGAAGTGTGGTCAGTGTGGGTAAGTGTGGTCTATCTGAACATGCAAGTCTTTAATGTGAGATAGACAAGGATTTGAAATCTTCTTCTTCTTCTTACAACGAGAACTTTCTGAGCCTCTGTTACCTCATCTGAAAAATTCAAGTAGGAATATATATTTGCTTAGTGATTGTTAAATTTTCTGTATAGATTAAATGTTTTTTCAATTATGAAATAAACATAATATAAAATTGAGCATTTTAACCATTTTTAGTAGCGCAGTGACATTAACTACATTTACATTGTTGTACAACCATCATCACCATCTATTTCCAGAACTTCTATCATGTAAAACTGAAACCCTGTACCCATTAAACAATAACTTCTCATTTTTTTCTCCCCCCAGCCCATTCTACCTTCTGTCCCTATGAATTTAACCATTTTTTGTATCACATATATGTGATTATACAGTACTTGTTCTTTTGTAATGACTTATTTTGCTTAGAATAATGTCATCAAGCTTCATCTATATTGTAGCATGTATTAGATTTTTCCTTGTAAGGCTGAATACTATTCCATTGTATGTATATACTATATTTTGTTTATTCATTCATCTATCAATTGACACTTGTGTTGCTTCCACGTTTTGGCTCTTGTGAATAATGCTGCTATGAATATGGGTAGAAATATCTCTTTAAATCCCTGATTTCGGTCCTTTTGGGCCTTTCATCCAGAGGTGAAATTGCTGGATCATTTGGTATTTGTACTTTTATTTTTTTGAGAAACTGCTCAACTGTTTTCCTCAAATGTTCACTCCATTTTACCTTCCCATCAGCAGTGCATGAGGGTTCCATTTTCTCTACCTCCTCGCCAACACTTGTTACTTTCTGTTTTTTTGATAATCACCATCCTAATAGGTGTGAAGTCGTACTTCATTATCGTTTGATCTGTATTTTCTTACTAATTGGTGATGTTGAGCATGATTTTATATGCCTATTGGCAGTTGTATGTCTTTGGAAAAAAAAGTTTTTCAGGTCTGTTGTGAGCTGAATTGGTTATACGTTGAAGCCCTAACCCCCAATGGCTCAGAATGTGATTATAGTTGAAGATGAGGTCTTTAAAGAGGTAATTAAGTTATAATGAGATCTTTAGGGTGGGCCTATTTCAACATGATTGGTGTTCTTATAAGAAAAGGAAATTGGGACACACATATGAACACACAGAGGAAAGACCATAGAGGGAGAAGATGGACATTTATGAGTCAAAGAGAGAGACCTCAGAAGAAATCAACTTTGCTGACACCTTGATCTTTGACTTCTAGTGTCCAGAAATATGAGAAAATAAATTTGTATTGTTGAAGTTACTCAAGTATGTGGTTTTTGTCATGTCAGCCCTAGCCAACCAATACAAAGTCTTTAGCCTTATTTTTAATTGGTTGTATTTTGTTATTGTTGAGTTATAGGAGATCTTTATATATGCTGGATTAATTACTTATCAGATGCATAATTTACAAATATTTTCCATATTTCCCTATATAGAGATTAAATATTAAAAATGTATATAAATTTCACAGCTCATAGGTAACACTCAACAAATGATAGCTGTTGTTAATAGGTACACGAATGCACACTTATTACAATTTGTAGCCCTCTTCTTTATTTTCCTTTTTTACTGTGAAAATACTGGAACAAATGAAAAAAGAATATTTTAACATAATGGAACCTGTGGGTATCAATAGAAAAAGTATTGTCCACTACAGATGACTTGGCACAAAAGTTGGCCAAATATAGTATCTGGTAAACATTAGAGTCAAAGAATATATCAAGCTGAAAAGAAGAAACATTATGGGATATGTACAGACCAGACATATAGATAAGCTAAATGAATAATATATAGTGTCCTACATGATTCAGTACTGTAGAAAAGTAGTTTTAATATGACTCAAATCCTCTACATTGATTATGATGTGACCAATTTAATATACGGACTATAGTAGACAAAATTAATGTGTTAATTGGACACCAAAAAAAAAGACACCAAAATCTTTAGCATTGAAAGCATACAGTTTTTTTTCTCTGCAGAGAATCGCAAGTACAAAAGCTTATAAGTGAAATTTATTTAGTAGTTTGTATGAATATTTTCTGTTGGGGAGAAACGTGATTAAGTGGTCAAAGAAGTTGAAGTTAGATGCTCTTATGCAAAACAAAGACAAAAATAAGACAAAATAAAACAAAATAAATAAGCAACATTTCTAGCTTTATCTTTTAAGCCTCTTGTTTTGTCCCTGGTGAGTAAAGTGGAAATATTTATTTTGTATTGTTAGTAAAATATCACTTTAAAAAAGTTCTTTTTATATTTATCTACTTGTAAACTACAGAGATTACGATTTTGGGGGAGCCACATAACAGGTAACTCTATTTTAGTTTTGTCATTTGAAATTAGAAATTTAGGGGCACCTGGGTGGCTCAGTGGGTTAAAGCCTCTGCCTTCGGCTCAGGTCATGATCTCAGGGTCCTGGGATCGAGCCCCGCATCAGACTCTCTGCTCAGCGGGGAGTCTGCTTCCCCCTCTCCCTCTGCCTGCCTCTCTGCCTGCTTGTGATCTCTCTCTCTGTCAAATAAATAAATAAAATCTTGAAAAAAATTAAGAAAAAAAGAAATTAGAAATTTAATAATGAAACTTTTGAGAAAAAAATTGAGAGATAAAAGACTAAGATGAATTATACCCAATGGAAAAAGAAAAGAAAAGAAGACCAGGATGTCTGTTGTCACTACAGACAATGCAATAAGGGAAGTAGTTAATACTGGCCTGAATATGATGGAAAGTTCAATAGGAAGGGTGGTCCTTGAAAGGTTTAGATAGTTGGCATTCGAAGGAGATGTTTCAGGGTGAAAAATACAGAGAATTTAATATGATGAGGGTTGATAGAGTTTGATTCTTAGCAGTGCTATTCTGAATGGTTCCTCAGGGTCATTCTTTGTAAAGAGCTGAAACTGGCAATAATATTGTCTTTTGCGTGTATTTTTATTTCTTCAAGGGATAAATTAGTTTAATGGCTGGAGAGACTAAATTGTACTATTTAGTGTCTTAGATTATTGTGGGTCAGGATTTAATGAGTTGTTATTATGTTTTATTGTATGTTGTAAATATTTATCTCAGCCTGTTTGCACAATTCTTTAGAAATGTTTGATTTAGGGGTATGTGGTAAATGGGTGACGAGCATAAGGAGAGCACGTGATGTGATGAGCACTGGGTATTATATACAACTGATGAATTATTGAACTCTACATCTGAAACTAGGGATGTACTATATGTCGGCTAATTGAATTTAAATAAAAAAGAAATGTTTGATTTACATATGTCATTCTAAGATAGGATTGCATAATTAGTCATGTATGACAAATGGATTTCATTAAGTATTTCAATATGTAGTAAATTGGTTGTATGAGAAATATGATTGATTTCTTTCCATCTGAGGTGCATTTCATTGCACCTCATTGCACCTCATTGGCTAATTATTGAAACCGTGGCTGACATGAGTAGTTTTTTTTTTTTTTCCTTATCTGTGTGTACTTTGTGGTTGCATATTCAATGATAGGAGGTATGTTGTACCAAATGTGTTTACCAGATTGTGTATGATAACTCCATTAACTACACTCTTACATAAACTGGTGTAGCAACAAGTGAGTATTATGTTTGGGAAGTACAAGGACTTAAAATCTAGAAAAAGATAATTTAAAGAAAGCTATAGCTCGAGATATATTTAATAAAGAAATGAATTATTACGTATGTTGAACAGATCCTTTAAGTAAAGTGCATTTGGCTTTAGTTTTGAGCTTTGATTTGGTAGCTTTATTTTAATACAACTTACTAGTAGTGCTTTTAAAAATAAAAACCGAGAGTTAAAAGAAATCCACTTTACGAGAATAGAGTATTTTGAGAATTACCCTAATTTCAAATTAAAAGTTAGTAGTGAAAGAAAAAATATTCTCTTATGGTTTTGTGTGTGTGTGTGTGTGTGTGTTTGTTGTTATAGTGATGAAGCTCTGGCCTGAAGTTGAAGTATTATATTTATATATATATATAAAATTACGGATGGTCACGTACATCATATATGGTGAACTTAGATGAATGTAAACATTTTTTATAACTTCAAAATTCTGTGACTCCGTGAGCATTTATATATTTACCTAGAATATAAAGTATAGTTTTATTCAGAAAATATTATATAAATTCTAAATAAAAATAAACTCTCTTAAATTCAAGGGCTATAAAATTAACATTTTTAAGTGTGATAAATTGATTATTTTATTCTAGGAGGAAGACAAGTTATGCTACTGCCTTGCTTTGATTTGACTGTCTCATTGCTTTTGCCATTCCTGATAATGTTTGGAAGAGGCAGACTAATTATTTAGGAAAGCATTCAGTTTGAGTAATGTATGCTGAGTTCCCCAGAGGGAAAATACATTTAATTATTTTGACCAGAATAACACTTAGTTTTATCTTATCACTGATATCTTCTGAAATTTCACTGGTCATAAATTATTCTTCTCAAGTTAGATAGAAAGTATTAGAGCATTTACTGCCTCATTAGGAATTCTGTCTCCGAACATGTGCGTCAATGTGCTACTAGCTAAGGTCAGTGCTGTAGAGTGCTAACCAACTCTATAATCTCTTTGTTGTAGTAACTTCCAGCAGATAGAAAAGAACCATAGTTTTAGTCTTAATTCACTTTTCTCTTTACCACTCTAAAATCGTCCGGCACTAATTTTAAAGAAATAGGTGATTCACTAGTCAATAGCACTAAAGATATCTGTCCCCAAAACGACTAGTCTGGAGCTATATGAAGAAGTCAACTCCATCTGGAGTTCAATCACACTTTCCCATATTGTTAATCACCAGCTGCTTATGAAAGAGAGTGTTGTCAAGGCTGGTAGGCCTGAAATTAGCTGTGCATCTGCATTTTGGCTATAGGCAAACCCTGTAAGATTAGAGTGTATGAAGGCAAAGATAGCTATGACTCCTTTATTCCCTATTTTTTTCAATGTTAAAAGTGCTATATTAATAAAAGAAAATGTATCTGAGCTGGTAAGAAGCAGTCTGTATCACTTTCTGAAATCCAAACTAAGGATGAATATAATTAGCGTGTGGCTAGACTTGAGTAACATTAACACAAGTCTTGAGACTTTATAGCTGGCATATGCAAGTTTCTGAATTTTATTTACATGACTCATTTTCCTGTGGTACATTTTTTTCCTGATAAGGATAATAGGTTTTGATTGTTTAAAATTATGTTTGCTTTGTTTATAATTCACGGGTTATATCCTAAACTTTTTGAAAGCTAACTTAGTATGGGGACATGGTTGCCGTAGCCTACTATAGAGTGCTTTTGAATGGTATCAGAGATTTTTTTTTTAAGCAATGATTATTTTTTGATTGATGCCTATTTGAAGATATTTCAAACTTACAGACTCTTAAATGATGATTGCTGAAATTATCACTAACATCACTATTTTGAAGTTGTAGTTTTTTTTTTTTTTTTTGAGTGGCATTGGTAGTCTTAGCCATAGATAGAAACAGGAGGCAAACTATTATTCCATTTTACCCAAGCAGAAAATTGAATTTAGTATCTGGTGTGTGTTACACAGTGACTATTTGGTTAGGGATATTGGACCTTGTTTCTTATCCAGTGAAATATTATGGGAATTAATGCCCTTAGACATTTGCTCTGAATTTCTTATGATGAAACACTAGACCAGAACTTTTAGAGGAATTTTTATCCAAAGTGGCTATGAGGATGTGGATCATTTATCTGTATTTTGACCAATAATCAGGGTTCATGTTTATTGTTTTTGATGGGAGATTATTCCCCACCTTTAATGGTAGGCAAAAATCCTGTAATGGAATTAGATCGAAACTGTGATGACTTTTGAAATAAATGATTTCCTGTGGGAGTTATAATTTAATACAAAAGGATGCACAAATCTTTGAGGATACATCTTGGTGATCTAGACACTGATGATTTTAAAGTACCTGTGGTCCATTCCACTGATTTGTGGAATGTGCATAGGAGATGGGTGAAGGAAAACTTTAACAAAAATTACCATAATGAGAACAACGCAATTTTTGAATGAGAATAATTCGAGGATACATTTTGGCAGTTTAGGTAAGCATACATATGTTGTAAAAGTCATGTCACATACTTGTCATGCATATGCATGTTGCTAGGTGGTTAAAACACTTCACCAGGGGACTGTTCTTCTTCCAGTGGTCAGTCTTCAATGATAAAATTCATAGACTTTTCCAAAGAAGAAGGAAAATGTTTTCGAACAACCAGTTCTAACATTTCTGTATAGAAAATGTGATATTGTAGCCACTAACTGATTTGGATATACTGTAACATTCTTATGTATGTCACAGTAATTTCAGTTTTGTGTAGTCACCTTTACTGCTTCACTGTATTGTGTGCTGTTGCTGTAATATTCCCATAATATAGACTTCATCCAAATCCCCAAGTTTTCCTTATTTCCTTTAGATATTTTACTTGGAATTAGGGCATTCTGCCCAAAATAAGTGGCATAATTTGATTGTGATCACATGATCTAAATAGCAAGTTTTTTTTTTTAAGATTTTATTTATTTCTTTGAGAGAGAGAGAGTGAGAGAGAACATGAGAAGGGAGAAGGTCAGAGGGAGAAGCAGACTCCCCATGGAGCTGGGAGCCCGATGCGGGACTTGATCCCCGGAGACTCCGGGATCATGACCTGAGCTGAAGGCAGTCGCTTAACCAACTGAGCCACCCAGGCGCTCTAAATAGCAAGTTTCTTGTGCAGTTAACTAATAAAGGTATTAACACAGTTCCCACTCCTATTATTTTCATAATTCTTTAACGTTTTTTCTCTTTATTTAAACAGTTGGCTGTAAAACCTTAAAATGCAAAAGCATTTATTAAATAGGAATTTAATTGCTGGAAGAAGGAGAATAAAATGAAATAGTTTTAATAGGATTTTAAACATTTTACTTCTAAATAATATCTTCTAGGGAAATGTAGTGTTAAGAAATGATCCAAGAGTGGCCTCTATCCATTCTGTTACAGTGGCTAGGCCCACTTGATATGAGCTGATGTCTACTGATGCTTACTATATGCCCTGCACATGTATTAAATCACTTAATCCTCAAAACAGCCTTCTATGATAGATACTGTTATCATCCTCCCTATTTCACAGATAGGGAACTGTGGCACTGAGAATTTAAGGAACTTGCCCAGTGTCAGTTGATTAGTTAGCAGAAAAGCTGAGATTTGAACTTAGGCAGTCTGTCCCCCAGCTTATGCTGGATTTTGATATTGTAGATGGCAGTGGATGGATTAAAAGTGATTTTTTTCAGAGGTCATTTTAGTTTGCAAAAATTCTGGAAATTGCATAGAACAAGGGTCATTTACTTCTGAGCAGGGGATACTTCAGATATCCATGTAGAAAGAAAAATGTGCCAAAGGAAGGCTTAGTAAGAGCAGGTGTAAGGCACAGGAGGATTTTTTTTATAGCATTGTTACATCATCCTTTCCTTTGCTTTGCACAGATAGCTTCTGTAAATAACCCTGATAATGAATGATTTTGTCACATCTCCTTGTGAAGATTAGCTAGGATTTCCCAGTAAACAAAAGTGCCCTATAATGTAGTCAACTTTAAACATGCTGCAGATCCAGATACCACAAAACTCAATTATGAGAGTGCCAGTTGTAGTAAGTCTTTTTTTTTTTTTTTTGTTTAGAGCTCTAAATACTCTTTATTTTTCCCCAAGTTTTTATTTAAATTCCAGCTACTTAATATCCAGTGCAGTATTAGTTTCAGGTGTAGAATTTAAGGATTCATCACTTATGTACAACACCCAGTGCTCCTTACAAGTGCCCTCCTTAATCCCCATCATCCCTTTAACCCCTCTCCCTGCCCGCCTCCCCTCTAGTCACCATCAGTTTGTTCTCTAGAGTTAAGAGTCTGTTTCTTGGTTTGCCTCCAAGAAACTCTTTTTCTGTTTCTGTGGTTTGCCTCCAAGAAACCCTTTTTTCCCTCCACTGTGTTCATTTGTTTTATTTCTTAAATTTCACGTATGAGTGAAATCTTAGGGTATTTATCTTTCTCTGACTGGTTTATTTCGCTTAACATTATACTCTCTAGTTCCGTCCATGTTGTTACAAATGGCAAGATTTCATTCTTTTTGATGGCTGAGCAATATTCCACTGTAATATATACACCACATCTTCTTTGTCCATTCCAAATGTCTACGTGTCTTTTCTTATCATCGTCTCTCTTTTTTCTCTTTGTGCCACAATCATGCAGAGGCCTGAAGTCAAGGTTAACATGCTGGGGGAGGAGCATTAGAGAAACAGAGAAAACCTAGTATTCCCCCTTCTCCAAGGCTCAATATCAGTCAGGGCTGCAAGTGGGGAGACAATCCTATTTTAAATTAAGCTCAGTGTATTGATCATTATATGGGACAGGATGTTCTAATTGTTGAATCTGTACCGTGCTTTGAATTTAAAGTGGTTGTACAACTGTTGAAAGTTATGGGTCCTGCAGATTTTTAATCCAGGGTCAGGAAAAAAATCTTTCACTACTGAATAAATTTTAAAGGGGCAGTGGGAGTCAAAAATAAAGATGTATTTTGATTACATCCCATATGTCATGCTTGATTAACCTGTGTAGAAAGAAATCATCAGGGGAAGCAGTAGCATCTCCGACTACATAACTAACAAGCTAAAATGTAGCTTGTTAGATAGGAAAAGGGAGCCCAGTAGACTTGTGGGTGCTGAGCTGCATGCAACCAGGTAAAAATTGTGACTGCTTTTATATGTTCTCCATTTCTTTTGATAAGTATTTTAGATGGCGCAAGATTATATGAAAGTATTCTGCAAATTATAAAGCTGATAGATATGCAAATCGCAATTTTGTGTATTTTTTATATTGAATTATGCCAGTAATTATCTTTATTACATTTGTTCCACAAACATTTGTTTTCTGATGCAGATTCTATCCTTTAAAGAATTGCATTGTTTCATTTATAATTTCTGGCTTGTATTTGGGACATAACTTTTTTTTTTTTAACGTAACGTTTTACAGGAGAATTTGGTGAGGTTTTCAGATGTGGATTTTTAAGTTTAATTACAACACTGATGAGACAGGAGTAATTTTGAATTCTTATGAAAGAATCTAGACAATCACAATCTAGATTTTTCTAGTGCAAAACCACTACAATAAAATCCACATATTTTTAGCTGAGATTTTGTATATCCAGTGCCAGTAGAGTTAACCTATTAGAAAATAATCAGATCACAGATTTAAAAATATATATATATAATTTGAAATTCAATATATAACTTTTGGTATAATCTAAGTTCCTTTTTAGAACAAGGTGAGATAAATAAATACATAAATACATCAACTATATCTACAATACGGTGGCATTTCTGTACATTTAAAAATATACAGAATTATAATATTTGCATGTATTATATATATAATTTTTTATGGATTATATTAAAAGAACACACAAATAGATTAGAAAGTTATATTCCAAATTTCTGGTAGCAATTAGGTAGGATTAGATGGTAAGGTATTGGGAGGGGAATGGGACTGGGGAGATTTTCAAAAAAATCTCCAATTTTATTTGTAATATTTTCTGTTCTTTAGGAGTGAAATCTTGAATGACAAGTAACAAAGAACTAGTAATTAATTCTAGATAGTGGAATCATGGGTTTCTGTTATATTATTTTTTAAGCTTATTTAGATTGCTAATTCTTTGAAAGAGTCAAATAAGTGAAGGCACTATGAAACACAGTGTACAAGCTGTGCTTCATACTCCGGAGGAATTTGTAATTGAGAAATGAACAAGTCAGATGGATGGTGAATGAAGACCAGAAAAGAATGTCTAGATTGTACCCGCCATGAGATACAGAACCTGTTTTTGTCAGAGTCCTCAGGACCTCGCACAGTGCCAGATACACAGGAGAGGATCAGTAAGTACATATTGGTCTGATCTGAGGTCAGAGATCCAAAGGAAAAGATAGACTTACTTAATCATCCTTATGCAGGTTATCAGTTGCCATAGCAGCCATATAATCTGTTGTCATAAGGTTTGAGAAGACATAATGAACTGCAGTCTCAGACTATAGAAAACTGTGAACCTGGGAAAGATGAAAAGAATAGTTAAATAAGTTACTAAAAATAAGAGAGCTGTAAGGTATTCCTGATTCACTTGCAGCCTTTGCATATTTTCTCTGCCGGAACCAAACTGCTCCATGTCACCTCCTGGCTTGGAGGACATGTGTCCTTTTGGAAGTGTTCTCTGAAAGCCACTTGAATTGGAAACACCTGTAGTGATTTTAAAAAATGAAGACTTCTGATCATATTCCAGACCAACCATATCAGATACGCTAGGTGTTTGGCCGTGGACAATGTGTTTTAATTGACTTGCAGGTGCTTCTTGTTGAGAACTGTTTGGTATGGAATAGTGATTTGATAGTAGATCCTACAGTGAAACATTAGAATGGCACAGCCTCAAAGTCCTCAATTGTGAAACTGTATTTCAGGAAGTATGCAACAGAAAGGCCTATAGAATTAAATAAAAACATAATGATTTAAGAGAGTGAGAAGACAAGCCACAGACTGGGAGAAAATATTTGTAAAAGATACATCTGATAAAGAACTGTTATCCAAAATATACAAGGAACAACAATAAAATGAAAACCCCAGTTAAAAAATGGGCAAAAGACGTAAATAGGCACCTCAACAAAGGAGATATACAAATGGCAAGTAAGTATATGAAACAAGGCTCCACATCATATGTCATTAAGGAATTGCAATGTAAAACAACGATGAGATGCTACTGCACACCAATTAGAATGGCCAAAATCCAAAACCCTGACCACACTGAATGCTGGCAATCTATGAAACAATAGGACTTTCATTCATTGTTGGTAAGAATGCAAAATGGTGACTTTGGAAGACAGTTTAGCATTTTCTTATAAAACTAAACATACTCTTACTGTATGATCAGGCAATAGCACTCCTTGGTATTTACTCAAGTGAATTAAAAATTACGTCCACACACACAACTGTACACGAAGATTTATAGAAGCTTTATTTGTAATTGCCAAAACTTGGAAGTAACTAAGATATTTAATAGGTCGGGGCGCCTGAGTGGCTCAGTCATTAAGCGTCTGTCTTTGGCTCAGGTCATGATCACAGGGTCCTGGGATCGAGCCCCACATCAGGCTTCCTGCTTTGCAGAAAGCCTGTTTCTCCCTCTCCCACTCCCCCTGCTTGTATTCCTGCTCTTGCTGTCTCTGTCTCTGTCAAATAAATAAATAAAATCTTAAAAAAAGAGATATTCAATAGGTGAATGAGTAAACTGTGGAACATCCAGACAAGGGATTATTATTTAGTGCTAAAAAGAAATGAGCTATCAGGCCATGAGAATACATGGAGAAATTTTAAATGCTTATTACTAAGTGAAAGAAACCAATATGACAAGGCTACACACTGTATGATTCCAAATATATGACATTCTGGAAAAGGGTGGAAAAATATCAGTGGTCTTGGGAGGAGCGAGAGAGCTAAGGAGGGAAGAATAGATGGAATACAGAGGATTTTGAGGGGAGTGAAACTATTCTGTATGATGCTGTAATGGTGCATACATGTCATTAGACATTTGTCCAAACCCATGGAATAGACCACACTAATAATAAACCTAATGCAGATTATGAACTTTGAGTGATAATGCTGTGTCAATGTAGGTTCATTGATTGCAACTTGTGTATAACTGTGGTGTAGGATGTTGATAGTGGATGAGGGGAAGATAGGGAGTACATATACAGGAATTCTCTGTACTGTCCACTCAATTTTGCTGCGAACCTAAAGCTACTCTAAAACATTAAAATCTGTTATTTTAAAAAGCCCAATAATTGATTGATTCCTTCATTTACTTATTCATTCATAAATATTAATCACATGTGTGATTGGCGCTCTGTATTGTATTAGGCAAACAAAGTATGCCAGTTTAACTGAGAGACTGATCAGTAGATTATAATGTGATGTGAAAGGACTGCAGTTGAAATAGAAACACAATGTTTCAGTGGTCACTAACCCAGCTAAAGAAAAAAGAAAGATGAAAGGAAAAAAAGCTACTAACTCAGCTTTAGTCAGTTGGAGAAGTTTCAAAGGAAGTAAGAGCTGAATTGAGTATTGAAGTATGACTATGTTGAAGTCTTTCAGGGAGAGGCAATAGAAGCATTAAAATATGAAGAACTGTAGCAATCATGAAATATGATAGGTCAACTCTCTTGAATGTTATCTACTGGCCTGCTATCATCATTCTAATTGTGGTACCATTGGTTATTTTCTTGATGGTGAGCCTCCACATATGTAGTGGGTAAATGAAGATACTGATGATTATGAAAATTGGTCTTGTCTGGCTTAGGTGTAGAGAAGAAATTCATATTAAGATATATATTAAAATATTGTAAATTTTTCTTTTAATAAATCTGAAATGTATATTTTCCTAGGTGTCCTAATTAGTTTACATAGTTTAGATTTAATTAGACTAGAACGGAATCTGATGGAACCTCTGCATTTGTTCAGTAAATAAATGTTTTAGTCAATAAATTGTTTTTTAACAGGGTGTTTACTTATGATGCTTTTTACATCAGCGATTAACCCAATTTAACAACTTAATGGAAGGGTCTGTTTCCTTTCCAGCTACACCTTCATTCCATACGCTGAAGTCTAATATTAGACCCATTGTATTCTGTTGCTTATCTTTGGTTCAGTGGACTTCAGCCATTGAAATAAACTCTTTAAAGACAAATAAATGGTGTACCTGCAGTGTGCATGAATGCTATTATTTGTCATATACTTGGACACAGACTTTTCACAGAATCATTCAAGGTGGCAAGGGCTCTAGATTTGATTTTGGTTAACATTTTCTGCTCTATGCTTGGCTGTGTGTTAGGCACTTACTATTTATTCTTTTTTACTGTATGTTATCAGTAGGGGACTGATGCTTTTATATTTAATGTAGTCTTATATTATGATTTCGGAGCTGAGTATGGTCACCTTCCTTTACAGAATAAGTTCAACACCCTCAAATACCTCTCTTCCCCACATCCTCTTATCGAATATCCAATCTATGCAATATCATAAAGATGGTGATTAGAAGGGAAGACTGTTTTCCATAATGAGGCATTTAGGGAACAAAGTAGATGGTAGATGTTGAAAAAGTAAATTATATACAAAATGATGAAATAACACATAATACATTAACTCAAGGAATTTGGGGTAAGCTCCTGGGCAATAACAGAATAAAAAAATAATTAATGAGGGCTCAAGAGATGTCTAGACTTTTTTTCAGTTCAATTTTACTGAGATAGCATCTTTTTTGAAAAATTATAAAAACAGCTTAGGCATTTTAGGATCCACTGTCAAAATAGTAGTAAACCAATGAAGCTAACAACATTTCTTGTAAAAGAGTTCTGAGTATCCTTGATGACTTTCACAGATCATTTTTAAAGAACTGTTTTAACCCATTCACAGAAACATCTGTTGAGTAAGCACCTGGCACTGTGGTATGGAGGTGAAGGTCAGGTGCCTGGCCTTCAGGGAACTCACAAAAAAGTGAACTGATCATTACAATAATGGCTGTAACAACAGCTTACTGTGCACTCTGAATATGCCAAGCTTCATTCCAAACATTTTACACATATGTTCTTTCAGCCTCACAATAATCCCAAACTATAGGAACTATCATTAATTTCACTTTCTGGGTGAGAAACACAAAGGGACAGGGAGGGTGAAGACACTTGCTCAAGAGCACACAACTAGTATAAGACACAACCGGGAATTCCACTAGAATCTCTCTGCCCTCCAGGACCACATGGCTTACCAATTTGCCCCTCTACCTTCTTTTAGGATATAGAGTTAATGGCTGTGATTCATGAACTTCAGAATAGTAAGGCTGCCTGGAAGAGAGGTATCTAATTCCAGACAGAAGAAATAACATAGGAGTATATAATAAATTAGAATTTAAGGGGAGCTCTTAAGTAGTTCATGTGGCTTAAGTATGGAGCTCATGAATGTTAGGAAAGGGAGGAAGAAAAGTTGACTGGGGCTGAATTATGGGAGTTATGGGAAGTCGTGAAATATTGGCAGGAAAGTAACATGTTTGGATTGCATTTTAGATAAAATAAAAAGGGAACAAAACGGAGTCAAGTGGAAAGGCTAGTAGCATAAACCAGTCAAGGAGGGGAGAGGGCCCAAGCAATAGCAGTAGAGATGAAAAGTACAAAAAACTTTTTTCAGAGATAGTACTATGGAAGAAGCAACAAACCTTGGTGACATATTTAGTTTGGGGTAAAGGGACAGAAAGCTATAGTCTCCCAGGTTTCTGGGTGAAAGGTGATGCTCCTCCCTTAAACAGTGAATCTGGTGTGCGGAGGGAGAGGGGGAGGAGATGGTGCTGGTTAAACTTGGAATGCACTGGTTTGAGTTGGCTGGTTATGTAGATCTGGAACAAAGACTACCCCAGCTATCATCAGCATATGGATGGTAGTTGAATCCAGAGGTTTAGATGAAGTCACCCAGGGAGAATTCATAGAATGCCAAGCATTGAGGCCCAACAGTGGAACCCTGTGCAATAGTAAAATTATCAAAGGGCAGGAACACGAGGACTCTGGGAAGGAGTGGCCTGAAAAGAAGGAGGAAAGACAGGAGGGAGTAGAATGGAAACTGTTTCTCTTGGTTGAGCACAATAGCACATAAAGAAGAGGTGCTAGTTCAAAAGCCCTGAATACTAATATCATAGAAACTTAATTCTATCCGATTTCTTTAAAATTACTTTCCCAGACATTCCTGTACTTACTCATTAAAAGTACTTCTGATCTCACATCCTCTATGATTCCTCTCAGGTCAAACTCTGGATTCATGGGAAGGTGAAATTATGCATTCGTAGGAGGAAATACCATAAGCCCCAAGTAGAAAATATCTTAACAGAGAGCATTCTGCATAAGATAACTAGAAGTATTATCCCTGCATATTCATAACCTTTCCTCAAGTTAACTGACATACTTTACTACCATGTTAGGTATAGACAGAGGCCACAGATAGGGAAAAATATCTCACACATCAGGAGAAAAAGAAATGATGAAAGGCAAAGTTGGGCATAATTTTCTTTTGGAACCTGAAACACCTGCTACATTTCCTGGAGCCTAAAATGGCCTCTGTTGCTTTCGCTATTGCTCTAACCATCTGCTGAGCTGCAGAGAGGTGGTCTGCAGCAGCTGAAAGCCGCTACAAATGCTTCAAGTCAGGCTTGTTGGCACAGAGAGGAAGCCAGGGAGGTGTTGGTGCCAAATGCAGGTCCTGTTTCTTTCCCTTTACTGCCATGAGAAAAATTAACCAAGACCTTAAGAGCTGCCATTGACATAAACTTGATTTAATGTCTTTTTAGCATTTTCAGGACCATAGCATTAGCAGAAACCTTGGAGATGTTTAAGAGTGGAGTCTAGAAAGTAGTTCTTTGGCCAGCCATTTTAAAAGCAGATGTCGTGAGCATACTTCAGTACAGCTGCCTATTTTAGGTGACAGCACTTCAAATGCATAGAACGTGAAGGAAATGTACATTCTGTTTTCTCAATAGGATGGCAACCAACACCTGCCTCTTTTAAGTGTGGGACCAGATTTCGTGGTTGTTGCCTGCTCTGCCTTCCGTGTTCTGTACTTCTGTCCAGCATGGTGAAGAAAGCCCTGATTAAATCAGGAGAGCTGTCAGTATGAATCTATAGATGCAGTATCTGTGCAGTCGTTTATTTACATAACTATCTCTTTGATTCTACAGGGAGCTTCTTGAGAGTTGGGGCCAGATCTTTTTCGGGTCTAAATCCTGATTGCACTTCTTACTAGTTGGCAAACTTGGGCAAGAGACTTAGCTGCTTTGAGTCTCAGTTTCTTCATGTGTGTCTCACTGGCTTTGTGATGCTGAATGATGCTACCATCTTCGAAAGTACCTAAGTGGGTGCCTGGCACATGGTAGGTGCTCAATAACTATCTATAGAATAAAAGACACAGAAGCTCCTGTTGTAGGGTAAATGTGAAAATTTGCATTACATGTTTGCCTTGTAATTATATAAAGGCTCTTTCTTCATCTGTGAAGCAAGTCTGTGGCTAAGATGTGAAGAGAGATGCTGGCCTGCTGGCTATTTGGTTAGTGAGAGAATTCAGAGGAATCTTACCTTACCGGTCCTTTAAAGAATTGGAGAGTTTGGACATGATCCCTGTTTTTACCCCCCCTCCCCCTTTTCTTTTTGAGAGAGAGACGGGGGGTGTAAGGGGTTAGGAACAGAGAGAATCTTAAGCAGCCTCCATGCCCAACACAGAACCCCACCCAGGCTCGATTTCATGACCCTGGGTTCGTGAGCTGAAATCAAGAGTTGGATGCTTAACCGACTGAGCCACCCTGGTGCCCCATGGTCCCTGTTTTTAGGTCCCTATCTATATTCCCTTTTCCCTGTCTCACCAAGATGTACTTTTGTTTTAAGACACTATTCACAGCTATCTGCTTTTTGGAAGGCTGACTTAGAAACCAATTCGTATTGGTAAGTGGCTAAAAATGGCTCAAAACAGTGCTTTTTAAACTGTGTTCTGATACTTCCTAGGGATTCTTCAGGGAAGTCTAATGAAGAGCTACAGGGATTTGCAGCTTCAAACCAGTGACTCTGGGTACTCCACCCCAATCCCAATTTTCATCAGAAAAGTTGTACTTTTTATAAAATAAGTTATACATCTATATGTATATTTTCTACATACGTACGTACATATGTATATTTACTTAATTAAAGAATAGGTTTTACTGTTTTTAAAAAGATTACTCTTTAAAGACAATTTAAGAATACTGACTGGCTTATCTCCTTTCAGCTCATGCCCTTTTGTCATGAGACTCAATAATTTTACTTACAGGGATTCTTTAATCCTAGAATTCTAGCAAATGATAGGAAGTGGTAGTCACTAGAGATCACCATGTGGTTGCTTAGATTTATTTCAGTTCCTTCTTTGATAGAGTTATTAGATTGGTAATAAAGCATTTGACATGGAGCGTTTGAACTTGGCAAAGTATATCACGTATTCTCATGGATAAGAAGGATAAGTATGAATCAAATGTCTTATAATTAAGTGGATAATTGACAGAATATTAACTGAAGGACCTGATTTATAGATAAACACCAATTTGGAGAGAAATTTTTATTGACAGTCTCAGGGTTGTGTTCCATAGTCTTGTCATATTCCCTGCTTTCAGAATTTGTGACTTGGGTGAAGCGATTGAGGGAAGTCTTATCAAATTTGAAGATGACAAAGCTGGGAGGGATAAAGAATGTGTGGGATGGCAGAATTAGGATCCCAGAAGATCTTGACAGGGTGAAACATTTTGAAGTGAAAAAATATAATGAAATTTAACAGGGATAAATATGAGATCCTGTACTTGGGTCAAAAACAGAAATGTAACTGCACTTCCTAGGGATGATGAAGTTGTAGCTTCTGAGCAGTATGTGTGAAAATGCTCAGAGGTATTAGATGACAGTCATATTTCTAGAAGTCAGCAATGTGATGTGGATGTCCTCAAAACTACTCTGAGTTTAGGGGATGCATCAGTTGAATAAACAGAATGTAGATTGAAGATAGGCACAGACCCGCTTTTCTTAAGACTGCTCAGATTTTGCAGGGATAATGTACTTCTCAGGATAGACAAAGTGAAACACATTCAAAAGAAAGTGAATGTAAAGCCTTCAAACTGTATTGCATGAGGAGGGTTCCGGCCTGAACTTCAGGGGGGAATAGAACCATATGACCTAGAGACAAGAATAGGGTGTACCAGGGGCTCCTGGGTGGTGCAGTTGGTTAAGCGTCTGACTCTTGATTTTGGCTCACGTCGTGATCTCAGGGTCGTGGGATTGAGCCTCGTGTGGGGCGTGGGTCTGAGCACTGTCTGTTTGGGATTCTCTCTCCTTCTCCCTCTGCCCTTCCCACTAGTGCTCTAAAATGAATAAATAAGTCTTTAAAAAAGAAAAAGAATAGGATGTACCAAAAGCATCATCTAGAAATACTTAAATTGTTATCATTTAGAAATTTTTGGTGTGACCGGAGGGGAGAAGTCAGATCGATGAGAAATTTCAGATTGACGGACAGTAACTCAGTATAAGGAAGAATGTTTCAGCAATTAGAATTGTCCAAGAAGGGTGCAGTCTCCATGAGATAATTTGTTCTTTGTTATTATTATTTATTTATTTGAGAGCAAAAGTGAGAGAGTGAGAGAGAGAGACTGGTCATGAGCAGTGGGGGAGGAGCAGAGGGAGAAGCAGACTCACCATTGGGCAGGGAGCCCAATGTGGGGCTCCATCCCGGGACCCTGAGATCATGATCTGAGCTGAAGGCAGATGCTTAACCGACTGAGCCACCCAGTTATCCCTAATTTGTTCCTCTCGATGGTACTGGATTAGACTGGACTGCCAGTGTCAGCGATGTAGAACAAACACATTTTAAAAGATGGTCTAATGTGATAACTTGTGAAATCTCTCCTAGCCTGAGATTTTATGACTTAGAAGATAATTTAAGACACAGTAACAACCATGCGGGATGATGTTTTAAGGCAAAACGGCTCTTCCTTCACTTTTCACCTTAAATGCAACTTCATAATTGCTTCTTTCCCATTTTAGCTAAGAACATATTCAGATTTTTAAATTTAGGATATTATCAAAATTACCATACCTTTTTACTTTTCAAAAAAAATTTTAAAGATTTTATTTTATTTATTTATATACTGGAGGGAGGGAGAGAGAGAGGGAGAGAAAGTGAGGGGAGGAGCAGAAGGAGAAGGAGAGAGAGAATCTCAAGCAGACTCCCTGCTGAGCACGGAGTCCAAAGTGGGCTTTATCTCATGACCCTGAGATCATGACCTGAACTAAAATTAAGTGTTGGAAGCTTAACTGACTGAGACACCCAGGCTCCTCTACTTTTCAAAATTTTAATTTTAAATTCCACAATAGAAAAATGTGACTAAATGAAACAATTCTCAGATTCTAGGCAAAGTTGAGTGCTTTAGAAAGCAAGTAATAATAAAATTTGAAAGAACCCCTTCATTAAAAACTCTGGATAATTAAATCAAATAAGCAAACAAAAACGAACCACAACAGTGTTGCCTTCTATAAATGTTTCACTTCACAAACTCAATTTAGCATAAAAGATATTGAAAAGAAATGTCTTTATTTATTTCTAGGTAAGAGATACTCTGATTTCTTTTCTTTTTTTTTTTTTCTTTGACTCTGCCAAGCCCTTCAAACACCATAGGCCTTTAATTAGGTAACCCGGCAAAATGCAGTTTCCTAACAAAGGGAAGTAGAGATTGGTAGATATGCCAATCAGGGCTCTTAATTGCAAATAGTAGAAAAGAGATTCATTAATGGTGTGGAACTTGAGCATTCATTCAGAATTACCTGGAAAGGTTGTTTAAAAACAGATTGTCGATTCAGTAGGTCTAGAGTGGAGCTTAATAGTTTAAATTCCTAATAAGTCCTCAGAGAATGTTGCTGATACTGATTTTGGACCGTACTTTGAGGATCATGTGTTAAAAGATAGCAGAGGTTTTTAGAATTCTTGAGGGTTCTAGAGGAACAGACTGGAGGCCAAACTTTTAAGAACAATGCCCCATACTCTCTTGGGCTTGATGAGGAAAATTTTGCTTGTTCTGTTGGTACCATCAAGCTGTGTATTCCAGGAATTAGATTTTTCTGCAACTACTCATGATGCCAGGGGTGATGCCAGTTCTGCAGCAGGAATTCAACTTGCATCCAGTGCTCCCTCCAAAATCTAGTTGTCTCTGATTTTACCCACCCCATGCTCCTATAATAATGAAAAGTCTTCCCTACAAAAGGTCAGAATGACCTGACTGTTGGAACCAAGATTACATAAGGTTATGTGGCTGGGTGGGGGAGCGGAAGGGGGCTGGAGATTTTGGTACTTTGTCCTACATTGGAGAAGCAGGACTCATATTTGCAGAAACAAAAGTGTTAATATTAGAAAATTCTACTACTACATTCACCTCACTAGTACACTTTAAAGCTTAGTTTAATTTATTGACTTCAGAGTTCTACTTCTGTGGGACATCTGAACTCAGGGTGAGCAAATCTCTTCTGGAAACTGACATGGGTGATGCTTTGCAAGTGAAACTATGTAAGTTCTTCTAAATGTGACCCAACTGGTATTCTATAAAAGCTTTTATATAGTGAGAAATGATTCTGCATACCAGGCGTTGTTCTATATGCTAAGATATAAGGAAATATAAGACATGAATCTCGAGTTAAGGAGTTTGCAGTTTAGTAAGGGAAATAGTCAAGTAAATGGAACATTTCAATATAGACACTTATTTTTATATATGAAAAGATTGGACACCAGAGAAAATATGGGCTTACATAAGTTCATTTGTTCAGAATGGTTTGTATATACATACCTACAGTTACTGTGAGAGCTGTAAATGTTGATTGGACTGACCTTTACTCTTCTTGCTTTTTTTCCGTCCTATAAAAACTGTAAATATGGATGTTTGTATTTTGTACTTTCCTTTTCATTATAAGTAAATAAATAATAGAACAATGCTTCAGATACAATGCATATGCCATAGACCAATAAACTATTCAAAGGCCACATCTAAACTGGGAGAGCACAATCACTCATGATATGGGGATGATGAGTCAAGTTGACATTCTTTTTCTTTGTTGTGTTCTATTTCTTGTATTATTGAGTCCATGTAACCTGAATTTATTAAGCAGAAGAACACTCTTTATAATGGGCAGAGTAGATAATGATTTGCTACTAAGAGAGTAGAGAAAGGTGTTGTAGTTTAATCTGGAGAGTGTGTCTTGGAGGGGTGCTCTGTTGAAGGATAGTACACCGAAGCAGAGTTTTCAATGAAGACTATCAATAGTCCAGAGAAATTAAGGGACAAGAAATTCAAGGGCAAAAGTCTAGAGGTGTGGAATGGTATGTTACATCCAGAGGGAATATAGGCACATAAAAACCTCGCAGGATGAGGGTCAGGAGAGAGGGAAGGTGAGACGGAATGAGCAGAGGCTAGATCCCAGTGGATCTCTCTAGCTATAGCAGAACATCAGAGAGCACCCTCCAGTATCCCCCTAACCTTCTGATGGGACAACAGTGAAACTGCAGGGGTGAGCAGAGACAAGCCATAGAAGACCTCATCTGCCACATGAGGGTCAGTGTGTGTCCTTCCTATGGTGGTGGTGGGTCATCCTCCAACATGTGTTGTCCCTTATTCCTTTTGGTATTCCAATGCCCAGAGGGTTAGCTGGACATGTGGCTGTTCACTGAGGTGCTAAATTTTTTTGCTTTTCATTGAAACTAGGTATAGTGTGGATTGAATAAACAGCAAATTCTGTGAAGTGCCTACTTTACAGAGGGCCCTATTTTATGTCTTGAAATGCACAGAAAGCCC
>CM052892.1:40928741-40969277 GCA_028534135.1 Potos flavus | reverse complement strand
GGTGACTGTTACTGTATATTGTGTCCGTTCCTTTCTGGTTTGTTACTTTTAGGCTCTCTCTTTGCTTAGAGGACCCCTTTCGATATTTCCTGTAGGGCTGGTTTGGTGTTTGCAAATTCTTCTAATTTTTGTTTGTCCTGGAAGCTTTTTATCTCTCCTTCTATTTTCAATGACAGCCTAGCCAGATATAGTATTCTTGGCTGCATATTTTTCTCACTTAGTACTCTGAATATATAATGCCAGTCCTTTCTGTCCTGCTAGGCCTCTGTGATAGGTCTGCTGGCAATCTAATATTTCTACTGTTGTATGTTACAGACCTCTTGTCCTGAGCTGCTTTCAGAATTTTCTCTTTTCACTAAGACTTGTACGTTTTATTATTAGTTGATGGGTTGTTGACCTATTTTTATTGATTTTGAGGGGGTTCTCTGTGACTCCTGGATTTTGATGCTTGTTCCCTTCACCAAATTAGGGAAATCCTCTTACTATAATTTGTTCCAAAATTCCTTCTGCCTCCCTCTCTCTTCTTCTGGGATCCCAATTATTCTAATATTGTTTCATCTTATGATATCACTTATCTCTTGAATTCTCTCCTCATGGCCCAGTAGTTGTTTGTCTCTCTTTTTCTCAGCTTCTTTATTCTTCATCATTTGGTCTTCTACATCACTAATTCTCTCTTCTGCCTCATTTATCCTAGCGTTAAGAGCCTCCATTTTTGATTGCACCTCATTAATAGCTTTTTTTTATTTCAACTTGGTTAGATTTTAGTTCTTTTATTTCTCCAGAAAGGGATTATCTAATATCTTCCCTGCTTTTCTCGAGCCCAGCTAGCACCTTGATAATTGTCATTCTGAACTCTAGTTCTGACATATTACTAATGTCCATATTGATTAGGTCCCTAGCTGTTGGTACTGCCTCTTATTTTTTTTTTCGTGGTGAGTTTTTCCACCTTGTAATTTTATCCAGATAAGAATTGATGAGTGAGAGAACAAAATACTAAAAGGGTAGCAATGACCCCAGAAAAATGCACACTAACCAAATCAGAAGAGACTCGAAACTGGGGGAAAAGAAAGGGGAGAAAAAAAAAATATATATACATTAGACTGGTGAATAGAACAGAGCCACACACTGGACTTTGGGTGTATTTTGGTCGGTTAGAAGAAACTACCTCCCAAAATTTTAAAGAATGAAAAACTTATATATATACAAAAATAAGGGTAAACATCATGTAGGAATGGAATATGAATATAAAGATGAAGATTAAAAAAGATTCTAAGAAAGGAATTGATAAGATGAGAAGTTGGTTGAAAAAAGAAAAAAAAATAGAAAGACTGTGATCAGGCTGGAGACTAGAACAAAGCCATGTGGTAGATTTAGGGTATATTTTGATCTATTAGAAGAAATTATATCCCAGATTTTAAAGAAAAAATCCCTCTATGTATACAAAAAATAAGGTTAAATACATTGAAGGGATAAAATATGACTATAACAATGAAAATTAAAAAAGATTTTTAAAAAATTTTGATAAGATAAAGTAGTTAAAGAATATTAAAATAGGAAAGAGGAAAGATTAAAAAAATAAAATAAGAAAAAAGAAAATTTAAAAAATTTAACTTTGAAAGACTAAAGGATCATCTGAAAAAAGCTATGAATTCTGTGTGTTGCTTTCCCCTAGCTCTGGAGTTCCACAGTTCTCATTGATCTGTGAACTTGGTCTTGGCAGATGTTTTTGTTAATCTTCTGGGGCAGGGGCCTCTTGCCATGATTCTCAAATGTCTTTGCTCGAGGCGGAATTGCACCGCCCTTGCCAGGGGCCAGGCTAAGTAATGCTTGGGTTTGCTCTCGGGAGCTTTTGTTCCCTGAACGCTTTTTGTACAGCTTTCGAGGGTGGGAATGAAAATGGCAGCCACCCAATATCTGGCCCTGTAGGAGCTGAGAGCTCAGGGCCCCAATCCTCAGTGCACCCTAAGAGAAAAGCAGTCAATCCCTCCTGTCTCCCTGGTCTCTGGCTGCACTCCTTGCTTACCCAGCCTGTAACCGAGTGTTTCTGTTTCTGGTGCATGGCCCCCTTTGGAGTCTCCGAACCCAGCAGATTCCTACAGCATGCTCCCGCGCTGTTCTTCCCGGATGAGGAAGGAGGGGATCTCTCCGGATCTGCCACTTGTGTGGTCCCTGCTCGAAGAGCAGTGGCCCGACTATGCCTCAGATCACCGTTTAAATTAAGCCTGAGCTGAGAGCCCACTCCTTGGCTCCGTCTCTGCAGCTGGTTTCCCCACTCCGGTACCTGGGAGCTCTGCCACACTCAGACACCCCTGGTCTTTTTGTGTCCCTGTGGGTCCTGAATCCACACTGTCCCCACAAAGACTCCACCCCCTGCTTAGCCTCTGGAGTGATGTCCCTCAGTGGAGCAGACGTCTAAAAGTCCTGATTTTGTGCTCTGTTGCTCTCTCACTTGCCAGGAGCCGGCCCCTCCCCCCACGGTCTAGCTTCTCGCCGCTTTGGATTCACTTCTCCACACGTCCTACCTTCCAGAAAGTGGTTGATTTTCTGTTCCTAGAATTGCTGCTCTTCTTTTCTATCTCCTGTTGAGTTTGTAGGTTTTCAGAATGGTTTGATAACTATCTAGCTGAACTCCTGGGACCTGATGATATTTCGGTCTCCTACTCCTCTGCCATCTTGCTCCTCCTCCCCAGAAATTGGGTTTTCATTCCACTAGCCTATTTTTCTCTTTTAGCCCTTCTTTTCCTCTTTCTTTCCTTCATTCAACCCTCTTTCCCTTCCTCTCTCTTTCCTCCCTTCTTTCATTCCTTCTTCAAGGGATACCGTTTAAAAGGACAAAATGAGGGGCACCTGGGTGGCTTAGCTGGTTAAGCCTTGGACTCTTGGTTTTAGCTCAGGTCTTGATCTCAGGGGCTCAGCACAGAATCTGCTTGAGTTTCTTTCCCCTCACCCCTTTGTTACTCCCCCTGCTCATGCTCTCTCTCTAAAATAAATAAAGTCTTGGAAGAATAAATAAATATATAAGTAAAAGACAAAACGAACAGATGGAATGTTTAAACCACTAATATTCCCCATCCTAATCAATGGGCTATCTGGAGTTACCTCTTATATATTCACTAATAAAGCTCACTTTATGAGACTACATCATAAATGTTTCCAAGGAAATACTATCTTGTTCTACTATTTCTTTTTAATTACTTATTTAGTATTTAAGGTTCAAAGAATTGAACAAAGGGATATATATTTAGTGTTTCTCACTGTATACATCATCAGTGACCCTTTAAGCATTTTTTTTTTCATGGTCAAGAACATTGGTTTCTGTACATAATGCATTCGCCATTCGTATATTAAAACTGGATGCTTTTAAAGTTCCACTATCTTTATCATTTTCCGAATATGTGTGTAAGCTCCCTGTAGTAGTTGGATTTACTTAAACATACCTCTAATTAATCATTTATGTTCCCGGGCTTAGTGAAGATTGTTCCTTTTGGCAGTTCTGTTTCAACCAGAAATTTATAAATGAAGAGACTGGATGAGTTTGAGTGGCTTTGCTTCCTCCCACCATGAAAGGAAGCTTGCTATGCCGGCTTTTGCCACACAGGGGCATTACCTACCTTCTCTTTTGTGTTAGTCCTCTACAGCAAGAGAATAAACCCCTAGAAACTTGTTTTTCATTACCTTTAAAAGGAAAATATATATATTAATACACAAAAAACCCCTCAGAGCTGTGGCTACTTACAAGTTATACGTGATTTTTAAGCTAGAGAAATATTTTCCTGAGTAGATTATCATAGGCCAGCATAATCCTTTACATCTTCTCAAGACAAAAGCAATTATTTCTTTTCAAGCCATATCAAATCTCCTTATGTAAAATACTTCGATATTTTAAGAAAAGCTATGACCCTTATTTCAGTAGAATTCTGGGCTGAATGGGACTTGAGGAAACAGTGCATCTCATTGGTGGCAACTGCCATCCGAAAGAGAACATGAGGCTCTCATCAGAGAATAGTTGCACTAGAAATGTGTTTTGAAAATGTGGTCTCTATTCCCTGCTGCTCCCTGTCCCCCTCTTCTTCCCGTGCCCCCACCCCCATTGCTGGTGCATATGCTTTTGCTGCTTCCTGAACACACATAACATCAGGTTTCAGAAAGAGGAGAGAAACCAGGAAGAACTAGAAAGAACAAAACCCTAATAAGATCCTGTGTTTGTATAATACTCCCAGTACAAGTGGCACACGCTTGATTCCTCATATCTAATACAATGTAATGGAGATGATTATCCAGTCCAGTTTGAGTCTGAATCTAAATATGATCCTAATTAAGATCGTGATCACAAGATTCACACACACACAATACTTTCGAGCAGAGCCTAATTAAAATAGCACTAAAGAGACAGTTTTCTGACATTTCCTTTTAGAAAAAAAGCATCAACACAGCTGCAGAGAGTTGTTCTCTAGAAGTTCCTGTAAAAAGGAACAGAAATACAATGGCCCCCATGCAGTGGCTAAGCCACAAGCTCAAATTAAAATGGGTAAGTGTCTTCTTCTCCCCGCATTCCTATGGGTTAATTGCACCTTGGTGTTCTCATTGCCCTTCAGCCACTGGGCGAATGAACAGTTGATCACATATTCAATTTGGGTTTGGAAGAGCTGGTTAATTTCCTTACATGACCTCAAACTTAGTATTCCACTTCAGAGATATTAAAATATTTTCATGCCAATTGACACTGAAAATTTATGATAATTACAATTTCTTCTTGCTTCACTGCTTTTCTTCATCTTTTCTCTTTTTCAACAATTTCATTCCTACTTACCCTTCCACTGTTTGCCACCATTTCCCTTCTAAATACTTCTCACTGTGGTGTTCGACACCATTACTCAGCTCTTTGGGGAAGCTGCTGAACTTGCCCTAAGGCTGTGCCAATTCCCTCAGCACTTGTTAGGGCCACAGATAGGCTTAGTGCTGCTCGATCTGTGGTACTACTCTATGGGAATGTTTATCGGTGTAATCTTAGATGGATTTGGGAAAGTGTGAGAGCATTTATAGCACCCTGTTGGATTCTAGTTTGAGATCATGATGAACATAGAAGTTCTTTGGCGCTTAAGTGGGCTCGAAGTCTGTAGGCTGGATGATCAGATCTCTGGCACTCCCTGAGGATTCACAGATGACCAAAAGCATTTGAAGGATTTCATTCTCTAAACCAGATTAAAAAAAAAAAAAAAAAAAAAAAAAAGGAATTCTTTTCTACACTCTGGTTCCATCCCAGGAACTCTTGGATTTTATAGTGCCTGATTCTGGCACAGACTCCTCAGCTTTCAGCTTTTATCTTGTTTCTCCCATGTCTGATTCCCCCAGATTCATGTTGCAACTGTATTCACCAGACTGCTCCCAGATACAGGCTCAAAAAGACCTTAGTTTCCAAGCCCATCTGGATAGACATATTTATAGTTCTACCACACCCCCACCACCTTGGAATTAATTCATACACTCAAAATCTGGAAGCCAGTCTGCACAGCCAGGCTTCTGTGTTACTCTTCTAATTTCTTTTCCCACCAACAAACATTGGATATTGACTCCTAATTTTCAGTACTTCCCTCTCTCCCACATATCCCAGTAAAGGTCTTAGATGTATGATACAGTGTGAAGTGAAGCTTCTATCTAGGTCCCTTTTCCTGCCTAGTACTCTATAAACTCCACCCCGCCCCCACTTCAGTCCAGCTCAACCTCATCAAGGGATGGAAACCTGTACTGAGCTCTGAGTGATTGGAGGAGTTGGGACCATATTTTTCTTCCTCCCTTCTTTTTCTCTTCTGTCCTTGATAGAACTGATAGTATACTACTGTGAGAAAAGCTAATAGTGACTACCATTTACAGAATATTTACAATGTATCAGGAACTATGTACAAGCTACCTCATTTTCCCCCTTGTCCTCCACTAGACAGTGGAAGTTATTGAGAGAAGTCCTTGCATCTAGTAAGTCACAGAGCTGTAAGTTAACTTTAGTTCTCTTCCAAATCCCACATGCTTTGCACTCTGCAACACAGTCCTGGGACAAAGGGAGACGAAGCTGACAAGACCACAGTCTAGTTGAGTCAGGCATATGAGCATCTCACCATATGCAGTGCAACCTGAAATATACTCTAATGAAAGAGTAGATCCAAAGTGCACAAAATGCTTTAGGAGGCATATGAAGAAGAGAGAATTCTTGCTGGACCAGAGAGTGAGGGAGGGTGCTGTCATTGTGGTAAGTTCTGAGAAGTTTTATTTGGGCTGGCCTTTGAACAGGGAGATGAAATTCATGAAGTGGAGAATGGAGCCAATATTTAGGGTTGTTTGTACATTTGTATGTTTTTGTTTTTCTGTATCTTATTGTCATTCTTCTTAAAGACCTTTTCAGTCCCCTTTTAGATAAGAAGTTTCTTTCCCTTCCCATTTATGACCCCTTATTTTTCCTCTTTATTCTATGCCACTGTGTTAACCTAATGTTTCAGACCTAAAACTACTTAGTTTATAACACCGAGTTATCAGAGAAATGGAATAAGATAATTATTTTGCACTTCAGTTTTTCTTTCCTTTTGTGTGAATGTTCTGTGACACTGACAAAGAATAGTATATATTCTAATTAGGTATATTGGAAGAGACACATAACAAAGGTAAAATTCAGATGGCATGCATGGAAAATTAGACAAAATTTTCAAAGAATGAAAACTATTCTAGTTGCAAATCTCTTGTGATAAACTATTAATCTGGATGAGGTGTCCTGAATTATGAAAAATTATACTGGAATTTTGGAGGGGCTAAAAAAGAAACATGATTGAAGTCAATGAGGTTGGAAAAAAAAGATGGAGTATGATAGCAAGTATTATTAAGGTTATTTTTAAAAAGAGATTATTAAACTGACAAAATATAAACTATATACTTATTGGGGAAGAGTCTCCAAGTATATTTCTGAGAGTCAACATCTGAAGTATATATATATGCTTTCTGTTTCATTGTCTTAAATGAAATACTTTTACATGGATATTATTAGATATCTCACTGAAGGCAGGGCCCATGGTTGAAAAAGTGTGAGATTCACCGGGTTAAATAAAATTAAACAGGTTTCTTCAGTTACTCTGAGGCTTTTTTAAAGCTTTGTATTGTCTAATGAACTTTATGATTGTCCAAGAAGCAGAAATAGTTTGTAATATGTTTGACCCGAACATATTTGTAACTCAAAACCTGTGTGTGTGTGTTTGTGTGTGTGTGTAATGTCATGTACAGCTAATACTCCTCGGTGTCTCACTTTAGGAAATGCCAATTTAAAGAAAAATAATGCAAAATAGAGTTGAAAATAGAAACTCTTTGATGAATTATATTGTTCAAAATAAGAAAATATTGAAAGGAGATTGATAAAGCTTGTATAGCCTCTAAATCTAACTCATCATTCTAACTATATTGTAGAATCTCTTCTTCCTCCTCAGTGAAGCCTGCCATGATTATGTCAGCCTATGCCAATATCTCAAACTTCTGAATTTCTGTAGTTCAAATGATTAATCTGGGCACTTAGCATATGTTGTATATTTACTTATTTTTCCACGTGTACATTTCATCTTGCCAGTTAGAATATGAGATCTTATGAAACAGAAGCTTTGTCATGGGTTGATAATAATAATTTGTATTGATTTTTAGGTCAATCACAAATTTGAATATCCTATTCCATCAAATCATGTGTCAGACAATGTATTCCATTTGATGTCTCAGAACATCAAATTTAAATTCATTTCCTAGGGGAAATGTGTATAAGGCACTGTACTAGATGTGTGTACACTAGAAATGTCATTTCATATACACATTTTGAAACTTAAACTTCTAGTACAGTGCCTTATACAAATTGAGACTTCAGTAATTATCTGCTAATTATAATTTAAACATGGTGGTAAGTACTTCCTGGTTTCAGGAAGGAAAATAAGAAGGAACTAGAGTAGAATTTAGCCATTGAAACCAAATCGTATTAAGCTATCTATACCCATAAGATGCAAACCCAAATGTTAATAGTGATGATCACTTTTGTTCAATTTTTTGTGGGGGTAAATTTATTGTTTTAAAATTTCTATATTTTCTCTGTGAACATGGCTCACATTTCTAATCAGCACAAAAATAAAAGTATTTCATTTCTTTAATCATTAAAATTATACTTATCTAGTGCTTTCTAAGTGCCAGACATTATGCTTGACCCTGGTGATTCCTCAGAAATCAGGATAGAAATGGAGTTCTTGGCTTCATGAAACATATACTTTAGTGTGGAAAACTAATGTTAAAGAATAATTATTTAATTAAAATTGATACGAATGCTGCATGGTTCTGTCAAATCATATATATGAGATATCAAGCGTAGCTTCCCCTAGGAAATGATTTTTAAATTATGCTCTAATGATGGCTCGAATTTAGCTGAGCTGACACTTGAGGAGCATCTTCAAGATCTAGAGTTAGAAAGAAAATATTGTATTCAAGAAGCTGATAGAAAACCGCAGTGTATGAAGTCCACCAGACAGTGTCAGAAGAGAAGCCTGAAGAGACTGACAGGGGCCTAATCCCATAGGTCTGGCGAAGAACTTTTTCCTTGATTTTTAGAGCAATAGAATGAAATTGAAAGATTTTTTTTTTTTTTGACTAGTGTGTATCTTAGGTTTTAATTTTAAAAAGCTCACTCTGTTTATAATGGAGAATGGATATGGGATAGGCATAAAACAAAACAAAATAAACCAAAAAACACCAAAGTGCATAAAAGAGAAGACAAATTAGGATGATATTGAATAATCTAGGTAAGAAATTCACTAAAGTGAAGCCTTCACATCTGAACACCAACACCAACAGCTTCCACAGATGATTTGAAGCCCTCTGTATGCTCTTTGGGAATTCCATGTTCTGGTGTCAAGCCCGGCTGGGGTGACACTAGCTCAGGTGGTTAACAGCATGGGACCTGGAGTCAGATTATTTGGTTTCAAATCCTATTTCCACCAGAACACTTGGGCTGCCTTGGGGAATTTATTTAACTTATTTTGGCCTTAATATCCTCTTCAGTAAAATAAGAATAGTAACAACAGTAATACTTACTTGGGGTTATTGACAGGATTAAATGAGTTAATATATGTAAAGTACTTAGAACAGAGTTTGTCACAGAGTCAATGCTATATAAATATTTTCTCTTATTATAATTATAGACACATTAAAAACATTTAGAGGAGAATGTGTGGATTTGGTGATTAATTAGATGGGGTGGGGGGTAGGATGGTTTTGTGGAGAAAGATTCAGAGGTAACTGCTAAGACTGTGTTAAGAAAGTAAGTGCATGATGCACCTGTTTGCAGACTAATGGAGACTGGAGGAGGAACAGGTTTGGGGATCAAGCTCATGAATTCATTTTGGCATATGTTGGGTATGAAGTGCCTGTAAGACATCCAGGGGGATAAATTGAGGAGGCAGTGGAATATATATGGTTACATTTTTGTTTAGAAGTGGAGCCTTGATTGGAGATATACCACCAGAGAATAGATTGTAATTTAAGCCACGAGATTATAAAAGAAATGAGAGAGAGAGATTGAGAATAACTATAGAGGGAGAAAATAAATTGGCCTGGGATTTAGCCCCAAGAGTTTTAACAAGAAATGGGATGATATCTTTAGGAGCAATGTAGATGGTGACACAATTAGTATGGATTTATTTTTAGAGGTACTTTGTAGAGCTTTAAATTCTTTGTTATTATTTAAAAACATTTTATAGGGAAATGTCTTAAAATATATTGGTACATGATTTAATTTCTATTCCATGGCCACCTATGATTTGAAATGTACAGTTACCTTTCCACAGATCTGGTACCAATACATCTAATGGAGATCATGACTCTGAATACAGGCACAACAAACTGCTCCAAGGTGGCTAGCCTGTAGACTCAGCTAATTGTAGGTGGGACAAATAACTTCTGTAACTACCCATTTAATACCCATCAAGGGTATTCTGAATGCTTTTTCTAAACAATTGTTATGCCCTAAAGTTTAAATGAATTGTTGCTACATTACAATCTTTCCTAGTCCATACCTTTCTCAACTACTGATTATATTGAGAAGGTTGTGTTAGCTAATAATAATTTAAGTTTATATATTGTGGTAACTTTCTCCTGAAAATCTCAAAGCCCTGTACACGATTTGCCTCAATTAGCACTTGTAACTATTCCTCTCATTCTATTCTCTGACTTTCAGATGCTTGTTATTCTCTTCCCAACTGCAATTTCCTTATGAATCCCTTTGCCTTGAAATTTTCCAAGACTGCTTAACAGGAGTGCCATATTTAGCTTCTAAATGTGTCTAATTCTCCTATACAAGATTGTTCTCTTTTCACTTGGCGTCAAGGGATTGACTCAAAATAACTATTCTTTTGTTACAAAGAAAGAGGAGCAGAACCAAAGAAATTAACTAAAATGGAGGCTTCACAATCAATTTAAAACGAAAAGTCATAAAATGTCTGAACACCAGCAGCTTCCAAGGATGGCAGTTTGGAGGCCCTCTATTTGCTCTTGGGGAACTCCATTTGGAAAAACTGATTTGATTTATGATGTCACATTGGGTGAGAGGGGAGGGGGTTAAGTACTAGCTTCAAATTTAGATTGGAGTCATAGCGATTGAAGCTATTGTAAGGCTTATTTTTAGCATACACTCTTGTATAGCTTTCTTCTTTGGTACCCTATATCATCAATGCAACATTTATCATATACTTTGTTTTTTTATACACTTGTTTTATTTCCCTTATTAGTTTAAAAATATCCTCTTTTAAGACAACTTGCATTTGTTTGTTTCTCTAATAGCCTGATATAGCCTTTTAAAAAATACCAAATGCATAAATATTAATTATGGAGCAGCAAAACTTTGTTTTGCTTTCAAAATCAGAACTAACCAAGTAATCTTAACAAAGAGATCTAGAAAAGGCACCAACATAGCTGTTCCTCTAGGCATGCCTTTTTAAGCAGGTTGAAAGTAACTATTTACTTACCACTCCTCTCCCTTTGACAAAGGGACTCTTGAAATTGCAATATGAATAATTATTTGGAATGTTTCTCTTCTGGCATTGATAGGCTAATACTGCTGATAATAAACATAAAATGGGTAGTATTTACTGAAAGTTTACTATAGCTTAGAGTATGGATCATAGTAGGAACTCAATAAATATTTGCTGAAAGAATAAATATACAAGGCAGTATATTAAGCACTTTGTAGACTTGATCTCATTTAAGCCTCAATAAATTTGCAAAAAAAAAAAATACAATTTCATACCCATTTCTCACATTAGGAAAATAAAGCTCAGAGAGGTTAGGTGTATTGCCCAAGGTTACACTGTTAGTGACAGAGATGTCTCCATGAGCTATCTGGAATGACTTCACAAAATCATAGAATCTGGTTAAATCTTACATAAAGGCAGAGTACTTCCAAGCTGCAAGTGCCTTCTCAGTCATAGATCCAGAGAAATTAATAAGAATCTTGTGCTCCATCTTACTCTAATCTTATCCTAGTTGTTTGGGAAGCAAACCAGGTGACTTATTGTTTCACTTGCAATGGGAACAAGATCAAGTACGAAGGGAGAAAATGAGAGAAGAAACTGAAGCTGTAGAATAAAAGCAAACTGAGAACATGCTAGGCAGTGTAATATATCTCTCCATTCCACTTTATCTACAACAAAAATATTAAAGAACCTGTCAGCTAAGTCATGAAAATTATTTCCATCACGATTAACCTGTAGATCTGTCCAATTCTTTTCTTTGTTTAAGTTATAAGCCACATGCTGTGACCCAAGGCAGCTAGAGGGTTTATTACATTTTCCTTTGTCCCTGTTTAAGTAAATATGCTAGTTCTTCCAAAGAAGTACTTGACTTGTTATTCTGGCCTAATCTTTTAGGCTATTATTCTCCAAAAAGATCTGGGATTTTCTAAGAGGGATTTTCTGCTCTTTTGTTTGTTTGAAGTTTCTGGATATCTCTTGATATTGCTTAAATTCTTAAAAGCACATGCTTTATATGTGTGCGTGATCTTAACATTTCATCTATATTTAGTTGAATATTTGTCATTGTGTTACTAGACTTTTATAAAATACTCCACTGAACACTTGATTCTTCCAACTAATTGATAATCCATAATTGAAAGAATTTGATGAAAAATAATTACTGGATTACTGGACAGTCATTAGTTTTTTCCCAATTAACAAAAAGAGAGGACACCTTCATCCCCCCGCTGGACAAAGTCAAGTAACAAGTTTCCTAACTTAAAAAAAAAAAAGAGAGAAAAAATTGGAGCCACAGAGATACCAGATTATTTTAATTTTAGCTGAAAAAATACAGTACAGTGATACTATATATTCTCAATTTATAATTCATGATTATTGGTTATGACTATTACTATTAATTACATTAAAGAACCTTTGAAAGTAGGAAGTCTTACAGGTCATTTATTACAACTTTTTAATTTTATAGGTAAAGAAATTATTAAAGGCAAATGCTAATAATTACATAGATAATAATGGGTAAAATAAGCTTTGAAGTTGTGAAGATGACTGATATTCCTTAGACTATTAAATTTTTACATATTATACACATGTTACATTATTAGTAATTTGGTTGGGAAAATAACGGCATAATTTGGAATTTCTGTATGAAATCCTCCTATGGTAGGAGAGGTCTCTTGGTAAATGAGATATCATCTTCTTGTGGCCAACAGGAAACTTTTAACTATGGAGTTACCCAAGTAGTATGGCTGTGAATCAAATAAGAAGAGAGAAAATTACATAAAACAGGATTACTTTAAGGATGTTGTAGTCTAGTGGAGAGATCCTCAAGTGAATCAACAAAGACAGGGGCCAGAAGGTAAGTATTGTAGAACATTATTCTCTAGATATGAGCAAGATTTCCTTGAGAAGGCAAAGCTGAAAGTAAGTTCTGAAGTACAAGCAGGAGTTTGCTCAATGAAAGAAATAGGAAATGGTATTTATAGCAGAAGGAATAGACCACATAAAGACAAAGGAATATAAAACACTTTTGTGAAATTCTAAGTAGTCTGTATGACCCTGTGCACTGTTAATTTATTTAACAAATATTTTTTGAATATCTGGCAAATGCTGGATATATTTTAGGCTAAGATATAGCTATGTTCAAGACACAGGACATTTCCTGTTTACACTTTAGTGTAAAGAGGCTCGCAGTGAACTGATATGATATGTTAGGTGGTAATACAATGAAAAAAAAAAGGCGGAGAAAGGGGGATAGAAAGAACCAAGGCATGGAGGGAGTGCGTGAATTGCTATGTCAAATACAGTGGTCAGGAAGGCCTCTTAGATAAAGTGACTGTATCTGAGAGTAAATACCTGAAAGAAAGAAGGATGATAGCAGATATTTGGTAAGGACCGCCCTGGTCCAGGGAAGAACAAGTACAATGACTCAGAGACAAAAGCATACTTAGTGGGTTTGAGTAACAGCAAGGAAGCCACAGCGTCCAGAGCTGAACGACAGAAGAGGTGATGAGTGAGATGCTGCATGAATGACAAGGAGGATAGTAAAGCGCGAGGTGCAGGGGAGAGCAGTGGAGCCAGGCCACACAGTGTCACACAATCAGTTGTAAGGATTTATGCTTTTACTCTGAGTGACATGAGGTGTATCAGAAGGTTTTAAGCAAAGGAGCATTGTAATATGAATTATGTTTTAAATGATTGTCCTGGCTGCCATGGGGGCAGAGTGGGACCAAAGAGTCCAGGTGAGAGGCTTTTCAGTAATCCAGAAGAGTGATTATGGTGTGTTGGACCGCCTACCGTCTATTAGGTGGTAGCAATGGAGGTATCAAGAAGTGGTTGGATTCTGGATATGTTTTGAAGATAGAGCCAACAGGATTTCCTGATAGACTGGACACAGAGAGTGAGAAAAAAAAAAAAAAGAGTCAAGAGTGATCCTATTATTTTGGTTTGAGCAATTGGAAAGATGATGAGGCTGTTTACTGGAATGATAAGGACAGGTGCAAGCAGGAAGAGGTGGTGCATAGAAACCAGGCATATTGGAGCACCTGGGTGGCTCAGTGGATTAAGCCTCTGTCTTTGGCTTAGGTCATGATCTCAGGGTCCTGGGATGGAGCCCCGCACTGGGCTCTCTGCTCAGCAGGGAGCCTGCTTCCCCACCCCCTCTGCCTGCCTCTCTGCCTACTTGTAATCTCTGTCAAATAAATAAAATCTTAAAAAAAAAAAAAAGAAACCAGGCATTTGGTTTGGAAGATGCTATTTTTGAGATGACTATTAGGGATTCAAGTGAAAATTAAGTTACCACTTAGTATTTGAGTCTGAAGTTTAGGGGAGACTTCAAGGCTAGATATTTAAATTTAGAATTCGTTAGCCTATAGATGGTATTTATGTCTATGGTGCATATTCATGTGGAAAGCAGTATGGAATCACATGCTATGCAGCCAGATTGGCTCTGAACATAGTCTGTGCAACCTTGAGCAATTAACTTAGCTGTGCTTTAGTTTCTTCCTCTAAAAAATAGAAATGATAACAGTTATAATTTTGTTGGGAAGTTTAGTTATCACTTATAAAGCACTTTAAAAAAGCAGTGTCTGGCACACAGAATAAATGCTCAAAAATATTAGCTGCGTTATATGTGGGCGTTATGGCATAAAATGAATATATTGGGGCAATATTTTTAATATTAAAATGATTTATATTTAATTTCTTCTAAATAATAGGATCTTACACCTTCTCCATGCTATGTATTAAGAACATGATGCCCAAAACAAATGAATCTTTGTTGAACTCTGAGATTTAAAGCTGATTTTCTTGAGTTCTTAGCAATACCATGGCCTTGTTAATGAAGCTTTGGTGAAAGAGAAAAGGGATTTTTGCATTCAAACTTCTCTTTATGAATTAAAAATAAAATTCTAGGAGGCCCAAAAATGGAGTCATCTACAGTGCCAGCTAGATGTAAGGGGAAGACCTAGTCAACAGGGAAGGTGGCTGAATGCCTTGGGAGTAATCATCTGGCCTTGTTCGTGCCAAGATCATGGCTGCTGATTTATACCAGCTATAGACACTCTAGCAGATATTTGAGGGACAGAAATCAATGCCCAAATACTAGACTAAATGGAGCAGCAAAGGTGAACAATTCCAGGATCAAACACACCTATTCATCCCTTCCATGATGGTATATCTTCTCCCTTCTTCCAAGTCCATTTTGGATTATGAAGTATAAATTATCTTACTATTTCCATGGCAGAGACTGATTTAAACTTGATTGCACTAATTTGTTAAGTCTAAGTTGTTTTTCTTTTATATCAGTGGGAAGGGAGGCAAGTGATGCTTTTATTGAAAATAAGGGAAATTTGATATATTATAATTTAGTGTGTGTGTGTGTATGTGTGTGTGTATTCACTTCACTAGACAAGACAAAGAGAGTAAGAAGAAAGTATCCAAAGATGATTTTGGACCATTTTTTGAACCATTAAAGATAAGCCATTTGAAAAAGATATCTATATCTCAAATTGCAGCATGAGGGAAAAACAAGAAAGAAATTGATGTTAGAGATAAGGAGGTCAATAGAAGTTATCATAGGTAACAATTTAAAAAAAATTCTGACAGTAATAGAATCTCTGATATTTGAGTGATGTATGTTTATCTAGAGGAAATACTTCATTTTCTTGCCCACCCTACCAGTCTAGTGCTTGAAGAAGATGTTAACAGAAGTAGTGTGCTTAATTTATGGGGAGTATGTTTGCAGGGAGATTCTACTTCTCTTCCTCTTTTCTGTTTCCTGGAAAATCAGTAATGACTGGAGCTTGGCAACCATCTTATACTATGAGATGTCCTTAGTGGAAGGAAACCATGTACATCTGAGCAGCAAGATAGGACAAATGCTAGATGCCTTACATTCTGGAATATTCTAACATCCCTTGATGACTACCTCTACACTTTTTGAAGAACTTCTATGCTATTTTAGCTGCTCTTGAGGTGTTTTTTTTTTTCTCTGTTCTTTATAGCCAAGAATAATATAAATATTTATTAGGGAACATTTAAAAAACACAAAGAAATATGTAAAATAAAATGTAAACCATGCATAATTTCACCATAAAGAAGTTTTTATAGTTATTCTTACTGGTTTTTTTTTTTTACTTTATTTCAGTCTTTTCTCCTGAACTTTTACAAAATTTGTGTTTTCAACCCTCCACTTTAATCATTGATATAGCTTTTTTTTTTTCTTTCCTTGTAAAAGTGAAGTGGTCATCATTAATGCTGCTTACTGAGTATTACCAGTGTTTTTGCCTTCATGGTAGGATTGTATCTCTTTGCACACTGATTGGTGGGCCTACATGTTCATTCTGGCCAATAACTGTGAGCGAGAGTAATTTGTGCTGTTTTGGGGCCCAACCATTATATTGTCAATTTGAGATTGACAAATCTTTTAGAGCTTTCTTTACTTTTTGCCATGGAAACTTATAATGTCCCAGCTAGTTATAGCTTTGTCAGTCTACATTACAAAGTGAGCAGAGTCTCCATTTTAACCTTGGTGGACAAGTAGCGGGGATAAGAAATAAAAAAAAAAAGATAACTTTAAGCCACTGAAATCTTTTATTTGTTATTCAGCATAAACTAGCTATGCCAATAGGATGAATGATAATCAATAATACTGGTATATTGGAGTTCTCAAAAAAAATATAACCCTGAACGAATAGGATTGAAATAGATGTAGATAAGATATAGATGAGAGGAGATTTATTATAGGAATTAGCTCATGTGATTATAGAGTCCAAGAAGTCACAGGCTCGACCTTCCGCAATCTAGAGAACCAGGACAACTTGTGGTATAATTCAGTCCAAATCCAAAGGCCTGAGAACCAGGGTAGCTGATGGAGAGAAGGGAAACCTTAAGATGCAATTAATTTTAGTCCAAAGGCCTAGATCCAGGAGCATCAATGTTTAAGGACAGTAGATGATGGATGCCTCAGCTCAAGCAAAGAGAGCTGATTCCCCCTTCCTCTGCCTTTTTGTTTTATTCAAGCCCTCAGTGAATTGAATGATGCCCATCTACATTGGTGAAAGAGATGTTCAAATGCTAATCTCTTTTGAAGATACCCTCACAGACATACCCAGAAATAATGTTTACCAGCTATTTGGGCATCCCTTAGGTCAGTCAGGTTGACACAAGGAATTAGCCATCACAATGTGTGAAGTGCTATTTGGTATAAATTCTGAAATCCTCACAGGCATTATTTCACACAACTTGCCTCTTTGCTGCATTCTAGCTCGCACTGTGGTCCCTCAGTTGTACCATGTGGCTTCCTATAGTATTGCTCTCAAGCACACTGTTGACTCAGTCTGGAACATTTGCCCTTCCTCTCCCCTACTAGGTATGTCTTTGAGCCTTGAAATTTAAATTTGATTTTAAATTTAAATATTTACTTATCAAACCTTTCTCTGAACTCTAAGTTCTGGCTGCCTTCAACAGTCTCTCTGGATACCTATCCATGCTTCTTCTGATTAGTTGTTACTACTATGGTAATTAAATTATTCATTATGCAGTTAAGTGTTTAACTCTTTATCTTGCACTAAAATATAAACTTTATGAAAGCAGTAATTGTATGTTTTGCTTACTACTTTATCCCTGATATTTAGAACAGAAAGTGAACACTAGAGTTTAAAACAAAAGCATTGTTCCTCAAAGCCAAGATTACTAAGCATTTTCCTTTTTAGAGAGCCTTTGTCTCTTCTTTTCCTTTCTTTTGAATTTCTAAATTATAGTATCTTTTTTAATTTGGAGTTACGTTGCCTTTTAAGAATAGCCGAATTTATTCAGTTTGGAATAAATAAGAATGATGTGTTAGGGAAAGAGGATATTAAAAACAAGTTTCATATTTACCTGAACAAAAATGATAATAAACGTGATAGTAGTTCTGTAATATCAGTTTTATTGGTAGATACTGAGAATGGGATATTGTTGATTTTGGAAACCAAGGATGGTTTGCTTTCCAAAGAGTAACCAATAAACTTTTAAGTAAATGAAAATCTGAATCACATATATAGTATTGATCTATCAGATGAAAGAACACTTTATTATTTTAGATGTTCTGTAGACACAATCCAAATCTTATGAGAAGCATCTCATTTTTGCAAACCACAACCTGAATTTTAAACTGTGAATGCCACAAAGATAGAGTGGCCAGAGAAGTTGTTTTAGTTTTCTAAGTTTCTTTTAGATTTGATAAGTGGTTTCCTGTGCTTACAGGTTTTTTTTGTTTTTGTTTTTGTTTGTTTTGTTTTTTTAAATTACATTTTTAGCTTCAGGGCAGATGACAATAACTTAACTGGTGTTACCTACCAAGTGACTTCTACTTTCATCTCTTTGGCCAAGACAGTGTCAAATATTTCTGTCTAGCTCCAAGGGTAGCATGGAGGTTAATGTTTTTAATTGAATACTTTGCCATACAGAATAAAACTGAAGTTGTGAATTAAGAAGGAGGGAGAAAATGGTTATTGGGCAAGCAATTATCTGTGTTTGCTGTGATATCTTTTAATAATCAATGATAATTTTTAATAACTAATAGCAAACAATTATAGTACTTGTCAGAAATGCTTTATTGTTTATTAAACCATTCAGGCTGCATAGCAGATTAATGAAGAAGGAATTATTATTGACCCCTTTTACGGATGAGGAAGCTAGACTGACAGAATGATTAAGTAACTTGCTTCATGTCACAGTGTTATAGGTGCTACAGTCATGCCAGGTTTTGAATCTAGCAGCCTGGTTCCAGATTTTGATCTTAATTATTCTACTAAAAATGTTTAAAGATATGTGAATACATGTCTTAAAGCCCATGCAGGTACATTTGTATGTTTTAAGGCTAAATATTAAGCCTTAGCTAATATTGAGAGTGCAAAGCTCATTGGAAAAAGCCATTGTATGTTTTTATTTAATTTTAACTTCTTTTTAAAAAGAATTAATTATTTAATTAACTAACTAATTTAGAATGGAGTTAGGGGGAGAGGAAGAGAGAATCCCAAGCAGAAGCCGTGCTCAGCACAGAGCCTAACACAGGCTCAAGCTCATGACCTTGAGATCATGACCTGAGCTGAAATCAAGAGTTAGATGCTTAACCGACTGAGCCACCCAGGAGCCCCTAATTTTAACTTTTCTAAAATCTCTTTTAAACTCTTTTAAAGAATAAAATTTTCAGTGAAATGTCTAATAGAATTAAAGCGCACATGGACTGGAATAGAATAGGTGCTACACAAGATGCAGTATGGAAATACAAGATGGATGCCATGAAAGCACGTCTTTCTCTTACCCCATCCTCAGAGTCTCTAGTCTCCCTTCCCAGAGGCAGTTACTCTCCTATCAGAGACTGTTGTTATCCACCAGTATCCGAAGTTGCTTTCTTCCTTTCGGTAACTGACCATCTAAATTTTACCAGGCCCCATGGAAGCTTGATTCAGCACTACTCTTTCTAGCCTTCCTAGCTTGTAACTGCACGTGGACATTCGACTAAACCCCTTCCAATGGGAAATTAGTAATGTGATGTGATATGTGTGAATTCCAAATTATGTTTTTTAAAAAGGAACATGATTTACTTTCTTTTTTCTCTCTCTCCATGGACTATAATGTGACTGAAGTGGTGGCGATCCACCTCAGTTATGCAGAATAAATGGAATTGTCCCTGGTTTAAAGCAGAATTTACCCATCTGCTCTCTACAGCTCAACTCTGGACTGTTATCGAAGAGAGAAATGAATTTTTCCTCTGTTTGAGTTAATGCACAGACTAAATTGCTGTAACAATAGATCACCGAAATAAAAATAGCTTTTCTTTGTCTTAATTCCTAAAGTTATTTCTCAGTTCATTTGACAAAGACTAGTGATATTATATAAATACATGTTTTAGCTTCATAAATATCTTCAAATTTTGCCTTAAATTTCCAGCAGGATACTCCATTGATCAAATTTCTCACATGTCAACACTCTTCATCAAGAGGTTTATTTTAACATGTTCTTTTCTTAAAGATAACATATGAAGAAGCAAAAATTAATAAATTTGATTTTGCTTTTCTGGATGAAAGTTTGCCTTTAACATTTTTAGAGTTGGGTGTTATAATGTGGACTCTTCATATGGATTGAGCACTGCTTTTTAAATCTTTGTACATGGTACAGTCTAAGGTTCTTGTATTTTCTAAGTAAAGAGAGTGAACCAGTTTTGCGGGTGTGTGTGTGTGTGTGTGTGTGTGTGTGTGTGTGTATGACTTTTTGTAGATGCTTTAAGTGACCAAGACCAGACAAATGATTCCTGCACTGAGAACTCTTTTTTCCTTTTAATCAGTTTTATGAATATAGTTCTGGAGATTATTTTTTAGTTCAAATCAGTCTCAAAACAGCAAATTGACAAAGTTCAAATTGGTTAGATTCACATTTGTTACAGAGCTCATATCCAAGCCCGTTGATCCCATCTTCTTTTATTTCCTGCCTTTCTCTGATGAGAGAATTCAGGCATTTACTCTCTCATCTCTGAGATTCTGCATAAATTCCATGGGAAAGTAGGAGGAATTAAAAGACATGGATCAAAATATGTTCAATGTCTTTTTATACACCATTTTATTTCTTTCATCTTTATTTCCTGAAACTTTTCATTACATGAGTTAGTGTTTGTTTTTGTAGTGGTTGCAATTGCTCTTCATATATAGCCAAACACCTTGTAGAAAAGAAAAATGTGGTTCAAGGTCAGTGCAGGATTATAAAGACTCATTAGAGAAACCATAAGGAAAATAAGAATCTAAAGGCACATGGCTGTTCCATCCTAGGGCAGAAGATGAACATCTCTTTTTGTTTCTTCTTAAGTACGGTGGGTTTTTTGTTGTTTATAATGTACTAAAATTGGTTGGCAAGGCTGGTAGAGAAAGTAAAATTCAACTCTTTTTTTTTCACTTTTCTATGAGTTCATATTTAGGAGGGGGTAAAATATGTATATTTGATGGGCATAAGAGTGAATATTAATATTGCAAAGTTCCAGAATGTGATGTATAGAACTGCATCCTTTTTCACATCCACTGATACTGTTGGTAACAGAATATATAAAGTTGAGGGAGGGAAGTCAGTTTCATTGAAGCTTCTAAAGCAGATGTCAGTCCCAAATTTTGAAGAGTTATTGTAAACATGTTTAAGAAAGGACATTTTTTAAATTAACATATAATGTGTTATTTGTTTCAGGGGTACAGGTCTGTGATTCGTCAGTCTTAACACAATTCACAGCACTCCCCATAGCACATACCCTCCCCAATGTCCACCACCCAGCCGCCCCATTCCTCCCACCTGCCTCCCCTCCAGCAACCTTCAGTTTGTTTCCTGAGATTGAGTCTCTTGTGGTTTCTCTCCCTCTCTGGTTTTATCTTGTTTCATTTTTTAAAAAGATCTCAACAGTCTCTCTTCATATATTTTAACTTCAAGTATGAAAATTTCTGGATGAGCTTTTAAGTTTTCTTAATGACTTTTTTCCCTCTTGTTACTATGGAGGGGCTGTGAACCTATTATTTATGAATTTAGCCACCACCTGGTTTGCATGAAAGTCAGGAGGCTGACATCTTTACCCAGAGGTTTAATTTTACAGAGTAGGGAGTTGTTGACTTGACACTTTCACTATCTCTGCCATCTGCCCTGCTCTGCCTCCCTACCCTGTGGTCACTGTCACCACTGTCCACCATGCCTCCAGCACTTCTTAGAGATTTTAAGTGAGTTTTAAGAGAGCCATTTGCTTATAACTCAAAAATTAGCAATAGTGTTCTGTAGGAGTGAACATTTTAAAGTAGTGCTCTATAGTTTTGGTGTTTTAAAATAATCTTCTATAGATTTGTCAGTATTTATCTCTTAGCAATATTGATATACATTCATTTCTCTCCCCCCATCTCCCCCACCATACCCTCAGCTCTTGCATACTATTCCCTTCGCTTCTGTAATTTATCTGTCCTACATCTGTAACTATAGTGCCTTCATTTCTCAGTATATCTCAAGAGGGATTCTATTGGCAGTTTGGGTGAGCAATGCTTTATTTAAGTGAAGAATATTGCTTCTCGATTTTTGACATTTAGGAACCCCAGCTCCCACTTACTAAATGCTATAGCACACCAGTAGCCATTGTGAAAAGAAAAACATCTCCTCACATTTTTAATAACTTCAGGGAGGAAGTACCATCCCTTGTTGAGAATCATTGGTAGGCTGTAGCTCCACAAGGTCACTGATGGGGTATGTGTATTTCTGCTAATCAATTATTAATGTCTACTCTGTGGCTAGCACTGTGCTGGATTTGGAAACATGTACAAGTTGTGACATGCATGTAAGACAATTAATGAATAAGCTGAAGCTCCAAATTTATTCACACCCTAATTCTCACATGGAATAAATATATAGGTTCTTCATATTTCCTGCAATTGTTCTGATTGTGTTTTAAGAGCTATAATCCACTGGGTAACAGAGAAAGAATGTTAGTCTCATTGTCTGATCTCACTGTAATGCAACAGTGTCCAATTGTCTTTCTGTGTAACCCAGACTCTTCTTCAGACTTTCAAATTTGCTCCATTGCTAGGAAGTGCTTGGATATATAGTGAGAGGGAGGGAGGCTGATGGCTTCCTCACTGGCAGCATAGAAAATAGAACCCTTCTATCATCCTCTTGTTTTTTAGATACTCATGTGATTTGCTCCTGGGACTGATGCCTGTTGCACTGAAACTGATTGTTTCTAGTTGTCTGGATAAACATATGGTTTTTCTCATAGAGCCCAGGCTCTGGTACCGTTGGTCTTTGAGCTTGAAGCTTCTGTTCTCTGAGTCCAGGGTGTTTTCTTGAAACTTCCTGTCTTGAGGCCCCTGAGTAGTACAGTTGGTTAAGCATTTGACTCTTGATTTCAGCTCAGGTTGGGATCTTGGGGTACTGAGATCAAGCCCCGTGTAGGGCTCTATGCTTAGTTCGGAGTCTGCTTGTGATTCTCTCTCCCTCTCCCTTTGCCCCTCCCCCGGTGTTCTCTCTCTCAACTAAATAAATAAATCTTAAAAAAGAAAAGAAAAGAAAAGAAAAGTTCCTGTCTTTTCTCCACATATGCAAAGACTTGTTTTCTTACACATAGGCTATTGAAAACCAGGACTGTTTCAGCTTTACCTTTCTACCTGCCTTGTAATACTATCTCAGCTCTGATGTCTGGGTGCTGAATTGGAAATGTCAGCGTGTAGACTTCTAGAGGCTTACTCCCTCCTTGCTATGGTGCCATCACCTGAATGTCCTTACCCACCACTGTACTTGTCTTGGAATTTCTAAATTTTATCCCTCTCCCACATCTTACTCGCAAATTCTCTGGGACTGCAAAAGGTTAGAATTTTCTTCCTTCTTATCACTCTCTGGACTACCCTTATATAAACTGAGAAGTGTGCCAAACATCTGTTTCAGTCATACCAGGATTTCAAACATATTTTTTGTTGTAAAATCCTATTTTAAGCAAAGACAGCTGAATATTAACTATTTCTTTCTATTTTTGTTCCTCTTACTAATTTTAATAAACACATACCTGAACAGATGGGCTACCTTTGGCTTTCAGGGGAGAAACTTGTATTAAGGAAATGCATATATATGCAAATGTACATATGGAAACATATATAGAGAAAAACACACTGATTTATTTTTTTACTATTAACACTATGTGTGTAGATAATTGTGTATACAGTGAACAAGATCAGGTGAGATCTGCTAGTGTTATCTGTGGGTGCTATGGAACATGTGGAAATTAAATTAAATCTGACACATAGTATAGTGTGAATGTAAATAAAGAGGAGAGAGGTGGCACAGTGAGGGCTGTGCATGTATACTGAGTTTTTCTAACAATATGATACAATTTTAAACCATATGAAGAATGACTATTTATATAAAAATATATAATGGCACAACACTATTATAGGGACTCATTTTATTCTCTTTCCAAAAGGCCACAGAACATCTCCACAAATATGTAAAAATAAGAAAGACAAGATGTAAAACTAAGGAATACCTGTGCTCCTGGTAGTAGTAATTTTACTATTGTTTAAAATGCATTCTTTTTTCTAAGGAACAGAGGCTTTGTTGTCTGCTAGTGCTTACCACGGGAAGTGTGGAAGTAGGTGCCAAAAGGTTTGCAAGCTTTTTTTAAAAGGGAGAGAAAGTTAAAACCGGAAAAAAAAATCTCCAGATAACTTGCTTTTCCCCTTTACAAACTGGAAAAAGACCATCATTATTCAGTTTTAAGAGGAGAAAGTCTCTCTAGAGCTCATGAAAGACTAGGGTTTCTGGAGACTAGATGGAAAGTCATCACACACTGCAAAGTCTCTTCTCAATTATTGCTTATTTTAAATTTAACAACTTTGTTTTTTTTTTCTTTTCACTTAATTTTGTACTAATCCTGTTGAATAATGTTTATTTATAGCTTTTGATTTAGATGTGAAATTGTGATTCAGGAAATAGGATTTTTCTCAAGAATTTTCTACACATATGTTTCTTATGTATCTGCTTGTAATGTAAAGTAATACATATTTTCAGAACTGTTTCCATATCCCAAATTTTCCCTCATTAACTCATAAAGTTTAGGTGGACCATTTTAAGAAGATGTGATAGACAGAATAATTAAAGGTAATTTGGTTCATTAAGTACCAATAGAGTTGATACATATTTTTAAAAAGAAAAAACATGTAATAAGAAATCTATAGCTTTATTAGTCTTGACCATTATTTCTTAATCTTGGGCACTAGAGAGTATTTACAGTCATGCCAGAGGGCTAACACTAAGCACAATTAAAGGGCTTTTTTTCCTTTATAACATTATCAAAATTAGAATGCAATCTGTTAATTATCAATTGTTGACGAAATGAATTCTGTTTTGAGTATTCATGGTATTTCTCTTGTTGGTACTTTATTATTGCTTCTAGGATTTCATTCCCATTTTTTTTCTTTTAGATTTTAGATCTAGACTTCCTTTTCCTAAGCATTTGTTTAACTTTTATCCATGTTTACTGAACTGATTTAACTAAGTCCGCATAGCTTTTAAGAGTCTCCTTTCTCTTTTCAGATGGTTATTTCCTTAGTGCTATTTCTTGCTTTTTCAGTCCTTTGATTCTCATTGGAATCACGCTTAATCTACCCTCCTCACCCCTAGCTTTCCTGGTAAACTATCTCCAGTTTCTTAGAGATAAAATAAATCATAGGATCATATTAATTGCCAAACATTTACCTCTGGATAAATGACATAATGATACTTTTAAGACTCAGATTTGCCAAATGTTCAATGTAAAATTATCAACCAGTTGGAAAGGAAATCATCTTTAGAGAGTTCTCTACACATTCCTGTCCATTATTTACAGAGTCCAATAATGTTTTACTTAAATGTGTGCATTGTATTAATGCATTAGTAAAAACTAAGTAAAAACATCAATTCTCATGAGATAGAAAGATAGAATGGCACAATAATAAAACAGAAAGGAAATACAATGACCTGGATGTCTAAATGCTTGCCTCCCATCAGAATCAATGATCATTTCCCAGAATTAATTTCTTTCTAATTGTTTCTTCTAACGTATTAAATTGGCATTGTCTTGGTCTTCCACACACAGCTTGGAAATGGCCAACCATCACAATTCCAATAAACTTCAATTTCAGTGTTCTATACTGAGCAGTAAGGTCCTAATATGATCTACCATGACTCACCAATTAATGGGGGACAGATGAAGGTGTTTTAGTGTGGCTCTGACTTGGATTTTCTTTAATGCAAAAATACTACCAAACACTGAACACACATTCGCACGTGCACACACACACAGCTCATCTTTCCCAGGTTCACAACTTAATTTTTGGACTTAAGGAAATACTGAGAGTTAAACCATTACCTAACATACTTAGTTTTAAGTACTAACAGACAAACAGATAAATTGATTTGCCCAACCAAAAAAGACAAAAACAAAAACAAAAACAAAAACCTATGTAGGTAGGTGCTGTGAAATGTGTAAGCCTGATGATTCACAGACATGTACCCTGGGGCTATTAATACATTATGTGTTAATAAAAACAACAACAACAACAACAACACAAAACCTTTGTAGGAGTGTAGGAACTAAGACTCAGGTTCTGATTCCAATTCTGTTATCAATTATTCCAGCATGTAATTTAGCTAAGTATGTTACATCATCTCCTTTGGTCTCTTTTTACATGTTTAAAATGAGTTTGCATTAGATAATTTCTATGTTATTTACATCTCCAATTCTGTAAAACATGTTATAAAACATTTGAGGGAATTTTTATGAAATATATTCTTTTTTGGAGAAAGGTGCATGTTTCAGTTTTTATTTCATACTCCAGTTTAGTATTCATATTAATGAAATAATTTTATACTCAGGAAAATATGTCTACTAGCTAGTAGCAGGGATGCAGCAATCCTGGGCGTAAGACCAGTGAAGTCATGGCTACATTTAATATCATTTTATAAAATTAGTTGGAAGTGTAGACAAATTAGAAATCTATTTCAGCATTTCAGGTAAAAGTAATAGAAGGCACAGACTAGGGCGGTAGCTATTGACACAAGTAGGAAGGGAGGGATGTGAAAATATGTGAAAAAGATTCACTAATTTCTTTTTTAAGCCACAAGTGTGTACTTTAGTAGGAATTGATATTTAAAGAGAAGTACATTTCTGGTTTAAAGTTATTAACGTATCTGATGATATGTTGAACAAAAACCAGTGTGCTGATATTTAAGTTCTTTTGAGTATTGATTTAAGTTTATGTAGAAATCACTATCAGATTTCTTGCAGTTCTTATAATTATCACTGTTACTCTATTTTTCTATGAGATGTTTCCCTTCCCTTGGGACATTTTGAAAATTTGTTGGGAGGATATTCATTGTTCTCATAATTGGAGGTGGCACTACTGGCATTTAATGGGTGGCACTAGGGATGCCAGTGCCGTGAATGCTCAAGAGATGTATGATAAATTGTGTTCTTTCCTTCACAACTTTTGAATATTCCACACGATGTTAATGTACATGAAACATCTGTTTATAATTTTTGAGCTGAGAAACAAACTCCATTCTATATATAAATGTAAAACAATTTTGCATAGTTTAAACATAAGTGATTTTCTAGGAATTCTGGTATTGTGAAAACTGGAGAAGGCTGTACTATATTTTGTTCCTTACCTAGAGTTACTCATCGTTTTAGAAAAGCATGTTATTCTACAGTGCTGCTCATGATATTATGACACACCTGAGTCAGTCTGCATCTGTAATTGTCACATTCCCAGTAGTTCTACACGTTATACATATATGTGTAGGCATTCTACTAGTGTAGCCCAAATGTTTATTTTGAAATACAGAATATTTTTAAATATATTACTTCATATCACAATTATATTGCTTTTTAAAAAAGTTATGTGTGTAGATAGATTGTATTTTTAAGAATTCCATTTTAGGAGAATAAAAGTTAAGTTAAATACTTCTTATGTAAAGGGACATTGAGTCATTGAGTCTGATAGAGTTGAGAACCACAGCCTTAAGGTATAGAAAAAGTTCATAGCATTTTAATGGTGAAAGAAAAATTAGAATTCAGCCTACCTAGTAGATAGAGCACAACGTAGCTAGTGGATAGACCACTTCAGGGTTTGAACACTTGAGTTCTAATGTCAGTTTTGACATGAGCCAGATTACTTCTGCAAATTGTAGTTTGCTTATATATAAATTTTAAAAGTTAGGGTGACTTACAGTGGAGGGAAATAAACTTTTTCTGGGTTGTTGCTCTTTTCTTAAAAAAAGACTTTATTTATTTGAGAGAGACAGAGAATCCATCCATGAGCTGGGGGAAGGGGCAGGCAAAGAAGGAGAAGCGGACTCGGGAGTCCAACAGGGGCTGAATCCCAGAACCCTGGGAACATGACCTGAGCCGGTGGCAGGTGCTTAAATAACTGAGCCCCCCAGGGCGCCCCTGTGTTGCTCTTAAACCAAGATAAGTAGCTAGAAAATATAGGGAAATGGAATGTTAATTAGCACGTGGATGAATCCTCAAATAATTAGAGCTGTGCAAAAATGGAATTGACATACATTTAAGGTGCATCAAGCTATGTCTGGTTACCCATTTGCTGTACCTGGTATGTTGGGAGGAAAAGACATTCAATAAAAGCGTCTCAATCAGAGATGCACATCAAAGTCATTAACGGAGCTTTTACAGATCAGAGACCATGGATACAGTGGCATTTCTAGAGTTACAGGTATAATTCTGGTACCCACTCAGATGAAAAACAAAGAGTTAGTTTACCTCTAGTATTTTCTCCAGTAAAAAATTTTTTTTCTTACTACTGTGTAGAGAGTTATCTCCAAACTTAGAGAACTTATTTTAGAGAGAGATTAGAAACAAATAACTCACCAAGTGGTATTTAGTTCATATATCTCATGCAAGTGCCAGATGTAGTAGAATCTTAGAAGATTGAGAATGATTTTAGAAGACTGGAAGATTTAGAATGTTTTTCTAGTCTGGGTTAAAAGTCAGAATTCACTGATACAGCCAAGAATTCAAAAGCAATGATGAAGTTTATGGAGTTCCATTATTCCACCTTGCTCTTCAGTTTCTCCATTTATTCTATAAACTGGTCTTTCAGATAATCGTAGCCATCCCTGATCAGCTCAGCTCACAACGAAGCCACTCTCCATAATTCTGTGGTACCAAGTCTCTGAAGCTGTTGCTTACTCTTTATTAAACAGGTCCTAGTCTTATTTTAGGTTTTTATTCATGGATTACTAGCTTGTGGGTACCATTAAGGTCACATTAACAATATTACTTGAATCTTATTAGCCCCTGTTTGTGTAATAATAGCTCAGTCCCCATTTCCAGAGCTCCATGTTCTTCCAATACTTTGGGGGGGGGGGTCCCTGGGGCATGACACACATTCTGCAAAGTGAGTCTGAGCCATTGCTTACTCCTGAACTACTTTTCCCTCAACCATTTTTTCCCCTCAACCATTAATCCCCGTTGCTTACTTTGGCTCATTGTGCTGATACCATCTTCACATAGGACATTTACTGGGGTTGGAAGGAGGAGGCATACTTCAGTATCCTCTGGCAATTTGCTTTCTTTGGCTATACATCCTTTCTGTCAGACTTTACTGTGTACCAGAGTCCAGCCATGGATGTGACTGCTTCATTCATACAGGAGGCTCGTTAGCCTTCCTGGAAAACAAAGTGTGTGTGGGTAGAACAGTACTACTTAACATCACTCAGCAGATATATTCACATCTCAGTTCTGCCTTGAGCAGGGACTACCCTACTCTAGCCCATGTATATGATTTACCATGGTAACGTGGGTAAAAAAAATGAGTGGAAGAGTTAGAACAGTTGAATTTTAGACCAGATTTTGTGGCTAACTTTGAACCTTAAATAAATCTTTTTACTTATGTGACCTTAGTTTCTTCATCTGCAAAAAAAATCAAAGGCCTAAGGTAGATTATTTCTAAGTGCCCTTCCAGATCTAAGAGAACATCATTTTCAGATAAGCTCATTGACAGCAGAAAAATAATACTATTTTCCTCACTCTCCTCGTCCCTTGGTAGCGCAGTGTTTTGTGTATCTCAGGACTTTGTATGATAGGGTGATCAAAGTTCCGAATGCTGAGTCCAGAGACTTCAGTTTGAGTTCCAGTCCTGTTCCCAAGGAATTCTGTAGTACAGACAAATTATTCACTTAATTGTTTTACCTGTAAGAGAATGCTCTTGAAGGTGCTTTACAATTGTGAAGGGAAAATGGTTAAGCTATTGGCTATATTATTTATATGACAGTATGAGAAGCTATCTCTTGAATTTTTTTGTTTGTTTCTGTTTAGCTTCTTACATTGTCGAAGGATATCTCCAGAGGAGATTTGCTCAGGTATCAAATCTCCGCTATTTATCATCAGTATAAAATCTTCTTTCACTGAGTGGGAGAAGGACAATTTTAAATTCTATATGAATTATGTTTACTTAGCAAGGCTTTACCTTTTTTTTTTTTTCCCCCCTGGTTGTTTTCCCCATGTCTCTCTATGATGCACTCAGGGGGCTTGCATTAAGCTTATGATGCCTGGCATGATTGATTGTGTTTCCAGTGGTTGGACACTTTGCTGGGAGCCGTGGTTATGTCTTGGAAAATCACACTAATCGAATTTGAAGACACTGATGTGCATTCTCAAGTAAGAGCCTGGCTCTTGGGGATTTCATCTAGGTCAGGCCTTATAAATTAAGTGATGATTTTTTTCCTTAAGTCAGTAAATAAAATTCATCAGTAGCCTCACATTGCCTTCACACTTCTGCAGCTCAGCCAACCTATGAGTCAAGCAGCATTTTTATCCACTTTAAAGCTAATGTTTTGTGGTAGTTGGCAATCCATTTATTAAAGGCAGAAGACGGGAACACAGAGTAATTTGAGAACAATTTCTGAGATCACTGAAAAACTAGAGAAAAATAATCTTTAAATGCATACCTTAGAAATTGTTGGGGAACTTATGTTTGCTATAATTTCTTTAGTACAGAAAATAATGTCAAATTTCTAAAAGCCTCAGGTCAAAAGCAGTTTTAAAATGGCAAAATGATGTTGTCTTTTAAATTTTATTTATTTATTCATCCACATATTTGAAAATAGTTATCAAACATCTACTCTGTGCCAGGCATAGGAATTACATGGTATACTAGGAAACTCTTAGACGCTGAAGCCAGCAGACCCATATCTGAATTCTGTTTGCCACTTACTAGGTAAGTGATAACACATAAAGAAAATAACCTTTAAAGCCTCAGAGTTCTTGTTTGTTTGGGTTGAGTTTTTTTTTGTTTTTTGTTTTTCTCTTCAATAGGGGAAAACAAAGCACATACTGAAAGTCAGTCCACAGGAAGGGTAACAATAGTAGGGTAAGAAGTTGATGTCTTCATGTATGCCTCCTTCATGGTATTATTGGGACAATTTTTAAGAACTATGACAATTAAACATATGGTGCCTGGATTATTATAGGTGCTTGATATGTTAGTCATTGTCACTAGTGAGAGATAAATCTGAAAAATGTAGATTGTTCTCAGACCGCAGAAGATACTGAATGCTGTGGGACTGCTATATTATTAATTGCTGTTTATTAGTACAGGGCCTAACTCAGCACTTGTGGGTACTTAATCATTTCTTTGTAACAAATGACAATGAATAAATAGGCAATAAAAACTTAAAGTTATTGAAGATAAAAGAAATCTGTTGAGGATGCTTTAGACAGAGATTTTGCATTAGCTAGAATGTTGGTCTAGGTCATCTTTATGGGAAGGAAAAAATATTTGCAGCCAGAGAATAGGGACAGATACCACTCGAGTGTAAAGTGTGGTTTATTGGGGAAGAAGACATAAGCAAAGAGCCAGCAAGACTCCCATTCCAGAGAGGAGTGCTTGGCCGAAGTATAGCTAGATACCCAGTGGATCCTGCTGTAGGAGAGGACCCCTATTCCCATCCTGATTTACACTTCTGTGGAGAAGCCAAGGGAGGGGGCAGAGAACACCTGATCCACTCTGTAATAAAGGGAGGTTTCTAGTCAGGAAAAGTTGAACTTCGAGCTTTGGGAACTCATACAATTGTCTAGGTTAGTGTGCATACTATCACCAGTATTAATGAGAGACCCCACAGAAATAGAATGCTTCTTGACACCTAAGGGAGAGGGGAAGTCACAGGGATTGTCCAGTGAATAGAGAATTGCCTCTCTTCAATGTCATCCTTTGTGCTTTGAAACTACTACAGTGTCCTTGTTGCTGCCAGACCCAGGATTCTTGGCTTCAGAAGAAGCCTTAGGTTTGGTTTTTCTTAGTTGTTTTATTCATAATTGTGTGAAAAGCATTAATTACTGTAAAAAACTGCTGTTTAAGGGGGAATTCCTTAATGTAATCTGAGTTTAGATTCAGTTTAGGAAGGAATTCTTAGGAAGTCACAAAGGAAGAATGGACAGAGCCGAATGGATATTAAGAAGACATCTGCTGGAAGGCTGCTAATGTTGGTGATCCATATTTTGAAAAATGATGTCTATGTTAAGATAGAAAGAACAGATTGATGGATTTGCCTACGGCTGGGGTACCTGCCAATGTTAGGAGTATATAATAGTGACATGGAGGACAAAGGGTTAGGATTATACATAAGCTTATTGGGTTTGTCTTAGGCTTACCTTTCTTGCATTAGGCTATTTTCTTATTAGTTACTGCACTGAACTGGGGGGGGATTGGATGGATTGGACGCTAATGTGTTCCTCCTGCAGGTTGGATTTGTCCTGAGTCCTGGGAGCTACATTGTCAGTGAAAGCCCAAGGAGATCAGTGATATTTCTGCATTTCCACATAATAGATTCAGTATAATCTTGGACATAATTTGTTTCTCTTGGCTAACTAAAGCTAAGCAAAACCCAAATTTCTACTGTCAGACACTTTTTCTCTTAATTATAAGTACTTGTATGGAAAGTTAATTTGTGTGGGTTTAATTTATTTACATATATTTACATTTGGCTCATTAAAATGTTCCTTCTAAGAGTTGTTTGCAACTGTTTGAGCATTTTAAGTCCTTTTGGAAAATGAAAACATTCTTTTTGCCAAATAAGAATAAATTTAGAAACCCCAAAGTTTGGGTTGTAGTTTGACTAGCTTCTAAATATGGGAAAATATTTTATGCTGTCCACCAGTACATAGCCAACAAATAAAAACAGAGCACCAAATTGAGCAGTTAATCTCCTCTCTTTTCTCTGCATGTACCCCCACCATACCTTAATGAAATCGGTATACTCAAGATAAATGTACCACCACGACACAAAAACTTGCAAGAAAAAAAAAAAGACATAAATTTCAGTTTCATAATTGTGAAAATCTAGTCACTTGTCAAACATTTGTTAAACCTACTTTGTACAAGTCATGGTATTTGGTCTAAAGCACCCAGAATTTGTATGAAACATGATCCTTGCTCTCAGAAAATTTACTATCAACTAAAATTTTAAAGTTAGTTATTATGACTCTGATCCAAATCTATCATTCCCAGACCTTCCTATGTTATTTTTTCTCATCCTATCGTGATCTAATAGCAGTTGTTATTTATTGAGCCCTTCCTTATCCTTAGGCTGTGTACCTAGTGTTTATATGCACCAAAATCATATGGCCACCATTTATGGTAGATGTTATTATACCCGTTTAACAGATAGAAGAAAGAGATTTTGAGAACTTGATTAACTTTTCAAGGCCTGTCTGAATTGAAGCCATAACTACTATCATTGCCCTCTTTCAAGTAGTTGAATAAATTAATATATCCTTAGGAGTGAGGCATAGGTGACAGAGGATTGTAGAGGATAATTATTCATATCTTATCTAGAAAATAGTGTTCTTTTATTTAAAAAAAATCCACAGTGGGGAGCCCCAGCAAATCACACAGAAAATGATTCGTTAGTTAATAGAATGGAAACAGTGGGTTCATGAAACCCAGTATTTGGAGGAAAGGATAAAGTTTGACTGCTTTGTTTGCAATATCTCAATAAAAATATCCAGTCTGATACCACTGGATGATTTCATACTACATCCAAAGAGGTTTTAGCTGATTGAGTTAAATTAGTATTTTTTTTTTTATTCTGACCACTTGAAAATGGCCACTTAAGAAATCCAAATAATTAAAATAACTTTGCTTTTACCTAAGATCTCATATAAATAAACCACCGCATTGGCTCACTGAAGAGTGAACATTATGATCTGGAAAAATAAAACTCAATTCTGTTAAACTCATTATCTACCTTTTGCCAGAAACAGGATTGGGCAGAGAAGCTGATTGTTTTCACCCACATTGTTGGATTCTGGATCAAGGATGATTTAGGCTTTAGAAGAGATCTCCAAACACAGAATTTGAAATAGGCCCTAGGGAATGAGAAAAAGCTGTCACTTTCCACTAGGATGAGAGAAATAGTGTTAGGCGACATTGTTCTTTAAGAGACTCAAATAATTTTGGCTGCCCCAAAGGGTTTTAGTCTTTGTAGTTTCATCCATTTCCCTTCCTAGTAATGATATTTATTGAAATAAATGCATCATCCTATGTCCAAGGAATATCTGTAGTCTGCAGTTGTGTTGATATTTCTTTGATTTCACTGGAGTTTCCCATTATATTTTAAACTTTTGTGTATAGTATTGTAGAAGAAAAACAGATTACATGTCAGTCTCAGTCTGTGACTATTCCAGAAGGAATTAACTCTAACATTGTTGAGTTACTAAAAAAAAAGTTTCTTTAATAATAAAGCAAACAGATACCTGCCTGGTTAACATGCATTAGTAGTACAGAGTCATTCTATCACTTAACCATTTTATTTTGTTTTTTTAAGAGAGGTATGATCAAAATTTCAAATGCAACTTTACTTATTTCAGTAAAAACTAGAAAAGTGGAATCTCTTCAGAAATTAAGACCTTCCATTAACATTGACTTGAATCATACTATCTCCCAGCAGTAATAAGAAACATGTATCATTTTACCATATATACAACAAAACAAATTATTTACTACAGCACATACTATATGGAAATGTTTCTTTCTTTATCAATCAGAATCTTAGTAGTTAAATAACAAAATAACAAAGTATTCACATTACTTTTCCATTATGGATATGTAGGATATTCTGTCATTGTAATCATCCAGGGATCCAGACAGATGGAGTAGTTACCTTCTTAAAATTGCTGATCCCCATGCCAGGATGAAAAAAGAGAGCTCTAAAAGGTCTTGCAGTAGTGACTAAATTCTTGAGAGTAAGAGTAAATTCTAAAGTAGATTTTAAGCAGTTCTAGTCTCTCTCTCTCTCTCTTTTTTTGAAGATTTTATTTATTTGAGAGAGAGTGAGAGAAAGAGAGATCATGAGCCAGGAGGAAGGGTAGAGGGAGAAGCAGACTTCCTGCTGAGCAGGGAGCTGGATGCAGGGCTGGATCCCAGGACCCTTGGATCATGACCTGAGCCAAAGACAGACACTTAACTGACTGAGCCACCCAGGTGTCCAGTTTTAGTCTCTTTTAAGGACAAACTGATGGTCTTTTTTTTTTTCTTTTTTCTTTTTTTCCTCCCTTCCTCCCTTTCTCCCTTTCTTCTTTCCTTCCTCTCTCTCTCTCTCCAAACTATCCCACTCAGAAATGTGTTTAGCTTTTTTCTGTTTGATTCCAGTAAGAAACATGTGCCAATAACCAACCCATGGTTCTCTTTGTAGTATCTGTTTACTTTTCTTTCTCAACTAAACTGTAGGAATCTTGAGCCTATGAGATTTTGGTGGAGAAGCACATTTTTGTCATCTTTTCCAGAGGGCATTTTGTAGAACTGCCAGAATTTTTAAAATACAATCTTAATTCATTCAACCTGTTAATTCATTTAGACCATTAAAAAATGTCTGCAATGACCAGACTCTTGGTTTGAACCTTGCCACAGGCTGAGATTTGACTGGTCTTGTCATCCAACATGTTTTATAAAGTTTCATTTACTTTTACAGCAACTTTTACAGTTGCTTTTCCCAATGTCACAAACATCTGATTTTGGACCTGTCCTAATCTTTTTCATTCCTGCTTGCAAACTGGTCATTTTTTTCTTATTATTTTTGTAACACTCTTCAAATGCTGCCAATAGTAGCTATCGCATCCTATTAATATTCAGCTTTTCCAATAAAGCTACAAGTTCATTGGGTACACTGTCTGCATTTCAAGTCACTATAAGTGATGTTTTTACTTAATGCTATAATTTTGGATAACATGAACTACCATCTTTCTACCCTTTGATATCACTCTTTCCACACCACCTAGTCATAATCAATGCCATTTTAGAGTTTATTAAAGTAGTGCTGTAGTAGGGGAAATTTTTTTTTATCAGTACTGAAGACTAAGGTATTATGCTCTAAGAATCAACTTCCAAATCTTAGTGCTTTAAACAGCAGAGAGTTCTCTCTCTCATAGTACATAATCATCATAAGTCAACGGGGGGACTTTTCCCATTTAGTGAAGAGGGTCACCAACTCAAACTCTGCTGATCTCTGTGAAAACTGAAGGAACAGCCAAAAACAAAACAAAACAAAACAAAACAACCCAAACTGCTCTTGAGGGCTACCAACCGTTATTTGCTGAGTCCAGGAAAGGCTTCTACTCACTGATGAGAATAAAAAAGCATCTGATCCCAGAGAAAATTTTATCACATGCTTAAAGAATGGAGAAAAGAAATCTTTGTAGAACATTCTAATGGCATTCACAGTCTTCTCTCATATCTTATATCCAGTCCCTTAGCAAATACTCTTGCATTTTATTTTTAAAAATATCCAAAATTTGACTATTTTTCATCTCTTCTTCACTATCATCCTGGAACTATATTATTTCAATAGCTTCCTGATCTTATCTTTGAAGCATTGTTATATAATTTCCCTGGCTAATGAAAATGGCTTCAATCTAATTGCATAAACTTTGAGTGTTTCTTAGATGCAAGGCATTATTTTATCTACTGGCAGGAAGATTATTGTTAGATAAAGGAGAGAAGAAGGCAAGGTATAAAAGATGAAGGAAAAAAGTCCTTAATCTCCAAGATTTTATAATTATATATAGAAAGTATATGGCTGAAGAGAAAACATAAAATCTAAAGGAACACTGGGGAGTTAATTATTAGGTATGTAATACGAAGCTGTGAATGAATTTCTAAGTTTAAAGAGATATTTTTCATTATTTTGCCCACCTTTCTTATTAAATAGGTGAAGAACTCAAGGTTCAAAGCATAAAGTTGTCATAAAGTTGATGGGTTCTGCTATGAGGTGTGCTGGGATGATGGTAATAGGCCAGTGGGAAGGGAAAAAAGTAAGGTCAAGGAGTGATCCGGTTGGGAAGAAATGACACAACTCCTAGTTTTGGTGTGGGAAATATCAGCAGAGAGATAGGGAATTGAGATAGGCTTGCTTCAGGCTAGAGACAATATACAAGGAAGTCAAATGTGGTAGAAAGGGCATGCCATGAGGAGATGCAGTTACCCATAAATCCTTGCAGGCAGCTGTGTGCTATTATTATGTCATAGTTGGTCAGTCCATAAGAGTGCCAACTTAGAGAACTAGGGGTATAGGCATGTATTTTGGTCTGTCTTATGGAATAAAGACAGGGCAGGGTAGGAGCAAGGCAGGGATTTAAAGCTTGAGTTAAGCTCACTAAGATTCCATAGTTATCAAGGCCTTTGAGCCTAGAACTCTCGGCTACCCTGGAAACCAAGCTTAGATGGAAAGGCCTCCAGTCCTGTCTGTTTCTGACAATCCTTAAGTACCAGCTGCCTGGGTCATAATTGGGCCAAGTCTGTAAGTTGAAGCAAGGAAATGAAGTTTTGGAAAGGCAGTGACCGACTCAGTGATTTGTCCCAGATTCTATGAAGAGATGGTGGGCTCAGAGCTTGATTGTCTGGCTATACTTCATCTTGGCATTTTCTATTATATAGCATACTTTTAAAAGACATTTAAAAGAGAGAGACAGCCGAAGCGGAGGAGAAGGCAAACTAGGAATGATTAATTTGCTTAACTCTTTCGTGATACTTTCAAATAGCCTAAATAGGAGAGAATGGAGTCCACAGGGGTTTCAGCATTTTGCTCCAGGCAGGTCACATCGCACAGATGCTGATTTGCTCAGGCACGGCCGGAGCCCGACTCTCTTGCCTGCCAAGACAGCACACCCACCTACTGTGCTGCCTCTCCCAATTTTAATTAAATGTACATATGTTCTTGTTTTGTTTTTGTCCTTTTTCTGTCTGAACTCATCATTTCCATGTTTGGGCCCTATTTATTATTCCGAAATGTCCTTAGAGTGGGATAGCTTTAGAACACTCCATTACGGGCTTTGGACTCAAATACATAGGTTTGATTTCAAACCCACTTGAGCAAAGTATTTAGGATTTTGGATCCGTTTTTCTCAAACAGAGATAATAATACTGTGAGGTACTGAGGAGTACCACAGAGAGGAGGGGCCTCTCATGTTTAGGGGGCAGGGGCACCTGGGCAACAGTTCAGTTTCCTTTTTCCATATCTTTATTCATAGAGAAGAAGGAGTGGTGCGTTTTCTCATTTTTGGTTGGAAAAAGAAAACTTAATCTGCAAAATCCTTTCCTGCCTTTTCTTAGGTTCGATTAGGTCTGTTCTTAGCGTGTAGATTTTCATCTGTTAACCAGGTCAAAATAAACTCCACAGTCTGTACTCCTGCAGTGAAGAAATGGGGGCGGGAGTGTCAAGGAGGAAACCGCAGATCAGTTACTGTGACCTAGCAAGGAACATGGATCCAGGGGGAAAAAAGTAGAAAGACTATCTTGTCCTTGGGCCCGAGCTGGACAATATGACCCCCCCACCAATCATTTTGTATTTGAATGTCTATTTGACTCCTGTACCTCAAAGTTGCAGAATGTAAAGGACAAAGGGCTGTCAAACTCCAACACACACCAACCCAAGGATTGGCTCTTAAAGACAAAGTTTATGCAAAGTGCCTAAATTATGGAATATGTGCTTTCCTCATTGTGTTTGCCTATAACTTCCTAAATAATGTTAGTGCTTTTGACGTTGGTTGAAAATTGCAAGGAAAAAGCAGAAATAGTGTATTAAAACCTTGATTAGATACCACCTCCTATGCCAATTCCTATTTAGATATTATCTCTGAAACATTTGCTTTTTCTTCTGTTGGGTAAGTAGGGCTGGTCATGACTGTCCCAGAGTAGTATAAGCTAACTAGTAAGCAAAAACTAGCTGGTGAACAGGAGCAATACTGATTCATGTATCCTCTAAGTAGACCTATGATTCTTAAATCTGGAATTGTACTAATTAAGGACTTGGGTTACAAATTAAAGAAAACAATACAAGCTAACTTTACAAAAGTGGAATTTTTTAGAAGGTTCTTGGAATATCTCAAGAAATTCAAGGAAAAGTTAGAGAACCAGACCTCAGGAAGGGAGGAGCACTGGGAACAGCAGAAGGAATAGGTGAATGTTGGTTCTAAACTCTGCCACCATGTACCTACTCTGCCCTCCAAGTCAGCTCACCAGTGTGAATTTGTCATAACTTGAATATCATGTATCTGGCACGAGTCAGTAGAGATGTAGTTATTGGCAGCTGGACCCTGTGGTGTACCTGTTGTTCAGACACCTCAAAAGTCATTGCCCATAGGTCTTTAAAAAGACAGAGATAATGTGAAAATAACCTGACAAGATCGTTAGGGAGGAAATTATTCATGCATTCTTTATGTGGCTCAATTTGTCTTGTATGAAGACAACCAGTGGCAAATTCCTCTTAATGCTTAGATTGAAAGAAAAATAATTTCTTCTCATTAAATGGATTGCTTTTCTGGTAGACAGTGAGAGCTATGTATCATATCTTGTATCTTTCTTTGCCTTTGTTTCTACAAGGCTCAGAAAGAAATCTGATTCTCTCCTTTTTTGTAGCTCTCCTGAATCAGAATTTTTGACGTTTCCCTACTGTTATTGTTTTCTGATGCTTGTTTTGTTTTTCTGGTGCTAAATGATGTTGCTGTTATTATCATCCTAGTTTAAAGCGTTTCAAATGTGTTTTGGAGCAGATGTCATTTAAACAAGTAGGAATCATTCAGAAAGCTCTGAGAAATTAATATACTGCAGGTACACTAAATTAATCAGTTATATTTATTTAACTTGATCTCTTTGTAACCTATATAAAGTCAACTAAATTTGAACACCAATCCTACCTGAGTGGCAAATTAGTAATAGAGAGCTCATGTGCTTAGAGGCCCACATATCATTGTATTTCCTCTGTTCTCTAGTCTCCCCTCCAGTCCCTTACATATTTTTTGGTTCTGTTAATGGAGCAGGCAATTGAATCTTAAATGTTATTCTCCATTTAGTTCTAAGGTTTGAAATGTAGTATGCTGGTCAACAGAATGAACTATATACTTAGTCTGATACAAATTCAACTCCTGGTTTTGATATTTGCTAGCTGTTCTTGGGTAGTTTGCCCACGTTGCAGTTTACATCCCTATAAATAGGAGATGATAATACTCACTTGATCAAGTAGTCATATAGATTCAAATAAAATCTTTCTTTTTTTTTTTTTTATTAACACATAATGTATTAATTGCCCCAGGGTACATGTCTGTGAATCACCAGGCTTACACGTTTCACAGCACTTACCATAGCACATACCCTCCCCAATGTCCATAACCCAGCCACCCTATCCCTACCCGCCCCTACCCCACAGCCACCCTTAGTTTGTTTCGTGAGTTTAGGAGTCTCTTATGGTTTGTCTCCTTCCCGATCCAATCTTTTTTTATTTCCCTTCCCCACCTGCCATGATCCCCCGCCCTGCCTCTCAAATTCTTCATATCAGAGAGATCATATGATAATTGTCTTTCTCTGATTGACTTATTTCGCTTAGCAAAATACCCTCTAGTTCCATCCACATCGTTGCAAATGGCAAGATTTCATTTCTCTTGATGGCTGCATAGTATTCCATTATATATATATATATA
>CM052892.1:40905060-40928241 GCA_028534135.1 Potos flavus | reverse complement strand
TTTATTTCTCCAGACAGGGATTCTCTGATATCTTCCATGCTTTTTTTGAGCCCAGCTAGCACCTTGATAATTGTCATTTTGAACTCTATTTCTGACATATTACTGATGTCCGTATTGATTAGGTCCCTGGCCGTTGGTACTGCCTCTTGTTCTTTTTTTTCGTGGTGAGTTTTTCCGCCTTGTCATTTTATCGAGATAAGAATAGATAAATGAGAAAACAAAATACTAAAAGTGTAGCAATGACCCCAGAAAAATTAGAAGGGAGCCAAAACCAGGGGTTGAAGAAAAAAGGGGGGAGGGGAGGAAAAAAAAAGAGAAAAAAGAAATAAAATAAAATAAAAAAGAGAAACAGAAAATAATATATATATATATATATAATTAGACTTGTGATTAGAACAGAGCCCCACACCTGATTTTGGGTGTTTTTGGTCTGTTAGAAGAAACTACTTCCCAAAATTTTAAAGTAAGAAAAAGTTATAAATATGCAAAAAAAAGGGTAAACACTATGAAGGGATGGAATATGAGTGTAAAATGAAAATTAAAAAAGATAAAAAAAAAAGGATTGATAAGAAGTTGGTTGAAAAAAGGGAAGGAAAAAAAAAAGAATAAAAGAGGAAAGAATGTGATCAGGCTGGAGACTAGATCCAAGCCGTGTGCTAGATTTAGGGTATATTTTGATCAATTTGAAGAAATGTATCCTAAAATTTTGAAGAAAAAAAAAACCTATATGTATACAAAAAAATAAGGTTAAATACAATGAGGGGATAAAATATGTAACAGTGAAAATTAGAAAAGATTTTTAAAAAGGTATTGATTAGATACTAGTTAAAAAACATTAGAATAAGAAAGAGGAAAAATAAAATAAAAAATACAATAAGAAAAAAATAAAATTTAAAAAATTTCACTTTGAAAGACTAAAGGATCATGGGGAAAAAAGCCATGCATTCTATGTGTTGCTTTTTCCTAACTCAGGAGTTCCGCAGTTCTCATTGATGGATGAACTTGGTCTTGGCTGGATATTCTTGCTGATCTGGGGGAGGGGCCTACTGTAGTGATTCTCAAATGTCTTTGCTGGAGGCAGAATTGCACCGCCCTTGCCAGTGGCCAGGCTAAGTAATCTGCTCGGGTTTGCTCTCGGGAGCTTTTGTTCCCTGAACACTTTCCGTACTGCTTTGGAGGAGGGGAATGAAAATGGCGGCCTCCCAGTCTCCAGCCTGTAGGAGCCGAGATCTCAGGGCCCCACTCCTCAGTGCGCCCTCAGAGAAAATCAGTCAATCCCTCCCATCTGCCTGGTCTCCGGCTGCACTCCGAGCTCACCTGGCCTGTGACTGTGCGTTTCTGTCTGTGGTGTTTGGCCCCGTTTGGAGTCTCCAAACCCAGCAGATTCCTGCCGTGTGCTCCTTCTGGAGGAGGAAGGAGGGGGTCTCTCCAGATCTGCCCCCCTTGTGGGGTCTCTGCTTGGAGAGCAGTGTCCTGACTGTGCCTCAGATCCCGGTTCAAGGTAAGCCTGAGCTGGTAGCTCACTGTTCGGCTCGGTCTCTGCCGTCGGCTTCCCTGTTCTGATACCTGGGAGCTCTACCACCCTCAGACACCCCCGGCCTTTCTGTGACCCCACAGGTCCTGAAACCACGCTGGCCCCACGAGGGCTCCACCCCCCGCTTAGTCTCTGGAGCGATGTCCCTCAGTGGAGCAGATTTCTAAAAGTTCCAATTTTGTGCTCCGCTGCTCTGCGGCTTGCCGGGAGCCAGCTCCTCCCCCCACAGTCTGTCTTCCCGTCGCTTTGGATTCACTTTTCTGCACGTCCTTCCTTCCGGCAAGTGGTCGATTTTCTGTTCCTAGAGTTGCTGTTCTTCTTCTCTTCTATCTCCTGCTAAGTTTGAAGGTGTTTAGAGTGGTTTGATAACTATCTAGCTGAACTTCTGGGATCAGACACTATCTCAGCCTCCTACTCCTCCACCATCTTGCCGGATCCCTCTCAAATAAAATCTTTCATATAACACTTAGCATGACCTAAATCAGGAGTTAAGTAACTGGTAACCATCATATTACCATGGTAGTGTTTTATGTACTTCTACTTAGAATTCCTTGCTGTGTGTTCCCATGGCACCTTGTACTTATCTCAGAAAATATTTATCATATGTGTTTATAATAGTTATCACATGTGTTTATCTTCTCAGATAAGTGTAAGCTCCAAGAGAGAAGGGATCGTGAAGGCTGTGTAGTTCTCTATGTTATCACCAGTACATAACATGATGCCTGCAGCACAGTAGGGACTCAACAAATATTTATTGATTTGAATTACATTTTTCTGTTACTTTCTCTAGTCTGCACCCGACACATCCATGGTCTTATCTTACCTTAGGGTAGTTCTTACAGCTTTTTCTCCCTTAAGGCTTCTGCTTCTCCTCCTCTCTTTGTATGCTATAACTGCAATCCTTTGTTTTGAAATTCTTGGTTATTGTTATAAATCTTAGAATAAGGAGGCCCACAGGAAGTCCTGTCATTTGAGTGAGAAAGAACCGACTTTCTGCAGTGCCACTAGAAAGGGAGTCCTCCCAAAGAAACAAACAAATCAACAAACAGAAACATTTATCTTGAGTACCCACTTTCTGCCACTTTAAAATTTTCTCCCAACTGCAGCCCAAGAGGAAGAACATTCCTGTCTATAGGCTGAGTCAGGGCTGCTGTCTCAGCATTTTCACTTCTAACCCTTTGCTGCCCACCTCTGGGTTCCAGGGGCACATTATCATCTTAACTGCCTTTTAATGGTAATGACAGCATCCTGCAAATTGAGAAAAAAGAGTTTGGCTGTTAATTCCAGGGAGATCATGGGCTGGATAACTGCTGTTAATAGTTCCAGGATGATTGCCAATAATGCCGCACCACTTGGGCTGCATTATATGCAATCTTTAGAGCTCTAAGAATCACTGAAATCTCTAAACCACTATGTTTAACTTAGACCAAGACAACCATGATGACAAGCACAACTGGCGTTCAGTCACCAAATATCTAAATTGGGAAATAATTGCCTTTCTAGCAAAAGACTCTTCTAGAAAATAAGTCAGGAAGGGTTTCTAAAGATTAGGAAATGATGGAAAAATAAATTCTACTCTTTTTTTTTTTTTTAAATACTAGTTTTTAGCCATTTGTACAGAAGCAAGATGCTGAAGGAGCCTCAGCATGCTGTCTAATTACGGGCCTTCCCATTAAGCCTCAGAAACCCCAAAGTCACTCTTCCATGCGGAATGTAGAAGTTTCGGTCTGCTCTATGGATGCTATCAAGCTCAGTGCATACAAAGCATCAGTGTGAATTCCAGTGATGTTCACGATGCCAACTGGCATCTTTGAATTATTTTAATTTGATACTTTTTCCTTCAGTTTAGACTAGAAGACATTATCCCATGCATGTATGAGATGAACTGTTCAAAAAGGAAAATGTCTAAAAATCAAAAATTCAGATTTTGTATAGTAGTTTCTAGGATTTCTTGATCTCCACAGCTGGTAGTGTGGTGTAATGGAAAGGATATGGTTTTATAATTAGATACATCTGCTCAACCATTTTCTAGATGTGAGGCCTTGGTCAAGTCAACATGTCTGAGACTAATATTTGTCTTGCCATATTGTTATTCGGGCTAAATAATAATTTATGCAAAGATCCTTGGAACTTGGAAATTCAGAACAAGGAGGAAAGACAAAGAAGAAAGAATGGTGTGTGGCTTAGGACTGGGGCTAAGTTTTACAGAAACATTGGAAGTTTTGATGTTTAGGAGAAGTAGTAATATAAAAAAAAAAGCTCATCAGAGACAAAGAAGAAATTTCAAAGAAGCATTACTGTGGCCTTCAAGTCCCTTCATTATACTAGTAAAATGGAGGTAAAGATTTTGTATTGTTTGGAATTTAAAAAAAAATTTCTAATATGTGTTCCTTTGACTAAGATATTGCCTTGAGGCTGGATGGTTGAGATTGATATAAACTCTTACATAACCATAAATGCTTTTTCCACCTTCCCAAATATTGATTGGTGTATAGGACTCCAAAGCAGAGAAAAATCCATGGTACAGACATTGGTTTGATTTCATAAGATCCCAGGTTCAAGTTCTTACCTTATTCTTTCACTTTCTCACTTAAAAACCTTAAAAAAATTATTTACCTCTCTGATATTTTTTTAGAGAGGGAGAGAGAGGTGGGGGAGGGGCAGAGGGAAAAGGAGATCTTAAGCAAGCTCCATGCAGAGTGAGGAGCCCTATGGGGGGGGGGGGGGCTCGAATTTCACAACCCTGAAATCATGACCTGAGCTGAAATCAGGAGTCAGGCGCTTAACTGACTGACCCACCCAGGCACCCCTAACCTCCCCGATTTGTATGGTCTGTTCTATAAATTAGGGAAAATAATACTTCACACATTGCTATAGTGATGGAATGAACTTATACATAAAAATATGTAGCATGGACATTATATTACTTGACAGTATTGATGTTGTAAAATTTAATTAGTAAAGTAGGACAAGAGGAACAGACTACGAGCAAGAACCCTTACAACTCATTACCATTGTATGTGAGAGTTATTATTCCAGAGAAGAATTTGACAGACTCCATTCTTTCTTGAGTTTTCATTCTATTGTCTCTCTTGATGTGTGTGTGTGTGTGTGTGTGTGCGTGCGTGCATGTGGTGTGTGTGTGTTTGTGTATTTAAGTTTCTATTCCCTGTGCCCTTCCTCCTTAGGGTCATAAGATATAAAGAATGTACTAGAAATGACAGTAAGAACACAGCTACATTTTGACAATTTTGTTCATATCTAGAATGATATTTTCTTCATTTATCCCAGAGGGTTTTTCTTCATCTATTTTATATATATATCTATAATTATTTGATACACTCTATAAAGTAAGATGCACAAAGATAGACTCAGGGCTATTTTCTTAATTAGTTCTGTTTATAACAGCACAAGCCTGTTATTAATAGCACTGAGAACAAAAAGATATTTATTGAAAATGACCAGTAATTTTAAAATAGTTTGCCATATTAACACAAAATAAAATATGACTGAAGATTGCTAAAGATAGACGTTTTTCCAAAGGAAAAAATTCAGTTGTAAAAATTTGCCAATATCATCTCTGAACTAAGAATTGTAAACCGAGCACTATCATCTGTCATTGGGCCTGTCTTCAGGTAGATTTCTTATAGTTCCTGAGACTCAATATCCTCATCCAATAACTGAGTTGTATCGTAATTTACTCTAGATGTCACAGGTAAGAGGCAGCCCATAATTAACATGTTTGGGGATAGTAGAGCAAAAAGCAGAGGAGAACCAGAGTTGTTGACCTGAAACAGAAGAAACAGGTCATCAACAGGTAAATGACAATCAATTGTAGGAAGAGGCCCAGAGATGAATGTGCTATTTCCTCTAATTTTCGAGGTACTGTGATTCTGGAAAAGGGGAACAAAATAGTAAATATAAATTAATTGATTTTCCTGATCTGGAAGCTCATTTGATGACAACATACAATAGACATGAATGAAATATATCATGAGAGCTAAATGGTTGCCAAAAAAAAAAAAAAATCATGAAGGTCAAGGAGTAGTTGAGTTACAGTTATTCTTTGACTCTGAAGGAAAAGCTTCATTAGAGATAGCTTCCCAGAGTGAATAATTCCCAACTTTGGGTCCACCTATTTAAATGTAATTCTCATCCTAAACACCCTCACAGAAACATCCAGAATGGTCATAGCTAAGTTGACACCTAAAATGACTGCTACAGGTTGGATGGGAGATACGTCAAACAACTTCATGTTTGTTGTTGTTTGTTCATTATATATTGTACATGCAACATGTAATTTAATATAATCCATAACGCATGGCATATAACATCCAATGCACTGATCTCATTTTTAGTTACCTACATCTATTTATCTGTATTATTTTTTTATTCCTTTTCACTAATAATTGGTGAAACTCTAGCCAAATATTCTAGTCTGTTTGGATTCTATTTGGACAAAAAGTGTTGTCTTGGGAATGCGTCCTTAATCTTTTTTAGAAAATATGTACCTGCTTTATATTAAAATGATTTTTTTCTTTATGTGGAGACCCTGTCTGTCTGTCTATCTATCTATCTTATCTATCTGAAGGCTTTCTTTCATTTCTTTATAGGGGCAGGGAGTGTATCATCCATTCATACAGACCTCTGTGCTGGCCCTTATGTGTAGACAGGTATGCATACTCCTAGGTACACACACCCTTTATATGAAAATTTAAATACAGGTATTATGACATAGTAGGCTGTAGACCTCAGTTGTCTGTTTTTAAATCTTTTTTTAAAATTTTAAAATTGATTAGATAGTACATATATATAAATATACTATTTAATATTAATCAGTATTATGGATTAATATATTAATATGATAGTACATCGATTCAATAAAAATAGTCCTTAGAGCAGAACTGGAAAGTAAACACTCAGTAAATGCTCCTTCACGTCATAGATATTAAATAAGTAAGACACAATCTGATTTTATTGGTTCCATGATCTTCTGAATTTCCTTCAATGGATTTTTAAAAACCTCATTCTCTGATGCCATAATCAATATCTATTATATGCGCCACTTAATTTTTTAAATCAGAAAGACAACTGCAATGATAAGTCTTTATGAGTTGTACCAAGTGAATTATTCATGAAAAACCATATTTAACCCTTTTCATCATTTCCCAACAGAGGTCAAGTCAAGTCTATTGCTTGTCTATGAGTTCACATCTCTGAGAGAGACCTCATTCTCTAGAGTAGACTCTTAGATAGCAGAATCAAGGAACTACAAAGTAATTTATAGTAACTAGGGATATGGGAAATAGGGAAGTTTGTTTTCTAGTCAGTTCTACCCTGACACTGTGTTGGCACAGCAAATTGTAATAAGGCATTTGATGATTCTATGTGCTGATGATCTTTTGTTGGCTACAGATACATCTCAAAGAACCAATACCTTCTCATCAAGCTGTCTAAAAAATTGATGTTACATACTAGAAAAAATAAAATTTGTGTATGTTTATCATGGCTGAATTGATACTTTGAATTTTAACTGTGTCATTAGGTTTGGGTCCAAAATGCCAAGATAAAGTGTTCATTGTTAACCTAGGCCAAAGCAAACTACTTAGTGAAAGCCCAAATCCAGACTTCACTATTGGCCAGGTTTCAGCGAAGACAGGAAGCAGCAGAGAGGAGAGTGCCCATGTGAAGAAGAAAGATCGATTTGCTGCTATTTGCTGGCTTTTGCATTCACTAGGAAACGTGGCTCTGTTTCTTTGTCTTTTTGTTTGTTTAAGATTTTATTTATTTGAGAGAGAGAGAGAGATCGAGTAGGAGAGCAGGAGGAGAGGCAGAGGAAGAAGCAGACTCCCCGCTGAGCAGGGATTCTGACGCAGGACTTAATCCCGGCAACCTGGGATCATGACCTGAGCCTGAGCCGAAGGCAGATGCTTAACCAACTGAGCCACCCAGGCACCCTGAATCTGTTTCTTTGGATCTGACTTTTCTTCTTCTTAAAGGAGAATTTAAGTATAATTCAGAGAAGGGAATATTTCCCTTCCTTATGGGTCTAAAAAAGAGAGATTATGCAAACCATAACTGTGGTTATGTTTGAGCTATCAGATTATGAATTATTTTTGTTTTCTTTCAAAAGGCTAGATAATAAATATTTTAGGCTTTGCTGGCCGTCTTGTCTCTATCACAACTAGGCAATCCTCTGGTTGTGGCATGAAAACAGACATAGACAATAGGTAAACAAATGGGCATGATTGTATTCCAGTCAGATTTTACTTATAAAAATAAGGCAATGAGCTGGATTTGTCCCACTGGCCATAATTTTCCAATCCCTATTTTAAATAATTGTACATATTTTCCCAAGTTTCTATAATAAGCATGTATTAGTTCTATAAATACACATACATACACACACACACACACAACAAATCATAGAATAAAAAATTTCTAAATTAAATTGCTCTAATTTTTTTTTTATCTTTAGTACCATTGAGTGTTTTTTTCCTACCCGTTCCATAGGAGACCATTGGTTATTTGAGTCATCCTTAGCAGAATTCTTGGTAAATTGTTTGCCTTGGTAATTTGTTGTGGTTCTTTGGATATAGAGGAGAAACCTCTCTTTTCAGGATTACTTCTGGTGGGTTTTATTCTCTTCTCTGCATTACTCAAAAGGAATATGTGAGCAGCGGTTGAAAGAATATTCCAATTATAATGTGCTTAGAGCATCTGCAGAGTTGGTCCTGGAGGCTTGAGCAAGGGAAACCACAGCTGTGAAGCTTTGCTCCTACTCCTAGCACAGATGCCAAAGCAGATGGAAGGGCAGGGATCGTCTGCAGAAAGGCTCCAAATCTACCACGCGAGTAGAGAGTGAAAGGCATAGCGGACATTGCTGAAATGGCTAGATTGATAGGCTCTGCACTCCCAGGAGCAGCAGAGGCGACAAACTCTTCCTACTCTGTGCCTCACACAGAAACATGATGGATGGTTTCCGTGTAGTTGTCTTCAATCCCTTTACAGCTCGCGATCCCCTATTCCGACAGGCACTCATTTGGTGCCCTGCCTGGAAATTGTTCTGATGCTGTTTGTGTTTCAAATGCTTAGGAAAACATTTCTGTTAAGGTCGCATGCCAAAATACAAGGCTATACTGAATAGCATGAAGGAAAGAGTACATTTAGTGCTGCTAATCTGCAAAGGAAAATATTACATATGCTCTCCCTGGAGAATAATAACACTTTGCATGTTGCCGTGCTAAATTTACTGCAGGACTATAAGTGTTAAAACAGCAGCCGTGTAAATGGGCCATGGGGTGGTAAAAGGTTGATAGGATGATTATGCTTGAGGGGCCACTGTTATGTATGTCCTTTGGACAGTAGCTTGGAAGAGTTTCAGAGACACTAATTAATTCTGCCCCACAATGAGGGGGTGGTAACCGGCTAGCTCAGTGGGAGGCTGTGCTGGAGAGCTCTGTCTCAGGTCAGAGGACCAGGAAAATACTTCAGGGTATGTCTAAGTTGATCCTCTAGAGAAAAGCTCTTTAATCTTACTTAAGGTTACAAAGTCTTTGGCCTCATGCAAAACATTTCATCTTGTGCAATTTGCAGCTGTTCTTATTTTTTGAATAAAGTAACAGGATGAATCAAGCAGCTCAAAAAGACCAGTAGAATCTTATTCTTCTAAAATGCTGATTATAGTTTAGGAATATTAATTTCCAAGCTCTTCTAATCACAAATCTCTTTCTTGTACACATTTCAGATTCCCCTATTGTATTTCTTACAGCTTCAGTCAGAGACCTCATTGGAATTTTTTTTCCCCCTGAAATTTCTAAACAGGGATAGCCCTGATTCCTGAGGAAAGTAGTAGAAAAACTAATTTTCTATGAGAAATAGTGCCATCCACAAACCAAAGAACACTTAAGAACAGGAAGCAGTGTAGCTTCTCATTAAGTGAGTTTTTTGATTGAAAATTTTTTCTAGATTTTAAAAATATAGGTAATTTTCTTATATCACTTAATAAAGATAGCTAATATTTATTGGGTATTTACTTTGTCCTGCCGTTGTGCGAAAACACCCCATATAAACTGATTCCTTTTTGGCTCTTAGGAATAAATATGAGGATTAGGGGATGAAACTTATGTAAGACATATTTATGTAATTGAAGTAGAGTATTATAGTATGTTGTGCAGTGTTGTGGCAAAAAACAGTGACTATAGTTGGGATAAAACTATAGTAATACGCTTTTATTTGGTATAGTGGTAGGGTTTTATGAATTGTTGGTGCTCATGTCTTTCCATTTTACCTATTTATGTTTTTGAGGCAGAGTTAGTGGGTGTGGGTGGGGAGGAGGGAGAGAATGGAAGGATGAAGCAAAGAGGACAGGGAGGGAAGAAGGACTGAGTATCAAATTAGTGACACAAAAAGAATTTCTGAGAAATGAGTGATGCATATCTGATAGAACATAATAATTTATAGATAATGACTAACAGCACAGTAGGACAAAGGATTTTATATCTTTAAAATGTCTTATAAATTAACCTTCACAAACGAATTTCCATTATGTACCCTTTGATTGATTAATATCTTGTCTTCAACTATTTGAAAAAAGTTGAAATTCTTTACTTTATTTGAAACTTAACTAAATCGACTGAAATTATGATTTTATCTTTTTTATAACATGGATGTTTAAATTTGGTATAGTCTAAAGAGTTTAATTTTGGTTCAATAACTGGCATTGGACTGATTTAGTCTATAAATAAATTTGGTCTAGCCACTAGAGCATATCATGACATAATTATTTTATTTGTAAATTGTGGGGTGGGTTAATAATATCTTCTTTAACTCCTTTCATAGTAACATCATTAGAATTTAAAAACAAAAACTCTCTCAAACAAGCTATTCCCAGGAACTATTTTAAGATTCTTTGGAAAATATTTTTACCCATTGAGACTCCAAGAAAACAATTGTTTTCAAAACATTATAGGAATTTGTGAAGTACAGTTTATTGTATCATATGATCTTAACAAAAAAATTTATACTAAAAAATTGCTTATGATACAACATCAAACAAATAAAATCAGACTACAACTGTAATAAGTACTATGATTCCCTCCCAAACATTCAGCTGCTGTTCTCTTTTCCAGAGCACTCAGCCTCCTCTGGGAACCTATCTAGGTTAATGATGGAGCATGCAAACTAGATTAAACCAATCATTGGATTCCATGTCAAGACTTTTCATGGAAATTCTGTTACATAAATGACCTTTCTCCTTCTAGTATGGTCTGATGTATAGATGTAAAGCTTAGAAATGCTGTGGTCATGTTGGCATCATAAAGGAAGTTAACTAGGCAATGAAACTGACACACAGAAGAAGAATGAAACCAAGTAAATCATAGAGCCAGAACTCTGATCTAACATAACTTGAGATTATACTTCCTTTAGGTCTTTACAATTACATGAAATAAGCTTGCTTTGAAATAAGATCTATCTGAAAGTGAAAAGAGAAGAAAATTCAGTATTTCTAAGAGCAGTCTTTTCCATCTACAGCTTGAAATTCACATTGACTAAAAGGCTGTTGATTTAAAGCTTGGAGATTTGGAAAAGCCAAATACTCCAACTGAAGTTAACCCAGCACTAGCAGTTGTAGAGAGATTGAAGATAAAGTAGAATGTAAGACAGGGGCTCTTATAAAATCCTCTTTGAAGTAGTTTCTTTTAAATCTTCTTTGCTTGTTAAAGGTAACAATCACTCTCATTGTGGAGATTAAGCTGAAATTCAATTTGGAGGTGAGAAGAAAATAAGCCATTTATCCTATGATTTAAAATTGTTTTAAGGTGGACTTCTGTTCTGCCATGTAGAAATAATGGGTATTGGTCTAGTCCTTCTCATATAAACAGCTATATAAAACTGGACAAATTATGTGAAGCTTGTTTCAGGCACTTTACTGTAGAGAAAGTCATGATTTCCCAGGATTTTATCCTGGATGCACTTTCTAGGACATAGTGCAGGAAAGTCGAGCCCACATATATTTTGGTGCTTTTGCTGAACTGGGAAGTTAAGAGATCTGAGTTTGAGGCTGTGAAAAGAGCTCAATTTGGCCTGGGCAGAGTCTCATAGAGGTGAGAAGCACACAGAGAAAGATCTCCAAAAATTGTTGTAGCAGTAGCATTAATTCTTTGGATGAATACTAAGGTCATAAATACGGGTAAAAATTTTTGTAAAGCATGGCAAAGGAGAACTAGTGGAAATATTAACTGAACAGAAATTCCAGAGGTCTCTAGTACTGAAAAATGTAAGAGGTCTAATCAGCCAGGTTGGGGAAAACTTTGAGACCCCTGAAAAGGTATATATTATGAATAGAACTACTCTAGTTCTAGAGTGTGGTGACACTAACCCCTTCTCAACCAAGCTTAAAACACAAATTTATCTACTAGTAAATTACCTGTCCTCATCAACAAATTTCTACACTTTAAAAAAGAAAACAATAAACATCCATCAATGTACCATTCACAAGGTTCAGAATACAATAAAAATCACTAGACCTGCTTAAAATGAGACTCAAGAAATATGATCTAAATCAAGAAAAATAAATAAAATAGAATAACAAATGTTAATGTTGGCATAAATGAACTTTAAAACAGTCATCTTAAATATTTTAAGGATATAAAGGAAATATGGCCGTAATGAATGGATGGGTAATTTCAGGGAAATTAAATTGGATAATTATGGAAAATTAAATTAAAATTCTAAAACTGAAAAGTACATTATCTTGAATTCTTCATGGATGAGCTGAATAGCAGATTGGATACTGCGGGAAAAAAAGATCAATAAACATAAAGAGAGGGGAATAGAAACTCATGCAGACCAAAAAAAAAAGTTTGTAAAAATGAACTAAGCCTCGGTGATATGCAAAACAAAAACTAAAAACAACAAAAAAGTTAATCAATTTAATATATATGCAGTTGAAATTTAAGAAATAGAGAAAAAATATGAGAAGGAAAATGCTAAAATTTTTTCAGGTTTTACGATAAATGTTAACCCTCCAAACCAAGAAATATAAGGAATATCAAGCAGATAAACAAAAAGAAACCCACATCTAGATCATCAAATTGTTGAAAATCAAATATTAAAAGAAAAATTTTAAAGCCATCATAGAAAAAAGATACATTATATAGGAGAACGCTGATAAGTAATTACATTGATTTATCGGAAAATCAGTGCAAGGTTCAAGACAATGGGAAGGCCATTTCTAACTTGCCAAAACAAAAACCAAACTTGTCAACCTAGACAATGTCTTCCAACAAGGAAGGCAAATTAAAGACTTTTTCAAATGTATGAAAGTTATATGAACTTTTCACCAACAAAGTTATACCCTGAGAAGTGTAAAATTAATTTCTGGGGGCTGAAGGGAAATGATAGCATATAGACACTTAGGTCCATACAAAGGAATGAAGTGTCAGAAGTAGTAATGTGCAGGTAAATATATTTTGTTGTTTAATTTAAAGAAGACAATTGGCTGTCTGAAATAAAAACAAAACATTATGAGATTTCTAGCATATGTAGAAATAGACAACAATATCACCAAATGTGGGAATGTAAGAGAAAATATATAGTGTTTTGAAAATGTGTCTTCCGCTTTGAGTTTCTTGGGCCTGCATCCCTTTAATTTTCATTAGGCAAATTTTGTACATTATTTCTTCAAATATTTTCTTTTGTCCTCATTTACTATTCTTTTGTGCCTCCATTTATACATCAGTTTGGTAGCTTGAGACTTCCCACATGTTATTGATGCTCTGGTATTGTTTTTCAATATTTAATTTTTTCCTTTGTATATTAAATTTGGATTATTTCTTTCACTAGGTCCTCAAATTAAATGATCGCTTTCTTTTCAAGTCTCTGATCTGTAAATCACATCCAGTGTATTTTCTCTTTAGTTATTATGTTTTTCGTCTCTGGAAGGTCTTTTTGGGACTCTTAGATTTTCCATTTCTCTCCTGATGTTCATATTTATATTTAGTTTATTTATAATAGATGTTTTAATAACTGTGTCTGTTAATTTTACCATGCGTGACATTTCTAGGACTGTTTAAATTGTTTGATTTGTTTATCTCTTGATTTTGATTCATATTTTTCCATTACTTCACATACCTAGTGATTTTTACTGTGTACTAGATGTTCTGAACCATACATTATTGGGTGTTGGATGTTGAGATATGCCTTTAAGTGCTGTTGAGTTTGTTTGGGATTGTAGTTAATTATGTGAAATTAGTTTGACCTTTTTGAAACCTGGTTTTAAGTTTGTTGGGACAAGTCCATGGGAGCCTTTATTTTAAGCCTTTATTTTATTTATTTTAAGCCTTTATTTTAATAAGCCTTTTATTTTATTTAAGCCTTTATTTTAAGTGAGCCTCTGGGCTCACTTTTAATGCCATTACACTCTGAGGACTCTACCCAATGTCCCCTGTATTAGGAAGTCTTTCCATTTTGGTTGATATAAACACAAAGTATTTTCAGACCTTGGTGAGCTCAAGGAATCATTCCGCCTATTCATCCTTGTTGGTTCTTTCCCTGTTTTAGTGTGATGCCACAGGACTTGTAACTGGCAACCTGTAACTTGTGTATCATATTGGATGAATATCTTTATATATTAACTCATTATATTTTAAAAGTCCTATGGGACATTGTGGAGAGACTATGATGCAACTTGGAGAGACTCCAGTTCTTATAACTTTGGAGTCATAAAACTCATAACATGGAATTATTACAAATTTAAGCTACTAATTGATTTATTTTTGTTTTAAATGTGCAATGTAACAATTTACTCCTAACTATATTATCTTTTTGCAATTTAAAATGAATGTGCACTTGGGTGACCATAACATTTATCAATCAAAATGAATACTCTCATGAGTTCATGACACACTGTTTGACGTTATACCAAACAGTGGCACAAAAGTGATATGGCTGTGTATAAACTAAATCCTATGGTCACAATAGTTACAATAGCTAGTTATCAATATTTACTACTATCAATATTTTCTATATCAACATAGAATATGTATGAATACATTTTTGCTAAATATATATATGTACACATACAAATATATATGTATTCTAGGATGACTATATATACATACTCTTTTTATATATACATATACACATGCATACAAACTATATAGGCTATATATATATACACACACACATACATTAATACAGTGGGTTCTCATTATTGTGTGTGTGCATAGTTTAGAAATAGGGACTTTCCTCTTACAGCGAAATAGTATGACTTATGGTATCTCATTGAGAAGATTTGAGTAAGAATCACTTTTCTTATACTCCTTTCTCTTACACCGTCCTTCAGTGTTGGACTCCTAATCTCTTTCTTAATATTATGGTAGACTTTATGGTCTGGATGGAGTGGCCAGGGATTTGGGTATGGCTGAATCTTTCTCCATAGAGTTACTACTTTTCTTTTTTTTTTTTTATAAAAGATTTTATTTATTTATTTGACAGAGAGAGAGAGATCACAAGTAGGCTGAGAGGCAGGCAGAGGGGGAGCAGGAAGCAGGCTCCCCGCTGAGCAGAGAGCCTGATGCAGGGCTTGATCACAGGACCCTGAGATCATCACCTGAGACTAAGGCAGAGGCTTTAACCCACTGAGCCACCCAGGTGCCCCGAGTTACTACTTTTCTGATATCACCATTTGATCTGAAGCTCAAGGGCTGTGAATAATTTGTCGTTCTGTCCCCTCTGTCTTAAAATATAGTTAAAAAATTCAAAATGGCTTAAGCCAAAAAAAGAAAAAATCCTGGGAATCTTATAGAATCTAAGAACAGCTAATCTGTCAAGAATCTAGGAGTCTCATCTCTGTTCTCATTCCCTGTCTCTGATTCTCACTGCATTTCAGCTTCTTTCTGCCTAAATTTTCTTTCTTTAATCTTTTGTATATAGCCATCCCCCATTTAGTAAGTTTCTCCCCATTCATGAGTCTAGCCAAGACTGGCATATTTTATTTTTCTCAATTGCAATTCCAAATTTTTAAGAGAAGAATAGGTTTGGCTAAATTTGAGTCCAATTTGATCTACTGGTTCTATAAGTGATAAATACAATCACAGGGACACAACTCTCAGAACAAGGGATCACGGTGAGCTGGACAGGCACCCCCAAAGGAATTTTCAACTGCAACCCAAACTAAGAAACACAGCTATATTCTCATAACTTAAATACAAGCTTTTAAAATATAGCAAGGGTAACTATACTATAAATGATATTTTTAAATTCTTTTATTTAGAGATTAATATATGCCATTATAATTTTTTATATATTTAACCTTTTAAAAGTAAACAATAAAATATAGTCACACATATTAGATTCAATGACAAAAGGAGCACCAAAATCAAATAGTATCTCACTGAAAGATCCCTTGGGATAAGAATAACCATCACTGTGCATGAAAAAGAAATTCAAGACCTTGAAAATTGTATTACTATACCAAAAAAAAAAAAAAAAGAAGAACAGATAGAAGTAAATCCACTAGACAGAGGAATGTGAAATAATAAAAAGAGCTGAGAAATGTGTCACTACCAACAGCAGCCAACTGCATTTTTTTAAGTTTAAATCAGGATGCCCAACTGACAGAGATGCTATGATTACATTTGATACAAATGCCATTTATATTGCCTGGTTACTAAAAAAATATTCTTTGGGGAATGTGGCTGAATAAATGTTTTGGGGACGGTATGATTTTCAAATAAATTAGCACAGTTCTTATTTCAAAATGGAACACTAATAATAACCTAGGTGATATGAATGTTTTTACATTTATGTGGATCTAGTTTGCAAGTGACCCCTGGGAACAAAGCCCATGTGCCTAAGAAATAGCAGTTAGACACTACTGTAAGCATATAGATTGACTACTGAGCATTTATATTAGCTTGTCCAATGAAGAAAGTAGAGTTAAGAAATTTGATCAGTAAGCCTATGAATTTGAGATTCATAGGTACAAATTGGAAAAAAAAAAGACTACAGACTGCTATAGGGAGCTTTGTATCAGGCAAGCACTGAATTTCTTTTATTCCATGAGGCACAAACATATTTCAGAATTTTCTATAGAGAACTCCCTCTGAGATGAACTGAGAAAGTAGTTTAAATAAGAGAACCAACAACATAAAAATGAAGGTTAAGGGAAAAAGGATAGGGTCCCAGAAATGGCCCATAATGGGGGTCATAGGCCAATAAGTTGCTCCATGCCACTGGATACATAATAACGCTATTCAATATAAATTAATTTACATGATCACATTAGCCTTACAAAGTCATGTGGTATTCATTGGAATATAAACCTCTTTAACTTACTATTTAAGACAAAATAAATGATGATATAGTATGTATATATATTTTTTGGTAGGAGACATGGCATGTATACCTTTTTTCCTTTAACCAATAGTTCTATTTTTTAAAAAACACTTTAATTTTGAAAGCATCACAAGCTTAAAGAGAAATTGGAAGTGTAGCACAAAGCACTTTTTTCTTCTGAAACTTTTGAGAGTAACTTGCCAACTGAATGCTCTAATCACTCCTATTTCCTACAAATAAGAAATTCTCCTACATAAATGCAACACAGGCATAGAAATTAGATAATCAAAACTAATATAATACCACCATCTAATCCCCAGACCCCACTCAAGTTTTTGACAATTGTCCCAAGAGTGTTTTTTGTTTGTTTGTTTTTGTTTTTAATAGCAAAATGACCCAGTCCAGAATCTTCTGTTGCATGAAGTTGTCGTGTCATTTTAGTGTTCTTTATTTTGGAAGAGTTCCTCAGTCTTTCCTTGATCTCATAACCTTGAAACTTTTTGGCTTAACTGTTGTTTCCTCATGATTAGATGCAGAATATGCAACTTTTGTAGGAATATCACAGAAGAGATGCCACATTCTCATGCACCCTACCAAGTGGTGCACACTTTCAGTTAATAAATATCTGGTAGGAAACAATTCTGAGACTACGAAAATATCCTCTTCTTCATCAGATTTCCAATTAATTAATTAATTAAATTATATTTTTATGTATATCCTGGTTTCCCATTTTATTCAATAGGTTACAATCTGTTGCTATTGTTATTTACTGTTGATTCTCAATCTTTGTGATTAGTTCTATGTTCCATAAAGTTGCCATGAACACTGAATAGCAAATATTCAAGCATTACTCCTAGGGAAAATACAGGCTAGGTTCTTGTGAGCCTCTGGTTAGAACATTTTAATGCACTGATCAATAAATAATCTTGTTGTGTGTGTGTGCGTTTGTTTAAAGGGAACTTAGTTAATATATTTTGTTGACTCATTAACATTGAACTCACCCTCACAGTACTATAACTCATGCCTTAACAAAACTTATCTAAAACTATTTTCTATTCAAAGGCACTTTGCAGCTTTCTTGTGCCTGGAAACACTAGACAGCACTTCAGGACCATGCTTGGGGACCATTTTAAATAGTATATTCATCAACAAAAAGCATAAAATGTGAAAATCATAGCATTAAATACACTGTGAAAGGATACTTTTTTATAGTATAAGAGCTCAAACAGGAATGTGAGATGTTGTGTTTGACCTCAGCTGGGAACATGTAAGTCAAATAACACAAAATTTTTGCTGTTCTTTGTATTCCTGTGAGTGACTGTGAAAGTGCAATGAATATTGATTTGGGGGTTACAGATAAATTTTAGGGAGTAGGCAGATTTGGAAATATGGAATCTGTGAATAATGAAGATTGACTATATTTTGATACTAACAAAGGGACGTTTAACAGTGGGAAGCCCATTGAAGTTGGCTTCAAAGCCCTTTTGACATGCCCTCATTGTTCTTTGAGCACTTCTTTGCTTTCTGGCATAAAAAGATATAACAGGTCCATATTATCTCATACAACTCTGAAGTTTGCCATATATCCATGGATAATTATTTCTTTTAGTGGAAAATAGTATTAGGAAATCAAGACCCAGGATCCAGTTGTGTTCATTGTTAGTGCTTACTGCTATTCCCAGCCCTTCTCACAGGACAGTTCTAGGAAAGATAGATAGGTAGGTAGTGTTTAAGTATAGTGTAGGTAATTTACCCAAGGAGATCAAGTCTGAGAACACTGAAATTATAGACGGTGGTGATGAGAGTTAAGGTGGAGAGTTAAGGTGGAGTTAAGTATGAGAGCCAAATACCTTGTTCTTAATAAATATGAGGAACTAATAAGAAACTTAACAGATGATACACTGAAGAATGATAAGCTAATAAACCCTGATTTCATGAACTCCAAATAAGGAAGGTAAATTGGCTTGACTTTGGTTTAGAATCAGAAAGCTGAAAGTACAGACTTTGGAAGTAATAATTTTTAAGTAAAATTTTAGAGGTCAACATTCTAGGGAAAGTAGGGCAATCCATTGTGTCAGACTTCATAGATCTTACTGCTCTCCCACCTGCATCCTCCACTCCCAAGTTCACTGCATGATCTCAGACGCTGATCCAGCTCCATCCACTTCCTAGCTAACAAGAAGGAGGAGAGTGAAGGGGCATACTACTCCAATTTAGAGAACTTTCTGTAAGTTGGAAATACATACACTTCTATTTAAATGTCGTTAAGTCAGAATTGATTCACCTTGAAATTTAGTTTCCATTCCAGGTAGGCATGTGCCAAAATAAAGCATCGATATATCTCTTTCTTTAGAAGGAAAAAAAAATCCCAAGAGATAATCAGCAGCATCTATCACAGACAGGGGTTCATACAAGATGGAGGAAAATGAATAGCTTAAAAAGGTAAAGGGGAGCTAGGAGCGTATGGAGCAAGTCCTTCTGGCCCCAGGAAAGGCAGAATGAATCCAGCTCTCCTATTAGGAATTATTCCTTCTTTCATCTCTTTTGTATTATGCTTTGCTTGTTTTGTTTTACAGTTTGTTTGCATCTATGATTTGCTATCTTCATTAATGTTTTGCTTGCCTCTGTGTGTCTATATCTATCCATCTCTTTCATTGAAAATGAGCTTTTAGGCAGAGAACAGAACCTTAGTGGTTGCTGTTCTTTAGGAAAACTGTATTAGAGTAGCCGTTAAGAAACCAGATCCCAAAAAGAAACTGTTCTGTGTTCAAATACTGGTTCTGTCACTTGCCAGCTATATTACTTGGGTGACTTATCTAACCTCTCTAAAGAGTAGCTACCTCATCTGTGATAATACATGTAAAGTTCTTAATATGTTACAAGGAAGGTAATATACTAAATTAATATTAGCGTTTATTTTTGGTAACCACTACCAAAGTACATACAGTAAATGCCTTTTTAATATTATTTGATTTGATAGAAAGCTTCACTGTTGTTTTCAAATGAAACCGAGCCTGCAAAAGCAAGAACCCCGTTGCCATTTGACTAGAAATGTTATTAAAAAATTAACTTCACAGCTCAGGAACCCAGACTCACTATCAACAGTTTACACATCATTTCTGCTGCTAAGCCACTGACCTCCAGATGCTTGATTATTACTAGATTCTCTTTTCCAGTTAAGTTATTTCACACTGAGATGAAGCAGTGGGCAGGAGTGTAATGCATAATTTCACGGAATTTAAGATGAGAGAAGGGAACACCATGTTCACATCACAGACCAGTGGTCAGACAGTTATTTACATGCTTGTCCCAATGTGCATGGTCATCTTCTAATCTGGTAGATCTTCCACCCCAAGTTATATAGTAAACATGATCAGGGTACAGAGAATTCACAGGGATAACTGCAGTCATCAGCAGTTGGGGTGAGGTGGAACACGGCAGCATTTTTTTTTTTTTTTTAATTTCCTTTGGGAAAGTTTGAACTTCACACTGTAATCTCAAACAAATGTAAATGGCTCAGATCTCTCATTCATAGCTAGATGGGTCAGATCATAAAGAGTTTGTCTTTACCCATTTCCTTTTCTTATTCACACTTCCTACATTAGGGACTTTGTTGCTGGGTGCTTGCCTGTTTGGCTGGGGCAGAAAATTAGACTGAAGGGATTTACAAGGAAATCTGTAACGTCAAATGCAAAAACAAGAGTAAACACTCAAAGCAGGCAAAAAGTAACAAAAAGTTCAAAAGCAGGAGCTATAAACCAGATAAGGAAACTGAGATAAAGATGCTAGATCCCAAAATATTAAGTGTAAATAAGGTCCAACCTCAGCTCCAGGGTAACTGGTATTCTAAGGAAGGACTTGAAGTTCTTGTTCAAAAAATAGCAATTGAATGAATTAATTAAGTTCACGGAATCTAGATTATATATTGCTTGAAACCACCTCTCTCTTTTGTCAAAATTACCTTACTTTTTAATGTGTTTTTAGTTTTTAATGTGAGATTAAGAACCTATTATGGATTGGGCAAATTGCAAATCTATTTTTGAGATTCAGTTGCACTTAATCTTAGTCATTGTTCCTCATTTGAGTTATACTCCATGGTTGTTGAGAAGATGAAATGGGATGATTTAGGTAAAGCATGGTACCCGGCACATGGGAAATCCACAGAAAGTGTTTGCTTATTAGTTGATCTAGGTTGATGCAATTATTACATGTGTGTACTTCAGTTAAGTGGAAAGGGATTTTTTTTTTTAAGAAATGAAAGAAATGGCTTCTCTGAGGCCAGCATGTTAGATGAACAAGAGCCATGTAGTTTCTTATGATCATCTGGTAACTAGAAGGTGTATACCCCAAATATTTCTAGTCTGCCTTTCATACTAGAGTAATTCTGTAGCCTGGAAATCTGCCATGTAAATTAAACCACTTACCTTCCAAATAGCCAGCATCCTCAGCTCATTCTGCAAGGGTGATATGTTGAACAGTGCTCATGATTCCAATTTTAGTAATTATAGAGCTTTTAATAGAAAGATAATTGAAAATACTGCCTAGTATTACTGTAATCAGGATTTCAAACAGAAGTAGAACATAAAGTGAGAAAAGAGACCCTACTTATGAGAGAGACAACTAAAATCCTTTATACCCTTGGTACCTAAAATTAGCTTCTTGTCTGTACTTGGTGCTGTTTTTATAGCTCCCAGGAAGTCTTAGCACTGATTGTCTGCCTCATCCCACTAAGCAGACTTCTGGATCTGAAATTTAATTTTTCAAGTAGTCTTTTCTGTAAAGAAAGAGAAAACACAACACAGTCTGGTAAAATTGATGGACAGTTTGCAGTGATGCCTGGGACCCAGGGTTCTTTATCAAGTACTCTGTTGTCTCCTTTTTTCCTTGGTAAAGTCACTTTTGATATCTTCCATATCCTGCAAGTAGGGAAAAGGCCATTTTCCTTAGAATCCTCATCAAAAATGCATATAAAGATAGCCGAAATGGATCTAGTATGGTACTCACAGCTCTTTGGAAAACACTTATGAAATTCATTCATGTCAATATTTTATAAAATGAGATTTTGAAATATCACAAGAGTTTCAAATGTTTCCCACAAAATTTAAAACCAGAAATTGTTACGTTATGTAAAAGTGGGACTTGAGTACCTGAGACTGATTTTCCAGGTCATGCAAATATCCACAGTCTTACTTTTTCTGATTAAAAAAAACTATACCAAACCTATGATAAGGGCACAGATTTGAGACTCAGATTGACCAGGATTCCAATCTGGCCCATTTAGCTCCAAGACTTGGACAAATTACTCAATCTGAAAGTCATTGTTCCTCATTTGTCGAATGGGCAGTTTTAATTATATCCCATAATTTCGGGGGAAGTTTAAATGATGTGATTTATGTAAGGCACATTGTAAAGTACCTGGTAAACAGCAGATGCAAAACAAATATTTAGTTATTAGAAGTTAAATTCTTTCGGGCACCTGGGTGGCTCAGTCAGTTAATCACCCAACTGTTGGTTTTGGCTTGTTTAGTTGTAGGGTTGTGTCCCACTTGGGACTCCGCACTCATCATGGAGTCTGCTTGAGATTCCTTCTCTCCCTCTGCCTCTGTCCCTTGCCCCGCTCGTGCTCGCTTTCTCAAAATAAATAAATAAAATCTTAAAAAAAAGAAGTTAAATTTTTCACTCATCTATTAGTACTCCAAAAATCTAATGGAAGCAGAAAAATAAAACACAAGGTACTTATAACTTGCTATACCATAAAGTAAATATTAGAAGTTACAACACCCAATTCTTTTTTTTTAATTTTAATTTTAATTTTTTTCCCCAAATACTTTTATTTTATTTTTTCAGTGTTACAAGATTCATTGTTTATGTACCACACCCAGTGCTCCATGCAATACTTGCCCTCCTCAATATCCACCACCAGGCTCGTCCATCCCCCCACCCCTCTCCCCTCCAAAACCCTCGGTCTGTTGCTCTGAGTTCACAGTCTCTCATGGTTCTTCGCCCCTCCGTCTTTTTCAATTCATCCCTCCCTTCCCTCTCACAATGCCCTCCATGTTTTTCCTTATGCTCCACACGTGAGACCATATGATAATTGACTCTCTCCACTTGACTTATTTCACTCAACATAATCTCTTCCAGTCCAGTCCATGTTAAAATAAAAGTTGGGTATTCATCCTTTCTGATGGAGGCATAATATTCCATTGTATATATGGACCATATCTTCTTGATCCATTCATCTGTTGAAGGGCATCTTGGCCCTTTCCACAGTGTGGCGATTGTGGCCATTGCTGCTATGAACATTG
>CM052892.1:40818557-40904560 GCA_028534135.1 Potos flavus | reverse complement strand
TGGATACAACACCCAATTCTTTCATTGTTTCCATTTTTAAAATTTTTAACCTGTTAATGATTATATATACATTTATATACATATTATTTTCTTTTATATGTAATATATATTTAATATTATTTCCACATTAAATAGAAACCTATGTTAAATATGTGTGTATATATACTTAAACTTGGGTGCTACTGGCAATTTCATTGGTCAAACTTGAGATTTTCACATTTCAACCATCAGTAACCACTGCTAATAATGCATTTAACAATTTTGTTTCAGGAAAATAGTATTTGTTTTACTAACTTTGTTTACTAACTTGTGACCTCATCTTTGACAGCCACTACTTCAAAATCATGTTTAAAGTCATCAGAGATCAGAAACTCCAGCTAAAAAAAAAAAAAAAAAAGAACTCCAGCTAAGTCATTTGAATTCATTTTCCAAATTGCTTCTTTCCCAGGCTTCCCAAAGATACTCATAATTGTTGAGCTAGTTAGCCCAAAATTCTAATATTCATTAATATTCTAGGTATTAAGTTCTCATCCCAATCGAAATGATGAAATCAGTAGGTTTTTTTTTTCATTTGTTAATCTGTTCATCTGTACTGGAAAGCTATTAATTTTGGTGTAATGAAAATTTAAAGCACAAACCAATATTTATTGAGCTACTCTAAGCTCACCATTGAGTAAATTTACATGCATTATTTCATTTAAGTTCAAATTAACTACTATTTTCCCACTTTTCAGATAATAATATTCAGAGAGGTGGCAGTGTTGGCATCACACATGTATGCTATTGTGGGACTGGCAGTTGAAGCCAGATATTTCGACCACAGTCTCTGCTTTTAAATACTATCCCCCCAGAGCAAGAAACCCATATGGATTCTAATGAGAACTGTCTAAGAATATCTTCTTTGACCTATGTTCTTACATTAATGTTTCTTCAAGATTATTATATCAACTGAATTTCTCCCACCCATTCACCCTTACCTCCCCACAGTCAATTTAAGATCCTTCACTACCTCAAATTTGAATAGTTTCTCTGCCCTGGGGTAGAAACCACAGCATGTCTCAATAACAACAAGCAGTATCTTGTATGAAAAATGGTATAAAGAACTGCTGGTATTTGTTGTGGAGAAAAGTAAAATAACTCAGAGACATAGGAAAGCTGACCTTTAATACTTTAAAAGGGCTATCATGTAGAAAACGGGCAGCAGAACTGGAAGCTATGGGAAGAAAATAAAAGGACAAGATTTTAGTTTAACATGAGGAATAACTTTTTAAAAAGAAATATATTAGTTTTATCTAAATCAGAAATGAGCAGTCTTGGGAAGCAATGAGCTCCCTGCAGATCAACTCATATTCTGGAAGGCAGTAAGGCAAGGAAGTTACAGAAGATGATCCAGTGACAGATGGGGCTAGAAAATATGCCAAATATAAGCCTGTAGCTAGATAGTTGTGTCAGTTTCCTCCTGATTATCGAGGTTCTGTGGAAGAGCAGAAGAGGTCGCAGGACATCCAAAATCCCAGATGAGAGAGGACAACACAGGATGAAAAAACATAAAGAACGGAATAGAGAGTAGGAAGTCAAACTTTGTTGACTTGACAATTACATTTGATGATAGACTATTCCCTTTTCCTGCTCATTCATCATCAGAATCTGGGAATATTTTGTCATATTTTGCTACCGGTGAGCAATTTTCTATACAGGCATCATAATTAAGCCTGTGATAGACCCAACCTTTCTTTGTTTGGCTTACAAAGCTTTCCCTTCATGGGTTTTCCTTAACATGGCTGATTTCCTTAAGAACCTGGCTTTCTAGTAAGGTATCTACAATTCAACTAATTTAAGGCTTTATCAGCAAATAGTTGGCAACTAATTTTCTCCTTCAATTAGTAATGAAGGGTCACAAAATTTGTATCTTAAGAAATTTCTCAGGTTCTTTTCCTAATTACTAAACTTATCTGGAGCAGTATTATTTTTAATTTGACAATATTCATTGCATTTTCATATTCAGCTTTTTTGTTGTTGTTCAGCAGAGATGTCATTAAACTTAAAGCTAAGGAGGGATTTCATATTAGCATGTAGTGATATTGACATGCTGGAAAGTTTATAGATTTAGTGATCAGAAATGCATTAAATTTTATAAACAAAATCTGGAACTGGAAATATGTTTTGTGAATATAACTTAGCATTGTATAGTATTCCCAAGTAGCTGTCTTTACAAAAAAATCAGAGGCCTGATTATAGTCTAAATTTTACAATCTAAAATTGCTAATACCATTCAGTATTTTCATTTTTTTCTAATAGTTTCATATTGGACTGCTGGCTCCAAATGCATGCATTGACCTAATAATTTAAAGCTAGTGGAAAGAATGATCATATAAAAGCCTTAATTTCTGCCAAGCATAAATTAATAGAGAATAAGAAGTGTAAAGAGAGGCACCAGGTGGTTCATAGGACCTTCAGGTAAAACAAATGAGATCTTACTTGGCTTATAGATATAATTTGTGTGTGTGTGTCAAGAGATAACAGGAGTGTTGATTTGAGTGGCTTCTTAAACAGGCATGTTTAGCTCAGCAATATTTCTCATCACTTGGCTTTTTAATCTGCCAAGAAATGGGTACCGTTTGCACTTATGAACTGTGTATAATTATAGTGATTCAGATTTCAGCTTATAATGCACCCTCCATCACAGGCTGCTCTTTTGGTCTTTTCTTTTTTGTTCCTCTAAGTGAAGAGAGACCAAAGAGAATTCTGCCCTGACCCTGGCTTAAGAGTAGAACATATATAGCTATAAAAATATTTAGTATGTACATCTATAAAGATTTTTACCTGCATTTTCTCTAGACTTTATGCTTTTGGTGACAAGAAAGTAAGTTGTGAATGCCCATCCAAGATAAACAGATGAAGATAGGGGTGCCTGGGTGCCTCAGGTGGTTGAGTGTTGGACTTTTGATTTCACCTCAGGTCATGATCTCAGGGTCGGGAGATTGAACCCCATGCCTGGCTCTATGCTAGGCACAGAGCCTGCTTAAGATACTATTTCCCCCTCTCTCTTTGCCCCTCCTCCCTCAAAAAATAGATGAAGACAGTTCACTTCTTCCAAATTATTTTTATACTGATAGGTGAAACACAACAGAAACAAATCTTGACAAGTTGGGACTGTCTAAGGAATGGAAAAGAGGTTACATGTGTCTGATCATGCTGCACATTCCTATTAGGTTTCTCCCTCTACTCTCAGCCGCAGCCACTTAAGTTACAGTTCCATCTCTGTGTTTATTTCCAGGTACCCTATAATTGGTGGTTAGTATTGGAAGGAACCCTAGATCTCAATACATTTAGTCCTCCAGTCTTTATAGCTGAGTTAACAGATGTTAATCAAACTATCAATACTGTAACTAGGGCTCCTGACCCAGCCCAGTGATCCATTTATTATAACACTTTATCTGGTCTTGATCAGTAATCTAGTCACTTTTATATTGCCCTGTCTTATCCCTCTCTTCCTTAGGGCTGCTCTAATCTCTGCTAATATGATAAGGATCTTAGGAGTTAGTGTTGTTTTGACTTCTAGGGTCATTTAAATGAAAAAGAAACTCTATGTAAGGCATCTTAATTCAAAGGAATGAACCCCTGCTAGTGGATTTTCAGAAACTGTGATAGACCAAGTGGAGAAATTCTTGCGTATGGGGATTTTGTGTTGGGGGAAGGGTGGAATTCTTGCCCCAAATCCTGATACTCCTTTTCAAGTGAACACAGCCTTACATGTGTTACACAACTTGCTTCTCTCTGCTCCTTTACTCATCACTCACCTGGAGTGGCAGAATGACTGATAGATGAATTTGGAGAGAAGGATTTAGGCATGCTCAGATTAGTTCCATTTTGTCTTGGGAGACAGCTGCCTGTAGGGAGCAAGATTATACCTGGAAAATGGATATACATGTCCTTGTCCAGCATTATGTGTAAATGGAAGAAGTCTGCCTAAGCTTTCTTGCTAAACTTTTTCCTGCAGAGTATTTATTTTCTGTAATAAAATTGATGTTTTCGGTTTCATTTGCTATTCCTTGTCAATTTGATAGGTAAAGAATTGATACTACATTATGGTTTCTAATTAGGTTTTTTGTTACTCACAAATATAATATTTATTCAAATATATTGCCTGTCTATGTTTTTATGTGAATTTCTTTGTTATGTCATTTTCTAATTTTTCTCTTCAGGCTGTCTTTTAGAAGTACTTTGATAGGAATGTATTCTGACTGGGCAAAGAATATGGAATAGTTCTGTTTGACTTTAGTATGCACTTGTAGGAATATGTTCTCTCATATAAAATATTGAATACAACTGTGTGGGGAGAGGGAGAAGAACAAATGAACACTCTAAGGAAGAGATGGCTACTTAGTAATAATGCATGAATCAAATGGACAGAAATGACCCAATATGTTGGTGTGAGGTGGCTAGGATACTGTAGATTGATGTGAAGGTGTTAATCCAGCTGTGCTGTAGAGTAGGTTTAAACATTAATCCTGTTTATCCATTCTCACCCATCCACCTGGTGGAAGCCCTTTATGAAGATTCTTATGGAAATCCTTTATATGTGAGCAGCCATGCTTTTGGAGTATGAGGTAATGGATTCCTTGTTCTCCTGACTTTCTCATTTCTCCCATTTTGCCTCTCTGATGTAGCCAATAATGCAACAAAGAAGAACTTTAGGAGTACAGAGAACTCAGAAATAGCCCACTGTAGTAGAAGGACATGTTTGCTTATAAATTAGCTCCCGAATAGTCAGTTATGTAATCAGTTAGCCTCCAAACAGTGGTTGTTGTGGACTTGCTGTCCTTGGGCCTGACGTACTACATTAGATTCGACTCTTTTTGGAATACCCAATTCTAAGCTTAATACTGTTGGTGACGCCCATTTCATTATTATTGAGTTGAGAATTGCGATATAAAAACTTTAGTCATATATACCATGAAGGTTTTTTAGGAAGAAAGATCTGGCCTTTATACAAATACTACTGGCGTTTTATAAAATAGTCAAATTTTAGGAAGGTAACTTTCTGGCTAAGACTTATTTGGCTACCACCAAGTCAAGTTCACCCACCTTTTCTTTTTAGTTGCCATTATTCTACCCCACTTCCCAAAGCCTAAATGAAAAATTCGAAAGAGCTATAACTTTATTGAAATATGAAGCCTTAGGACTTCTCATCTTTCTTTAAAGAAATCTCAATGGGCTCATTGCTAGCCTTAGAATCATTGACACTTCCTAATGAAAATGTCTAAGTATAAAGATCCAAGCTTTTGGAGACTTATATTTTAAAGGAAATTCTACTTTTTTACACACTGTAACTATATTTGGCCAAGAGAAAGAAAAATTGTTTCACGGAAAGCATTAGTGACAATGTTGTGATAGGAGCCAAATTGTCTCCGGTTGACACTGTGCATGGAAAAAGAACTTTGTTGCAAAACACTTGGCGCTGTGTTTGCAAAATGGGTGGTTGGTAGATATTTTTGTTCTCTCTCTGTTATACTAATGGATAAAGGCATTCTGACAAGTCACTGTAGTTCTGTGGGGTTCATGCCAGAATGGAATTCCAGGGCTGTACTCTTTCTGAAAGGATAGCAGATTCTTATGGACACCATTACAATGTACTTTTTTTTGAGAAAAAGAGAGAATGAGCATGAATGGTGTGGGGGTGGGGGTGGGTGTGGGGCAGAGGGAGAGGGAGAGAAAGAATCCCAAGCAGGCTCTATGCTCCACACTGAGCTTGACTGAGGGCTCAATCCCAGGACTCTGAGATCATGACCTTAGCTGAAATCAAGAGTCGGACACTCAACCAACTGAGCCACCTAGGTGCCCCAAAGTACTCTTATAGGAAAACTACCTTGCTTCTGGAATATATAATGTAGCTCCCATTCTCTACATTTTGGCTCATCGCAATGATCTTCCCAATTTTAGTAAAGCCCACCGTGGAAACTCCTTTGGGGTTTTTCTCTCCTGATATCTACCTCTCTGCTTCTCTCCACTCCCCCTTTCTGGTAATCCCCCTTTTTTCATTTCTGTTTAAAGAAAGCACATTCTTTAGAGCCAATCAGGCAGCTTTGAGCTCAAATTTTATCTTGGTCACATATAAAAATGTGTCAGGAAAAATGATTTCATTTCTACAGTCTCTCTGCTTCATCATATGGAATATGGAGATAGTATACATTCTATAGGGTTAGAATTAACTGCAATAATGCATGTAGAATATCTAACATATGGACTAATATGTAGAAATATCTGGCACATTTCCTTCACTTTTTTTTTTTCCCTTCTCAATCAGCTTAGTTCCCTGTAGAATCTGAGGCAGCTAGTAATTAGGAAAAGCTAGGAGTTTCCAGCTCGGTAATTTAATGCTTTCAAGAATATAGAATTATTTCAGAGATGCCTGGGTGGCTTAGTCGGTTGAGCATCTGACTCTTGGTTTTGGCTCAGGTCATGATCTCACTGTCATGAGATCGAGCCCCGCATTGGGCTCTGAGCTCAGCGTGGAGTCAGCTTCAGATTCTCTCTCCCTCTCCCTCCCACTCACTCTCTTTCTCTCTCACTCTCAAATAAATAAATGAAATCTTTAAAAAAAAAACCATATAATTATTTCATATAATTACATGTACCTAATCAGCACGTAGAGTAAGAATTACAGTTAGATTAGTCCATTACATCTTTGCAACCACCAGTGGAAGTTCTTTAATCAATATAGGTGCTATGCTGAGCTACTAAATAGGCAGCCAAGCTTTGGTCCCATCACTAAACCCTAGAACTGTGATAAATGACAGATCCTGAATAACAATGTCTATCTTCCCTGGCACTTTGAAATGGAGGAGTCTCATTTGAGAAAATGTTCTTAAGACATAAGATTGTGGCTGCCGAGTTCGGAGTTGTAGGGAAGATACTGGGTGTGTCTGTAATATAGAGGGGCGGGCTTAAGTCTCCTCAAGCTTCACTTTTGGATAAAAGCATTCAGGATTCTTCTATCTATGAATTCCAGGCTCATCTTTTCCAAATAGCACACCTGTTGAACTTAAAAGGGCATGGGTACAGGTTACCATTTCATACTGATCAACCCATAAAGAGCAAACAAACAAAACAAAAAACAGTTAAGGAAAGTGTTTCCCAGATGGGTTCCCAAATCTTTATCACTTCTGTTAAATTTGTAATTCTCAAATTTCTGCATAAATAAAAAGCATACAGAACTTTTTAAATGCAGATTCCTGAGTTCCATCCTGAATCAGAGCCTGATTCTTTAGCTCTGGAGTGTAGCTTAGGAACTGCGTTTTTACAGTGCATTTTAGGCCATCCTACTATAAGTAGCCCTTGGACTTTACTGTAAAACTGTGCCCTACACCTTGCCTTATAAATAAGTTATACAGCTGCTTCTTGGGGGCTGCTAAGCAGTAGAGTCTAGTGAGATAGTTGCAATTTCTCATGCCGAGAGAAAGAAATCCAATTAAGAAATGTAAATTCTTCTTCATGCTGAGAGAATATGAGGCAATAAAAATATGAATTTCTTTATGTTGCATGGAAGCTTCTGGGAGCCCATAAAGGCTGAGTAATCCTTGCCGAGCAGCTGGACTGTCATCATCTTCTCTGGCTTTTATGGGAGAAGATGAGACACTTTCGGCACTTTTCTGAAAACAATCTCTTCGTGAGAGTTTCTGTACAGTCTGTGAGGCTCTTTCTTTAATGCTTGAAATCCATAATTAACTATTTAGAATGAGGGAGGTGTTGAAGTATGTAATGAGTGCCATCCTTTCTTTGGATGATTATCTGATTTCTAATCACAGTCTCTTCCCTGTGGTACGTTTGCGCAGAGAAGCTGGTGGTCGGGGGTGAGGAAAAGGTAGCTTGGTACCATTGGAGGGAACTAATTAGTGCTCTGACAAAGAAAGAACAGCTCTAACCAATACTCTTGCTCCAACACAGTTGTGTGACCCTGACACGGGCCATAGGACAGGGGTGAAGCCTATGAGCTAGTGCTGAAAATGGTAGAAAGGAAAAAGAAAGATGAAAAAGTAAGTGGAGCTTTGGCATGAGAGATTCTATTGCCTTGATGTGCCCATGGCAGCAGAGTTGAGTGAGAGGAGCTGTTTTTATTATTTGGAGGATTCCTTTCATTTGGTTTTCTGAGAGGATTCTATATGATCCTGGCTGAATCCTACGTACCACTTCAAATACTGTCTTCTTTTCCATTTTGCTGTTACATGGAGTGAACTTGTTCAGATAATCTTTTCAAGTGGATTCCTTGTTATGTTTTCTTCCTTGTGCACCAGCATTTGTAAATTCAATCTCTAACTCAAAGATTCTAAATCCACATCAGTTGTACCCTGTATCAGTAAATATATGTTGTTCAAACAGGTCCCTAAGCAGCGTCTTCTATATCCCTTCTCTCTCTTTTTCATTATGTTCCTGATTCTTGATTTAAACGATGTTATTTTGGGAAAACTAATGTGCACTAGGATTAACAGCAATTCCCTTTGTAAACCAAGCCTGTTAAAAAATGCATTTCCAGGAGCTCAGTATAACCTGCACCAGCAAGTCTGAGCTTTTGCTTCCTGCGTGGAGAGAATTCTAGGCTCCTATATTCAAAGATTGCTTTACTAGCTACAGAAGAAACAGCCAAAAGTAGAGATTCCCAGAACAATTGTAAATTAATCATTGAATTTAGAATACCATTTTCAAATGATTTTCAATCAATGAACAGACATAGTAAGTACAAAGACAACTCAATTCTGGTGTGTATCTTAGCCATTTAAAGATATTCATAGGTTTAAAATTTAATGTTTTCTTTTCATTTACAGTGAATTTATTGTTGGCAGAAAATTCATGAGCATCCAGCCTTGGAGAATTAAGTCTTCTGTACCTTACATAATGGATCTAACAGAAATGGTTAGCTATTTGGGATTCACTAGTGCTGCTCTGCCAGTCTACATTAGACATGATTGGGGAGCGCCAACAGAAGCACGTATTTAGTAAACTTTGCAAAGCATATCAAACCATCTTGTGTCAAGACCTGATTTAAGGAAGGAGAGCTAAGAATTTGGCTAAAAATCCTTACAACAATATAAGGATTGGATACCTCAGCACTTTATTTCAACCATACTGTCTCACCTCTTTTGTCCCTTAGGTTAAGGTCCATTTTCTAGCTTAGTGACTCTATGGACCGCTAGTCTTTGACATACCACTAATTCTTGTAAGCAACCATATGCACATTCTCACTGCTGTGCTCTTTCCTGGAGGAGGAATCTTACAATGTGAAAGTAGGAAGATCCCACTCGATCTGAGGTCCAGAGTGGTGCTGTTGCTTGCCTAAGGTCACATTCCTAGTTTGTGAAAGGGTAGAGACTTAAATTCAGATCTTCGGAAGAGAAAGTAAGGTAAAGTTCAACCAGAGGTTGTAATATGTAACACATACCTGACTTGTTGGATTCACATTAGATACTTGAAGCTTCTGCTGATTTCTTCTGGAAAGGAAGCAGGAAGTATTTATAGAGCACATGGATTCTGAGTGACACAAACTTGGGCTCAAATTCTGCCCCATTGCTTAGTAGCTGACTGATTTGAGGGAAACTACTTAAAGCTTCATTATCATCTGTTATAATAGGGGACTAATAATATTAAACTTTATGAGGATTTTCAGTGCCATTTACAAAGAGGCTGCCTAATGTAGACTTAGTGCTTATCTGTAAACCTACTCTCTCTCGACCATGCATATCATTGATCTTTCCTATTGGCAACATCACTATGTTTGTCACTGTATATTTCCCTGTCCACTCTAATGATAGTCACAAGATAATTTCTATTATAACACATCAAAATTCTCAGCTGGGGGATTACTTTAGCCAATACAGTTAGAAAGAGAAGGAAAAATGCCATTATATATTTGCATAGTAGGATTGAAAATTAGATAATTGAAAGTCAGCTTATTTATCTTTAGGGGCCAATTGGTGATTCTTTTTTCTTCCCAAGTAATGGATTGTTATATATTTAATTGCTATTTTGAGAAAGGTATTCCTCCAAATGGGCATTAGGGAAAGAGGACAGATTTTAATTAAACCATTTAGCACATACTGAATAACCCCACCAGGAGGCATGATAAAGGTATGGTTAATTGGCTTAGAAGGATGGTAGCAATGTGAGAACTTCAAACACAAAGTTAACTGCAGAGATAATTCTACATCTATCTCCTAATCAACAGCAAGGTAAATTATTGAAAATTTAAAAAGCAAGGCAAGAAAATAAAAAAAAAAAATAGGCTGACTTTTATCCAATTTGTCCCCAAAGTTTCTCTAGGGTATGCAGGTATGTTCCCTTTGTGGATAAGTCCACATAAGGAGGGGGCTGCTTTACGTATTCCTCAGGCTGTCTGATAGCACGATCTCCCCCCCGCCCCCATACTTTGTATAGCATGTCTGATAGTGTTTCTCAATCTCTCATTCCTTTCATTCTTTCCTCTATCCAATCTCCTAATTAAGGCTTTTCTAAATGTCAGTGCCAGCATGTGGGCACCTAAAAACAGGATGGCAAGTCTGGGTTGTATCTCTCATGCACCTACTTATTGTCTTCAGACAATGTAATAGGTCAGAAGATTAAGTGGACTGGTCTGAGAATGAGGCAGTCTTAGGACCAGTTGCAGGACAGACAGACAGACAGATAACAAAATAGCTATCTGAAGTCAACTAAATCCTGAGATCTGAAAACCCGAAGGCCATAGGAGATTAAGAAAAAGAGCAATACGATTGAGGAGGCAGGCAAAAACCAATTCCGCTCCATTTAACCAGTATATAGAAAATGCCCATTATATGCCAGGATTTGTGATAGATCATAATACCTTTGGGTAAATGTTAGAAGATAGAGGTTAAATATGCCTATACTGGTTCTTCCAAGAGATATTACTGACTACCAAAGGAGACATGTACATGAACAGATGATATCAAAACATAATGGAAAGTCCTATGATAGAGGTTTGTATAAGGTGTTAGGGAGGCATAACATGACCACCTCTCCCACTGTTCTTTGATTTTTTTGCTTTTATGATTATTGTTATTTTTGGAATACAGAAACTTTACATCATTCTTTTATTTTACTTGAGCTTTCTAGCAAGAATGTTCTAAAGGTGGACCTTAATAGGGCAAAATTTCTGAGGTCTGAATGTTGTATTTTGGAGTTCTAGTTTCCATATATTTTATTAGCTTTGATTTACAGCTTCCCTTTTTATTTTTTCCTTTGGTTTTCATTTCCTTTTAATTTTCAATTTACATATTTATTCCTTAGTCATCTTACCTTCTTTTATCAACTCCTATATTCTTCATTTCCACAAATTTTTTAAAAAAGATCTCTTGTTCTTACTTATATTCATAATATCTTCCCTGATCTCCTCAAGTTTCACACTGATTTTAAATTCCAGTGTTCAGATGGTTCATTCAGTTTGTCTTTTTTTCATGGGCTTTGTAATCCTTTTATGTCTGGTCATTTTCCCTGGGTGCTCATTTTATCCTGGTGGTAGCTATTCTGCCTGGTAATGTGTTCTATGTGAGGCTTAAGGCCTTCCCCTTCTGTGTGCATGCCCATGTGAATTTAGGAGGAGAGGAGGGGCTTGGTCCCTGTGCAAAGAATTCAGGAGTCCAGAGTCTCTCTTTGCTGACTTTCCATCAGGCAACTCTTGTGGTTGGGATTTGTTTTTAATAACTTGGGAAGGCACAGCATTGAGAGAAGATCACGTATCTAGCTTGTTATCCACCATCTTGGAATTTAGAGGAAAAGGGACAGAGAAAAGAAGCGATGACCAAGTACGGCTGGTCTGTTCACATGAATAGGACTTTTTCACTGCACTGGTATTGTCTAGAAAACAATTCGATGACCTGGCCTGGACTGACAATGTGAGTGAACTTGAAAGCAAATTCTTACCCAGCCAGACTTCCAGATAAGAGTGTGCGCCGGCTGACACCTTGATTGCAGCCTTGTGAGAGCCTATGCAGAGGACCCAGTAAAGTTGCATTAGGACTCCTGACCCACACAAACTGTGAGATCATAAATGTATGCTGTTTTTTAAGTCTCTGAGTTGGTGGTAATTTGTTACACAAGAGACAGATAACTGATAGAGCGTTCCTCCCAGAGGGGATGGCAGGTAAGGAAGAAGAGATGTGTAAAAGCATGGCTGTCTTGTAAATGTTTAAGTAGCTTGTTATAGCTAAACCACAGAGGGCAAGGTGAGGGAGTAGGAGACCAGAATAATTGTGAACCCACTCTATGCTGATCAGCGTGTCAACTGTTTCTCAGGCATCTCTCTATCTCCTCTAAAGCCCGGGGAGTTTAGTACCATTGTTGTGTTTTTACAAATTGGGAACTTGGCTTAGAGTAGATCTGACTTACCATCATGCTGCAGCCCATGCAAACAGGCTAACGCTGTGTGGACATGCTGATCTCACCGAGCAGCAGGGTGAGATGTGGCAGGGCTGGCTGCAAACAGCTTCTTCCATTTACCCTAGTGGGCCAGAAAACACTGCATTAGTTTCTGTGTGCTTTTATGTGAGAAAGTCTGAGAAGTATTTAGAGTGGCTAACCAATGTATCTAAGGTTACCCATCTCACAAGTGGGCGAGAGGTCTTTCCAAACCAGGCATTTGGCTCCAGACTTTGTGTTCTTTACGTTCTATTAAACCATCTCAATCAAAAGGTGAAATTCCTAATAGGAGGAGGTCAGTTCATTCAGGAACTTTTGGGGTATTTTTAATATAATAATCGAATTAGTACTATAAGCTAGGTTTCGAATTCAGTATTTTATATCCATTATCTCAATTAAACTTCACAGCAAACCTGAGAGATAAGAAATAAAATATCTCAATTTTAAAGGAAGGTCATGAATTTAGAAGGAGATTAAATAAGTTACATAAGGTTTCAGAGTTGCTAAAGAGTAGGAGAATATTTAAATTCATGTCTGTCTATGGGGCGCCTGGGTGGCTCAGTCGGTTAAGCGTCCAGCTCTTGATTTTGGCTCAGGTCATGTCTCAGCGTTGTGGATTCAGCACTGTGGTGAGCTCTGCGCTCAGTGGGGAGTCTGCTTGAGATTCTCTCTCCTTCTCCCTTTGCCCCTACCCCTGCCTGGCGCTCTCTCTCAAATAAGTGAATCTTTTAAAAAAATAAACATAAAATAGACTCATATCTGTCTAACCCTAAAGATAGTAAGCTTAACTATAAAATAAAATGACCTGGAAATGGCCAAAGTCTGAATGAAGTATGGAAATCTATTCTACGAGTTGTTTCTACATGATATATCCAATTGTACATACAATGTTTGTAAGTCAAAATTTGAAAATAACAGCTCTTTTTCATAAGGCACAATGAAGTGAAACGAGATCATATCCTGGCTATTACTTTTTGTATATTTAGATGTCTTTACAAAGTGCTGAAGATACCAGGATTAGCTTAAAGATAGAGAACTACAAAAATGGCTTGTGGAAGAAAACTGCTTATGTGTTCATAAAGGCTGTAGAAGATTACTTGATGGGGATGGATGTGGGAGGTTTAGGCACTCAGGGCAACAAAGTTCATTTTAAATTTAATAATGGAATTGAAAATAATAAACCAAGTGAAAAGGAAAATTGAGACTGATAAAATATCTTTCATTGGTGTCTTAAGCAATAAAATAAATGATGTGATAACGACTGAGGCTCCATGACTACTAGTTATGACTTCTTGACTTTGAGCCAATTACCTTTTTCACATGTACCTCAGTCTACAAATCAAGAAAATGGGAATAACAGTACCTAACTCATACAGTTTTTGTGAGGATTAAATGTTATATATACATGTATATACCTTAGCACTTCTAAAATGGACATGTTTTACTCTAGATATCTAAAAGTGCTTCTGTTTTATTTAATTTTAAGAAACACAAAACTGTTTTGTAGGTATGCTTAGTGGTTTAGATATTTAATTCTCCCATAGATTCCTGGGATTGTGTATCTGGATTGCAATATTTTGAAATGTTTAGTTTTTTGAACAGTTGTGCAACACAGATGTTGACCCTCTGCCCTCCCCTCCCCCACTCCACCGATGTAATCCATTCAGGGGAGAATGATATGCAGGTTACAGTCAGCATTAACCTGCTGACAAATGCACTGTCTAATACAACATATTTCTCTATCATTAGTAGCGATTAGATTTTGTGATAAAGAAAAACAACTAAATAAAGAATCTTTCTTCATCCAAAAAGATTTACCGGCTTTCTTAAATAAATGATGATGCTCTAAATATGTCCACTGTGGCAAATATTCAGATTCCAGTGTGGTTGGCTTTAAACTTTGAGAAAACAAAAGTACCCATTAGAGGATACTGATTTTATGAGGAAATATAAATTACATCTAGATTAACTAGACTACATTTATTTTCATAGTTCCTTTGTAATACATGAAAACAAATCTTAGGCTTATTTTAAAAATGATAGAGACTAAGAGAGGTCAAACAATTTGTTTAGTTAATAAAATGAGATAGTAAAAATTCAGGGAAGAGAAATCAGACTTCCAAACCTAATGAAGAGAAAGTCCTTCTTGTCCATTTTTGTGTGGAGGGTAAATATTTAACCATTTTCAGGGTCAATTGCTTGTTCTGCTTGAACAAGAGACAGCAAAATCAGGAAACTGTGACTTAAAAATGAAAGAAGGTAGGCATAATTTTGCGTGTGTATACTGTAAATACAGTAATAAAATGGAAACTAGAACGGAGATGTAAAAAGACTGAAGGAACTACAGTGATAAAATAAATTATTAATAGAAAATACCTTATGCTCAACTCATTAATAGCATTCAGATCTGTGACCTACTTAGAAAGAAATATGTTTTCTCTTTTAGCGTTCAGAACTTGCTGAACAGACTAAGATGGGCAAGTCTAACTAGCAGTAGATTCCTTTAGTAAATCATTTAGGTTGCCTGTTGTGCCCGCACTCAAAGGCACGTGAAGAATACATTCATAATATATGCTCATTAGGGATCCTTCTAGAAGCCTGATTTTCCTACTACTAAGTTTATATGCCTTCACCATCTGTAGTTCTCAAATTCAAGAAGCCATGCTAATAATGCTAACAAAGTGGCCGGCTTGGCACATCAATCTGAGAGGGAACCTGGAGAATTACCTACTTTGGAAAGGTAATTTAAAACTAAATCCACCTCTAAAAGTGAGTGTCCCCTTTGAGTTTGCAGGTTTCACAAGAGGGGAGCCCTACATATTGGAAGCATTTCCTTTTGTTTGCCAACAGCAGGGAAGACTTAGGCCAAAACCCCAAAGGATACAACTTAGACAAGAACGAGCATATGGCTCTGGAAGTTTTAATCGCTAAGAAAGGAAAATATAGTTGTAGCTACTGGATAAACAGCTTCGTTTTATAAAAACCTCAGATCAGTATAAACTTGGTTATAAGATCATCTGGTAAAAAAAAATCAGTGATTTAAAGGAATAAATCAGTTTTGCATGCTAAAAACAAAACTGTAAAAAAAAAAGAAAAAACTACCCAAAGAGAAGTGAGACTAACAGGAAAATTCAAGCAATGAAACAATTTGGTGCACTAATCTCCTATAAAGTAGGTTACCTGAAGTATTTTATCAGCATCTGTGGTAGAGTAAAAAGGTAGGAGTTCAGGCACTAAGTCTAAAAATGGTTTGGCACAGTCATTGCTAACAATATTGAAACTTCTTAAGTTATAAGGAAACAATTTCTTGCACAATCTTGGGGCATCATATGATTCACATTATATTAGAATTTTCATGCTAAAATTGGCAACTTCTAGGTGATGATTTTTCCCACTTTCAACATAAGATTGCAAGTCTCTATTTTTAAATGAGGGTGAAGTGCAAATTGCCCCTACAAGAAGAGATAAAATGTTTCCAATTTTCATAGTGTTGTCATCCTACTGCCTGACTATTCATGTTCCTTTGGAGTCTCTAACCAATCTATTTAATCCACATGTAAAGAGTTAAAGGTTCAGTAACAGAATATGCAGTATTCCTGAATCCACTAGTCAGCTAAACTTCTGAAAGTTCGATATGTGTTTGTTTAACAAAAAATTAACAAATTTAGAGAGTCATTAAGCAAATATGTAAAGAACATGTACCCTGGACCAGCAGGCCTTGCTCATCATGTGAATTTGTAAACTTAAAGCTTTCTTAAATATTTACTATCTCGGTATTTCTGGTCATGCCTCAGCTGCCATAGCTTACTCTCTCCCTTCCTTGCTTCCTTACTTCCTTCTTCCTTCTTTCCTTGTCAAATATATTTTAAGCTTCTTTTATATACAAGGCATTAGATGAATGAAACGTGAACTTGGTCCTCTTAGAACTCACAGAAAGTGGCAATCGATACGTAAACACCAAAGTATGATACAAAAATCTGAAAGTTTGACTCACAAACTAAAATATTGACCACAGACCAAAAAGCAAGAGGTATGTCAGTTACACTCTTTTTAAAATAAACACTGTGTTAGATGTTCTAGGTTGGAAGAGGCCAAACGAATAATTACGGCAATCCTACCCACAAAGAACACATATGCGGTAGAGGAGAGAAGGTGTGAATACAGATGCTTAATAGGGAGTATGTGTAAAAAAATTTCTCCAGGGTGTTGTATTAGCTTCCTATTAATGCTGTAACAAATGACCATACGGGTACTCTCTCAAAACCATATACATTTATTATCTTAAAGTCCCTCGTCCAGAAATTTGGCATGGGTCTCCCTAAGATCAAGGCACTGTCAGGGCTGTGTTCCCTTGTGGAGGCTATAGAGTCTAATCTGTTTCCTTTTCTCATCTAGCTTCTTCACACTACCCACATTCCTTGACTGGTGGCTCCCTTTTACCGTCTTCAGAGCCATCAATGCTATATCCCTCGTGCCTTTCTTCAGCAATCGTATCTCCCTCTGACTTTCTTCTTCGGCCTTTGTCTTTCACTTTTGAGGATTCTTGGAATTATTTGGGGTCCATCTAGATAATCCAAAGTAACCTCCCTTAATTACATCTGCAATCAGAATTGCTCTTTGCTGTGTAACCAAAAATATTCACAGGTTCCAGAAAGTTAACATACAGACATCTCTGATATCACAGTGCTGTCAAAATGCAATAGAAATTACGTTTAAGTGAGATAGTATACATAAAATGCCTTGAAAAAGATAAAGGATGATGCTGCTGTAAGGTGTTGAGTAGCAGGTTGCAGTGCTACAGTTTGTGCAGGCATATAAAGTTTGGTCATATTTCCCTTTTCTCCTCTATTCCTTCTGGGTCTCCAGTTACTATGTTTGACTTGCCTCTTTACATCAGTTTTTTATTTTGATACGGAAAGATGGTACTTTGGTAATTTAAAGTCACTTTTTTTCTCCTGTGTACAGAAAATGGAACCATCAAATATTTTTCTCTGCACTGGGCATGCTATTCCTGATATGTTCCCTGATTTGATAGATCCTGGAATCACTTTGGATAGAAACTTAACCCTCTTTCCAGTTGTAATTCAGACAAATGAAGACTTGTTTGATGGGCCAAGAGAGAGGATGCATGATTGACATTACAAATCCAGGTTTAAAGGAGGGCAGTGCCTGTTTAAGTTTCCTCCCCATTCCACAACTCCCATGGACAAAATCACCATAATTAGAAATTTTTTTCTCACCTGTTGATCTATCTTGAGAAATAAATTGAGAAGGTAAAAGCTTTTTTTTTAGAAAAAGAAGCTCCTGGTTGTAATATAGACTGTGTTTTAACCGTCTGTGATAGGTCCTAAGTTGCTTATACCATGGAATGATACATTGTAAGAAGCAGAATCATGTGGGAGGGGCCATACAAACATTGCTGGAATACTATCACCCTTTGTACTCATCCAGGGTTGAAATAAATATATTATTAATGTTTTATATGTATAAATTATATGTGTGTGTGTGTGTGTGTGTGTGTGTGTGTGTGTGTATTTTCCTAAAGACCCAAGCAACTGTCCAAAGAATGGTAAATGAAGAGTGTCACATTTATTTAGTGAAGATAAGAAGCAAAAGAAACAAAGTAAGAGAGTTTTTGAGCTTTGGGCTGCCTAGATCCAGGCTTTCAGAAGTTGTAGTTACAACAACTCATTGGATGGATTGGAAAGGGCTGGTGCTACGCAGAAAATTATTAAACTGCTTCCAACTCCACACTATTACAATGGCATGGTTGATGCCCTTGTATATGTGACTTATGTATGAGTGTAAGATTGATGATTCTATTCATAAATGTATGTCTTTCTCTCCACTGAGACTGGAATAGAATTTTGCATGTAATAAGCACTCCTTTAAACTTGACTCATTAACTGAACATAAGGCTGATTGCTTGAGTTGTTTTAGACCAGGGTAAACTCCCAGGACAGCTGTAATAAAACCTTTCAACCACAACAGAATCCAAATAGAATCAACCTTCAGAGATAGGGGAAGATGATCCCATTTGTCTAGTGGTTGTAAAGTTAGATTAACCTTAGATAAAGTCCAATTTTGTGTATCAGTCAGGGTGGAAACTTAGTGTAGGAGAAAGAACAATGGCTTTGGACTCAGAAAATGTGAGTTAAATTTCCAGTTTCACTCATTCTTAGAACTGTGACCTTGAACAAGTTTCTTTCTGTCTCTGAACTTTGGTTTCCTGAGTAAATAAGCAGGATATTTGGGTGACATCAGTGAAAAAAAGCACTGTAAAGGGCCATGCACAATCACATTTGAGAAATCCTGGATATGCTTAAACCAGAAAAGAAGGATTTGTGAAGTTTGAATTATTCCAATTATGTCTATAAGGATTTTGTGCCAAAGGCCACTCATTGTGATCATATTCCTTTTCTGTTTGTGGCATTGGAGAACTTGGATCACAGGATTCAAAGAGTTTAACAATGTGGTCACCTGACTGCAAACCTAGTATTTGTTCATTCCCCCCTTAAAGAGGTTATGATGTGATCGTTATCACAGACTGTGGCTGCACTGTGCTTTTACCAAACTATCAGGGAAGTATCTCTGTTGGAAAAGGGCTTCTGTCTCACTAACCAAGCAGGTCATTCAGGTAGAAGTGTGCTGTACAGTGCTGGCATATTTGAAGAGGTTCTGCATTCATGGTGGGCATTTGTACGCAACTCCTAAAATGTGTTAGTGATCAATTATGCTTAAATTCAACACACTTAGATAAAAAGATACTCTGAAACTGCTCAGCTGTTACCCTTATATTGTTGAAAATGATCTTGGTAGAATGCAAAGCCTCTTTAACTTGTAAAATATATCATTATACTTTGCTTTGAGTAATGTGCAAGTTAATGTCCCTCCCATCCCAATCATAACAATCCCTCAGCCAACTGTAAAAGATCCTTTAATGATTATTTTCCCCACTTAATGCCTTTTTTCATCTGTGGTTAGACAAGTGGAGCTAGAGTGCCTTGCTTGTGCACTATCAGTCGTTTTAGAGATTCTCAGATTCTTGGGGAGTTAAAAATAAAAAGGCACTTGCAAAAAATGTTGAAATGTAAATGCATATATTAACACAGCACAAACCAATAAATTAAAAGTGCAATGCAGTGCAGTAAAATTTAAAATTCGAAAGGTCTTATCTGATGAAAAACTTAAGCTCTTCTAAATTTTCACTATATATAAAATGCGCAATTAACAAGGAACTCACTGTGCTAATGGTTTTAAAGTATTCATTTTAGGCTCATAGTTTCCAGTTTGTACTTCTTTTGGGAGAGTTTCGACATATAAACACCACAACAATTCATTTAAAATTATATTTTTAAGTTTCCTAAGTGATTTGGACACCCAAGCTTTTTTTTTTTCTCAAAGGAATTTCTTAGTATGGTAATTAGGCAATGGTTCAATTCCTTCCAAATGTCTAGTAAAATTTCTCCTAACTTTGAATTATATCTTAATAAAAGCTTCCAAGTGAATCAAAATTTCAATGTTTCAAAGGGTTATAATTTTCCAGATCTTATAAAGAGAAGCTAAGTTAAAGAAGGCAGATTTGCTGAGAAATGGAATTCTGTCCTCATTCTCCTTCTTACCTAGGTTTATGCTAGAGAAAGGGTGAGAATGACAAGACCACCAGGGATGGTGCCAGGCAAAGGTTTATATTAGTGGGCTCCTGCTGTGTTCCTCATGGTCTTTGATGCTTGTCTTTTCTTCCCAGAACCTAACATTACTAGATATCCTGGCATCATGCTGCCCTCACCCCAGTTCCATAATCAGACTCTTAAGTTCTTTAATTTTAAGGTTGTCCCCTATTCTCTAAGTGTCTACAACAGTACATGCTATACATATCAAGCTCTGAGCTGCATGGCATTTAAGTAAATATGTGTATATACACACATACATATGTATGCATTTTGTAATTGAAAATTTTATCTGGCCTTTGTCCTAGATTCTTGGGATAGAGCTTCTAAATCCTTGGAGTTTCCTGAGTGACAGGAGTGTCCTTGGTGTTTGTGATGGGCTACTGGGATGACTACTTGGAGTTTACACTTAAAAAATGATTTAGGGTGGACTCTTAGAAAGCTTATGCTACCATGCTGACTCAGGACAGGGCCAGGCCATGCCAGGAAAGACCAACCATGTGATTAGAGGGCAGGGCTTTGAACCACATGCTATCAACCCAACTTCTAGGGAGAAGGGAGGGGCTAGAGACTGAGTTCATTCATGTGGCCCATGACTCAATCAATTGTGCCTATATAAGGAAATTTCAATAAAATCTGTGGACACTGAGGCTTGGTTGGTGATCATATTGATGTACTGGGAGGGTGGCATGTCCTGATACCCTGGGGAGAGGACCCTCAGGACCTTCATAGACCTCTCCTTATGGATCTCTTCTTCTGGCTGGTCCTGATTTGTATCTTTTATAATAAAACTGCTTTCACAATTACGGTACTTTCCTGAGTTCTTTGTGTCATTCTGGTAAGCTATCAAGCCTGAATCATGAAAGTCTCCAAATATGTAGCCAAGTTGGTCAGAAGTGTGGGTGGCCTGAGGACTCCTGAACTCACAGCTGACATCTGAAATGAAAGCAGTCTTGTTGGGGACTGTACCTTAACCCATGAAACTTACACTGATTTTAGATACTTAGTGCCAGAATTGAATTGTGGTATTAGAGCTCGTGTGTGTGTGTGTGTGTGTGTGTGTGTGTGTGTGTGTATAAAAATATATGAATATTCCTATCTTAGAGTCTCTAATGGCGGCAGTAAAGACTTTGAATTCTTAACTTTTGAAATAAATACATTTTAAACCTTTACCATGAAGTGTTATATTGCCTTGCTCAACACCAGCACAGAATCAATCCAGAGCTGACACTTTCAATCCCTCAGGGAACTATTCTGGATTTGGGGGAAGACTTTTAAAAGGTATTACTACTTGGGGCACCTGGGTGGCATAGTTGGTTGGACATCTGACTCTTAGTTTTGGCTTAAGGAGTGATCTCAGAATTGTGAGATTGTGCCTCATATCATCAGGCTCTGTCCTCAGCATGGAATTGGCTTGAGATCTCTTTCCCTCTCCCTCTGCCCCTTCCACTCATGTGCACACACTCTCTCTCTCTAAAATAAATAAATAAATAAATAAATAAATAAATAAATAAATAAATAAATATTTTTTCTACTCTATGCTTCATGTGAGTACTAGATGGAGAAAGACTACATTCACAGGAAGATGACTGTGGCTAGACTATGGGGGAAGACAAGAAGGGCTTATTCATAATTTTTTATTGTTTCTGGTGTCCTCTTCCATTTTGTGACTTAGATTTCTTGTTTTCCCTTATTTTCTCCATATCATTTCCTTTTCAGAAGAATGGACATTATATACTCATTTCCATTAAAAGTAAATGACTAATGAAACTTCCAGTGTTTTCCTTTGTCAGGGCAAAGCCCTTCATAATTCCTAGACTAATATGTCAGAAAGTCCCCACTCCTTATTCTGACCCCATGAAACTGGTTCTTGTGACATAATTGGACCAAACAAGCTTGCCTTTACTGAAAATTTCCTCCTTTGTGCTTTTAATAAAAGTAGTAAAGCTGTTTGTTATTTATAAATCTTTTAAATACTTCATAAGTATTAATCCTTTATATCTTAAACCATGAGGTGGGTATTATTTTTATCTTCATTGTATAGATGATTATATGGGACATGTGAGTTAAAAAATTTTGCTCCAGATCACTCAGCTAGTAAGTGGCAGAGCCAAGATTCTAACCAACACAGTTTGATTCTGGAGCCCATATTCATAAACACTGACTTATACTTCCTCACATGACATGCTTTGTCACGTATGGGGAACCATACTCTTGCTCTGTCCTAGGATGAATAGCTTATTAAATATGTAAGAACATTTCTCCTTTTTCCACAGACTTATTTCTCACAGTATTCTCACATGTACTCTTTTTCCACCATATTGAATTCTTTGCTATTTCCCAGTTACCCAGTACTTTCTCCAACTTCCCACTTACTTTTTGCTCTGCTTAGAGAGCCCTTTACAATTTCTCCACATCACTTACTCATCCCTCAGCTCAGCTTGTGAGCATTCCCTGATGCTCAGTCTAGGGAAGAAGCCATTTCTCTGTCCCCCTCAGAATCTGCATCCTTATACTGTGGTCCTCATTATAGCATATGATGACCCTTTAGTTCACTTTTTTTTTCTCAGAAGACAAAAGTGTACTTGCTGGAGGTCTTTTGTCTTGCACATCTCTATCTCTGGGCCTACTACAAATTCTGTAACATACTAGCCACTCATTAAAAGTTTGTAAAATAAATGAATAAATTAATAAAGCTAGATAAATAACATTGCAATATTTCTGAAACCTAAGTTGGTGACCAATGATTTTCAGTTCGTCCTATCCTCAGAGTTCAGTGGAACATCTCCAAGGATGGTGACAAAGAAACTGTACTTATAGTGGATTTACTTGATGTGTATTTATGCCATTGAACCTGAAAGTTTATTCTAATCTCAGACAATGGATTGAGGTTACAGAGAAAGAAAAAGTAGGTAATAAACCCACCTCCCTATGTATCCTTTCTCAACTTCATTTAACCTCCAGGAGTTCAAAATTCCCTGAGTGAAGCAATTGCAATATTCATATTTTTAATATTTCAAATACACACATGCTTTGCCCCCCACTGTCACACATACTACAGGTATATATCCATAGTATACGTGCCGTGTATACTATGAATTAGTATACACATATATCTTTTTTCTACTCTGTGCCTCACGTGAGTAATTTTAATGAATTAATGAATTTCTGCATGTCTATGTGTGAAATGTGATGGTGTAGCCCATCACTTTAAATTGCTTTTTTAATATCATAACAAAAATACGATAAACTGTCCCTTTTAAAGCTTTATGTTTCTTTCAATTTTTTAAAATTTTATTTTCTTTTTAAAACTTTTGAAAAGTTATTGAAGTATAATCGACATATGATGTCATATTGGTTTCAGGTGTATAACTATGGTGTTTGTGATTCAACAATTCATACATAACTCAGTGCTCAAAGTTTTATGTCTTTTCAAAAGCTTTATATTTTTTATCCCATCAATTTAACAGCTGTTATTGAGAGAGGTCTTTTTTTTTTTGACTTCATCTTTGATCTGGAAATTCAGTGAAAAAGCCAAAAGGAATGGGTGTATCCATGATTGTGAAAGAACAATTTCATTTATGAAAATACTTAACGTTTATCTCTGTCTGCATACCTTTAGATCTCTCAGGATGTAGGACTCTATTGGAGAATGAAAGACTCTGCTGTATGGCATGGGTGAACCATTCTAATAATGAAAGAAAATCCAGCTAACATTAAATGATTTAGTAACTGCAGGGCAATGCTCAGGAAAAGCCAACTTGATGGGTTCTGCCTCAGTGTCTCTTTTGTGCTGGATCTTATCACTTTTCTCCTGAAGGGTGATTGTAGCATTGTACTAAGTATTCTTCCTCTATATGAATTCCTAAAGAATACCTAAAACCAGTGACTCCTACTTCATGGAGCTCATAATATGGCTGACCTTTGTAAGCTACAGTCACTCAAGCTACTAGTCATTCAAATTATTCTCACCTGACATGGCGGGAGAGCACCTGCTGTCATCCTGAGGAGAGGCCCAGGTTTTCTCTGGGACACTTGTCATGTAGCTAGTGATTCACATTCCTCTAGGTATCTCTCTGGTTGGTCATTGTTTCTATTCTCTTGTTATACCTGCTTTATTAAGGTTCAATTCAGATTTTATGTAAATAAATGTATGTCAAGAGGGATCTTACTTTCCTCCAAATGTGTGTTTGGTTATAGACCCTGTACTCATTCAGATAGTTGTTCTTTATTTGCCAAACAACATTGTGATCTACAAACCCATTCCTTTTATTTCAAAGGAAGCACATGGTGGTTTGCAAAGTTAAGGGGACAATCATTTCTGCAAAATATGTAGCTAGAATTTGCAGAGAACACTTTTGAAGAATACCCACTTTCTTAAATGCTGGTGTTGCCTAGAGCTGTGTAGTAGAAACCTAAAAATAACAGTAGCTAATGTTACAGATAGTCAGTTGATCAAGTGCAAATGGGAACATGAGCAAAATGATGGCAGAGACACTAAAAATTATGTATAAAAGCTGAGATAATAAGGAAATGATGATTGGAATACAAATTGGAACCATATGGATCATTGAAGCAGATTCATGAATGATGCAGAGCCAAGGTGATGAAAAAGTGATTTAAGCAGGGTGATGATAGAGATTGTTATCCTACCTTGGCTAGGGATTAAAATTAATACTTGAATTTAACTGTATATATTTTCAAGTTTGTGACTTATATGTGTTTACACATATGGGTAATGTATATGAGTCTACACATAGTTGCTAGACAACTGAAATTGTTATACTGCCCCTACCTAAAAAATGCCCTCAAACTACCTACATCTTCCTTTGGAACAACTGCCAAAATTTTTCTAGGATGTTTATTATTTTGCCTGTAATGACTTGTTGCTCCAGTGAGCCCTAATTTATTGTGTATTAACTGTCTGGTAAACTGCTTAATATTCCTCCCAAAATACAGTTTCAACCACTGTCAACGAAGCTTTCCAATTTGACTCTAAAGTGAAGGAAAAGGTGCCTTTAAGGTATTGTTAACCTAGAATGGGATGATCCAGCTGACAAATACAGCTGAATATCTAATGCTCAGATGGAACCAACCAGGAAGAATGAGGGAACGCATCAAAGCCCATTCCTGTCTGGGAATTAGGCTAGTTTACACAACATCATGAATTTGGCTCCATATATCAACTGTTGGCAACTACATGGATCCCCAGTTCATTTTTATCTCATACAACCATAGAATCATTGACTAATAAAATTTTCTAGTGGTTTAGCTTTTGTGTCCCTTCTAGTTCCAAACCCTCTCCCCCTCCCTCTGTGCCTCCTCCCTCTCTCTCTTTTTCTCTCTCTCCCTCTCTCTCTCAGATGGTCTTGAACCTTAGTGTGCCTCCCATCCCAAGCTGACTTTCTTTTACCAGTGGCCCATCTGGCTATAGGTTGCATTATCAGATACACTCTAGTTCAGCTTTTCACACAGACCTCTTCACTTTGGCCTATTGGCTCTCATCCCTCTTCGCTGAACCTCTTACCTATCCTCACCTTTCTTTCAGGGCTGCTAATTTATCCCTAGGTCCTGTCCTCATCTACCCTAATAGCAAAGCTCAACAGAAGCCTAGCTTTTCTTTTTTATTTATTTAATCATATTAAATTTTTGTTTTAAGTAAAGGAAATGAAAAATATATACAAATAGTAGTGTTTTAGAGCACTGATTGATAGAGCATATGTAGAAACACAAAAGTAACTTATAAGAGAAAAGTAATTTTAATGTCACTTTCTTGTAGCACTTTTGCTTTATTTTTGACATGTTTAAAGAAATTCTCAACTAAGGCAGGGTGGTGGGTCATGGGGGGTGGGAGAGGGAAATGAAACAAGATGGGATCAGGAAGGAGAGAAACCATAAGAGACTCCTAAACTCACGAAACAAACTGAGGGTGGCTGGGGGGTAGGGGCGGATAGGGATAGGGTGGCTGGGTTATGGACATTGAGGAGGATATGTGCTATGGTAAGTGCTGCGAAATGTGTAAGCCTGAGGATCCACAGACATGTACCCTGGGGCAAATAATACATTATGTGTTAATTAAAAACAATTAAATTAAAAAAAGAAATTCTCAACTAATTTAATAATCTCAAATTTTAGTCAATGAGATATGAAAAAATATGTGCTAAAATGAAATTTGTTTGACTGAAAAATGAAATAATTTTCTGAAATTGTTCTTCTGCGAAGTACCAGTATCCTGTACAAAAAGAAAGAAAGAACTCACGTGTAAATTGTAGTCTGTTTTACCGTGTGTTGTGCATAAAGAAGACTGAGTTTAAGCACATATAAAACATGCATTGATCATATCACAAACTTCTTTCCTTTTAGTCTCTACTGAAACTTCTCTCTACTCTTCAATCACCTGATCAAATGTCAGAATAACTGACTCACCACTTTGTCTAAATCCAATTCTTTAAAATGGTATTTATAAAATTAAATTTCCTTACAATTTACAACTCATTGAAAAAGACTTGAGACAAATACTTCACATGCTCCTCCAGGAACTCCCAACTGTCTTAATGTTAATGCTTTGCTAAAGGTAAAAAGCAGCCTTAGCTTGATCATAGCCAGACCTCCAGGAGCCTCTAAGTCTTCTTTAACATGTGAAAAGCCTTTTGGAAACTTACTTTGTCTCTTTCCCCATCCCCCCATTTTTCCCCCCAATTTAAAGTATACAATTAATCAGTCCTTACAATCCCAGCGCAGCCCCCTTTCTCTCTTTCTGCCCACTGGTCCTGTCCCCATGCTTTAATAAAACCACCTTTTTTGCACCAAAAAAATATAAATAAATAAACTGGTGTTTATCTAGTCCAATTCCTGTTGATTAACTTTGAGTGTCTATCTGTACTTTACTGTCATTTGGCACAGGCCAGTAATTGCACAATATCTGTGTTTTTGCCACTTGGATTCAGAGAGGTCATTTCTATCATTCTGTGAGGAATAAACAAAATCTGATGACCAAATTCTAAAACTCCTTTGAGAGGTAGGGTGGGAATTGACTATGCAATTTCCATGAACTTCTTTGATGAAATCAGAGATAATTATCATTTATGTCATTAAGAGAAAAAAAATAAAGCAAAAGTTTTAGATTAGACAGAAGCCATAACCACCAAAACTATATTCTTTAAAAAATGTCAATAGTAAATGCTTTATTGCAGTTTCTTTAGAAATTGAAACACACCTTTTTTATGTTCTTTTATATTCATCTCTGTAATGTCTCAAGATTAATATATCTCATAAAAATATAGCCATTGTGAAACAATAACATTTTATAATTCTTATTTAGTATATGTTCAGATGGAGAAAGATGAGCCTTTTTCTGTAATTACAGTTTCTTCATCGGCAGTTATTGATGAATGATAATTATCACTTCAGTTTTCTGCTTGAATTGGTATTATCACATTAGGTAGCCGATGTTCTAAGTCAACCATCCAAGAAGCCAAGTTAATGTTAGCTGCAAAACTATCTGATTGAAACGCATGGAGTTCAAAAAGCCATTAACTTTTATGTGCAGAGTGAAAAGTTTGCTCCATTGGCACGTAATTTCATTTTTATAGTCAGAAGATAACAATAACATGAAAACATTACAACCAATGGAAATATGCCTTATGAAGAATGTAGAGTGGAAGAAAACAGATTAGTTATTCTGAGAAAAGTGGCTCTGAAAAGAAAGAACAAAAATGAATCTACCCTAAGCATTTGGATGACTACAGCACTTCAGAATAATAAATATGATATAATCTTCACTAAAAAGGTAAAATGGACATTCAAAGTTTTTCTCAACCATGCACCTGAAAATTCTGTCTGCTGGCATCCATTCATAGGAAATGGGAAAAAAATAGAACTTTAAAAAGAGAACAGCTTACTTCTTGAACAATGGGTGGAACACAAATTATGTGAATCAACAGTGACAATGGTGTCTAAATTAATAGTTAGCAAAGTAGTCCCTGTTCTACATTGATCATTGCAATTATCTGTACTAGATCATTTGCTCATATTATAGGTTCTTTCCATACCATTAGGGATATTTTACTTCTCAAGCTGTCTTCAGAAAATTAACTTCATATAGCAAAGCCCTTCACAATGATTATTTTTTTTCTTTGATCCAGATTTTCTATTCATGAAAAAAACCTGCTGAAAAATATTATTACTCCTCAACATTGTTTTTATATCTTAATTTTAAAAGTCCCACTGCTAGACAAGTTTTTACCTCTTTGGTACTGTTAAACAGAACTTAATTGTCAGAAGCTTACTACTAAGCTTATTGATATAAATTATCTGATTCCAATTTTTGGGTGCTAATGGTTATATATCTTTAAAATAATGTATAGTAATTGTTTTTTGTTTTTCACTAATCCTTTCCTATATCTTATCCCATTTGATCTCCTGAGCAGCCATGAATGTCAGTTTTATTATTTATAGATGAAAAATGGAGGTGTGGAAAGAATATGAGATTTGTTCAAATTTACTCAATTTGTAAGTACTTCAATGCTAAGGCATTGATTTGGCACATAATATACAAGATAATGTTTTGCCCCACTAGGATATTAAAAACATTTTTTTTAAAGTACCTACACCCATGGGACTAACCTCAAATGTGGAGACAGCCAGGTAGGATCCCAAATATGTACAATGTGAAGTATTCAAAATACAAAAGTAGTATAAAAAAAGAAGCCATTGTGTTGTCTGCAAGGGTCATGGAATACTTTACAGAGGAGTTGGTGCTTGAATCACATTTTGATTGGTGAGTGAGTTTTTCAGTTAGAAAACTGAAGAGAGGAAGAGTTCAAAGTAGATTTTGTAACCTACAACATAATCTACTCTTTACAACATTGCCAGCACATGATGCTGTACTAGCTTTCTGTTGCTGGTATAAAAAATTACCCCACATTTAGTGGCTAAAACAAAGCAAATTTATTATCTTACAGTTCCATATGTTAGAAGTCTGATAAGGGTCTTACAGGGCTAAAATCAACATGTTATCCTGGCTATGTTCCTTTCTGGAGGTACTAGGAAAGTCTCTTGTTTTTTTTGCTTTTTCCAGCTTCTAGAGGGGACTCACATTCCTTGGTTCATATCTGCATTCTTCCATCTTTAAAGCCAGCAACAGTGGGTTGAGTCTTCATGTCACGTCCTTTGGCCCTGCTTTACCCATCATTACCTCTCTTTTGATGACGACAGGCAGGGAAGTTTTTCCACTTCTAAAGGGTCATGTGATTAGATAGGGCTGAGCTGAAGAATAGAGGAAAATCTCCCCATTTCAAGGTTCCTAATCTTAATCATGTCTGTCATGTAAGTCCATTTTGTCTTGTAAGGTAATATATTCACAGGTTCTTGGGATTAGGATTTCGAGAGGACATATTATTTCACTTCCTGCACATACCATCAGTAATCTTAAATTAGTTCTTGGCTCAAGTGGATTTAAACAGACTTCCTTATCCATAAGAACTAAATTATTACACCAGTGATGCCGCATCTTCTGCCAATGACATGTCCATGAGGGGAGAGAGGCTCACATTTTTATGCCCTTTCCTTTATTTTAGAGGTGCCATTTTAAAAAATATACAACTTGGAAAAGCTCAAAGAGATGCTAAAAGGGTTTGACCATTCTGTATAGGTTCATTGACTCAGATAATAAATGTATTTCTTGTATACCATGTTATTAAATATCCAGGTTTTTAAAATCAGTCTTGTCTCCTTACTATACATATTTTCTATGAATGAATTTATTCAAACCCGTTTTATTATATGCTGATAACTAAAAAAATCTTTAGCTTAGACATTTCTCATCAGTTCAAATGACTATTGATTCTCTATAGGACTCTACATACCACATGCTGACCTATATTATCTATACTCTTACCCTACTCATACTCCCCCCTGTTTCCCACTCCTCCTCTTTCTATTCTGCGTCTGATATTAGTGAAGAGAAAAGCCAGCCAATCAATTGCCTGAACAAAAATCCTGGAAGTTATTCTGTTTCATTTCACAACCAAAAACCTACCAAGTGCTAGAGAGTCTACCAACTAAATATTTACCAAATCAGGTCATATGCTTCCATACCCAATGGTGTGTCTTCAATTCATCATCTCCTTTTTTGATTGTACAATAAATTACTAATTAGCCTCCTTGTCTCAAGCATTACTTCTCCCCATTCAAGTATCCAGATTGCAGCCAGGGGTTTGTTTTGAAAAGAGAAAACTCATAATGTTACTGCAGTGCTTCAAAACCTTTTAATGGCTTATATTATCTCAGGATAAATGGCCACCTCTCAAATCATTCTGAATAATTTTAAATTCCCTGAGTACTCTGTACTCTCTCTCACCTTTGAGTCTTTGCTCATATTGTCCCTTCTTTACTCTCTTATCCTCCTTTTTTCTCCTGCTGCAAACATTTCTCCCCAGATCTTTTTGTTGGTTATTATAAAAATCTAAATTATTTCCTTCTCTGGGAAGCTCTCCTTCCTCCCCACGACTAGGTGAGGCTCTACTCTTGCATCCACTCTCATTCAACAGTGCTGCTTCTACTATTGCAGTAATCACACAGTGCTGTAACTCAGAGACTGGATAGAGAGTAAGTCCTTTCAGATCAGAGAAGCATCCTGCTTCTTACTGAATCTTCAACAGATGGCATTATGTCTGATACATCAAATGTACTGATTATTTTATATTGTAAAATGAATTAGTTTTTAGATCTCTTTCAAAATTAAAAAATGTCTATTAATTTGGATTTATTATACATATGGTGCTCAAGCTTATAATAAGAGTGATACAGAAGAAAGTGCATTGGATTAAAAATGTGATGAAAGAGAACATTTATTGAGGCTTATTATATTCCAGGGCTTTGCACTAGATGTTTTAAAGATAATATATTCTTAATCATTCCCACAACAGTTTTTTAAAGTGGTTATTAGAGAAGTTATAAATAAAAAAGCTATATGGTATATGAAAATTCAGAGTGGAGTCATCTGGGATAAGCTTGCTGGTTATGGAGACATATAGTTTGACCTTGAATGTTGTATATTCACAGCCATGGGCTTGACTTTAACCCTTAGAGGCTCAAAAAGGAGTTTTCATTAAGGTTTTCAATTTGATCAGATTCAGGGATGATGACTCATATTAACAAAGTTATCATGAATATAATCTATAAATTTATTAATTTTTCAAAGTAATCAAACTACTATGAGAAGTCACTACTATGGGATATTTTTCCAAGTTCAAACTATTACAGAAGTTTGTTTGGTAACTACTAGAAAAGGAGAGATTGGTTGTAAGATTTAAATGCTCAAAACATCAGGCTTCCAGGATCTACTACTGTGTGTTTATTTGTCCAGAGGATCAAACATTCAGGTCAGCCTAACAAGATATTTTTTCCCTGGGCCGTACATGAATGGTCATGGCCAACAATTGCCTAAGTCTCTTCTTGTTCCATGCCTTTGCACTGACCAACCCAGAACCAAAGGATTGCTCCCTTTTTTGGATGTGATTGCTAACTCTGGTCAGGCCTTTCTGAGTGAGGAGATGAATTCACTTTTCTCAGCTCTGATCCATTTTTTTTTCATATTGTAATTTGAAGAAGGCACATTTGTTTATGTTACTAATAACTTCTGTGGATATTGCATTATCCCATTTTATCCTGTCACTTTTCACGTTTAAACTGTAGGTGTTAACAAACAACACTGTATTAGGTAGAGGATTTATGCTCAAGAGTTTAAGTGACTTTTCTTACTGTATAGGTGGTATTTAAAGAGAGTTTCATCTGATTCCAGAGCCTTTACCCTTTCAAGTCTTGCTTTTCAGTCATAGCTCCATTTCTAAGTAAATGTTTGCCAAAAGGCAGATCACTAACTTCCCTCTGTTCCACTTTTGTTTATTATAAGGATGAGATGTTGCTCTAGACATTTCAAAAGTCTCTTCCAGGTCTATTTTTTTTTTTTATTAAGATGAAGCATTATCATTTCCCTGCTTCCCTCACCAGGAACCAGGAAGTCTAAGACTGTTTTACAAAATAAGGCAAGGATATGCTATGCTATGCTATGAACTAATTCTCTCTCCAGCTGCCCAGATACTGGTATAAGTTGAATAATGTCTTGTTTTGTTTAAAGATTTATGTTATTCACTTTAGAGAGGGAGAGAGAGACAGAGAGGGTGCGAGTGGAGGGAGGGGCAGAGGGAGAAGAAGAAGGAGAGAAGCAGCCTCCTCATTGAGTGAGGAGCCCTACACAGGGCTCAGTCTCATGACCCATGAGATCATTACCTGAGCTGAAATCAAGAGTTGGGTGCATAACCATTTGAGCCACGCAGGCGCCCCAATAAAGTCTTGTTTTTTAGTATGATGAGCTATCATCCTTTTTACTTCTTTATGGTTAATTTAATGACAGGTTGGTTGGTCCCACTTCTTGTAAAGGAAAGAGATTAGGGTTTGAATAGCTCCTTCAGTTGCTTTTTAATTATCTCAGATTTTACTTTTTTTTTTTTTTTACAAAAAAATGGCTGTAACTTATTTAAGAGGAAGAAAATTCTGTGATGTACGTTATAACTATAGTAGATAAAAGTCCATTTTTTTTTTTGCACTGTGCAGGTGTAGAATTTCTGTGACAAAGGAGGATCCACTATGGGTAGTTAAAAGGGAAAACAAAATTACACTGGTTTCACACATTTGCTTTGCAACATCTGTTTAGGTAGAAGGCATTTTGCCTTCCCATTTATTGAGGAGTTTGGTCATGACAAGCCATGTCTGTCTATTTCCTTGGTTATTCTGATAGCTTTGAGTCCAGAGGGATTGGAGTAGCCCAAATAAATTGCATTGATGCCAGTAAATAGTGACTTTGTATCAGGGGCAGAGTGAGCATCTGCTTTTCCTAGAATTCTACAGCCAAGTGTGATATCTGGGGACAGGGGGTAGAATTGGACTGACAGTTTAGTTTTTCTGCTACCCTGAATTTACTGAAGTTAGCTGTGAAAATAGCCCAACTTAATCAATGTAGGCCAGTTTGTCATATCATTGTTTCCTGTGACATTGGCTTTTCTTCAACACCTGAGACCTGAGTCAGTGCTTCCTTCCCCTGACCCCACACACACTCAGCTAACAGATTACCATCTTTTTACAAAGATCTCTTTAATACAAATTTGGTGCCCTCTTTAGAGTTCTATACTAACCAAGAGACCGCATAGATCTTTTGCTAATAATCCCGTAGATCTGTAGCATACAGCCAACATTTTTTTCTCTTTCAGGAAAAATGTAAGGGAGGGAAATAGGAAGGATTTTTGTTACTGGTTAATGAAAAGCCACATTGCTATTTCACAGCAGGAACCACCATAGACTATAAACAGAAAAAAAAAAAAAGGAAAGAATTACACAGTCACTACACTCCTAGCATCCAACCCATTATTTGGTAAATTGTTTTGAGATCAAGGTGGGGAAGCCAGTTGTTGTAAAGGAACCCGCTCCATGGTTCCTAGATTCTAAATGATCCATCAGTATCTAAAATCCATTACAAAATAGGACATATGTGTATATCTTGAGATATAAGAACAATATAGAAAAATTCAGGGTAGCATTGCTTTTTTCATGTTTGAAAATGAAGAAAATGTGGGTCGAGGGAAGTGGTGCTTATTTTAGTTGAATTGTTGGCATAAATTCAGTAGCAAACTTTGGCAAAGTAATCTAAAGATGTAGATTTTGGACTTGTCCTTCCTCAAACCTAATTGGAAATTTTGTTTATCCCCAGTAGATCTTTAGAACGGAGCCTGGAAATCATCTGATTATTTGTAGAAATAAAATCTGACTTCATTGCTTCCCACCAAAGAGTAACCATTATCTTTAACACAACTGGAAAGCTGATTATTTTCTTAAAGCAGAGTGGACACTTGACTCAGATGACTTTATTTTTTTGTAGATTCAGTTTTCCAGATCCCTTACTGATGAAGAGGCAAAGGCATTCATTGGCGTTTGCATGCTTTTCATAGAAATACTTATCTGAGTCATTTACCAAGCATAATATATCACACTCTGGGTCTTTGAAATTTATTATCTCAGATACTCTAAGTCAAGAACTGTTTATTCAGCTGAATTGCTCTAAAACATAGAACATTCTATTTGGTATAGTATAAACAGTAAGCACATCAGGCAAAACAAAAAGAGGAGAAAGAGTAACTGAGAATCCCTTGTCTTAAGAACAAATCTACCAATGGAGATGTATGACATATCAAAAAGAGAGGAAAGTTTTGATTAATCTGTTCAATTCTATGAGCCAAAATTTTATATCTTAGATGTTTATATTTTCCAATACAATGTTATACCTATTCTAGAGGACATTATTTATTTATTTGTTCAGGAAACCTTTTCTAAATTTATTGTGTATCTGTGAAACAAATACTGTTACTATCTAAGAAAATTAATGCAGCTGGCTTCATTCTAAAAGTTGTAACAATGGAAAGTGTTTGGAAGAGGAGCAGTCAAGGAGTAGGTAAGCTAAAAAAGAATGGTAGAAGTGTAATACTAACAAAGAGACAGAAAGAAAATGTGAATGGGGAAAGGTTGTTTGGAAATATCTGCTTTTCCATACAGTCACAAAATGTGCAAACCGTACTTTAAATAAAGCTTTATGTTTCTTGTAATTTGCGTGACTCTACACCTCATCTTTTCTACTGAGAAGCTAGTATTTTGTAAAGAACTTTATTGTTGATTTGGGGCTTTTGATATACTCATCTCACATCTGCTGATTGTATTTACTCTTAAATGACAGTTTCATTGTTGTCATTGACCGAAAGAGGACTATATTTTTAACAGGAGATGCAAAGAAAAGTAGAGGAGAGGCAAAAAGTTTATTACATACTCCCCATTTGTAGAAAGTCATTTCAAGTAGATGGAAAACATTACCATGGACTCTTTCATTCAATAATGGGAAGATCTCCATGGTGAAGAGCTTATGTGAAGGAGCGATTAAAATTAGCTAACTATTTTAAACGCAGTTCCTGTATGTCACTTTGCTCAGGAATCTTTCTTTTCAGCCAAGTAAATGTTCAATACACCAGCCCTAATCCTCTCATATTCTCTTTGTTGTGCACTCTCTGTGAGTCATATGTTGGTAAAACATGGAGGGCAGTAGGAGCCCTGAAGTTTTAGAACAATGGGTAAAAAGACATCAGGAGGGCATGATCCATTTGATTAGCCCCTTATATCAGCCACAGAAAATGACAGAGGCAGAAAAATTTTTCATTTCTTGAGGCTGTGAAGTTACTGCATATTTCATGTCATGGAATAGATAACATAGGAGGACAGGAGGAAATTTACTCATTTTCACAGTGTCCCTTGAAAATAATTCATTGAGTTGGACTCTTTTGGAAACATGCACATATCTTGTATATGTTTTTACCAGACAAATTTAGCATCTTAATGGGGTAACAAAATCTATCATGTGGGAAATATACACATTTCTCCTACCAGAGGACACAGAGGTATTGGTGACTACTGAGGGAGGAACAGAGCAATGTGCCCTGAGGAAGTCTGTCTTGTCTCTGAACACATTGAGGTCTTATGCACGTATGAATAAATACTGGAAGACGAGCATGGGGAAGGGCAGACGGATGTGGCTGGCATCTTATAAGATTTATGAACTGCTAAATTTAGAAATGTCATTTTGTTATTGCCAGTGTACTGCTGGCGTCTTTGTATGAGTCACTAAGAAAAAAATAGCAATCACCTCCTTTGCAAGAGCTAGTATGAGTAACACAAAATGGGTTCAATTAATCATTTTAACCACTGAATTCACTCTGGATAAACAAAGTGTGTATCAGATGATATGCCCTAGAAAGGTAGTCATCCTTACAAAATGCTACTCTCTGCAGCTATGCTCTTCTCATTATCATATTGCAAATAGTTTTCTGAAAGAAAAAACTGTTCAAGCAAAATATTAAACAGCATTCATTTGTCATTTTCCTGCGGGGACTAGGCAGCAACCTGCTGTGGCTGAAATATGTGGTCATTATGAAGCTGGTATTGAATTGTTTGTTTATCTTTAGAAAGGGAGAGAGGTTTCAATGATGCTACTTTTTGATTGGTAATTTCAGGCACTTCAGCTTTCTAGAGGCGTAACCTTTGTCCAGAATTGATATTAATAGATGCATGTGTAAACATACAGTTTGCGTATGTGTTTTTTAATGTTCATATAATTTTCTGTGCCACAAGCTCTTTTCGACTTGAGGGGTAATGATGAATTTCATGTTCTTGTTAGTGGATGGTGTTTTATATCACATTGAGTTGGGCTGCTTGCTTTTTTGGGCACCTGAAACATTTACTATCAGTGGATTGAGACAGGATGTATCAGATGCCTTGCTCATTGAGTACGGTATGGCTTCAGCTAGTAGATCAGAGAGAGAAGAGAGTTTGATGTTTACATGTGGCTTTCTATCTCTTTCATTGTGTCACAAGAAGCAGGCGATTGTTTTAAATGCAGAGAAATCTTGGTTTGGTTTCTTCTCTTTCTCTATCTCCTTCTGCTTCTCCTCTTTTTTCCTTTTATCCCCCTTCTCTTTTCCCCCAATTTTTCTTGCTCTTCATCTCTGCACTGATTCTGTATCCACAGGATTAAAAAGTGTCCAAAGAAGGTAATGGGCTACACACATCTACTGAAATCCCTGAGACAGATAAGAACCTAGTTCACTTATAAGTCAGTTCAGGTACTGTCCTTATAGAACCCATTTTGTTGTTAACAATTTTACTGAGTCCTTGACTCTGCCATTTATACCTGTTTCCTTTTATTATGCCCTCAGAGAACATAGGAAACTTGTCACCATTTTCTGAAATATTTCATATTCAAAGACTGCAAAATCATTCTTTCAACTGCTTTAATTGGAAACAGAATTCCAGCTTCATTAACTGAACTTCTAAACTTTTACTCAGTTTATGACACTCTTGTGAGCTTCCCTTTTCAGTTTTCCAGACCTCCTTTAAATGTGTGTATATTACTCTAAAAGGTATTGCTTGGTGCAAATAAATGGTAAATGTTAAAGTTCAAAATAAAAGGAAGCCAATTTATATTCGCCATTCTTCTATTATCACACATGGCCAGGCAAAGTATGTTTAATGAAGGCGAGGAGTTCTTTTACTCCAAATGTCTGATGGGCGCCTGGGTGGGTCAGTTGGTTAAGCGTCTGCCTTCAGCTCTGGTCATGATCCCAGGGTCCTGCGGTCAAGTCCTGTGCCCGGCCCCTTGCTCAGTGGGGAGTCTGCTTCTCCTTCTGCCCCTCCCCCCACTCTCATGTTCTCTCTCTCTCAAATAAATAAAATCTTTAAAGCAAAGCAAAACAAAACAAAAAACACACAAAGGTCTGGTAAGGGAGGTGACTTGACTGCCAGTAAAGAATGCCACATTTAGGGTAGAGTAAAAACATAGCTGTCCCTGGGTGCTGCTCTGTTTGTCTCATATTTAGAAATGGGGGCGGGAAGCAAATTTTGAAGCAGAAAGTGAGAGAAGTCTGTTTCACTGGGATTGTTGCCAATAACGCTTATGGTTGGAAAATGTCCTGAACCTGGATATGTCCTGATAATATTGATTTGTGATCCTTTTCATTAAAAAAATTCTCTTTGAGAGTTAGATGAGCACAGCAAAGTTCAGAGACTTTTGAGAAGTATTAAAGCTGGATCAAAATCTCACTTGTTCAATAAACTATAAAGTTGTCCCGCCAGGCAGAAAGGAGACAATTGCAGGTTTTATTACTGTCTGAATGAAGGGGCTTTAATTGCTCAGATATACTGCTATACTTCTTTGCCTCATTAAGTGTATTAACAGTCTGATCCTGCAGTGGGAGAAAACAACAACAAAAAAAATTAAATGGGGTAAAAATATGAGTTAAATAATTAGTATACAGCAGTATACATACAGAGCAGTTGATTCTGACCTGATCTTTTCCTTCATTTTTTTTCTTTGTATGTGTGATTTGACTTTGTGAAAAAGCTTTACATGTTGTCTCACAGAAATATTGCTGACCATCCAACATTAGTAAGCTATAATGATTGATACATAATAGCTTTAGCAGCCACCATTTATTGAGTTCCTACTATGTGCCAGATACTTAAGATACTTTCTATAATTCCCTAATGTAATTACTCCATCATTTGAATGTATTAGGCACTTACTCTGTGTTGTGCTCTAGGGTAAAGATACAAACACCATGGTTTCAGCATTCTTATCTCTCTTTTACAGTTACGGAAATAGAGAAAGGCAGAGAAGGTGAGATTTGCTGAAGTCCCACAGCTCTTTGGTGGCAAAATTAGTTTTGAACCCAAATCTTAAAAGCTGGAATTCCTTCCAGTACATCTCCATTTCTCTGCTTTACTTGTCAAATTTATCTTGCTTCTTAAAAAAAAAAAATGCATGTGGGAGAACCAGATTTCTTCAGCCATAACATTACCTCCAAGACAGGCAGGGTCACTAAATTGCAATGACACAATTAAATCATTTTGGATTTTTTTTTTCTATCAGAGAAGCTCAGAGAGATCATTAAAAAAAAAGAAAGCATATATAGGCTACAGCTGAGGCTTCTGGAATTTTAATGACCAGTCTATTATGAGCACAATGTCATCACAGCCTGTAGGAAGTTAACACAATCATTATAATATTTTTGCAGTTATTGGTTTTAAAATAAAATGCGAAGTCCCAGCTCTTTAAAATATGATTAATGCATTTCACTTTATTAGGCTCTTATATTATGTTCATGTGTTTCTCTCTCTCTCTCTTTTTCTCTTTTTCCTTGGGCATTTTATGTGAGCCACAAAATTACAGGTCTGTGTCTTATTGTACTTTATGGTTGGGTAAGTTAGGTCGGGGTGATAACCCGTGGGAATATTAATAATCCTTGTTTTAACAAGCCTAAATTTGTACCATTGTCAGAAGTTAATTGCTCTGTTATACTCCTGGTGCTCAGGATTACTGAGTATTAAGGGATAGTGGTAGGGAACAAAGGTTTTCCATTCTTGCAAAAACTACCTTCTCAAGATTTGTGCAGCTGGCAAGGAGATAATTATTCTGAAATAGTTGACTATCTATTGAACAAAAAATGGAGGTGTTTTATGTAGGTACTGAGTAATACTTCTGAGGTCTGAAGTCATGTGGAGCACAGACGGTAAATGTTTGTAAACTTATAAAGTGCCTGAATCTGGATATCTTTCTGACCTGGAAAACACTCCTATTTTATCCTAAAACTACATCAACTGGAACATCTGTAACCAGTTGACAAGGTTTACCTTCTGGAAAACTTTCTTTCCTTTGGGAGGGAAGGAAGCAGCAAATCCTTTCATTTTGATTCTCTGCATGATATCCTGGAAGCTACCTGAATTTGAACTTACTTGCTTAGGACCAAGAATATGAGTTAGGGTCAGGAGGAGGTTTGTCCCTATTTCCTCAGTTAATCATTAGGTTATAAGAAAAGACCAAGGCTTCAAAGACTTTAATTTCTTCATCTGAAAAATGGAAATAATTAAATGAACCTCTCAATATCCTTACACATTTTTAAAGGTATTATTAAATTATAGTTGACATACAGTATTGTATTAGTTTCAGGTGTACCGCATAGTGATCTGACAATTCAAATCAGTACATTTGAATTGTTTGAATTTCTCACTGTGATAAGTGTGAAAAATGAGAATAATTAAATCTACCTTTCTGGATCTTTAGGTAAATTATTTGAAGTAGTATTTGTGAAAGTGTCTAGTATATCATCCTTAATAAGTCTATGGCACCCACATAGAGTATGCGCTAATGTGATTCCCTGGACCCTACTTCTCTAGATTGTAGCCATAATTCTTTCCTCCCTAAGCTTTAGTAGGACTTCAGAATACTCATCTTAGAGCTCCGGACATGAAATGCCAAATGATTGGAGCTTTAAAACCTATTGGCCATCCCTGACCTAAATCATAGTGGGCGCAATATAAAAGATTGTTTCTTTCCCCTCCTTTTTCCTTATTCTTGCCTTCCTTCTTACTATCTTTCCATAGTATCTTTCACTGTGTTATGTATATACATTTTTAATTACTCAGTAATTCAATAAAATGTGTTGCTCCTTTATTATGCATTGGGATGTATGATAAATACTATGGGTATCACCATGGCTCAAGGGGAGTGGTAGAGTAGCAGGTGTTTTGGAAGTGTAGCCAAGCCGCTTTGACTCACACCCTATCTTTACCATAAAGTTGCTTGAACTCTCTAGGCCTTAATTGGAATGTACAACATATAACAGGCATGTATAATGTAGAATATACATTAATGTAGAAAGCACAGTGAAGATAATAAGAGCTTAGTCTCTAGGGGCACCTGGATGGCGCAGTCAGTTAAGCATCTGACTCTTGGTTTCAGCTCAGGTTATGATCTCAGGGTCATGCCATTGAGCCCTGTGGGGCTCTGCACTCTGCATGGAGTCTGCTTGGGATTCTCTCCCTCTCCCTCTGGCCACCCCCCGACACTGCTCTCCTCTCTGTCTTTCTTTCCCAAATATATAAATAATTTTTTTTTTTTTAAAGAGCTCAATCTCTAGATCTTGGTTTCTGGATTTGAATTTTGACTCTGCTGTTTAATTGCTTTGTGAACTTTGGTACATTGTTAGGTAATCTCTCTGTGCCTCTGGTATCTATAAAATGGGTTACATAAAAATTAAATGAATTAAAACATGAATTATATTTAGAAAAGTGTCTAGCACATATAAGTGTTCAATAACTGTTGTTCTTATTACTATTATTATCTCTCTTATTTAGATTATGTAGGAAATTCATGCAAATGATAAATGCTTAGTCTATGTTATTTTTCTTGTGATGTGTTCTTCTCTTCAAATAATTGACATATACTTAAAAACAAGTCAGTAAAGAATAAATACTGCATGCATACTGCACACAATAAACTTGGTGGGTTTAGTGCTGGGGACTATCGTTTCTTAGAAACAATAGCAAAATTGAAAGAACTGGAAACGAGAATAGATAAGAAAAATACGTGGAATATCCATACAAGGAAATATTATGTGATGATGAAAATGAACAAAGTATTGATACATTTAATAATATGGATGACTTTTAGAAACATGATATTGAATAAAAGAAGCCAGATACAAAAGAGCATATAAGATTCTTTTTAAATGCTATTACCAATAGACAAAACTATTTGATGATGTCTTTAGTGACAGTAAGTAGTGACTAGGAAAGTACATGAGGGGGCTTCTGGGATACTGTTTATGTTCTACTTATCTGGGTCATGTTTTTAAAATTATGTTACTTTGTGAAATTTGAACAGAGCCAGTTTTATATGAGTACACTTTATGTGTTTTATTTCCTTTAAAAAGTACTTAAAAATGAGAAACAGGTAAAATGGAAAAGTTGTTAATTACAACAAAATGTAGGCAACAATGAGATTTTGGAAATAAAATAGTCTAGGGCACTGGTTTTCAAAGTCTGAGACAGAGTTCAGAGTCTATATCTTTAACTGGCTTTTGCTATATCTCAAATGGTAACATATTTGATAAGTGCTTGGGATTTAATATAAATGTAAAAGTTTTATTTTTCTACAACAAAATTGGATACTCTTTTAAAATTTTATTTAAATTGTACAAAATCAGAATTTTAGAAATGATAGTCTATCTCCTAGTGGCATTAAAACGTGTTAAGGCCTGCCCTTTTGGGGGCAGGCGAATACAGTGAAAAGTCTTTGAAAAATAATTCAAAATAATAGCCATCGAAATTGACATTAAACCCACTCTGAACATATTTTACATTTAGCAAAAAAACACATAAGGCCTATTCTTAGTTTAAAGAGAATGTTGGTCATCTGGTAGTATCTTTTAGAAGGCTGAAGAGTTGGTCAGTGATTTGTTACCTATTTATATATCTTATAAAAGGTTCAAGGAATACATTGGGATTCTAACGTAAGCTCTTACTGCCTAAATAAATCGGATGTATTGTTATCAACTGGGATATTTGTATAAATCACTTTGATTGACATGTGCACAGGTTGGGTACCCCAGGAACGAAACTCTGAAACAGAGTTTAGCTTGCAGGATGTTTAATAAGGAGTGTTCTTGCAATTAACACCTGTGGAATCGAGGAGGGAAAGGATGATTAGGTGGAGAAATAAGCTGAGTCATGATGCAGGCTCAATGACAACCGCAGCTGATAACATGAGAAGTTTGGGAATTAGGATTGCCCTCAGAGTTGTTTCAAGTTAGACCAATAGCCTGACATTTTAGTTCCTCATAAATTAGTTTTGGATGCAGACTACCTAGAGAAGGAGCAACCCCTTCACCAAGGAGGCTCTTTGCAGCTGAGTTAATCCCTAAAAGGGCTAACTGCTGAAAACTGACTACTGTCAGCACTCCCAGCTGCTGGGGGGTGGGGAGGGGGACAAGTTCTCCATTGAAAGAGAATTTGAGCAACACATCAGTGTCCACCATGGTCCATCTCTTGCCTGCTTGGATTGCCTTCATAAAAATTCCAGAAGCTGCTATCCCCTGGATTCTGGTAGATATATCTTCATGGGGAACACTTGAAAGAAGGTTAGTGGGAGGCTACAGCTCTGCTACTGCAACCAATCAGGAGCCAATCATCTCTCTCTTCCATCATCCATATTATATTCCATTTACTCTCCACTAGCATCTCTGCTGGAGCTGAGGGTTCTGAGCCCCCAGTCACCAGACCTTCTCAGGCTAGGGTGGTTGCTCTTGCCCATTTACTCTTAGGCAAAGGAGCACAGAGGTAACGAACTGGATCACTAAGGTGTCAAACATATTCTTTCCATTCTCGTTGTGTAGAACACCCCCACTCCCCCACTCGCCCTGATCATTATGGTCTATTATCCCTGTCAGGGCATGCCTGCTGTTTTCACCTACTGACCCCAGATGGCCAGCATAACTTATAATTCAGTGGGAACTCACCTGCCTTCCCTGGCAGAAGCGTTTCCCTTTTGGGAACCAAGAATTCTAAACTTACAGAGACTAGAATTGCATATATAGGAAATAAAAATCCCCAAGTGGGTTACTGGGAATGATGTAAATGAGACCACATGTGCTTCTAGCTCTTGGTTCCTAGACCCATGTATTCCTTTTGGGGACACAGCTACATATAAAATGTTAGTGACTCAGTGGATAAATTGTGGTCTAGAGGATTGTATTTTGTCCTCATGAAGTATTACTTCCAAGCTGGTACCCCAGTTCTGATGTTTTACCAATTTCTGGATGGTGCTGTATGTTCCATGATGAGTTCATCCCATGGTCACGAGCTTGGCTTTGTACCTCCTTTGCTTTTAATGGGGGTGCCTGCTCAGTCATTATGGTATATAGGTTCTGGAACCCAACATTTCTTAAATTGATATGTAGTGGGACTGATTGGGGCCCTATAGACAGAAAAGGCAGACCTATATCTAAAAGATATGTCTAGTCATATCAAAAATAAATTACTTTGTCCTTCCAAATTATTTGCTGTGAAGAGAAAGGAGTACTTATTTCAGAATGCATGCTATTGCTATAGGAAGAGAGTGATGTGAGAGGGAGGAAGCTGGTTTAGAGCAGTGTGGATGCTCTAAGCTATAGGAGTAAAAGGAAAGAGATGTGAAAGAGGAGACATAAAATAGGCAGAAACTAGGTGCTAACTTCCCTTACTTCACAATTTTATGTAGAAGTAACCATGCTTTTAATTATATATATATATATTTACATATATATATATATATGTAGCCATGTAAATATGTATATGCAAGCTATGTAACTAGATTTCTCCTGACCTAAATATAGTTGCTTGGTTTCAGTGACAAAGGAGGTTATTACATTTTGATGATAACTCAACCACTATGCACTTAAATAGGTCAGTAACCGAGGAGGATTCAAGAGTTCAAGGGCTTAGGAATGAAGTGTTCCTCCCTTGGTTGTCTTTCAAAATCATCCCGTTCATTGATGTGCCAAAATATTGTTTTCTTTCAGATATTTAGAAATCAAAATGAATTAAACTGGCATTTTCAGTGATTTACCCAGACCACAAATACCCATATTATGAGAAGGGTCTAGAAGAAAAAGTTGTGTAGCCATCTGTAATCACTGATTCGGGGTAGTTCTGATACTTGCTATTAAATGGAGATTCCTTCAACTCTGTGTGCTTTGAAATATTTAGGATTTTAAATTACTAATATGTAAATTTTTTGTCATTTACTTAGAAGGAATGAATACTGAAAAATACTTGTCTGCATCCTTTGGACTTCTCAAGATTGTTGAAACACTATAGAACTTAAATTATTAGAGCTGTAGGATTTCAAAGGGCTTTTGCAAAAGAAAAAACCACAACAACCCTGAGCAGTAGGTCATGAAGCAACAATAAACAATATCCCACAAGGTGCTACATTTGCCACATGGGCTGGAAAAAGGGGGAAAAATGGGGAAGAAAAAGAAGATATAAACCGAGATGAAGGTAGATCCAATGGTCAGCACTTCAAAGAGAAAATAAAATACTTGACTGAAAATTTGTAACTTGTGACATATATACTTGCAAACCCTCAGCTTAAATTTATTTCTTAAGTTTTATACAGTTTATGTGAAATAGATTAATGGTATTTTAAGTCAATTAGAGCTTATATTTGTCAATTCAATAATTATATAGAACCCTTCTAAAATTGTGTAATATTCAATATGTTATAGATAGAATCTTGGTTACTAGTTTACTCCTTGATCATCCAAAATGAAAGTATACCGCAAAGGAAATTTCATCCTAGCAAAAGAAATTCCATGCTGATCTATTAATCCATAAATTACCATAATGGCAATTAGCATAATCCTTACTTAAATATCATTCATAGAACCTTTAAGTAGATTTAAATTATTTTATCCCTGTAGAAAATATAGAGTTTGGAGTTAACATAAAAAGGCAATAAATTAGCTGGAAATTCATATTCATTAAAGGCCCAATGCATTCCAGTTATGCATTTTTTTTTTCTTTCACCTAACCCAATGTTTATTAATCATATAATCAGGAATAGTTACTTTAATACAAAACCACTTAGGCAATCCAACCGTGTACATTACCCACTTCCTCCTTAACTCTACTTCCTCTGCTTAGTAAAGCATTTAAATGACAGACATGGCTATCAAACACTAATTCCTTTTCTTAGTACTGGGTTCACTAAGTGAAACCAGTATTAAGTGAGGAAATGGCTTAACATTTAATTACTAGAAATTGCTATCAATTACTAAACATTACTACAAATTACCTGCCAAATGGACAAGTGCTGTTTCTGGTAATAACAATTTCAATGAGTAATTTTACTTAATTTATTTCTTAGACTACCCTTTGGGCACAATTGGCTCCTCTTTGGGCAGCCTCAGCAGAATGCTAAAAGGCCAAATGAACTAAAAGGCTCAAATCATGCCTCCAATTTAGAGGAACATAATTGAGAAAAAGGGGTGCATCTCGTAGAAGTAGTTTTTGTGTTCTTCTCTCCAAGAAAGTTGTTGCGTTGGTTAAATATAAAATAATAGATATTCCTTTTTGTAATCTTTCATGGGTTTAGTAAGCATAGTACATGTTCAGTAAAGGCAACCTGGCATAGTGGAAAGAGTTGGAAAATAGGAGCCATGGTGCTAGTCACAATTCTTTCACTACAAAGTATTGAACGTAAGGAAGTGTAAGGTACTTCTCTTCTCTGAACTCTAGTTTCTCCATCTGTACAAGGAAGAGTGTAGTATTAACTCTTCTATTGCTATCTCTAGTGGCTCTTTATTAGCCTATGTTAACTGCATTCTCAGGGAGGAACTTACCACATTGTAGCCTTCTAAATATGCAGGTTTTTATAAAACTAAAAACCCCAGCCTCAAAGTTCACCCCAAATCCCGGGAATTTAGTTGTAGTGATCTCTTTTGTGTCCTGTGCCCTTCCCCAAATAGATTGCTACACTTAAGAGAGATGGAATGTGCTGATGAGTTTGCATTAGATTATGTAACAGACCTTTCGTCACATGAGAAGGGGTGGGGTGACCACCGTGATCATCAGCAACATGGGCTGAGAGTAGAAAACCTGTCAGTCCCTTGGGAAAATAGAAGCCCTGCTGTGAGGTAAATGTGGACTGAGTGCTGGGCCCACAAAATAATAGATATACATTGCAAGAGAGTTGGTGGATTTTCATTACTTTATTTTCCCCTTATTCTCTTAAAGAGAATATAATACAAAAATGGTCAAGGCTGTCATGTCCCCATCTTCATTCAGCTTACAGTAAATGGATAAGATATACATTAAAATGAAATATTATAGGGCGATATAATTATATCTGAGACCTTTTCCATATCTCTCATTCTTTGACATTTCGCATCGTGTTCTTTTCACCATTTAACAAAATTGCATCTCACTTGCCTCTGGCATTATTTCTGATTTCTCAGAGACCATTGGTCTGTGGGCTATACTAGTTTGTACTACTGTTTTCAAACTCTGGGTGGAGTCATTTGCCCTGAAGCTTCCCTTTATTATACATGATCCAGAAAACTCAGAGAAAAATGATTTTGATTCTCAAAGCTTTCAGCCGGGCACTGTTTGGAACAATATGGGAGCCAAATAATTGTTACTATCTTAGTAACTAAACAACTAAATTCTTCCTTATTCTCAGAAATTGACATTGTGTACATTAGCTATTTTCTGAAATTATTAAAAGAGCTTATTGACTTTCTTTGGGAAAAGGTGAACCATACAGATCACCTTATTTTGTTTTTCTTGGAAGGACTTGGAGTTCTCTTGAACATTAGCTTTGGAGTTTCACACAGTGTCTTTGGTGCAGTGAAGTGTTGCTAATTATTTTTGTAATTTTGTAATATTTGTAATTTGTAAAATTTGTAATTTTGTGAATTTTCACGAAGGAAAATATGTGTTTGGTGAGTTATTTTGCTCTTCACCTTTTCTAACAAGCACGGCTAGATTATAATCTTTCCTTTTCAATCAACACAAATCACCAAGCAGATTATTTGAATTTACAGAAGTGGGCTGCAAAAGATTCTATAAAACAGCATCATCTTCTTGGTCAGAATAAGATCATGGAGATGAACAATACCACTGATTACACAGTACAATTTGGGTACCAATATTTCCAACTTTTGATGAGGCAGTGGAAGCTTAGTGAAAGATGAAACAAAATGATAATTTGGCTGATACAGAGCAGCCTTTTAGTTGATACTTGGTGTGTAAAGATTGGCAGATGTATTTGGAACTGAGAGTTAATAGAAATAATAAAAATTATCCAAACTTTATGAAAATCCTTCAAAGAAGGGATGTTAAAGCCAAGACTGGCATGGATTCTTAGTAAAAGAATTCATAGTTGGCACACGTGTACCTTTTTGAGAATTCGCAACACACATATCCTCTGGTCAGACAAATTTCAAAAGGCATCCTTCTTTTGATTAGACAAATCACTTCAAGAATGTCAGCCCCACTCACTGCCTTCGGCTGAGTGAGTAAAATTTTGGCGTGTGGATTTGGATCTTGGTTTCAATACTTAATTATTACCTTTTAGTCATCTTGGGCTAATTCCTCTGACAGGCCGCACTTTTTTTTTTTACATCTGTAAAATGATTGTATCTCTACTTGTTGCACAAATTGCACACATTAGAGAGAGAACATAGGCAAATTATTTAGCACATGGCCAAGCATTTAATGAATAGTAGCTCTAATTTTGTGTTATTAGTAGTAACAAGAGTAGTAGTAGTAATAGTAAGTAGTACTACAATTATTATTGCTTTATCTTAGTCTCTCAGATCCTATATCAGATGTTTTTTTTTGCCTTGCTGTTGTCCTATTGCCAACTTTATGATTAGGTATCTTAATAATTTTTATAGAGAAGGTAGTAGGATTAAAGTGAGGCCAGTGCTGTAGTTAATAAAGAAACAAACAAACAAACAACCAGCAGGGACTCATATTAGTTGGGGTAAAAGATGTTTGGTCATTTCTGTTTAACGTCTACAAAGTGGTTTTGGTTTTGGCTTAATCCATCATAGTCTGAGTGGCCTTGTCTTATGTTGGTGTTCTGTGAAATTGTTTATGTTCAACAGAGTTGAACATATGTTCTGTGAGTTCCAGGCCAGCTCCTGGCAGCAACAGAGAGGCCTCTCTGATAGTGCCAGGCTTGCCTTTGGGTGAGAGAGGTTGCTCACTGTGCTAAACACATTTTTAAGAAACATTGAAAATTAAAATCACTTCCAAGCTGTGACCAGAATAGTGAATATAGCGACTCTATATTATGAACAATATATTAAGGAATTGGAATTATTTGACACTGAGATTTGAGGATTTTAGCCGCAAGAAATGGGATGGTTGAGTGTGACCAACGGCTATTTCAAAAAATGTGAAAGTCAGTCCCGTATATGAGGTATGTCTGGGGCCACTATTCAAATAGATAGAAGTTTCTCAAAATAAGAAAGCCCTTATTTATTTTCAAACCGTTCAACTTATAAAGCAGTGGAATGAGTAGTTATTTTCCATGATGGGCTTTGCTGTCATTAGACATGTCCATATAGAGTCTAGATAAACTGCCAGGGCCATCGTGGTAAAGAAGCCCTGTGTCAATAATTGGACTGGATGACACTATGTGTCTTAAATGCTCTGTCTCTGGAAATAAGTAAGCTGAAATACAGAGATAAGCTCCTGGATAATGGAGGCCCAAACTCAGGTTTTTTTTCCTATTCCTTTAAAACAAAAATTATCCCCTTCTTTCCACTTCCAATATCCTCAGTTTTCCATCTGCCTTTCCCTGAGTAGACATACATTATGAATTATATTCAAGGAGTTTTAATTCTTCTGGTATATCAAACACACTGACATTTCCTCTTCCAAAGATGACACTGCAAACTCATGCTTGTCCAAGTTCCATTTACTTCCTGAAGGGCAAGCTGGAAACAGTCCAAGGAATTAAAACTGCCATAACCATTTGATTAAGCTGTCAATAGGCTTTCCAGGAACTTCGTGGTTGGTTTAACTGGGAGGAGTAACATTTTTCCCTGCCCTGCCCTTTGAGTGTCTGGAGACAGATGCCCTTTTGACTCATTTCTTTATCAGCCATTATAAGACTTCCAGGATGGCAGCAAATTGCAATGAGGAGCTTAAGGGGAAAATCTGAAAGTCATCTTCTCAACAGCTAATTTTAAATAGCTGTGGGATTCAAATCTCTCTCTCTCTCTTATACTCTAAGTCTTAAAATAAACATTAGTTCAAGTATGTAGAGGATGCTCCTGAGATCTGTTGTCAAAAACTCTAACCCTACTGTTGAACAGGGACTTGACGGTGGGGAAGCGGGAGCAACTCTGGCAGAGCTGGTTAATGGAGGGCTTAGTGAATCTGACCTTCTTTATATTGTATTCTTTGCTTTGGCCACTGTCACAATTTCCATTTGCATTTAACTGTTTTCTTTCCTATTCTATCCATATTTGTGTTTCTCCCATTTTTGTACATGGGACCACTGAGGCAAGAATTGACAGTCATGAGGATATCATGTTCTATTATTAAATGATATTCCATAATGATTATTTGAGTTCTCTTCGTCATCAACCACACCCCTAAGAGAAGATTAGGTGTGACCAGTTATATACACAAATGACACTCATAAAGCCCTCTATCTCAAAGGAGTCCCTTTCCTATTGATGCCCATCTCCTCATTGTATCTTGCACAATGCTTAGCAAATAGGAGGCACTTTATAAGTGCTAGCTAAATACATGTGGGGATTTTCTGCATAACGAATGTTTTCACTCTTCTGTTTTTATTTGCAGTTATTTGTGAGTTTGTAAGACTATTTGAATAGCTACATGTGCTTTTCTTTAGACTTCTCTAATTTTTGTTTTTCCTCCAGTATGAAATTTACAAATACTGCATTAATAATGATACCATGACTACTTTTCTAATAATAAAGTCCAAATGCCTCCTGCTATCTGGAGAAGTAAAATGTTTGCTGGTCCGTAAAGCAGCAGACTGGGAATCATTACTAGGGAACATCAAGAAACCTAAAATCAAACTGCTTAATTTTCACCAGCCATAAAATTAAATGACAATATTTTCTGTATTCCTCAGGGCCGATAAGAAGGGCAACTAACCAAATAATAAAGCACTTGGCACTTGCTATTTAAATGTGAAATTCCCAAAATCAAGCTCTTCATGATTATCCAAGCAGGCAGCTGTGGAGTAATGATTAAGAGTGAGGACTTGGGGTTAGACCACCAGGGTTCAGATGGTATGTGATCTCAGACTTCTCCCTGCGCCTCCACTTCTGCCGATGTATAATGTAAAATTTTACTAATTTCACAGAGTCTCTGTGGGGATTAAATGATAGCATATTAAAAAGTACTTAGAACAATACCTGGTTCGTATTTTAAAGTACTTGGAATAAGATCTGGTACATGGTAGATGTTCAATTAATGTCAGTGACCATATATAAGAAAATATTTAAAATTTTAAAAAATCCACTTTTAACTGTATAACTAAAATGAACCCTCTTTGGAATAGCTTCAGAAATATGGCACTCAAGCAATAAAGTAGCAGGACTGAGCTGGTAATTCAGTTCTCTCTGAAGACTTCTAGAAACATCACACATCATGCTCAAAACTAACATATCTATTAGAGAAGTTGTGACTACCATAATTAGATCCCTAGTGTCTATTCTTGCAGGAAGAAAAAATAGATTAGGCCTATCCAGAAAACATTACTCAGCATGGTAACTCTGAAGGGAAAAGAAGAGAGACCAACTGTGGTAAATGGAAGTAAGTACACTGCAACTTTGACAAGAGAGCATAACGAGTGGCCAAAGACAGCATCAAGTAGAGAGAAGTTATTCTGGGTTCTAGGAAGAATCAAACTCTGACCGATGAGGACACACATCAGTTAGAAGTGAAATGAATGTGCTTTAGGACAAAATTTGAGAAGATCAAATTCAAGCTCCTAAGAAAATTACACTTTTTTAAAAACTGAAGCTGAGATTTATCCTGTTTTCTCCTTCAGCCTGACAACAGGAAGCAAGATTTAGAAGGACATCTCACTTATATATCCTCTCACCAAGTCGATTATATTGAACCTTGATAAGGGAAAGAGACAAGAAATTCAATACTAACATTGAACGGTAGTAGAGAATAGCAGAGAAGGAAAAGGGGAAAGACAGAAATTGATATGTATTTTGGAAATAAGGAGAGGGAGAAGGGAAGGAGATATAAGAATGAAGGAAATGAAATAAGAGATTAAAAAAGAAAAAGACTCTCTTAGTGGCATAGACATATAGTCTGATGATAAAGGGGAGAATGACAGAGAGAACATGAAAAAAAGAACTTAAGCCTAAATGTTCCACCTGTGCAATTGTACCCAATTGATCTGTCAGATTTAAAAAGCTAAGGAAAGTGTGCGTGAGGGATTCACCAGGGGGTAAGTATCTAGTCAATGGTGATTCACAGCCTCAGTGGGATATCAGGGAATTGAGCTGCTCTTAGATTAGGCATAAAGAAGCATGGTCATTAAAAGTCCCATGGTATTTAGGTTAACACAAGGAGTTAAATTTCTACTTTGAGCAGATTCCAACAAAGAAATCATGTCGATGTCCTGCATGATACGTGTGTGTGTTTTAAATAAGCTTGATTTTGAAGCCATGGAAAAGTATCTCTTTCTATTTTCTTGACTGAGCAGTGCTTTTCTTTCTCTTTGATGTTTTATTACTGATAAAGGCAAAAATTCATAGCAACTAAAGTTGCACTTGTAAAGAATTATCTTCAAAAACTTTTTGTAAAAAAACAAAACAAAACACACATACACAACAAAAAACAACAAATATCTTTTTGCGATAGTCGGCTCTAGTCCCTTCAGAAAGCTACTAAATCTAGAGTGACCATTGCCCTCTTCAAGGTTTTTGTAAGAAATTAGATAGGCTTGCTTTTTCACTAGGTAAAAACTATTTTTAACAAAATCTGATTCTAGAATTTTAAAATGATAGAAAATTTAAATCATATGTTCATATTAGACAATGAGATTTTGTTGATAGTATGTAGATTTTCTTAAATTGGTTTCTAATAGCTTGCCAAGCTCTTCCAACCAGAAACACAGTCATTCATTCATTCACAATTCAAGATGTAGTGCATTGTGTTAGGCCTTCAAACTGAGAGAAAAGACCATTTAGGAGCTACCTCTGCCCTCTGGAAGAACTGAGTATCACAGATGTTTATAGGAATAACTGCTGTGCTTTTTTTTTTTTATTCCTACTCTTTATTGTGCTTTTATTTTTAGTAATATAAGGGAAACTTCAGAAAAAGCAACTGTGCAAAAAGTAATACAGTGTTTCCAAAGATGTAGCAGAATGCAAGGGAGTTCCTTAAAGAACATAAATGACAAGAAATAATATATACAGAGTTAAGAGATGCTGGAATCAGTTTTACTTTTGGAAATATCAATAATCAGCGGAGACCTGCAGGCTGGATTTTATTGGCCCACATGCTAATCACAGCAGGGAGAAAATCTGGAGCTGCAACAAGACCAAATAAGTACTCACAATTGAAAATTAATGATAGTTTAAATAATAGTTATAAAATTTTTGAGAAGGTAAAGTGCTTTTCTGAGGGAAATTTATAGCCTTAAAATGCTTATTGGAATAAAAGAAAGGCTAAAAATTAGTGAGTTAACTATTGAACTTAAGAAATTTAAAAAATGATTGAGAACAAAGACAAAGCATAAGAAATGAAACAAAGGTAAGAGCCAAAATCAGTGGAGACAATATATTAGGGTGTCAATAAAGGTAAATGTTATTTTTTAGTGAAGACTAATAAAAATGATAAACCTTGAACAAGATTTATAAACTGAAAAAGAAAAAGCCCAAATGAATGATATTGGGAATTAAAAAGAATATGAAACTAAGTATTCAACAAATATTAAAATATATGAGATTAGTACAACTGACTTTGTGTCAATAAATTTGAAAACTTAAGTGAAATGGACAAATTTCTGGAAAAGTATAAACTACCCAAATAGACTCAACTTTTACAACTAGAGCACATGGATTATTAAATATTAGAATCTTTCAATTCTTATTTTAGTTCTATGGCAAATATATAGATAATGCTCATCATCAGATCTTGTGTTGATACCTTTCTTAATTTTTTGTTATCTGAAGCTCACTCTGTAGTAAATTATTCAGGGAGTGTTCATAGGAACAGCATTTCTTGAGTTCTTGAGGACTGAAAACAGTTTGTGCTCTTTACACTTGAAAGTCACGATTGCTGGTTATAAAATTTGGGGTCATATTTTATTTTCTTGAGTATCTTAAATATCTCACTTAATATCTTCTAACATGGGATGTTACTATTAAAAAAAATCTGATGATAATCTATTTTTTCTTTTTCTTAAATATTCTTATTTATATGTCCAAAAGTAGTTTCTTTTAAGGTTAAATAATTTTTCAATGTCAATTGTTGTGACTTAGTATTTCAGTACACTTTTAATGTGCAATTTCAGTTTTTTTGAGATAAAATTACCTAACATAAAATTAATCATTTTAGCCATTTTAAAGCATAAAGCCCAGTGATTTTTAGTAATCACAAAGTTGTATTATCATCTCATCTAATTCCAGAACATTTTCATCACTTTCTAAATAAAACTGATATTTTTTAAGCAGTTACTCCTCTTTCCCATTAGCTCCTGGCAACTACTAATCTGTTCTCTATCTCTATGCGTTTGACTAATCTGCACATTTCATATACATGGACTCACATAATATGTGGACTTTCATGTCTGGCTTCTTTCGTTTAGCATACTGTTTCAAGGTTTGTACATATTGCAGCAATGTATCAGTACTTCCTTCTTTTTATGGCTGTATCATATTCCATTACATGTATATACAACATTTTATACAGCCATTTATCAGTTGATAAGCATTTGGGTCATCTCTACTTTTTGGATATTATAAATAATGCCGTTACCATTATTTTTTGTACAAGTTTTTGTTTTAACCCCTGTTTTAGATTCTTGTAGGTATATACCTAGGAGTGGAATGGCGGATCATATGTTAATCCTATGTTAAATTTTGAGCAATTTCTAAAATGTTTTTCATAGCAGTAGTAGTATTTTACATTCCTAATAACAATGTATTAGGTTTCAATTTTTCCATATCCTCACCATCACCTATTTCCTTTTCTCCTTTATTATTATTATAGCATATAGTAGGGGTGTGAAGTGATATCTTAGTGGGGTTTTAATTTGCTTTTCCCTAATGGCTAATGATATTGAAATTCTTTTCATATTCTTTTTGGCCATTTTGTATACCCTCTTTGAAAAAAATGTCTAAGTTTTTTGTCTATTTTTAAAATCTGGTTGTTTTTCTTTTTTTCTTGTTGAATTGTAAGAGTTCTTTATATATTCTGGATTTTTACAAATGTTGTCTCCCATCCTGAGGGCTGACTTTCATCATCTTGATATGTGTGTTCTTTGATGCATGAAAGTTTTTAGTTCCATGAAAGTCCAAATATTCTATTTTTTTCTTTAGTTGCTTGTGTCCTTAGTATCATATCTAAGAATGAATTGCCAAATCCAAAGTCATGAATAGTTACTGAGAGTTTCGTAATGTTAGCTCTTATACTGAGTTTATTTTTGCATACGGTGTGAGGTAGATATGCAAATTTATTCTTCTGCATATGGATATCCAGGTTTCCCAGAATTATTTGTTGAAAATTTTATTTTTTCTAAATGGAATAGTCTTGGAATCTTTGTCAAAAATCAGTTAACCACAGATGCCAATTTTTTCATTCTCCTTCCTTCCTTTCTTCCTCCCTCCCTCCCTCCCTCTTCCTTCCTTCCTCCCTCCCTTCCTTCCTTCCTTCCTTCCTTCCTTCCTTCCTTCCTTCCTTCCTTTCTTCCTTCTTTCCTTCCTTCCTTCCTTCCTTCAAGATTTTATTTATTTGAGAGAGAAATAGAGGGCACAAGCAGGGTGAGAGGCAGAGGGAGAAGCAGACTCTCTTTTGAGCAGGGAGCCAGATGCAGGGCTCAATCCCGGGACTACAGGATCATGACCTGAGCCAAAGGCAGGTGGTTAACCGACTGAGCCACCCAGGCACCCTTTCACAGATGCCAATTTTCATGTCTATTCCATTGATCTATATATCTATCCTTATGCTAATAGCACACTTTCGATCACTATTGATGTATAGTAACTTTTGAATTCACAAAATATGAATACTCCAGCTTTGTTCTTTTTCAAGAGTGTTTTGCTATTATGTGTCCATTGTGATTATGTATAAATTTTAGGATCTGCTTGTTCATTTCAACAAGAGGCAATTGCAGTTTAGTATGAAATGCATTGAATTGGCACATTGATTTGGAGAGAGAGCTATCTTAACAATATTAAATGTTCCAATTCACAACCAACATGTGATGCCTTTCTATTTATTTAGGCATTTTAAAATCTGTTTCAATGATGTTTGGTAGTTCTCAATCTACAGATCTTACAACTCCTTGGTTAAATTTATTCCTAAGTATTTTACTATTTTTAATGGCATTGTGTGCGTGTGTGTGTGTACACAAACATGTATTTATATGTGTGTGTGTGTGTGTAACCACTGGCCTCATGAATGAGTTAGAAAGTTTTTCATCCTCTTCTACTTATTAAAGGAATTTGAGAAAGATTGGTATTAATTCTTTCCACATTTGGGAAAATTCACCATTGAAAGCATCTTGTCCTGGGCTTTTCTTTTTTGGAAGTGTTTGATTATTGATTTAATCTCTTAACTATTTATAGTTCTATTCATATTTTCTCTATCTTATTAAGTCAGTTTTGGTAGTTTATGTGTTTCTACTAATTTGACCATTTCATTTAGATAGTTTAATTTGTTGTGATACAGTCATTCAAAGTATTCTCTTATAATGTATTTTATTTCTGTAGTAATTACCTCATATTCACTCTGATCAAAGAATCAACTTCTATTTTTTTATTTTTTTAAAAAGATTTATTTATGTATTTTAGAGAGAGAGAGAGAGCGTGCTCATGTGCGAGCTGGGGAGGGGCAGGTAGAGAGAAGGACACAAGCACACTCCCCACTGAGCGGCAAGCTTGACATGGTGCTGGAGTCAGATGCTAAACTGACTGTGTGATCCAGGCACCCCAAGAATCAACTTTTAGTTTTATTTTTATTATGATGTTTTCTCTTCTCTTTTTCAATTTATTTCTGCTCTAATTTTTATTATTTCCTTCTTTCTGCTTGCATTGGGTCTAGTTTGCTCTTTTTTTAAGAAAAGATTTTACTTATTTATTAGAGAGAGAGAGAATGTGTACAAGCAGGGGCAGGGACAGAGGCAGTGGGAGAAGCAGACTCCCTGCTGAGCCTGGAGTCCAGTACTGGGCTCAATCCCAGACACCCCTAGTTTGCTCTTTTTTTTTTTTAAGGTTTATTTATTTATTTATTTGACAGAGAGATAGACAGTGAGAGAGGGAACACAAGCAGGGGGAGAGGGAGAGGAAGAAGCAGGCTTCTTGCTGAGCAGGGAGCCCAACATGGGGCTCGATCCCAGACCCTGGGATCATGACCTGAGCCGAAGGCAGATACTTAAAAACTGAGCCACCCTGGCACTTTTTCATTCAGTTTTTTTCACTTTTTCATTCAGTTTGCTCTTTTTCATTCAGTTCTTTAAAGTAGAAGTTTAGGTTAATGATTTCAGATCTTTTTTTCTATTTAATATGTGTTTTCAGATATAGATACATTTCCCCCTGAGTACTGCTTTCACTTCACCTCATAAGCTTTGATATGTTGTGATTTCATTTTAATTCATCTCAAAGTATTTGCTAATTTTCATTTTGATATCTTCTTTTACCCATTGATTGTTTAAGAATATGTTTAATTTCTACCTATTTGTGACTTTCCGAAATTCCTTCTGTTATTGATTACTAATTTCATTTCACTGTTGTTAGAGAAGATACTTTGTGTGATTGCAAATTTGTTAAATTGATTGGGACTTGTTTTGTGGGCTAACATATGGTCTATCCTGGAGAATGTTTTCGTGTGGTTAAGAGACTGTGTATTATGCTGTTGAGTAGAGTGTTCTACAGATACGTGTTAGGTCTAATTTTTTTATAGTTGTCACACCCTGTATTTTCTTGTTTATCTTTTGTCTAGTTATTTTATCCTGTAACTATTATTATTGAACTATTTTCCCCTTCAGTTCTGTCAGTTTTTGCTTTGTATATTTGAAGCTCTGTTGTCGCATATGTGTTTATAATTATTATATATTCTTGGTAGATTGATACTTTTTTCATTATATAATATCCTTCTTTGTCTCCTATAATAATTTTGACTCGAAACATACGTTAATTTAACATCTGATATATGTATAGCTCCAGCTTAGTATATCCACTCTAGTTCACTTTCCGTTATTTTCATGAAATGTGTTTTTTTTCATCCTCTAACATTCAACAGATTTGTCACTGAATTTGAAGTGAGGCTCTTATAGACACCATATAGTTGTATTTTTAAAATTCTTTTTATTAATCTTTACCTTTTAATTGTAGAGTTAACTCATTTACATTTACTGTAATTACTGGTAAGGAAGAACATTTGTAATTCTGCTCTTTGCTTTCTATATGTCTTGCATTTTTTTTTTTTTTGCCCCACAATTATTCCTTTACTGCCTTCTTTTCTGTTATTTATTTTTTAGTTGAAATTTTGATTCTTTTTCTTATTTTGTGCTAAATGATTTTTAGTTATTTTCTTAGTGGTTTCTGTGAAGATTACAAATACCATCCTAGTTTGTAGCAATATTTTGTGTGTGTGTGTGTGTGTGCGTAGCAATATTTTTTGAATTAACAACATCTTAGCTGCCATAGTGTACATTAATTCTGTCCCTCTCCAGGTGCCCCTTTTAGTATTGTTATCACAAATTACATCTTTATAATTTTTGTGCCATCAACATAGACTTACAAATATTATTTAATTTAATTATTTTAAATCATGAAGGCAAAAATATGGACTAAAAATCAAAATTATATTAATGTTAAAATGTTATATTTACCCATGTAATTACCTTTTTTTCCTTCCATATAATTGCCTTTAATTGATGTTCTTATTTCTTTGTGTGGATTCAAGTTACTGCATACTGTACTTTTATTTCAGCCTGAAGAGCTCCTTTTAGCATTTCTTGTAGGGCAAGTCTGCTAGTAATAAACTTTCAATTTCTCTTTAGGTGGGAATACCTCAGTTTCCCCTTCATTCTTGAAGGATAGTTTTGCCAGATATATAATTCTTGGTTGATAGTTTTTTTATCCCCCTAGTACTTTGAATATGCCTTCCCATAGCCCTCTAGCCTCTATGGTTTTAATGAAAAGTTAGCTGTTAATATTATAGAATATTTCTATTTTCAAAATTCTCCTTTGTGTTTGCTTTCAACTGTTTATTAGAACATCTCAATGTTGATTTCTTAAAGTTTATTCAACTTGAAATTCATGATCTTGTTGAATATGCAGATTCATGTCTTTTATCAAATTTGGGAAGTTTGGTAATTATTTCTTCAAATATTCTTTCTGTTCCTTTTTCCTCTCCTTTTTCAGAAACTAACATTATGGGTATGTTGACATATTTAATGGTGTTCCACAGGTGTCTTAGTTTCTGTCTTCAGTCTCTTAGTCTTCATTTTAATTTATTCTATTTCCTTTCTGATCCTCTGATTTTTAATTTCATTTGACTTCAAGTTAGCTGATATTTTCTTACACCTTCTCTAATATGCTATGGAAGCCCTCTAATGAATTTTTTATTATAGTTATACTCTTTAATCACAGAATTTCTATTTGGTCCCTTTTTTATAATTTCTGTCTCTTCATTGATATTTTGTTTGAGACATTATTTTCATTATTTCCTAAAGTTCTTTGTCCATACTTTTCTTTAGCATTGTGAATATATCTAAAATTGTTGACTTAGAATTTTTGTCTAATAAGTTCAATGTCTGGGCTTCTTCAGGGAGAATTTCTTTTCATTTTTTTTCCCTGTGAATAGGTCATACATTCTTGTTTCTTTGCCTCATAATTTTTATATTGAAAATTAGACTTTGACTATTGTATACCTTTCAGGATTAGATTTTCCTGCTCCCCAAGGAATTTTGTTTTGCTTGTAGTTTTTCATTTATTTGTTTAGTCGCTTTTCCACCCTAATTTTGTAAAGTCTATGTTGTTTGTTTTATGTGGCCCTTGAAGTTCCTATTTCATTATAGTATTCAACTTATAATTTGGCAGTGATTTCCTTAAAACACCTAAGAATAAAAAAAATCCAAGTATTTGCAGCTGTGCTCTATCGTGTGTTGGGGCACACCTTCCACACTTAGGCAGGTAGTTTTCAACTTTGCCTCTTCATTTCTTCTTTTGCTAAGTCTGAAGGTCAGACAGAGAAAAGAGCCTGGGACCTTCATGGGCCTTTTTGGAGCATGCGGCCAATCCTGGGCATATGTGGTCTTCTAGATTCCAAGGAGTATGTGGAAGCTTTTCAAAGCCCTTATTTCCAGAAGCATCTCATTTCCTAACTTTCTTCCCTAGCTTTTAAATTAGTCTATTGTTTGTCCCAAATATTATCTCTTGCCCCAGGTGGGCAAATGGCTAATGCATTTACCTTTAAATGTTTTTTACAAACCCAGTCCTAAGTAGCCACCTCAGACCTCAGAGAGGTCAGAGTTAAGTGAAATAAAGGCAAAGCCTTTAAGCTGACTGTTCGCATAACCACAAGACATTTCAAAACAAAGAGCCAAAATTCTTTGAGAGTAAGGTTTATTTATAAGGTTTATACTGCTCCCTCTAGTACTAGCAAACTATAATCTCTACTGAAAATGGAGGCTGCTGTCTTCAAGACTGTCTTCACGGCTGCACAGCTGGGGAGAGGGTGATGGGGCCAGTGCAAATTAAAACTCCACTAATCTCTTTTCTGAGACTCAGCTGTTTCCTTTTTTTCTTGATTAAATATTTGCCTGGTTGCTGGAAACCCTTGATTAGTTTCCAGAGTTCCAATAAAGATGCTTCTGACAATCCTAACCAATTTATTTACTTCCTTTGAGGAAGGATAGGTTTTTGGAGTTCCCTACTCAGTCATTTTCACTAATGTCACCTCAATTTTTTTCTGATTGTTCAAGAAAGTTACTTGAATTATAATTGAGCTGGCATTATTCTGTTTCTTTGTTTTGGTATTTGTCCTCAGAGATTGCTATTACCCATTTTGGATTCTCTTTTATACTCTCTTGAGCAACTATCACTTATCTCAAATCCTTTCATTTCCTTTTTCTCAATTATTTTTATTTTTGAGATTTTTATTTTTTTCACCATTTCACTTACAGCTCTAATGTGTTGTATTTATTTGTTCTTGCAATTCCCTCTAGTTTGGTTTTCATATGGTAAATGTTTCTTTTTTGTTGTTGTTTTGAAATGTTATTTCTTTATTTCTGATTTTATCCTGATATTTGTCATCTCATTTTAGAATTTTTATAATCTGGATTTATGCTCTTTCATGTTTGGTACCATTTTCTTAATGTCCTTTTGCTATTCTGCAATGAGCTCTGAATGTTTAATTTTGAGAGACTACTCTTCACATCTTCTCACAAACCCCTGCACTTACACAATTTTGCAGTCCATAAACTTCCCAATTTTAGTTGCACCATGTGAATTGATCTGTTGTGATTTTAATAAATACCTGTTGGCTATGTGTATTTCTGTTGTTCTCAGATCTGTCAGATTCTCTATTGCTTTCTTTGTTTTCTCCCACAAAGACACTGATACTAGGTAGGACTTCTGTCTATTGTTGTTCCTTTTTTTGTTTGTTTCATTCACTATAACTTGGGGTTCATAGGGATACCTATTACCTAATTTCACTATAAAGGTTGTTCATGGGATTTGGACTTTTATATTTAGTTGCTGGGTCTGTATTTATCTGCTGATGGAGGAATATTTAAAAACTGTAATGTGGCTGCATCAATTTCCCAGAATCCCCTTTTATTCTTGGGTCTTATGTTTATTCTTATACTTCAAGGAACTCATCTTTACTGTTATTGGTGAAGTAAAAAATAGCAAAGTTGTTGACATGTACATTAATGTGGATATCATCACTTTCATACCATTAGCACCAAGGTTTATGTGCAATACTTATTTCTGTATTCCATGACAAATCAATCTTGATATCACTTGTTATTTATTTATTTGTTCTTATGTATTGAAAGCAGCTTCCTCAAAGGGAAGCAAAACTTAAAAATATTTTGAGGACTAAATTTTAAAGTTTTCAAAGTTTTCAAAGTAATGTATTGACTCTGATTAATACACTGATGCTTTTAAAATATGAAAATAACATCCCCTGCTTTAAGTAGTAGCTTCCTATACAAAGTTTGGAGTAGTGACGCATTTTTAAATTACTGTATATTCATATACATTAATATTCATCTGCACAAAATTTTTTAGGGTTCAAAAGAAATCTTTTTTAAAAGTCCACCTTCTTAAAGAGAATGTCATGGCTTGATTGTCTAGTTTTTCTGCTACCTCCTTGAACTTCCCCCTTTAGTTATATAGCCCATTTTATGGAAGAGCTACTCTAGACTCAGGAAAGTTACTAAGCATTGGCAGAAAAAATTGCATGGTTTCCACTTCACTAAACTCAGAGATGAAAGTTAAATATTGTTTTTGTGTTCTAGTCATGTATAAACTTACTATCACAGAACACACTCTGCCCAAATATTTCTATGCTTTTCTGGTAATGGCACTGGAAATTTTCTCTCTTGAATAGTAAAATATTTCAGAGTCCCTGTAGAGGTAAGGTTCCAAACCTCTAAGAACCATTTTAGAGGAAAAGGAAATACATTTCAACAGTTTTATTCATACCAGAGAATGAATAGGTTTTAAACATTATGATTTAAATGCTTGAGAAAATGTTTCCTGAGATAACTATTTTAAATATGTATATCCCTGCTTCGATCAGGTACTTATAAATCCTTGGAAGCATGTAACTATGCTTTTTTGGTAGTGGATTAACTGTCAAGCAAATTACTTGATATATTTTTATGTGTTGTAGAGACCACTGTAGTATCTCTGGGCAGCAGTACTAAAAACAGAAAATATGCAGAAATAGAGATTTGTTAGAAGCTCATATATGCTTCTTGCATTATCAGGTTTTGAAATAGTGCTCCAGGCATACTATTTCCTATACTCTGCAATATGCAATCTATGATGACATTTGCTGAATTTTTGTTGTTATTTGTATTGCAAAAAATAAGTATGTATTCATTTATTCTTCTTTATATTATTATGTGTGAGACATGAGAGCCTTTAGAGTCAGACAGACTGTTACTGCTTGTGCTGTTTTATGCTCACTGAATCTTATTTTTCTCTCCTAAAAAATGAGGATTAAAATACAGAAAGGTAAAGGAAAAAATGCACAACACAAGGTCAAGAATAAACTATATGTTTAAAAACATTAGTTTATTCTATATTTCCCCTGCATAATAAAATATTTATAACCAACCAACTTCTGCATTGTAATGTTTCTGCACTGTAATCTGCAATATCTCCCCAAAGAGTAGTCAGGTCTTAGTTTTTCTGAAGACAAACATTTACAATTTTTAGACACTTGATCATAATCATAACCCTCCTTTTTCTTACAATATATCATTTAGTGCCTTCATAGACATGTTGACTTTCTCTCAAGTTAATCAAAGAAGGGACAATTTTGTCAGATACCTTGGTAGGGTACATTATAGCTTAATTATCTGATTTCCATATCACAAATTAATCCTTGAGAGACACATTTTTTTTTTTTTGAGAGACACATTTTTTATTTTGGTAAGGAAAGAGAAGGAATTATTTTCACAGATGCTAAAAAGTAATATTTCAGAATGTACTGTTCTGTGCTAAGGAAGATGTAAACATTGTGAATCTGTAAGTATATTTTTCACCAAATTCTTGACATTTTTAGTTGCTATTTATTCCAATATCTTCTCCCTCAATCTCTCTCTCCTCTTTTTCAGGAACTACAATTACATGTGTATTATAGCTTTTGTTATTATTCCACATGACTCTGAGGTTCTGACACTTTTTCCCATTCTATTTTCTGTTTGTTCTTCAGATTTGATTATTTCTATTTATTTGTCTTCAAGTTCTGTGTTGCTTCTGTACTCTTCATTCTTCCATAGACTTCACCAAGTTAATTTTTAATTTAAGTTCTAAAATTAAATTAAATTTTTTTTTTGTTCTAAGGCTTCTATTTGATTCTGTTTTATGATTTTTATTGTCTGATAAAATCTAACTTTTCAGGGACATGAGTATATTTTACTTTAATTTGACTGAATAATATAATATCTGCTTAAAAATGTTTACCTACTAATTCCAACATCTGAGTTATCTCAGTGTCAGTCTAAGTTTTTGATTTTTAGTTTTGAGCCTGGGTCGCGTTTTCCTGGTTCTTTGTGTTTTGACTAATTTCGGATTGTTTTCTAGACATTGTGAATATTATGTTATGGAGATTCCAAGTTGTGTTAAATTCCTCAGAAGTATATTAATTTTTCCCCTCCCCTGCAGTGGGTGGCAACTCAAATCTCAGTTCAGTTCTTCTGTCCTTAGTTGCTTTGAGTCTTCTACATGTATACATAATTTAGGGATTAGCCAGAATTTTGTGCACAAGTTATATAGGAAATTTGCCACTTTTCCTAGTTTTCTTTGTTTCTGGGACTCTAATTTCCAAAGGCCAAAGTTACAACTTATTCCATCTTCTGGTCCCTCAGTCCAGAAATCTGTGAGATTTCTATCAGCATATATATGCCTTTTACAGTGCTGACTTTGGCCTTTTCTCAGGATAAAATCTGGAGGACATTATGCTGATATAAGTCGGTCACAAAAGGATAAATACTACATGATTCAGTTTATATAAGGTGTCTACATTAGTCAAACCCATGGAAGTCAGGAATAGAATTGTTGTGAGGGGCTAAGGGAAGGGCAAGATGAGGAGATCCTAATGAGTGGGCTTAAAATTTCAGTTATACAAGATGAGAAACTTCTAGAGATCTACTGTACATTGTGCCTATAGATAACAATACTGTATTATATACTTAAAAACTTGCTAAGAGTATAGATTTCATTTTAAATGTTCTTACCAACTTTTAAAATAAATACAGGGGCACCTGGGTGGTACAGTCGGTTAAGTATCTGACTCCTGGTTTCAGCTCTGGTAGTGAGCTCAGGGTTGTGAGATCAAGCCCGGTGTTTGGCTCCGAGCTCAGTGCAGAGTCTGCTTGGGTTTCTCTCACTTTCTCCCTCTACCTTTCACCCTACTCTCTCTCTTTCTCTATCTCAAAAATAAATGAATTAAAAAAAAAATAATGAGAAATTAGAAGCAACTATGTATAGTCACTATAAGACCACATGATTGTTATTGAGGGTAAGATCACAGTGGGGTGGAATCAAATACATACTGAACAGATACTTACTGAAAGCTAAAATAAAAGGTGAGCCAGATATTTAACCACGGTAGGTACTAGAATATTGCAAAAGTAGAGATGTTGTCATAAAGCTAGGAAACAAAAACACTCTGCTGTGGAAGCTGCAAGAGGGTTAGGTAGATATTTAAAAAAGAACCCTTTTCTAAGCACCATAGTCCCTGGGCGTCTTTATGTCAATGAACCTGAGTTTATTTTGTAGGGATTGCCAACTCTAAGTTATGGTCAATAAATCTAGCACCAAAAAAAAAAAAAAAAAATAAAATAAATAAATAAATAAAATAAATAAATAAATCTAGCACCAAGTATATGTGGAATTGAAAGGGTTAACTTGGAGTACTTGCTGGCTCAATCGGTAGAGCATGTGACTCTTGATCTCAGAGTCATGAGTTCAAGATCCCTGTTGGGTATGGAGCTCACCTAAAAAAAAGGGTTAACTTGCTTACCCTGTACCACCTATATAGGCTGCCATAAAAACTTAGTTTTGGTGTTTAAAAAAGTGTCAAGTTCCTATAACTTCTTTTTGTATTTTGCAAACATGAAAAAAATAGGTAAACACTTCTGAAACAAAAGAATCTGTTCTTATGCTTTTAGAAAAGGATTATCTTAAAACTATGATTAGTGTTTTAGGGTAGGGTAGACAAATGAGCCAAATCTGGCCCCATCATGTTTGTGGAAGTCTATATATATATATATTCTTAGAATATAATACCAAGTATGTTTTTTATAATTTTAAATGCTTGAAAAATCAAAAGAAGAATAATATTCAGTGACTCATAAAAATTATATGAAATTCAAATTTCAGTGTCTATAAATAAAGTGTTATTGAAATATAGCCACAGTCACTAATTTATATATTATCTATGGCTGCTTTTGTGCTATGTATCTTAGCAAAGTTGAGTAATTATGATAGAAACTATATGATTCACAAAATACGTACTATCTGGCTCTTCACAGAAGTAGTTTGCCTACCCTGTCTTAGGGTAGTAAAGCTATGTCAGTGGCAAGCACTTGAAATGCTCATCCTAAGGAAGTATAGTTAGTACCTGAAAATAAACCAACAAAATAAATAGACAAGTAAAAAAGAGTGTTCTAGGATTTTGATAGAAATTGAGTTGATCTACAGATCAATGAAGAGAATTGCCAACTTAGCAATACTGATTCCTCAATCCATGAAGATGTGGAATGTCTTGCCATTTATTTAGATCTTCTCTTATTTCCCTTAGCAAGGGTTTAAAATTTTTGCATGTATACTTCTTGCATTTTTTGGTTAAATTTATTCCTAAGTATTTTATTCTTTTTGATGCTCTCACAAATGGAATTCTTAATTTAATTTTCAGATTATTTATTGCTAGTTTATAGGTATACAGTTGATTTTTAAAATATCATTTTGAATTCTGCAAACTTGCTGTATTGGTTTATTAATTAGTATTTTGTGTGTGTGTGGATTCCTTAGGATTTTCTCCATATACATGATATCTATGGATAAAAATAGTTTTACTTTTTCCTTTTCAGTCTTGATGACTGTTATCTTTTCTTGCCTAATTGCCCTGGCTAGGAACTCCAGTATTATATTTGATAGAAGAGTCGAGACTAGATATTCTCACCTTGTACCTGAATTTAAGGCAAAACATTTAATTTTGACCATTAAGTATTATGATTCCCAGTTTTTAAAAATATTTTATTTATTTATTTATTTGTCAGCGGGAGGGAGAGAAGGAGAGAGAGAGAGAGAGAGAGGCAGGCAGAGGGAGAAGCAGGCTCCCCACTGAGCAGGGAGCCCCACTTGGGACTTGATCCCAGGACCCTGGCTGAGTCAAAGGCAGATGCTTAACTGACTGAGCCACCCAGGCGTCCCCCCATAGGTTTTTTTGTAGAAATCGTTTATCAGGTTAGAAAAATTACCTTCTGTTCCAAGATTTGTAAGAGGTTTCTTGTTACTGTTTTGTTTGTTTGTTAAATCTTGAATGGGTTGGATTGTCAAATGTTTTTTTCTGTGACTATTAAGATAATAATGTAGCTTTTGTCCTGTATATTATGATATATTAGATTAATTGATTTGGGGATGTTAAACCAAACTTCCATTTCTGAAATAAGTCCACTTACTTGGTCATAGATTATACTTTAAAAAATACATATATTTTGGATTCAGTTGTCTAGTACTCTTTTGAAGGTTTTTGAATCTATGTTCATGAGGGATATTGGTGTGTAATTTTCTTTTTTACTGATGTCTTTGCTTGCTTTGGTTACAGGGTGATACTGTCTCATAGAATAACTAGGGATTGTATGAGTCTCTTTGGTGAGGCTTGATTATGGGAGCTGAACCACCATAAGACTGAATAGGGAAGATTTTATTGACCAGGGAGAACTTTTAGCATAGGATTTCCTTCCTTCCTTCCTTCCTTCCTTCCTTCCTTCCTTCCTTCCTTCCTTCCTTCTTTCTTTCCTTCCTTATTAAAGCTTTCAACACAAATTATGAAATTTGCACAAATCAACTTGTAAGACACATATGTTACTAATTGGATCCAAATAGGTCATCTAGAATTGTAATTTCTTTCTTCCTTCTTTTTCCCCTTCCTTTCATTATCTTTTATTCCTTCCCTTATTTCTTCCTTTTTTCTCCTTCCTTCCTTTCTGTATTGAGGTATTAGCAATCATAAAATAGGATATTATATATAGATACACTATTATTCCTTATATTTGAAAGCAAAACTACATAGACTCTTGTCATTATCCTCATATACCCTAGGCCAAAATTCTCACCATTACTCCAAACACAGTTTTACATACCTCTACTTCTTGCTGAAATGCTCATCTCCCTACTCTCCATTTATTAGCTCTTAGTCACCCTTTGTGACTGAGCCATGGAAGTTTGCAGACAAACTGTTCTGTAATCTTATCAGGGTTAGAGCAAACTCTGGATGTAGTTAGAAGGAAGAGTGACTGATCTTGCTCTGGAAAAAGCAGCTAAAGAGAGATGGTTGAAAAATTTAAATAAGGGGATTAAGTTTACAGATTTCATCCAGGGGTGAAATTAAGATAAAACATAAAATAAAAAATCAACTTTGATTGCTTCTCTATTTTTTTAGGGGAGCGTTTACATTCATCATGGGCTGTGACAGTGAACTCGTGTGATGATGATGGAAAATATCTAAAGGTAAATAATACTTACAAATCTATTTAAAATATAGAATCACTTGACATATGGGTATTAGCCAGTTACTGTAACCAACTTTTCATGCCTGTTAATTGATATATAAATAAAACACAAATTATAAAATGAGGACAAATAAATATCTAAGACATAAATGTTGCTAATCGAATCCAAATAGGATCATCACAGTTTGCAATAAGTATAACTTTAAGTCCTTGAAGTTAATTACAATGGATAAAGGAGAGAATGAGATATTGCTTAGAAAAAAAGTAGTTACGAAATTCAGATAGCTAAGTCTATTTGCTTACGAAGTGTTTGCTTACGAAAATACTTTAATTGATAAATACTAGCCTTAAGTAGATGAAGCTAATATTGAGGGCTAAATATTTATCACATATATGAGAAAGTTTTTATTTTGACAACTCCCATTCTATACAAAACAACACATAATTTATTGTTAAAATTATGTCAGATTTCTTAATTACATATTCATAAAACACATTTAACACAAAATATCATAAAACTAAATTGCATCATTTCTTAAGTAAAGATGGTTGGTTACTAATTGCTGAAGAAGAGATATAAAGGCCAACAAAGATAATGTAATTTAATTTTAATTAATTTAATTTGTTTTAAAACTGCCATATATAAATTGCTATTAACGTACTTCCTTTTTTTTTGGTTTTGCTAAAGTTCTACAGTCATATAACTGATCTCTAAAGTGAGAGGAAAGTAATTAACATTGATGAAATTCATTTCTACTTGTTCTAGAGATATTGGTAAAAGCAAGTGACATTTTGGCCACTTTTGTACAGATCTGTTTGGGTTTTACAGAATTTTGGTGAACCACCCTCTGTGAATTACAGGTACAGAATATGGGATGGAGTCCTGATTAGAGCAGCAAATATTCCCATCATATATTATTAAAAATTATTCTAGTTCTCTTTCTGACTGAGAATATTGGTACTAATAGTTACAACCATAGATGTGGGTTGAAGTAACTTTGGTTAGGTGAGAAAGTGTAGAAGAGAATAATATTGGCAGGTGTCTAAGAGAAGATCGCAATATTCAAAATGAGGCTACTGGGATCCCTGTACCTTAGCCCATCAATTGGCAGAGAGAAAGTCATTGCTGTTAGGATGTGTTACATATATAATCTTTGTCTTCTGAACACTGCGGTCTTAATTCAGTAAATCCCTTTAAGTTCCATTAATTGTATGTAGCATTAGTCAGTATTTAATGGTGAACTTGGCATAGAGCTAAACATGGGAGTTTACAGAATGGGTTTTGCATTTTCATTGTAATAAGTGAGGATTTGGCTTTCCTGGACATTCTTGCATTTATCTAAAAAATGCAGATGTAAATGTTTTAGGTACTAGTTTTTTGTTCCAATAATATTAGGAACAAAAATTAGTTTCATGTCTTATAAATATTCTTTAAAATAAACAAACAAACTTGAAGTCTTACAGATTCTCTTGAAAGGGTCATATGTAACATATTTATTTTTGTCTACCATTTTAGAGCCTAAAGGGAGTTAAAGGCTTTATGAAAAATAAGACAGTGAAACCTTGATTATCTCAACAACCCTAGATATACTATTGTTTGGAAATATTACTGGAGTGTAAAGCTGATGTAATAACTATCAGATATCTATAAAAGGAAACTCTACACCTGTTTAAAAATCCGAATGCCAAAAAAAAAAAAAAATCCGAATGCCAGTAAAATGTCTCTAAGTGCATAAACTATTTCATTTTTCAGTCGACAAAACAGAGATAATATTTGCCACCCACATATCTCTGAGGAATGACTTGAGGAAAGTGCTTCGTACTTTTCTCATATTTAGCCTTCATTCTAATCATCTTATTAACCTGCTTCTTAGTCATTACAAAGACATCGTTGACGAAACGACATACCATTTAATAACATGTTCCTTTAGCTGTCATTCTGCATCTCTTCACTTCCAGAAAGAATTTATGCCCAGGCCGGGTGCTTGGCATTTGGTTTAAATGAACTTTTATTTTGTTTTCTGCTACCAAGCATTAGAGTCATTTTAGCTGTTTTATTCGCATATACCCTGGGTTAGGGAATCCATCAATGAAACACTTTTTCTTTAAGAACTTATAATCACTTATAAAAGTCATTTCTAAAATACATATATTCAGGATCTTTACTTTGAGCCAACAGGAAAACATCAGTCAGTAACCATAGCTATAATACATAAATTATATGTACTAAATTTACTATTCATGTGCTACCTAAGTAGAAATTTAGGTACAATGAAGAACACTTATTTTTTTACCCTACTATATTTTTATAATGATAAATGTACACTGTACTTTCATTTTAATTTTGGACTATATAGAAAAACAGTTTAGTGCTATTTCAGATTTTGGAGTAAAAGAAAATTTTGCTTTAACTCTAGATACTATTACCTATTGTTGGTTTAGCGGAAAACACCAGATGTTCCAAAAGACACACTTTCCTTTTGAGATACAGGGGCTAAAATTCCCAGGTTCCTTTGATGTTAGGTTTCGCCATATCACTGGGTTCTAATCAAAGAAATACGAGTAAAAGTTATGTGCACCATTTTTGACCCTAAATCCTTGTGTTACAATAAGAAATATGTATTTTATTTTTGTCCACCATTCCTGACAGAGGTCCTAAATCCCTTGGAATTTCCTAAGGAATAGCATGAAATAAGAGCATCTTTTGTTCTAGCGAGGCAACACTTGGTGGGCCTCTAGATAACTTAAGGATGGGTGCTGGTTGTCAGAAAGATCAAGGCAGGATTAGAACAATTGGAACATTCAGCCCCACCCACTGAGAGGGACCAGAGATTGAGTTAATCATCAATGGTCAATGATTTAATCAATCGTGCCGACTTACTATTTTTTTTTTTTTTGAGACAAAGAGAGAGTGCCTTCATGCTAGCAGGAGTTGGGGGGCAGAGGGAGAGAGAGAATCAAGCAGGCTCCACACCCAACACAGAGCCCCACATGGGGCTCAATCTCTTCACCCTGAGATCATGACCTTTGCCAAAATCAAGAGTCAGACCTTAACCGACTGAGCCACCCAAGTGTCCCAATCATGCCTACTTATTAAAATCTCCATAAAAATCTTTAAATGACGAGATACAGTGAGCCTCCTTGTTGGTGAACATATCAAATGCTGAGAGGGTGACACACCTGGAGATGGCATAGAAGTTCTGTGTCACTTCCCCATTCCTTGCTCTATGTATCTCTTTTATCTTGCTGTTTCTGGGTCGTGTCCTTTGTACTAAACTGGTAATGGTGAAGTGTTTTTATGGGTTCCATGAGCCATTCTAGCAGATTATCAAACCTGAGGAAAAGATCATGGGAACCTCTGATTTATAGCTGGTTGATCAGAAGTGCACTTGGCAATCTGGGACTTGCAACTGGCATCAGAAGTGGGAGGCGTCTTGCGGGAATAAACCCTTAATCTGTATGTACTAACTCTCCACAGTTAGTGCCAGAATTGAATTGAATCGTAGGATACTCAGACTGAATGTCTGGAGAATTAGAGAATTCTCTGGTGTTGGGAAAAACACCACACATTTGGTGTCAGATGTGTTGTGAATGAAACAGTTCAGAGACTTTAAGAGGAGGGGTGCCCACTGACTACCATCTTTTCTTTTCTACTGGCTTAAATATCAACAAGTCTCTAAGAGATGCTGAAACCACAAGATAGAAGGGGTCTGGCTCCCTGGATCACTACATGGAGGAAAGTTACTTTCCATTTAGGGAAACTCATGTTAGATGGTAATGTGATTATGACATAAACTTCTGGTTTGTTTGAGTCACCAATCATACTTGGTTCTAATGGTACTGCAGCCTCATCTATGCTAAAACAACAGTGTAACATTTCTTCTTTTTTTAATTGAACATTAAAACATTGAATAATGAATGTAAACTTGGCAGTGACATTTACTTGTTAATATTACCATTATTTCAATAAACACAGAACTTACTGTAACAATTACTGCTACTGACAACCCAATAAAAGCATGAATCACCATGATAGTTAACATAAAGGTATTCAATTTAAGTATTGAGTTAGCAACACTCTTATAATGTGAACAGGAGAGTATTCATTATTTGATTCTCCTTACTCTGAAAACAGAAATCAAGTGTAAAGTGTATGATTTCATGTAAGTCTTTGAAAGAAGCAAGATTTTTACCTAAATTCCCTGAAATAAGCAAATGGCCACTCACTTGCCTTAAGTCATAGCACGTTAGCTAAAAAAGATTGGTGGGAGATCTCAGTGCATGCTAACAATTCTTTCTACTTTAAAAATTTCAGCACTAGCTTAGAATTATAAACCTAGAAAAGGGGAATTGTGTTTCTACCATGTTGAGTGAATCTCCTGAGGAAAACAAATAAGAAAGCTAAAATTTTTATTCTAATCTTTTTTTAACATTAGTTCTTGAACTTATACGTAGTAACACATCTACAAAGAAAAACAAAAGCAAAAATGGGAATCCTAGAATAGAAACAAATACCAAAGTCAGAATGATTCTTGAGGGACTCTGCTGAGACTGACAAACTTGAGATTCAGTTTTGACAGATATGCAGTTATGAAGATTGTGGGACTTAATAAATCCTTTGACCAAGCCAGGAAAATGAATAGTAGTATCCCACATAAATCTGGGACCCTCAAAGTGCTATGCTTTCTAAGCAAATGTTAACAAAAGGAAACTTGAATTTTCCAAGCTGGTCCATTATAGAAGGGAAAAAAATCTTTATGGAGAAACTGTACACATAAATAGTTATTCACAAAGTTGTATGACTTGAATTGATTCAAACTGTTCGGTTATAAAATCTCAAGCAAATAGCTTTATTTAAAGCCTTGCTACCAGGCAACTAACTGGCAGAAGAAAATACAAACCATTTTTGGAGAAATACAACTTTTCCATGGACTAATTCAACAGGTAAAATCCAATGAATAGGAACTCACAGCAAAATAAAAACATCATACATACATACATACATATGTACATACAATAGATTCTCATTATTCATGGTATTTATGTTGTATCAGGTCGTTGCAAACACTGGATTAGCAAATACTGAACCATTGTTCTTAGGGAACATTTGTGTTTGGTTCCTATCCGCTAGTCACAATGTTTTCAGCAACCGATCAATACATCAATTTTTATTAGACATCATATTTAGTACATATTGTTGATTCATTGACGTGGAACTCATGGCCAACCAGACTATAAATCATGGCTGAATGAAGCTAATCTAACACACATATTCTTTCCATTGGCACACTGAAGTCTCCTGGTGTTCAAGAATGCTAAATAACACTTCAGTACTAAACTTCGGAGTTATTTTAAACTGTGACGTCTCTCTCTCTCTCACACACACACACAAGCATAAAAATGTGAAAACCTTGGCACTAAACAGATTGCACAATGGATAGAGTAGGAGAGCTGAAATAAGAAGGCAGAGCAGCACCTTGATTGACCTCAGTTGGGAATGTGTTTGTTGCATGACTCAAAATTTTGTGGACTTCGCACTTGTCCATGTATAAGCACAGTGCTATGAGTATTGATTTTAAGGTTACAAGTGCATTTTAATGTGTAAATAAATTCACAATTATGGATCCATGAATGATGAGAACTGTACCATAGAAGGAGGCAAAGGCTCATGAACCCAAGCCAACAGGAAAACAAAGCAGAATCGCACATGCAAATGCTTCTTGCATTGGTATTACAAAAAGAATACAAAACTATTTTTTATAATAAAAAAAATTAAAAAGTCACTGAATGAGCATAGGCTAAGAAGCGATAAATGTGACCAAGCACATTTATTGAAGAACCAAATGGTTCTTAATAGAACTAGAGAATAGAAATAAAGAAATGAGGCATATGAAGATTAAAAAATAAAGGGCATATTAAATGGCAGAGTAGTCAAAGTTGAAAAGAGCATTAAGTAAACTAGAATTGATATCTGAGGTGATTGTCCAAAATATAGCCAGAGAAAAAGAAGAAATATGAAAGAAGAGTTAAAACACCTAGACTATAGAGTGAGAAAGATGAACACTTACCTAACCAGAGAGTATAATAGAAACAAGATTTGAGGAGTTAATGACTGATTTTTTCCAGGATTGATACAAGACGCCAACCTCAGACCCAGAAAGTCCCGTATATTTATAGTAAATAAAAAGAAATCCATATCTAGACAAATAACAGTGAGCTAATAGAAATTGAAAGACAGAGAGAAGGTCATAAAACCAACCAAAGAGAAAAAAGACAGTTTACACAGGAGACCTATTTAGGTTTAGTCTAATAAAATAGTATCTTTTTTTTTTTTAAGATTTTGTTTATTTATTTGAGAGAGAGAGAGAGAATGAGAGAGAATAAGCATGAGAGGGGAGAGGTCAGAGGGAAAAGCGGCCTCGCTGCTCAAACCTGGGACTCAATCCTGGAACTTGATCCTGGCACTTGATCCTGGGACTCCAGGATCATGACTTGGCCGAAGGCAGTTGCTTAACCAACTGAGCCACCCCAGTGCCCCATAAAATAGTATCTTAAATGTGTTGTGGAAAGGTTACCTTCAAACTTAATACATCTTTTAAAATGAGAACAAAAAAATAGATAAAAATGAGAACAGAGCGAAGACTTTTTTTAGAATATAAAAACTTGTAGCTTCTAATAGATTTTTAGTAACAAAAATTGTGAGAAGTAAGCTTAGGACAGTAGAAAAATGATCTCAGATTAAATTTCTGAGGTGCAAAGAGAAATAGTGAACAGCAAATTGATAAATACAATGGTAAAGCTAAATAAACATTGACTATGTAAGATCACAGTAATAATATTTTCATAATTATTGTTTAATTATGTACAAATAACAAATTAAAATACCTAACAACAGTGGTCAAAATTTGATGTAGCTATATTGTTTTAGACAAAGAATTTAAGTCAAAACTCAATACTAGATAAGTGCAGCGCTAATTTTAGTAGAATTGCATAAATATTTGAACTTGAATTCATGTTCTAACATAACTTTAGAATATATAGAAAATTACTGTAAAATAAATGGACAATTCCACCATTTTAAGCAGAGATTTTAATATGTCATGTTCAGTAATTGATGAATGAAACTGACAAATGGATGATAGGTCTGTGGGTGTTCATTTAACAACTCTTCTTTATTGCAAGCAGAAATTTAAAAATGTATTTACTAAAAATATCTATGAAACATTGGTATATGTACCTCTACATTAAAAAGCAGGTTACAAACTTAATGCAGATGCAATGACAGGTTGACCTTATACTCTTCCTTCTGTTTGGAGCACTACATTTTCCTCTTTCGCTAAGCTAGATTATACTCTTGTCTGCATTCTTGGTTTCCTCAGGAAGGCCTTTTTGGGCCCTTGGCCCTTGGACTTGGGCCTGTGTACTTGTTTTCATTATACCCTGTAATCCATAATCCTTCAAATGATAACACTACTTGTGATTATTTGTTTATCATTTTTACCCTTGATAAGTCAAATGCATGAGGCCACGGCCATATAATTCTTGTTAATATTTGATTTCTGGTCTTAGCACAGTGCTAGCCTTATAGTAGTGATGGGTTAGTAATTGCAGATAGAAATGAAGGAAGAAAGGAGGAAGTGGGAGAGAGATTCTTTATGTAGATAGTTTAACTTTGCTGCGTTGGAACTCCAGATAATATACTGGTATCACTTTGAGCCCTGTGGGGATTCCAGCACATCAAGAGGGGTGGGAGTTGTGCCAAAGAGAAGGATGTCTGATGCTCCTGAGGAGGCCAGAACGAGAGAGAAAACAAGTGATGCCTGCTGTATAATAACTGGTTTTATTCGAGAACAACTATGAGACACCACTTGGAGATTCCCAGAAAAGATTAGGTCAGAGAAGGCTGCTTTGCAGGGGCTGGAGGCCCCAAAATATATACCAAGAAAGTATACAAAATAGTAAAAATAAGGACTATTATGGTCTTTGTGATCTAAATTTTGAAACCCAGGCTGGTGTGGCAATAACAACCATACACTACAATATAAACAATGACAGTGGTTTGCGATGCTCACAGGACATAAGCTATTTGACATCAAGTTTACCATGAAAGTTTTTGTTTAGGGACAAGAGAAAAGAGACATCAGATACACAGAAATGAAGTTCAAAACTGACTTTGTCATCAGCAATTAGAAAGTAAGTCCACAAACAACAACAAAAATGCTAAACTTAATCTGAAACACAGAAACTACAGAAGATGGGGAGAGACACATCTGCTCCAGAAGGGATTTTCAATGAGAAGCAAGAAAAAGAAAAAAAAGCTTTACCCTGAAGACTTTTACGGCTGGCAGAGAATAAACACAGCCATTACCCAAGTTCACAGCTGTAACCTTGGGGAGCTGAACTGGAACGTGGAATAGTTGCCACCTGCGCAGCTGAAGAAAGACTAATAGCAGGAACTTAACATCAGATCGGTGATTTCTTGGCTGCAGAAAAGGTAGCATCTTTCATAAAGCGAGCTGTTTTCCTGCTTTTAGTGACTCCAATTCTACTGAAGATTGTTGTTTTATAATGGAGAAAAACCCTTGCTGGCAATTGGCTATATACTGATCTGTCATAAAAGACTCTAACAGATGCTCCTGCCCAGTCCCCCCTGTGACAGAACATTCATTGTGGGTAATGTTTGCAGTGCATTCTGCCCACAAGAACCTGCCAATGATGCATTTTTCCCAAACAAGGATTGTGCACCAAACACCCAGCATATCTCTGAAGATTTTTAACTCAATACCTTTCACAAAATCAAATTCGCATTCAATAGTGTACCGAATAGGGAACAAAAAGGGGAAAACAAATTGTATGCCCCTTTTTCTTGGCAAACAACCAGACTGCAAGATAGTAATGAGATTTTTCCTGATATTATTATCTTTTTTTAAATCCTGAACTTGAAAGATTATTTCCTTGTGATTAGATTTTGATTATATATTTTTGGCAACAAAACTACCAGGCTAACTGTCTTTTATTGCATTGCATTCTGAAGTTATCCCACTATTACTGATGCCACCTACTATCATTGGTTTAGGTGGTGATTACCAGATACATTTCTCTTTGTTATTGGTAAGAAAGAGTCAGGGTGACAGGAAAGGATTTAAGGCCTCTTGCACATTTGAAGAACTGAGTATGGATGGTGAGACTGTAAATTAGGAAACTAATTATTAGGAAATTGTCAGGGTTTTGAAAGAGTAGTGGCAAGGCGGGGTAAGGTAGAGAAAAAGGATTCCAGAAATGTGGAACTGGCTGAATCAACAGGACCTGGAAACTGATTAGATACATGGGATGGATAGATTTAAGGAATATGAAAAAGAATCTTAGTTGAATCCTAGGTTTAGGGTTGCAGGAGTTAGATAGTGGATTTCTCTTTGGACCTGCTAAGTATGAGATTGCCTGGGGATTTCAAGTGTAGATATCAGGTAGACATTTGGAAGTAAAGAATGTAAAATTTAAGAGATGTGATTGTGTATAAAGCATTTGTTCTATTTCCTTCTATTTCCTCATGGATCCCATCTCTTGCTATTGAGTGAGACTCTTGAGAAAAATAATTAGTAATACATAAAAATGATTAAATCTATATTTGCAGTTCACATCTGTATATCCTTTAAAAAATCCATATTAAATAGCCACAAAAGGAGATTTTACTTCTTTTTCTTGATGGCCCATTGAAACAGCTCTGATGATCATAGAGTTACCTCTATAATGGAAACAAACTTTTAGTACCTGATAGTTTGAGTGTTGGGCCATGTTTCTATCACTCGAGTCATTATCTTCTTAGGTAAATTTGCTCTATAGATGTCCATTACACCTCACATATGTGGAAGAATATGCTGTTCTTATTGATATCCATACTTAAAGAGTAAAAAAAAAGTTGTCTATTGTCTTATGTCTGTTATTCTGTAGATGTCTCACATGGCTAATACTAGTAAAATGGGAAAACTTCCAAAACACATGCTTCATTTCATTTAAACAAAGCTTGGAAAACACAATTAAGCAAAAGTGTTTGTTTTCTGATGACAGTGTCAGTTCAAACAAGGGGTTAATTATTGTAAACTCTGGGAATTAAACTGCAGCCCAACCCATGAGCTATTAAAACCCAGTGCTTGAGTGCTCAGTAACGTGAAATTGAATAGGAGCCTTTATGTCCTATTTGTACTAGTTTCATACCAACCATATTATTCCAGTGTCCAATTATTTAATGTTCAGCTGATTTTGAAATTAGGAGTTCTGTGATCTTTAATGAATTTGTCATCTCACTGAAGCTCAGATTCAGGAATTCTACTTCTAAGCCACCTCTTCTATATTGCTGAATACACTTAATCAATGGTCCCTTGCAGGCAGGCATAAAAGAAAGAAGGTTTAAGAAGAAAAGAAGATCTCATCACAAGGTCATTTTTTGAGAGAAAAATCTCCCAGAAAGCTTTGATTAAATGCTAGCTAACCATCCCTGAAATGTGTTTTCCTGACTAGGATATCTAACTGTCTCAAAGATTCAGGTTAAACTAATACAGAAACAGTTTTATCATACTGTATATGTTGAACTATATTAGAGTAACTTATAGACCACTTAACGCTATCTTATTCAATTATCATTACAATTTCTTGAAGTAGGCAGTATATTCGCATTTTAAAGATAAAGAAACTGAGGCTCAGAAAGTCTGAAAAATCTAACTAAGGCCATGCAACCAGTAAATCAAAGAAAAAATTTAAACCTAGGTCTGTCTCATACCAAAGTCTGGACTCTTCTAACTCTACTGACTGTCTTCAGTATTCTGTCTGGAGTAATTCATTTAACTGGATCAAATGGATGCTGGAATATATATATTTTTGGAAACATACTTAATAGTCAACTATCCTCAGACATCTCCAATAAGACAGTTCTGTTGGCAGAGTAATAATAACATGCTCAGCTCTCCGTCAACAGTTAATTTCTTAGTCTTGTGCTTTTTCATAGATGTTTGCTTGAATTTTATGTTCTACACTAGACTGTGCATCAAAATCATAGAGGGAGCTTTAAAAAATAGATGCCTCTGTCTCAACTCAAGGTATTCTATTTCAATAAGACCCTTTTTCCTTATGCTAAAGCATATCACACTTGCTTTAATATGCAAATGTCTTAAAGTCCTCAGTAATGAAATTATATAATTTCCAAATTTGAGCCATAATTCCTTAGATCTGAGCAATATTTGTTCTTCAAGAAGATAAGCTGTATTTAGTTTATAACTTAGACTGTATCTTAACATTTACATTTTTTTTTTAGCTGGAAAATCTCCTGTGGTAGGGATTGTGCTTGCTTCTTGTAATCCCCTGTGCATGGTCCTACCTAGGAGCCTATTATATGTCCAATATTGGTTAAGTCAAAGGTAGGTTAAGACTGAATAGTAGAGGGTTTTGAAACTTAATTGGCTAATGATATGGATTTTGTAATTTGTTTCCAAGTTCAAGCAGCTGCTTGAAAATTACAAAATCTTAGGGCAGTAGCCTTATGTTAGAGTCTGTGGATGTAATATATAACATATATATGCATATTTATTAGTGTTATGAGAAGGGAGAAAGAATGAAAAGCAAAAGGAGATTGCAGCTATCAATGTCAGGTTTATATGAACTGAGGTTGACAAAAAAACACCATCTGGTAGGAGGAGACGTAGGTTGGTTAGTAAATTCAGAGAAATGCAGTGGCCTGTGTAACATGCTTGTCAAAGCGTGATTTCTTTTGGCACGAACATGATTTATAAATGCCAGTTTCATTCATCAGTATTATCAGATCATAATTAATATTTTTATTCATATTCACCCAAGTAGCACCTTGTTCTTCAGGAAAGTTAGAAAAGTAACTTCTTTCTCCCATAATCCCAACATAGTTTCAGGCTATAGAAATTAGTAGCTAGCAAATTATGTCCTTGTCGTAAAATAATAATAATAAATGAGAGACACGTGTGAGGAAAAAAGAGGAATAAGGAAGCCAAGGTGAGAGTTTGGCTTAACTAAATTCTCATCATTTTGGTTCAGAATGTAAAAATAAATGCTTGAAAATCTGACAGCTTCCCTCAGCTCTGCTATTAGCTGCTCCATTTCCCTGCCAGACTGTTTTTCTAAGCTGGCAGATGCTGTGTCTCAGGCACAAGGTTCCTACTGCAAGAAGTATCAGAAGAGACAAAACTAGGTAGCTCCTGGCTGAACAGGATTTTCATTTTGCTTGTCCACAGCATTAGGCAAACTGAGCAGAAACGAAAGATATACTGGATTGGATATAGGGGTATATATTAGTGGTCTATAAATCATTTCTCCCTTCATAAAGCCAGTATGTTACCTAGAAATGAGCTGTGGACAGTGGTCATGTAGAAAAACCTTTTCAAATTACCACAGTAAGAAAGCCAAGCAGTTGATCTTTCTCAATGGAATGTAAATCTGGCTGAAAGAAATGAAGGCCCATTTTTTGCCTCAATACTTCTGTGCTAAGCAGAAAGACACCATCTCAGTTTGGTGGAGTATGCAAAACTAAATTGGTAAGAGTTACTTCTTGGGCTCTGCTTCCATTTTATCTGCCACTGAATCACTTAATTGTAGAAATTTTATTTTGTACTTAATCAGATTTTAGTTTGTAGATTATTGGGCTTTAGACTTTTAAGAGTTCTTATTTTCTCTCCTTATTAAAAACCTTGGCATGATACCAGTACACTACATAAAAGAGGGCCACAGTAGAGCTCACTGGCAAGTTTTATTTGAAGCAAGTGTTAGGCTTAATAAAATGCTCCCACAAGCTTAGAAAAGTTTAAACAACATACAGAACAAGTTTATTGTAGCAGGCTTCCTTGATTCAAGTTATGGTAACCATCCAGCTAACAGCATTCTTTCCACCTTTATAGCATCATAAATTTGATGGGAAAAATATAGTTCATTGACTACAGTTCAGTCACCATATGAATAGAGAAGATGGGTGTTTCCTCTTTCTCATCTGCCATCATGGAATGATTTGGTGAATGTTCCAATACGTAATGTTAAGCAAATTTGAAGGATTTTATAAATGTTTACTGACAGTTCCCTGTTTCCATTCATGTAGAATATACTCAGTTACATCTCTTTTAATCCTACTTACTGTGACAAGCAGATTTCTGACTGGCTATTATCCTTAATGATGCTGCCCTTCCCATCACCACCACAATGCAAAGCCTGTGGCTAGATGGTAGAGGTACCGCCTGTGAAATGTAACTCAATACAGTACATTTTGATTTGTTAGATGTGCTGTTTTGGTCTTTTGACAGTTGTTCTGGGAGTAAATAACATCTGCCATACAATTGGCTGGCAAAACTCATTTGTAGTATAATAAAACAGCCATCATTTTCTTGGAGCGTAAACACCAAGATAAATAGTCCATGAATTAGCAAGTGTGACATCATTTGACGGCTCATAGATAGAGAGGCACCAATATAGATTTCGTATATATGCAGAGTGCCTTTACCAAGGCAGCTAACAAAAGCAAAAGTAGAAGCTGTGCCTGTAATTTGAAAACCCAAGGCAAGAGTATTTGGATAGCCTTAGCTATCTTACATTTGCCATAGCGTAAGCCCTTGTCTTTATCTAGCATTGTGGCAGGTCCAGAAGACCCCCTTTACCTTTAAACTACATTAATAATATAGTGACTTAAGAATGATCACAAAGAAAGTGCTGAGTGAAATAAGTCAAGCAGAGAAAGTCAATTATTATATGGTTTCACTTGCTTATGGAGCATAAGGAATAACATGGAGGACATTAGGAGAAGGAAAGGAAAAGTGAAGGGGGGGAAATCAGAGGGGGAGATGAACCATGATAGACTGTGGACTCTGGGAAACAAACTGAGGGTTTTGGAAGGGAGTGGGGTGGGGAGATGGGTGAGCCTAGTGGTGGATATTGAAGAGGGCACGTATTGCATGGAGCACTAGGTGTGGTGCATAAACAATGAATCTTGGGACCCTGAAAAAATAAAATAAAATAAATTTTAAAAAGCCAAAAAAAAAAAAAAAGTGTCATCCTTCCTTTGGGCATTTTATTTTCTGGAATTGTTGCCTTCCCTTCTCTGTTAATGTCTTAGAGCTAGAATTAAAACCAAAAGTTGACCCAAGTTAGTTATTAACGAGAGGTATTTGTTTTCTCCCCAGCTGTCTGGTGCAGTAATTTGATTCATGTAAAGGCTATTGAAGAAGAAAAAAAAATGTGGAAATTTATACTTGATTTTTGTACTCTTTACCAAATGGCTGAGAGAACTGCATCTAAGTAGCAGGTCATTTTCATGCAGGTTTTCAAATTATGGTCAATTCTGGTTTTTGTTTGTTTTTGTTTGTTTTTTATAACTGATTGCACAGTGGAGCTGTGCTAACCATTGTCATCTCCCTTTCTCCTTTGGATCCCTGACTTTTTTTTTTTTTTTTTTTTGGATCCCTGACTTTTGACAACTCATTGGGTCATAAAACATTGCTTATAGAAAGAGGAATAAAATGGTGAAAGTTTTCAATATAAGGTGAGAGGGAACAGTGAAATCAATTGTGAGTGGATATTCATATCCATAGTATCATTATACATGATTACTGAGCTCCATTTAAATTCAGATGTATTAATATTGTTTAAAAACCAAAACTCAACTGAGTAAATTTAAAAATCTAATTGGATTTATTCAGGATTCAGGAATTGGGCAATATCTCATCTAGCAAATAGAAGGGAGCTTCAAGTAGCTATACCAAATGGAAGGTTTTTGAAGGCACAGAGGGGGTGGGACAGGAAGTCATAGACAAAAGAAAGGATTATTTCCAACAAGGTCACCTTTCTCTCCTGGAAGGGCCAGGCTCTGTTGTGCAGATGACCTTATTAGTGCTGATCAGGTAATTCCATGAGATTGGTTAAAGGTCACATTTCTGGAAGTGGCTGAAACTGCAATTAAGTCTTGGTTTGCTATCTTGGGGACATGTGCTCCATTTTGGGCCTATTGTTCTATTTTTAACAATTTTATATCACTAAGTATTTCATAAATAAGAATGGGGACTTAACTATTTTGTTCATAGAATAATCTAGAACATAGTCAGTAGTCAATAAATACATGTTGAATGAAAAAATGAACAAAATAATTTATTTTAAGTTGCTTTTTTGGTGACAGTTTTCTTTACTACTACATTAAAGTTAAGATCTATGAACTTTCATGATTGTTAGTAATTAAACTATTTTATTTCCATTGTTTTACTTTTGATTTCATTCATTGCTGCTGCTACTGCCGTTTGTTGAGTGTGCACTTCTGACTCATGTGCTATAAAAATCCTTCATTGATCTATGCAAAGATATATTAATTTAACTTCATTTGTGATAGGAATGTTATATAACAAAATTTCATAATATATTCATCAGAATAGGCTATTCTGTAATAACCAACAACCTTAAAGCTTACTGGCCTCATAGAATAAAGTTTATTTTCTGTTGATGGTACATATATAATGTGAACCATTAGGGGTTTTGCTCCACATAGATTTTTGGAAAATGCTGATAATAACAGCACCATCTTATAACTGCATCCTCTAGAGGTCGAGAACTCCAGCTTCACTTTTGCAGAGGAGGAGTAAGTGAGCTAGAGGTTCATGCATCAGCTCTTTTATGCTTTGGCTTGAAAATGACACAGGTGACTTCTACTCACAGCCCATTGATCAAAAATGAGTAATGTAGTCCTGCCTAATTTCAAGGATGGGGAAAGTGGTTGGGGAACAGATGGGATATCACGCTCTCTGATATGCTAAGCAAAGTTATGTGCCTTCTGGAACCAGGTTGGAAAACACAGTTGATATTGCTTAACTAGTTGGAAGTCTGAGACCAGGAATTTACATTCCAAGAAAAGTTAACACACATCAAAAGATCTTACAGAAGAAAAATTAAAATATGTTATACACAAAGTAATTTATTAGGAGAGGCAAGATTGGTTTAATATTTGAAATCGATCAATATTATCCACCAATGAATAGACTAACAGAAAACAATCATATAATCATACCAAAAGGTTTATAAAAAGCATCTGACAAAGACAAGAAAAAAAAATGAAAAAGCATCTGACAAAGGTTTACATTTCCATGATATGAATTCTCATGAAACTAGAATTAGAAGGCAAGTTTCTCAACCTAATAAAGAATATCCATAAAACTTATAGCTAACATCATACTTAATAATTAATTATTGAATAGCTCTTCCCAAGATTGGAAAAAAAAGCTAAATGTGCCCTCTTTCACTGTTATATTTACCATTGTATTAGAGATCACAACCAGCATATGAAAGCAGTAAAAATATGTACACACATACATATATACATATGTATACACATACATACATAAATACTGGAAGGGAGAAGTAAAATAGTTTTATTCACAGATAACATGATTACTTATGTGAAAAAACCCAAGGTATGCCAAAAAGTAATACTAAAACTAATACTTAAACTTAGCAAGCTCATCAGATACAAGGTCAATATATGAAAGTCATTTGCATTTATGTATGCTAGCAGTGAATGATTAGAACATGAAATTTTTAAAAGTACAATCTAAAACAAAATATATAGGAATAAAGTTGACAAAAGATTTACAAAACTACAAAAGAGTGCTGAAGTGAAATTAAAGATCTAACATATATATATATAATAAATATATATTATATATATATCACATTCATGAATTAGAAGACTCAAGTTTATGAAGATTTCTTTATCCCAACATTGATCTGTAGATTCAATACAATTGGAGTCAAAATCCCAATATGGTTTTGAAAGTTGTTTCTAAAATTTATATGGAAATGCAAAAGACCTTGAATAGCCAAAACAGACTGGAAAAAAAGAGTAAAGTAGAAAAACATCAACTGCCTAAATTTCAGATCTAAGTATTAAGCAACAATAATCAGGCCAGTATGGTATAGATTTATGAACAAACAGATCAACAGAATAGGACAAAGATACTACACATAGGCAAGACACCAAAGTAATCTAATAGGGAAAATAGAAGAGTTTAACAACTAGTGCTGGAACAACTAGGTATCTAAATGTAAAAGCTAAAACTATAAAGTTTCTTTTTTTTAAAAAATTTTTATTGTGTTATGTTAGTCACCATAAAATACATCATTAGTTTTTGATGCAGCGTTCCAGGATTCATTGTTTATGCACCACATCCAGTACTCCATGCAATATGTGCCCTCCTTAATACCCACCACCAGGCTCACCCATCCTCCCACTCCCCTCCCCTCTAAAACCCTCAGTTTGTTTCTCAAAGTCCACAGTCTCTCATGGTTCGCCTTCCCCTCTGATTCCCCCCTTCACTTTTCCTTTCCTTCTCCTAATGTCCTCCATGTTATTCCTTATGTTCCACAAGTAAGTGAAACCATATAATTGACTTTCTCTGCTTGACTTATTTCACTCAGCCTCATCTCCTCCAGTCCCAGCCATGTTGATGCAAAAGTTGGGTATTCATCCTTTCTGATGGCTGAGTAATATTCCATTGCATATATGGACCATATCTTCTTTATCTATTCATCTGTTAAAGGGCATCTTGGCTCTTTCCATAGTTTGGCTATTGTGGACATTGCTACTATAAACATTGGGGTACAAATGGCCCTTCTTTTCACCACATCTGTATTTTTTGGGGTAAATACCCAGTAGTGAAATTGCTGGGTCATAGGGTAGCTCTATTTTTAATTTTTTGAGGAATCTCCACACTGTTTTACAAAGTGGCTGTACCAACTTGCATTCCCACCAACAGTGTAAGAGGGTTCCCCATTCTCCACATCCTCTCCAACATTTGTTTCCTGCCTTGTTAATTATTGCCATTCTAACTGGTGTAAGGTGGTATCTCAGTGTCTTTTTGATTTGAATCTCCCTGATGGCTAATGATGATGAACATTTTTTCATGTGTCTACTAGCCATTTGTATGTCTTCTTTGAAGAAGTGTCTGTTCATGTCTTCTGCCCATTTTTTGACATGATTATCTGTTTTTTGGGTGTTGAGTTTGAGAAGTTCTTAATAGATCTTGGATATCAGCCCTTTGTCTGTAGTGTCATTTGAGAATATCTTCTCCCATTCTATGGGTTGCCTCTTTGTTTTGTTGACTGTTTCCTTGCTGTGCAGAAGCTTTCTATCTTGATGAAGTCCCAAAAGTTCATTTTTGCTTTTGTTTCCTTTGCCTTTGAAGACGTGTCTTGAAAGAAGTTGCTGTGGCCAATGTCAAAGAGGTTACTGCCTATGTTCT
>CM052892.1:40765656-40818057 GCA_028534135.1 Potos flavus | reverse complement strand
TGAGAATATCTTCTCCCATTCTATGGGTTGCCTCTTTGTTGACTGTTTCCTTGCTGTGCAGAAGCTTTCTATCTTGATGAAGTCCCAAAAGTTCATTTTTGCTTTTGTTTCCTTTGCCTTTGAAGACGTGTCTTGAAAGAAGTTGCTGTGGCCAATGTCAAAGAGGTTACTGCCTATGTTCTCCTCTAGGATTTTGATGGATTCCTGTCTCCCATTGAGGTCTTTCATTCATTTTGAGTTTATCTTTGTGTATGGTATAAAAGAATGGTTGAGTTTCATTCTTCTATACATAGCTGTTCAATTTTCCCATCACCATTTATTGAAGAGACTGTCTTTTTTCCACTGGATATTTTTTCCTGCTTTGTTGAAGGTTATTTGACCATAGAGTTGAGGCTCCATATCTGGACTCTCAACTCTGTTCCATTGGTCTATGTGTCTGTAAAACTATAGTTTCTAAAAGAAAACATAGGAGAACAGTTCCATGAGCTTGGAGTATGTAAAGATTTTTTAGAAGACATAAAAATAACTAACCATAAAATATTGATAAACTGAGCCCTGTTCAAAATTAAAACTTCTAATCATCAAAAACGTTGTTAAAATGAAAAGACAAGACACAGACTTGGAGAAAAATTTATACATATGTATATATATATATTTTTTTTTTCCCAACATATATGGATCTGTAACCACAATATAAAAAGGATTTTTATAAATCAATGATGTCAAACAATGCCAAATAATTTTATAAGAAACTCTATAAAAGAAGGTATACAAATTGCAGTAAATTCATGAAGATATCTTCCATATAAAAAGTCATCAAGAAAAATACAATTTACTCCCCACCGTGAGACACTAATTCATACCAATTAGAGCATTTGAAATTCAATAAATGCTTGTGATGGTGTAGAATGACTGGGACTCTCATATATTGCTGGTGGGAGTATAAAATAGATTAGTCGCTTTGGACAATTTGTTGGCAATTTCTCAAGATAAATACACACTAAGACTGAGTCACGTTTTGGCTTTTACTCAGGAGGAAGGAATACATATGTGCCCAAAAAGACCTGTATTAAAAGTATTTATAACAATTTAACACAAAATAGCCTCTATGGGAGCAAAACAACTTTTCCTCCCTCTATCCTCCTAGATTCTTCCACTGGGGCCCTGCAAATTAGATTGTGAAGAGACAGATGGACAAGAGAAAACAGAATTTGTTAATTAATGTATCACACATCACGAAGGAAACCTCAGTGATGAGTAACTCAAAGGGGTGGTTAGAACTTGGGGTTTGTATACCATCTTAACAAAGAACAGTAAGTATATAGAGAAGTGACAAGACAGAGGAAGAGGTGTTTTAGACTTCCAAGGGTGGCTATCTGAGAAGTAAATTATGCGAGAAAATTTTGTTTGTGCAAGTTCATTTTGGTGGGTGCTGAGTTTCCATTTTCTTCATGGCCATAAAACTTCCTCAGAAGAGAAGATTTATTGCAGTCCTCATTTCTCCAAAGCTGTTGCTTTTAGTGAAATAGGGAACCTCTGTGGAGGCTTGGATATACATCTGTTGATTCTCATTTGCCTCCAGCTCATATGATACTTATGCCAAAGTGTTGTATTTTGGGGTGGCATATTCTAATTTTCTATAAGATCAAACTGGAGACAATCAAATATCTATAAATCGAAGATACTCAACAGTGAATAAAGAATGGCCTGCTGACACACTCAGCAACATGGATGAATTCCAAAAATATTACAGTTGAGTGAAAGAAACTGGATAGGATAGAGTACATTTTTTGTGGTTCCATTTATATGAGTTTCAAAAACAGGTGAAACTAATTTACAGTGATTGGAATTAGAATAGTGACTGCCTATGTGTTATGAAATTGACTGGAAGGCATCATGAGGGAACTTTCGTGAGTCTTATATTTTGATTGGGAGTTAGTTACAAGAGGGAATATATTCATTAAAACTCACTGAACACCTAAAATCTACACATTTCACTATATATAAATTTTACTTCAATAAAGTGGCCAATATAGGAAATATATATACATATTAAATGCTATTTGAATTGGTTCCTATTTTCCTTTTAAGACAGTATAATGGAGTGAATATTTTGCTGACAAAAAGAAAAATCAGACCAAGCCAAAAAAACAAACAAACCCCCCCAAAACTTTCCTTGGTATTTTGTGAGATTAATGCCAAGGACAAAATACTGTTAAAACAACAACAATAACAACATGGCAGTAAAGAAAGTAATATTATGTCATAACCTCCTGGTGAAACTGTCAACATGGAAACCATTTATTATGTATAAAAACCTTTGGGTACCCATTTCAGAAACAGTTGGTGAAAAATAGAATTATTAAGATTTTAGAACTAATGAAAAAACTCAGCTGTGTTTTAAAAAAATTATAATTTCTCAAGTGAAAAGAAAGATTCTCCTTTCCAAAGCAAATGTGATCATATTTATTCTATCCATGATAAAGGCAGTGAGGCATTTATATTGGGGAATGTCCAAAATATCTATGATTTTACTTTTCCAGCCAAAACTCTTCTGTTTTTCTGGCATGTATTAATCAATATGCAAAACATTTTGAAATTTTAAATATTATTCCACATCACACTCATTTATTCTACTTTAAAAAGATTTGGAGTCCCAGTATTTCTAGCATAATGATATTTTTAATCTACTGAACATAAAGTGTTTCTTCCCTCATAGAACATATTAGTAGAAATGTGTATCATTTGGAGAAGTAGAAAGAAGTAGCATAAACTAACCAAAATTAAGACCAAAAACAAAAACAAAAAGAAAGCAAAACAAAACAAAATAAGCACCAAGAATTTCCAATCATTATATAGGTAATTTAATATTGATATGTGGATGTACACTGGCTAATAGATTGATAAAAGAAGTCATTGGCAATCTGCAAGATGAAAATAACTGTCAAAGAACATTCTGAATTGTTTGCCATGTGGCTCAGTCATTTTTGTATCATCCTTTGATTGAACACATTAGGTTTATTACTGTAGTTTAATAGATCTATGAACTTTTGAATCAGACTCAGCCTTATCTTAAGCCCATAGCCACTTAATTTGGCATTTGTTTGATCTTAAGGTTTATATGTATTTCTGAGCCTTGATTTTCTCATCCATTAGTAATTAGAGATAGTTAAACAATTTACCTCATGACTTTAACGTAAGAATAAAATGAAATCATGAGTGTAACAATACCAAGCAAAGCGCAGTCACGTAGGTCCTAAAAAATCAGATGAGTTTCCCATCATAGAGCTTGCAAGGGAGTGAGAGGTAAAGATGGATAACAAGCAAAAGAGCTAATTAATAAATGATTTATTTAGCTAGCTGTTACCTTGAAAATCAAAACAAGTTTTGAAATTGAGGAAAAGGAAAACGGGCAGTATTAGAATCCTAAGTACAGAGAGTTAGAAAGGGCAGGCCTGTGTGACTCACTGGAGAAAATGGTTAAATACTGGTGAATATACGGAAATAGAACATAGCAGAATGGGTCAAAACTAGAAGGGACAAGGTTGAGGTGAGACAACCTTGACTTTCACAATTTTGCCTACTGTTGACTTTGTAGCCTATGTTAGAAAACAAAAGATTTCTGTCCCTACTACTGTACAATGCAGATGAAAGTTATGATTGCTAAACCAGCGACATATGTTGCTCTTCACTGATCTAGTTTATATATTTTGGAAATACATACAGTCTTTTTAAGCATGCAAAAGTTGAGTGATACTTAGTTCTGCTTTCTGACTTTTTAATAATCAAGGAAGCATCCTCATTAGGATTGAAATACCCAGGATGACATGTAATTTTTTTTTAAGGACAAATGTACTTAAATGGGGAGTAGGTTTTAGTTTATCTCTTTACTTCCTCCAGCTAATTTTTGACTAATGATTTTATTTTAAATAGGAAATTTTCTAAGTCATTAAATTATTCATATTCTCCATGAAGATGGACCACAAAGCACAGTGTTTTAATAAGGCAGACTCTAGCCCCATTCCCCACCCTCAGCATTGTAACTTTCACTGTCCATTTGTTAATAACTAACCACTGCTGACAAAGTTGGAGAAAAAATGAAAATTTTTGACTCTATTCAGATGGTAAAATAATATTAATACATATAATTATAAGAAATAATTCAACCACCACTCTTATTACTATTACATGGTACGATTTATATCATCTTTATATGCCAGCATTGTCCTCAAATCTTCACATTTATATCATATTTTATTTTCATCACATTTCTGTAAGATAAGTATCTTTATCTCCATTTTACCCCTTCTGATACAGATATGCAGAAAATATAAACAAAGTGACCAGGGTCACACAGATGAGGTTTGAATTCTCACTTCAAGTTGAATATTTAAAAATATCCTTTGATTGTATGATTTAAGATTTCTTCCATTTCAAGCATCATTTGAAGACATAGGATGCATTAGAGATGAAAAATATATTAGTCTGTATAGTAGCTCTGCATTCTTCTTAAACCTATTGCCCCTCAGCTCTTGTGCAGACAAAACTCACAAACAGTAGTTTCCACATCTCTTTATTTCTCCACCTGGTCTTCCTAGTTCAGTATGCCATAGGCCCAGAGTGCTATGATGGCTAGGAAATTACACGAACACGTTCTATTTTTTTACTGTTTTTTTAGATTTATTGATTTATTTTAGAGAGAAAGGGGGAGGGGGCAGAGGGAGAGAGAGAATCATCAAGCAGACTCCCTGCTGAGTGTGGAGCCTGATGCAGGGATTCATCTCAGGACCCTGAGATCATGATCTGAGCCGACATCAAGAGTTGGCCGCTTAACTGATTGAGCCATCCAGGTGCCCCACATGTTCTGTCTTTGTTCAGCAATTTTGCATTATATCTTTATTTCACAAATATTTTCTATACGGTTGTTTGTAACTTCTCCAAAAGGAAAGGAGTTTGATATTATTATGGAATGATGACTGAGTCATAATATAGTAGAGACTAATTTTTCTGAGTCATTTAATGGAAAGTTTTGTCTAGTTTCTTAATATGAGAACTCTATTCTATAGTATAAGTATTTTTTGTGTTTAATTATTATTAATATAAATACTTAGTAATTGATGCATCATTTTACTTCCTTGGCATGTCATTAATCATTTTTAAAAAACTTCATTTTGCTTATAATGACCTGAATGAAAGAATTACTGAATTTTGAGGATGAACCTGACTCCCAAAATGCCTTACAAAATAAATTCCCTAAAGTAAGAAAAAAAAAAAAAGGGATAAAATTCCCAAGCAATTGCAGTTACAGCTGGGCAAGGAATAGGACCTAGGTTTTAGAGTAGAACTGAGGAATAAATTATGGCTTGGTTTATAGGGCTCCCCTTTCCCCTTGAAGCTGAAATGAGAGGTATAAAATCTTGAACCTTCTCAAGAATATTCCAAAGCTTCAGAGAAGAAACAGAACTTTTCATACTTTTATCTTTCCTTTGTTTTACTGAGAAGTGATGGAAATGGTTGTTAGAGAGAAATATATAAAAGTTGGCAAGTGAACGGTGAGAGAAGTAAATATCCAGTGTCCCCATTGTCTGGGGAAAAGCCAAACCAACAGCTATCCCCCACCTCCTCCTATTATCTGAATGGGATAGGGGACTTTTCCTCCCCAAGTGGAGTGAGCACGGATTCGCAGTATTTAACAATACCTCATAATTCAGAGTATGCCACAAAAATCCTTAATTCCCAGATAAGCATATCTATGTACCCTCTGGATAGGGGAAGGGATTAGAAAGAAGCCATCTTCATTTTGCAAACTGAAATTCAAAAAAACACAAAAGCAGGTATCAAATACCATAGAATATTAGTCAAGAAGGTACCCACACTAAAATGAAATACAGCTGCTCAGACATGACAAAGATGAAAGGAAATGGCATAGTAAATGTAGAAATATCCTGTTACTTAATAAGAATAACATTGATAAAATGAAATAAAAATTTAAATTTAAAGAATAAAGAAAAATGGCTTATAAGGAGGAAAAAAGCCCAGTCTAGAAGAAAATATAACTTAAGAAGGAAAATTCACTTCATGTGCTTTGAAAGGGCATAGAAAACTTATTTTCAAAGAAGAAATGAGTTGAGGTAATATAAGTATATATTTTACATTATAAAGGATTGATACCCTAAAGAAACAAATTTTTGGCAAAATTTATCATTAAAGAACTTAACAAATTAGAAACATCAAAGAACTAAAAGTTGAATTATGATAGGAGAAGGTTTTTGTGATAACCCAAAGGAGAACATATTTAAAAACAAAAGAAATTACAGGGAAGTCTATAAAATATATATTCCATTAGATAGTTTGTATCATTGGCTTAGACGTTTATGCAAATGGAAAGAAAATTATAATGGATTCAGGGGTGCCTGGGTGGCTCAGTCGTTAAGCGTCTGCCTTTGGCTCGGGTCATGATCCCGGGGTCCTGGGATCGAGCCCCTCATCGGGTTCCCTGGTCAGTGGGAAGCCTGCTTCTCCCTCTCCCACTCCCCCTGCTTGTGTTCCCTCTCTCGCTATGTCTCTCTCTGTCAAATAAATAAATAAAATCTTTAAAAAAAGAAAATTATAATGGATTCAAAGGTTAAATAAAATAATAAGCAATTTCTGAAATGATTAAATACTGGATTTTAAGATCAAAATAGAGCATCATGATCCAGGGAACTTTAACACTGAATGTTGCAAACCAAAATATTCCCTCCTTACATTATTGAACCTTTAGGGAATATTTTTTGTAAAATTAATTCTTTAGGTATGCAGGAAGAAAAGTGAATTAGCGTGGGGTGAGTGTTGTTAGAATTCTCCTCTTTATCTCCTATTAGACAATGGATTAACATCTATAGATTTTTAAAGAAAAATGGTGTAGTTTTTTTGTTTTGTTTTTTGGTTTTTGTTTTTGTTTTTTTTTGAGACCACATGAGTGAGCAAAGGTGGGAAGAAGGAGCATAGAGAGAATCTTAAGCAGGCTCCACGCTTAGTGAAGAGCCTCACATGGAGCTCGATTGTGACCTGAGCTGAAATCAAGAGTCAGATACTCAACCGACTGAGCCACCCAGATGCCCCAAGAAAAACAGATTATTAAAAGTATAACTCAGTTTTTTTAGAGCCAGTGAAGATATCATCTGTATATCCATCTCTCTATCTGTGTATACAAATACATGTATCAGAAAAGTCCTGGGAAAAATAGTCACTTATCAGTGATTTTTTTTTTTGTTTGTTCGTTTGGTTCCTGGGTATGTGTTTTGGGGCAGTGTTTTTTATTTATTTTCTTCCTTATACTTGCCTAGGTCATTTAAATCCACTATTAGTCTACCTCAGTTATTATGAACCATTCATAAAAACATATGAGATGACTTTTTTCCCTTAAAGAAAAACCTTTTATATTTGATGGTAAGCAAGTTCACTGTACTTTTGCATCCTGGACTTCCTATCTTATAGCATGTTTCATTAATAAAACAAATAAACTTCAGCATATGTAATATGTCACCTAAATTCCTTCAAGGTAGATGGTGTCGATTATTCTTTTTTGTATTCCTTACCATGCCTGATGCATAGATGTATGTATGTGCTATATGATTGTTGAGTAAAAAAAAATGCATAAATGAGTGAATGAATGAATGAAATGATAACTCAAACTTTTAACCAACAATATATCCTTTCCCTTTTACTGTGGTTTACTGTACGGGCTTGGACAAAAGACCTGTTTTAAAATAAAGCAAACAATAATGATACACCTTAAATAGAAATCTTCATCACACAAACCTTTAAGAGATTATTAGTGACAAAATTTTCTCTATATTTATGGGATACTCTTTCGAATATGGAATTTGAGACACTGTAATTCCTACCCAGCCAAAAACCTGACATTTGGCTACAGTTTTATATAACTGGCCGTCTGGTACAGGTTAATTGATCAGGTCTTTCTTTTATATGCTTATCATATAATGTGATGGTATACCCTTATTTTTGCTAATAGTCATTCCTTGGTTTCCATGTTTCCTGGGCTTTCACATATTTAGTTTTGTGCAATTTGTGGTATTGTGACAGTTATCTGTACATGTAAGTTCCCCTCTAATCAGCACAAAAAACATCATGTATCTTTTTCCAGCACTTGCACTGAAGAAAAAAGCCCTGGTTTGAGTACAATAGAGACAATAGCAAGGCTCAAAGGTTGAAGACAAAAGATTCTGCAGAAATTAAAGGAAAAGCTGCTAAAGGGCGTGACAGCTCTTTTTGTTATTTTCTGGGCTGTAATTTATGAAATCAGTTTTCATTCTGAAAGTTCCCTAATTTTCTCCCACTTCAGTCTAAGATATAGCATACATGAGTACTGAAGACAGACGGGCCCTCAAAATGACTCAATCAGGTGGTATTTGTAATGGAGCTGCAGGCTGTCGCTCGGATTTCTTGGTCTTCTATCTTTAGCCACAGAAAACTGTTGTAACAGTTCCTTAAACTGAGTTCACCAACACGGGTGCCACAAATTGTTTTCGGAATAAGGTGTTCTCTCGAATTCCTAGTTATAAATGATTTCCTTATAGCAAAATTCCCATTCCTGTATGGTCCAGCTGCTATGCAGCTTGCTGGAAAGGTGTCTCTTCATGCAGGATCAGGTATCCTTAGAAGGCTAGAGGCTGTGGCGGTTTTGTTTCTAGTATTAAAACAATTTCAGGGGTGCCTGGGTGGCTTAGTGGGTTAAAGCCTCTGCCTTCGGTTCAGGTCATGATCTCAGGGTCCTGGGATCCAGTTCCGCATCGGGCTCTCTGCTCAGCAGGGAGCCTGCTTCCCCCTCTCTCTCTCTTCCTGCCTCTCTGCCTACTTGTGATCTCTCTCTCTCTCTGTCAAATAAATAAATAAAATCTTTAAAAAAACAAAACAAAACAAAAAAAATTCAAACTTTTTGTATTATTGTGAGAATTATCGTAGGGAAGGAAGGGGGGAAAGAGAAGAGTGTTGCCATTGAAAATAACTAGAAAAGCTTCAGAAATCACACACACACACACACACATTTTCAAAGTCAGTGAGCTGTGGAAGCAAGGAGAGCTAGAGGAGTAAAAATTACCAAGAAGGAAGAAATTCGAAGGTGTGACCTGAGGATCTGCATCTCCCTGACGTCCATCTAATCCTTAGGGTGGGTTTAAAATCTGGGAGCAAGCCAGGCAAAGAACACTCAACTGAAAGAGAATCTAGGAGAGTGTCTGATGATTCCACAGGGAAGAATAACAAAATTAGAGTTGAGAAGAATCAAACATAGAAACAATTTCCCCTTCAATTTTTTTTGTTTAATTCTGAAGCTGGGATAGGTGAGAGCTTAAAGAATGAAGCCCAAATCTCAAAAAGTATAATCGAATTCCTTGAAGTTTCCTGGGATTTGGGAACAAAAGACCCACTTAGGAAAGGATCTGTGGGAACAATAGAGAAGAGTTCCAAGTTCTTCAGGAAGTCATGGAATAACAAGATTTCTTGCCCCTTTCCCACAGGGGTAATTGCTGATCTGGACACTAATAGAGGCTGGGAATCCAGGGTCAGGTCCTGCTACAAGGTTACTTACTGGAGACATGATGGCAAGATAGAACATGGCTATTTTTCCTTGTCTTTCAAATTATATAAATGGAATAATAATATATTTGCTCTTTTGTGTCTGGCTTCTTTTGCACATCTTGTGTTTTAGAAAAGCATTTGTCATTGCCTGTATTGGTAGTTCCTTCTTTTTAATATAGTGTAGAATCATTCTGTATGAAAATACCGTAATTGCTTTATCTAGTCTCCTGTTGTTAGACATTTGAATTGTTTCTAGGTTTTGGCTATCATGAATAAAAATGTCAGCACTACCATACGTGTGCTTTTGTGGGCATATGCACAGATTTATCTGAGTATGTACCAAGGAGAGAGGAATTCACCTATATCTCATAGGAGGATATTTTCTATTTCAGTAGATAATGTCAGTGTTTTTAAAAACTGTTGTAAAAATGTTCCCTACCACTAGCAATGTGTGAGGGTTGAATTTTCTCTACATTTTCACTGACACTTAATATTGTCATTATTTTTTTATTTAAACATTCTGGTGAGTGCATAATCATAATCTCAGTTTGGATTTAATTTGTATTTCTCTGATGAGTAATGATAGTGATGATGTTGAGTTCCTTTTCAAATTCCTTTTCATCATTTGAATATCCTCCTTCATGAAGTGACTGATCACTTTTAAGTTTGGATTCTTTGTCTTTTCCCTATTGATTTGTAGGATAATATTATGCATTCTTCATACAAAGCCTTTATCTCACTTAATATCTTTCTGGGTTTGTGGCTTGCCTATTCACTTTTTAATCATGATTTTCTGGAACAGAAGTTCCTAATTTTAATCAAATTCAGTTTATCATTTTTGTATTTGTTGTTCTTTCTGTTTAAGAAAAAATTGCCTACACCCAGAGCATTAAGATATTTTTCTATGTTTTCTTCCAGAAATTTGATTGTTTTAATTTTATATTTAGGACTAAGATCAGATTCAAATTAATTTTTGAATATGGTCTGATATAAGTCTCAAGGTTCATAATTTTTCCAGATGGTTAACTAGGCATTCTAACATCATTGTAGAAAAGGGCATTTCTCCCCCACTAATCAGGTAACTAAATCAGGTGACTGTGTGTTCTTGGATACATTTCTAGGTGTTCTTTTCTCTTCTATTGGTCTGTTTGTCTAACATGCAACTAACTACTTAATGTAAGCTTACAATGTCTTATTCTACTTGCTTTATTACGTGTGTATGTATGTATGTTATCTATTATTGCAATTCTCTCTTCATTCATGTATTCATTTTGGTTTTGTCAAGTATTATACTTTTTACTTATGTGTGTCTTTAAAGGGCATGCAGTTGATTTTGCTCCCTTTAATTTTTCTTACTATCTCTGACTTTAAATTAGAGTTACCAGACAATTTTCAGGTAATTTGTTATTTATGTTTGTATGTTAAATCTACCATCTTGCTATTTGTTTTACAGTGGTCCCATCTGTTCTTTTTTCCCCTCTCTTTTCCTGCCTTTTTTGGGTTTAGTATTTTTATTCCATTTTATTTCCATTATAAGTTTCTTGGCTATATCTCTTGTTTTATGTTTTTTTTTTTGATTGCTGTAAGGTTACAATATATATATTTTTATGTATTGCATCCTACATTACAACGACATTTTACTTCCTCACACATAATTAAGAACCTTAGCATACAATACTTCTTTTTTGCCCTTCTATTCTTTCTGGAGAATGATATTTGAAACCAAGATCTGAATACTAGGTGTGCTCATTGCTATTGGGGTGTCATGGCTTCTGGGACCTTTCAGCTAAAAGAGCAAGCAAAAATATATGTTGGTACTAATATATATATATATATATGTGTGTGTGTGTGTGTGTGTGTGTATGTGTGTATATATATGTATATATATATCTATACCTACATCTATATATATATATACACAAACTTTTTTATCTCTATAAACTAAATGAGTTCAGTCTAATACTTTCAGTTCTAATCCATTACCAGATGGATCATTTGAGACTACTTTCTTCACTTACTTGTGAACTCCCACTCCAATTATGAGAAACCTGGGACCCACCATTTGCCATCCATTTACTTAATTGTTCAATTTTAGTATATATATGTATAGCTATCAGAATCATTAACCTGTAGCCTCTGGGAAACAACTTAATGAACAAGAGTACAGGATTTATGTACAATTTCTTTTGTCTTTACTTTTACAAAGTCCGTTCATTTCCAAAGTTACTCAAGTACCTTACTCCACCATCCCATTATGTGAATTTGCTTCATACCTTTATAATGCAGATTGTTTTGTTACATTCTGTATTTCCTGTCATGAGACCCTAATCTTTTAAATGATTTCTTTTTAATTTGCATACATTAAGTTTCACTCTTTATGCTTTAAAAGTCTATGGATTTTTACAAAGCTACAGTGTCATTACTGTACAGATGTTATACAAATGCATGATATCATCCAGAATAATTTCACTAGCCCTAAAATCCTTTGTGATTCACTTATCTAACCCTCCCTCTCCCTCCCAACTCCTGATATTCACTGATCTTTTTTCTTTTATATAGTTCTGCCATTCCCAGAATGTTATAATGGTAATCATACATTATGCAGCTTTTTCAGACTGACTTCTTTCACTTAGCATAATCCATTTAAAATTCATTCATGCCTTTTCATGTTTGATAGCTCATTTTTTTAATTGCTGAATAATATTCTATTGTATGCATATAGCACATTGTGTTTACTATTCACCTATTGAAGAATATCTTGATTGCTTTCAGTTTTTTTGTGTGTGATTGTGAATAATGCTGCTATAAACATTTACATTTAGGTTTTAATGTAGACATAAGTTTCCACATCAGTTGGGTAAATACTTAGGAGCATGATTGCTGGATCAGATAGTAAGACAATGTTCAGCTTTGTGAGAAACTGCTCAACTGTCTTTCAAAGTGGTTGTACTATTTGTCATTTCCACCAGTAATGATTAAGAGTTTCTCTTGTTATGCATCCTTGCCAGGAAATGCTAATGTAAGCTTTTTGGATTTTAGTTATTTTAATAGGGGTCTAGTGGTATCTCCTTGTTTTAATTTTCGATTTCCTAGATAAATAGTGCTGAGAATCTTTTCATATGCTTATTTGTCATTTTTATGTCTTCTTTGATGAGACATCAGTTAAGATCTTTTGTCCATTTTTAAATCAGGTTGTTTGTTTCTTGTTATTGAGTTTTAAGTGTTCTTTGTATATTTTAGGTAAAAATCCTTTGCCAGATATATACTCCCAAATATTTTCTTACAGTTTCTAGCTTTTCTTTACATTGTCTTAAAAGTGTCTTTTGCAAAGCAGAAGTTTTGAATTTTAATAAAGTCCTGTTTATTAATTTTTCTTTCATGTGTCATGTTTTCGGTTTTTATATTTAAAACCTTATCAGCAAATAAATGCTGCCTAGGTTTTCTCATATGTATTCTACATGTTTTGCAGTTTTGCATTTTACATTTGCTTTATGATTCATTTTGAGGTGAATTTGTAAAATGTGAGGTTTATATTTAGGTTGATTTTTTTCCCCATATGATCACCCAATTATTCTAGCACCATTTGTTGAAAAAAAAAAGTATTCTTTCTCTGTTGAATTGCCTTTGCTCCTTTTTGAAAGATCAGTTGAATTTATTTGTTTGAGTCTATTTCTGGGCTTTTTATTCTGTTCCATTGATCTAAGTGTCTGTTGTTTACTGATGCCACATTGTTTTGATTACTGTAGCCTTAGAGGAAGTCTTAAAATCTGGTACCTTTTCATAAAAACTTTGGAACTGGTTTGTCAATATGGATGAAATAGCTTACCGGCTTTTTGATTGAAACTGCATAAATCTACAGATCAAGTTGAGAATAACTTATATTTTAATAGTGTTGAGTTTTTCTATCCATGAACATGGATAATCTTGTCATTTATTTAGATTTTCTTTGATTTCTTTCATCAGAGTTTTATAGTTTTCCACTTCTAGATACTGTATATATTTTGTTAAATTTCTACTTAAATATTTAATTTTTGTGTTATTGTAAATTTTTATTTGATATTCCAGTTGTTCATTACTGGTATATAGGAAAGCAGTTAACTTTTTTATAGTAGTCTTCTGTCCTTAAAATTTGTTATACTCACTTAATAGTTCTGGGAATTCGGGGTTTATTTATTTATTTGTTTTCTACATAGGCAATCATGTCATCTGCAAAGAAAGAGTTGTATTTCTTCCTTCCCAATTTGTATAACTTCTACTTACTTTTTTTTTTTTTTTTTTGGTTGGCTTATTGTGCTAACCAGGACTTCAAGTACAATGTTGTGAGCAACATCGATAAATATTTCTTTGTTGTCTGGCATTGATGATTTCTATGGTGATTCTGATGTTAGTCTGTCTTATTCCTTTTGTTAATTACTATCTTTTCAACAGTAGCTTAAATAAAACATCTTGGTGTGTGTCTAATTTTACATTTTCTTTGAACACTGTGCTCTCTCAATTTACAGATTTTTTTTTTAAAGATTTTATTTATTTATTTGTCAGAGAGAGAGCACAAGCAGGCAGAGAGGCAGGCAGAGGCAGAGGGAGAAGCAGGCTCACTGCCAAGCAAGGAGCCTGATGCGGAACTCGATCCCAGGACCCTGGGATCATGACCTGAGCGGAAGGCAGCTGCTTAACCAACTGAGCCACCCAGGCGTCCCTCAATTTACAGATTTAGTTCTTTTCTCACTTTAGGTTTATAAGCATTTCATAAATATTTTATGTATCTTCCATTTCATTTTATCAGTTTTCTATTCCAGCCACACTTCTTTTTCTGGAGACTACTTGCTTTCTTTACTATTGGGTTCTCTCTGACTTAATCTCTTTGTCTACTTTTGATAGAGTTGTTTCAATCTTTTCCTCTATGAAAAGATCTCAATTTCAGTGCTGACTATGATGTTCATTGCTGTCTCTAATTTATTTATCAGTTTAGCATTATTGTTCTTTGGTGTCCTGTGTTTTTACAAGTCTACAATCTCAATTAAATATACCTTTTAATATCATGTTTGAAATGTAATATTATTGAATTATTCTTAACAAGTTGTTCTAGATTATTTAAAGTGATTAGGAATAATCACTTCAATTCATGAGTATTTTTCTCAGAGCTGGGCACTTTATCTACTTTTTATATACCATGTTCTTCCCTTCCCCCCCATTTTCATCCCTGTGGAGTAGAATTGTCTGCCATTCTTTCTTTATATCACTCACATTTGAGCAGCAGCTCTCATAGTCTCTTTTCTCTGTAACAGTCTTGGTGATTTTAACTTCTTTTCCCATTGGACATGAAACAATTTCCCCCAAATGAGCACTATTTTGTGAGTGCTTATTTTGTGTGATATAACCTCTTATGTAGCCTAATGGAGGTGGACTGTGGAGAAATGTTACAAAAAAGATGAGCTGAAATGCTGGTACTTATTTTTAGAAATTCTGCACTCTGTTCTTTTTTCTAAGGTTTTGTTTAATGTCCTGTACCAGGGTTTAGTTCATCTTGTCTGTGAGGAATGTCCCATTATTGTGAGGGGACATTTCAAGATCTAGATCATTCTACAATTCTATGTTTAGATCTAAGGCTTTAGTTTTTTCCAGGGAGACACAGTCCTATAGTTTACTTCTCCCCTTTTATCTCCCCCTCTCTCGAATCCTTTATACCATTACATTAAACATAAAAAGACTGTGGTGTGGTGAAAATGAGACTTGATTGTGAAACTGGAGTTCTGATTTAAAGATCTGATTTTGACCTTAGCTATGTGACCTATACCAAATTCCATTCTTATTTGAAAAATGTTTGCACAGGAAGGTGATGAGAGGAAAATGATTTCAACAATATGACTTCCACAGTTGATTTTAGTGTTAGTATTCCATAAATATGAATTTCTGAATTTCCTGAATCAATGGCTAAACATAAAGTATTAAAGCTATAAAACTTTAGGTATGTAGAAATTACAAATAATTAAGTCTAACATTTATATGGATAGCAAAAGCCTTGATATTTAGAGGTATATGAATGAATAGGTTTGTATACCTTATAGCAGCATTAAATAATGAGGTTTTTTTTTTTTTAAAGATTTTATTTATTTATTTGACAGAGAGAGATCACAAGTAGGCAGAGAGGCAGGCAGAGAGAGAGGAGGAAGCAGGCTCCCCGCTGAGCGGAGAGCCTGATGCGGGGCTCGATCCCAGGACCCTGAGATCATGACCTGAGCCGAAGGCAGAGGCTTTAACCCACTGAGCCACCCAGGCACCCCAAATAATGAGGCTTTTATTTAAATAAATATACTGATAAAATTAAGTGGCAAATTGAGGAATTATCTGATTATTTAGTCTCCTTCATACTTTACCTGATGTTTAGGCAACTAAGCATTGGGAAAAAATTACTACCTAAGCAAACCAATTGAGATTGCATTTTTGTAGGCAAATTTGATACCTACTATAAGCAAATAAATGACTTTTTTAGGATAAAAGAGCAAGCCAAACTGTATCTGATCCAGATAATTTTGTCCTAATTGACACCTATATGTCTATCTTATAATTTTGCTTTATATTTAAAAACAAATTTGTCTTTGGACTAGCCCGCTTTTTTAGAGTGATGGGCAGTATGTTGTGAATTAATCCTTTATGCCGTTTCTTTTTAGTTAACCTGAAAAAAGCTCCACATTACTTCACTTTCAGTTATACTAGAAAAAGGGATCTAGGGGGATTGCTTTTGTCATCTGGTAGTGGCATCATATGATATTCCCAGTCTGATCATGCATGAATGACTTAAGTGGAAGATTTATTATGAGGAATATTTTCCTTACTTAAAGCACTCTATTCTTACAGTAAAAGAGTAAGATATGGTTCTATTTGTAAACAACTGAAGCATAATATCTGCAATACATCATGTAAAGGTATAATCACTGTCAAAGTGCCAAGGTACCATCACAGAAAGTGACTGCTGTAATTGACAGAGATGGTGATCAGGCTCCAGAACCATTTGCTGATTGCATATTCATGATTCCACTTTGTAATATGCTGCAGTTACTCTGTGAGTTATTCTAAATGGATGTTTTAACATCACTAGACTGACACTATGTATTCTGAAATTTGCAAGTCTAATCTTTAACACATCTCTTTCTGCTTTGTCTTGGAATGTCTAACTCGTGAAATGAGAACTTAGCGATTGGCCTGACTAAGAGGTTGCATGTTTATGCCATTGAAACAGTGCAGTCAAATGAATTCAGCCCTTTTTGAATTCAGTCCTTAAACTCTGTCTTTTTACAACTTTAAAGTAAACATTGGCAGTCAGTTAAAACCAACTTCTAAATGCAGTGATTCTCATCAGCAACTTTACGTGGACAGTCTCTCACTGAGAGGTACTTAGATAGCTATGGACAATATTTTAAATATTATTCTCCCAGTGGAGTCATCTGTAGTGTTTTCAACCTATGTATCATGTAGTGTTTTCCCCCACCTTGACAAATTGATTCTGAAATATATGGAGAAAATCTATAACTTATCCTCAAATAATGTGGAATGTGTATTTACAAAATGTAAATATATTAGTATATATAATAATATGGTAAATAATTAGTAAATATATTATATGGGAATGAAGTGCAAATAGTATAGAGAATAAAATATAATGTGTCCCAATAATGAATTTTTGATTTAATCTTTTTTCCTCATTATAGCAGGAAAAACTAACTGAGTTTATGAAGAAACCTATAAATTGTACCACAAACTTCTTTACTAGGCTGAAGGAGAGGTTAAGAGGAGATGTGGAAAGCCAAGAAGCATTTAGAGGAAAGAAGAATTAAGTCCCTTTTAAAAAAAAAATTAGGGCTTATTCAAAAATTTACTCATGTTCTTAATTTAATGTAATACAAAAAGTCCAGATTGATAAATATATTTTAAAAGAATAGGATTTCAAACAGATATGTTTCTGTTGGTTTCAAAATTTGATGTAGTATTTCTCTAGTGTTTTAATTCTATAAGATTATACATGTAACTATAGTTTTTAAAATAAGCATTTATTAAAGTATGATATGGATATATAAAAATACATAAATATAGAAGTATAGAAATCAAGAAGTCATTGCTCAGCAAGTCTTTGTAAAGTGCACATAGCTGTAACACTTTAGATTTAAAAACTATTGTATAAAAAATTATCTACCTTTCAAGAAGATAAGAATACAGGATATCGTAAGTATACTTTTTCCAAACTACATCCTTAACATCAGAGTCAAGGAGTAATTAAATAATATTGAGGTTGTCTCTGGGGTAATTTCAGAGTAGAAGTAATGATACTTCTATAGGTCATTTGTCTGTAAGAGACCTGGATTTAAACAAAGCCAAAAGGTTCTTCTGTCTGGAAGTTTGGCAAAATCATGTTGGTAGAAACAATTATGAGTAAGTCGTGCTAATCATAATGAAACTCATGAGATAATTCTCAACCCAAATCATAGTTTAATTTCTACAATTATGAGTAATCTCCCCAATTAGGTGGACATAGCACATCTTAATGCTTATATTTTTCCTTCATAGCTTTATGCAAATGCTGCTTTCTAAACTTTATATGCCAAATACACCTGAAGACTGCCATAATAATTTCAAAAGTCATGAACTCCATTCTGTATTAGAAAGACTATTTCCAAAAAGTTATTTAAATTGGAAGAGAACCCTTGGAAAAATTCATTTAAAGAACAAACTAATACCATTAGGAGATTTCCCCTTCATTTCATTTCTCATCTTATTCAATAAATAATTATTGAATTTCTGTTGTGTGCCAGGAAAATTATAGGCATTTTGGATAAAGCATTTAATAGACAAAATTCTTGCCCTTTTCAAACTTATATTCTTTAAAGCTGAGTGGTGATAAAGTATATTAATAAGTGTGAAATGTGGCAGACTGATCAGATTTTTTGGCTTCAGTTAATTATCTTTCTATATGTAAGCCCCTTTATAGTGTGGCTTTGCACAAACCTTGAATATAGGCTAGTTTTTAAACTTGTTTTGGAAAATAAAATGTGATGGAAGTGACAGTGTGGTGGTTCCAAACCTTGGCCAAAGATGTCTTATACATTTCTACTCTCTCTCTGAATACTCCGTCTCCCATGAGAATAAGGTGGACCATCCTGGACCAAGATGCTCCCATACAAACCAAAGTTAGAAGTCAGATGATAAGTGAGCTTAGCCAAGAAGACTGAGTCCAGTATTAATCAGCAGAATGACCTAGGCTAACTACAGAACCATGAGTAAAAACAAGCATTCATTATTTATTTATTTATTTATTTATTTATTTATTTTTTTTTTTAAAGATTTTATTTATTTGACAGAGAGAGAGAGATCACAAGTAGGCAGAGAGGCAGGCAGAGAGAGAGGGGGAAGCAGGCTCCCCACCAAGCAGAGAGCCCGATGCGGGGCTCGATCCCAGGACCCTGAGATCATGACCTGAGCTGAAGGCAGAGGCTTTAACCCACTGAGCCACCCAGGCGTCCCATGCATTCATTATTTATTATTGTTTACCATCAAATCTTAGTGGTCATTTGTTATTATGCAGTGTTATTTTGGCAATAGATAATGGAGACACATGTGGTACGTAGATAATGAAGGTGACAAAGGGGAAAAAGTAAGTAAGATACAAGGTTGCAAAGATTGGGAATAGGAGAGATGGCCAGAAATGCTTCAGTAAAAATCCAAAGTAAAAATCTGAAGCAAGTGAGGGAATAAGCCAAGTGGGTATCTGGTGAAAGAAAGGCCATTCTGGGAATACGGAACCCTGAGAGCAAAGGCCCTCAGTAAATAGAATGGCTGGAGTTTTTGAAGAACTGCAAGCCCATTGGTGATGCTAGATAAGAATGTGCTAAAAGAGTAAAAAGATAGGAGATCAAAGTCTTGCAAGACAAGGAGAGAGGGCAGATCATGTAGGATTTGGTAGGTTATTATAAGGTGTTTGGTTGTATCTGAGTGAGATGGGAACTTATTAGGGACATTGATGAATGAGTTGTGATGTAAATTTTACCAGTATCACTCTGCACTTGCTTTGAAAATAGATTACAGAGGATCAAGAATGGTAGAAAGACAACTTAGGAAACAATAAAATAAGAGAGATAGTAGTGCTAACATCCATTCATGGTAAAAACTCTAAGTAAACTAGGAATTGAGAATGTTCTCAACCTGATAAAGACTATCTTCAAAAATCCTACAGTTAACATCATACAATGGTGAGAAACTTGAAGGTTTTATACTACGATTAGTTATAAGGCTATGAATTCCCTTCTCATCACTTTTTTCAACATCATACTAGAAATTACTGCTAATAGAATAAGACAAGACAAAATAAAAGTATAAGTTGGGAAGAAAGATATAAAACTGTCTTTGTTCGCAGATGACACAATCATCTATGTGGAGAATCCAGAAATTAATAAAAAACATCTCCTGAAATAATAAGCAATCATAGCAAGTTTGCAGGATACAAAATATGTAAAAATTAATTGCTTCCCTATATACCAACAATGGAAAAGTAGAATTTGAAATTGGAAACAAAATATAATTTATATTAGCATACAAATAAATGAAATACTTGGGTATAAATCTAACAAAATATGTACAAGATCAAAACTACAAAACTCTGATGAATGAAATGAAGGAACTTAATCAGTGGAGAAGTATTCCATGTTTATGGATAGGAAGACTCAATATTGTCAGGATGTCAGTTCTTTGCAACTTGATCTATGATTCCTGCAATCCCAACAAAAATCCCAGCAAGTTATTTTGTGGATACCAATGAACTGATTCTAAAGTTTATATGGAAAGGCAAAAGACTCAGAATAGCCAATACAATATTGAAGGAGAAGAACAAAGTTGGAGGAAAAGAGAAGAAAAAAGAAAACAAAAAAAGATTGAATCCACAACCTAATCCTCACAACCTATACAAAAAAATAACTCAGAATGAATCACAGACTTAAATGTAAAACATGAAACTGTAAAACTTAAAAAAAAAACAAGAGAAAACCTTCAGGTTCTGGAGCTAGGCAAAGAGCTCTTAAACTTGATATTAAAATCATTACCCATAAGAGGAAAAATTGATAAATTGGGTCTCATCAAAGTTTAAAACATTTGCTCTACCAAAAACCTTGTTACAAGTATGAAAAGAATAAGCTACAGACTGAGAGAAAATATTTGTAAGCCACATATCCAAAAAAGGATTGGGACCTAATGTATATAAAGAAATTAAAAAAAACTCAACAATAAGAAAGCAATCCAAACAGAAAATGAGCAAAAGTCATACACAGACATTTTACTGAAGAGGATGTACAGACGACAAATAAGCATATAAGAGATGTTCAGCATTACCGTTAGCCAAATGCAAATTAAAGCCATGATAGAATAGCTCTGCATGTCTGTCCAAATGGCTAAAGTTTTAAAAAATGCTGGGGATGATAAGGAGTAATTGGATCACTCGTACAGTGCTTGTGGGAGTACAAAATGGTAAGGCCACTCTGGAAAACAATTTGATGTTTCTTTCTTTTTTTTTTCCTAAGATTTTATGTATTTATTTTGAGAGAGAGAGAGAGAGAGCATGAACAGAGGGAGAGGGAGAAGCAGATTCCCTGCTGAGCAGGGAGCCCAATGCGGAGCTCGATTCCAGGACCCTGAGATCATGACCTGAGCCGAAGGCAGGTACTTAACCAACTGAGTCGCCCAGGCGCCCCAATTTGATGTTTCTTATAAAGCACTCAACTATCATATATGACTCAGCAATTGCACTCCTGAACATTTATCCCAGGGATATGAAAACTATATTCACACAAAAGCGTTCTTAACAGTCTTATAGGTAATAAGCATAAATTGGAATAAATTCAGATGTTCTTCTATAGGTAAATGGCTAAGTTGTGGTGCATCCATACCATGGAATATTAATTAGCAATAAAAAAGAACAAATTATTGACAAAAGCAACAACTTGAATGAATCTTAAGGGATTATAGGGAGAGAAAAAACAATATTAATAGGTTATATACTCTATGATTTTATTTATATAATATTCTGAAATGACAAAATTATTTAGATGGAGAACAGATTAGTAGTTACAAGGGATCAGATAGGGGTTGAGATTGGGGAAGGAAGGTGGTTGTTATTGTAAAAGGGCAGCAAGAGAGATCCTTGTCATGATAGAGCTGCTTTGCGTTTTGAATATAGTGGTAGGAACACAAACCCCAAAATGTGATAAAACTGTGTAAAACTACATGCACATATGTATGCGTGTGCACACACACACACACCAAGTACATATAAAGCTGATGAAATCTGAATAACATTTATGGATTATATCATTGCCAATTTCCTGGTTGTAATATTGTAGTTACCAATGGGAGAACCTGGCTAAAAGGTACTTGCATTATTTCTTACAACTTTATGTGAATCGATACCTCAAAATAAATAGTTTAATTAAATAATAGTTAAATGTATAATTATCATATGATCAATTATACTTTTACCCATGAAAAAGATAACAAATGTCCATGGAAATATCTATACACAAATGTTTATAATAGTATTATTGATTATAGTAAAAATCTGGAACTAATCCAAATGCGCATCCACAGATGAATGAGTAAATAAATTGCGGTATATATCCATACAGTGGGATTCTGTTTGGCAGTAAAAAGAACAAATTTCTGGTACACAAATAACATGGGTGAACTTCAAAAACATGTTGAGGAAAAAAAGCCAGATACAAAAGAGCAATTACCATTTGAATTCATTAATATGCATTTCTAGAATAGGCAAAACAAATCTATATTATCAGAAAGATTAGTGGGCTGGACCCAAGGAGGGAGTTTGAACGTCCCTGGTCAGAAGGGAACTTTTTGATAAGTGATGAAATGATCTGTATTTTGATTATAGTGATGATTATAAGGACATATACATTAATCAAATTTCATGAAATTATATAATTAAAATCATGCATTTTTTATGTGAAAGGTACTTCAGAAAAGGTGATTTAAAAGAAAAATTACATTATTGTGAGATAAATCATATGAAGTTATGTACTTCTTTCATGTAAAGAAAGTCTCTCAGGGGATGCCTGGGTGGCACAGTTGGTCAAGTGTCTGCGTGGGCTCAGGTCAAGATCTCAGGGTCTTGGGATCCAGCCTGCTTCTCCTCCCTCTGCCACTTCATCTCCTTGTGCTTTTTCCCCTCCCTCTCTCTCTTTCTCTCTCTCAAATCAATAAAGGAAATCTTAAAAAAAAAAAGAAAGTTTCTCGGATAAGGTGACCTTTGACCAGAGACGTGAAATAAATGAGAGAATGAGAAAATAGTGAGAACTATTCTGTGCCGCAAGAACAGAAAATATTCATCCCTCACAAAAGATCCAACTTAATGTGTTCACATCTCTCTGAGGCCAGTGTGGCTAAGGGGAGGAAACCTAAGTGAGTGGTAAGAACCAAGGTCATATGTGTAAGTAAGTGCAAGCTAGATGGGGGGAGCAGGGTGGGCACAGATCATTCAGTCATTTAGGCTATTACTCTGAGTGAAACGGTCAGCCTTCAGAAGCAGAAGGATAACATGGTCTAATTATATTTTAATGAGATTACTTTACCTACTAGTAAAGAATAGCATCAAATCATACCATATGGCAAATTATATTTTCTTTCTTTTAAGATCCTTAATTCAGGTTTCATTTCTATGAAATGAGTATTTATTCAAGTCCCAAGAATCACCTTGACGCTCATGGTGTTCTCCTGTGAGTTTACTTCAGAGCTTGTCTTCTGAAATAAAACAGACTCTCTCAACTTTTCTATTACCTTGACATTTTAGAGATAAAAGCTTATTGTTATGGATATTCTGAAACTAATAAAATAAATAATTACAAAAACTTGGTATGAAAAATATCCAAGTAACTGCATTGTGGTTGTAAAAATGCCCAAAATGATTACATATGATACACATTTGAGGGAATTTGTTGGTGCTTTTAGAAATGATTTTTTGTTTTGTGTGTGAATAAAAATAACCCATCCCCAAGAACAGCCACATGGTGCCATCAGAGAACATAAGTCACAGAACACGTGATTAACAAAACAGTATCAAGTCAATACAAATCAGTTAATTTTGCTGATGACTGCCATGCATGGTAAAAATAGACAGTGAGCTCTCTTCTGGCATCATTAACAAGCACATGCCTAATATGGAGCATAGAAATTATAGTAAATAGAAAATGGGAAAAGAACAAGAAGAGTAGCAATGAGGAGGCGGAGAGAACTGGAACAGTTGCTCATACAGAGCCTAGCTCTTAGCCCATCAGTAATGTGCAGTGGAAGAAAACTGCAAAAATAACCACTCAACACACATGGCTCAGCAGGGTCCAAAATCAGGTCACAGCGATCCCAAACACCTTTCTAAGAGAAAAATAAACTTACTGACAACCGTTCTAGAAAAGCATTAACCAGGTGGTTATTAGAGAGTCAGTTTATGTGTTCAGCCTTAGCAGACCTAGTTCTACTTCTTGGTCTTTTATAAACAACTTGGATTCCTTCTTTGAAAAAGTATTAAAACAAATGTGGTGTTATTTTCAAGAAAAAAATGTGAGTGCTTGTCTATAATTAAGTGTATTCTCTTTCTCTCCCTTTTACCATACTGACATTGATATACGATGTGTTTGTCCAGTCTGGAAAAAAGTCCTATCTCAGCCAGCTTGTCTCTCATCATCAATAGCAGAAAATCCCATAACTATTTCATCCATTATTAAGGTAGTGGTATTTAGCTGAAAAACAAAAATTTATCAGTGTCCTCGTGACTGCCTCAAAAATTGTCATGCAAGTGCACATTCATTTAACAAACATTTCTTCATAGCCTACGGTAGGCAGGGGATACAGGGGCAGATAAAACCAAGTTTCTGCTATTAGCAGAATCCATTGTGGGAGATAGCATATAAATATATAATTAAAACCCCAGTTTAAAACTTACTGACCCCGAGACACTTTTCTGGAACCCTCAGACTAGGTGGTTTATCTTGTTATACACCAGTAGAGTGCCTTATACTCATCCTTACATATTTGAAATTCATTCATTCATTCAATAAATTATTTCTTTTTTTTTTGCAATAAATTATTTCTGAGTGCCACTTAGCATGTGCCTGACATTGGTCCAGGTTGTGGGTGATGTCTAGAAAAATAAACAAATTCACTACCTTCATTGAGCTTATCTTCTGTTGTTGGAGAGAGAAAAACAATAAACCAATAATATAATCTTAAGTAATGCCAATCATTAAGAAGAAAAACAGGGCAAATGGTTAGGGAGTAATAGAATAAGGGTTGCTGTAGATAGATATATTACAAAAGGCCTGTTTAAGGGGGTGACATTTTTCAGAGACCTAAATAAAGTTTTATCAGTTTTCTATTATTGCTGTAACAAATTACCACAAATTTAGTGGCCTAAAATAACACAGATTTATTATCTTAAAGTTCTGTACATCAGAAGTCTAACACGGGTCTCACCGGGATAAAATTAGTGTTAGATGAGTTGCATTCTTCTCAAGACCCTACCAGGGAATTTGTTTCCTCACTTTTTCCAAATTCTGGAGGCTGTCCACATTTTTTGGCACAGAGTACCTTTCTTCCATCTTCAAAACCAATGGATCAAGTCTTATCATCTCACATTTCTCTTACCTTCTTCTATCATCATGTCTTTCTCTGATAAACTCTCCATCTCAAGTCCTTTAATACGACTAAGATTTTCAAAGCCCCTTTTGCCATGCATTGTAACATACTCACAGGGTCTGAGGATTAGGACATGGACATCTTTTAAGATGGGGTGCATTATTTTGCTTAGCATGGAAGTGAATAAGTGAATAAGTGTTGCATGTAAACATCCAGAGAAAGAGCTTGCGGAGCTCCTGGGTGACTTAGTCAATTAAGCATCTGTCTTCAGCTCAGGTCATGGTCCTATGCTCCTGGGATCCAACCCTGCATCAGGTTCCTGGCTCAGCAGGGAGCCTGCTTCTCCCTCTCTCTCCTGCTCATGCTCTCTCTCTCTCTCAGATGAATAAATAAAATCTTAAAAACAAAGAGAGAGAGAAAGAAAGAGAAAGAGCATGCAAGGAAGAAGCAATAGGAAAGTGCAAAGACATTGAAGTGGAAATGAAACTTTGAGACCAGTATGTCTGGAGTGGAATGACAGAGCTGTAATTGACAATGGCTGTGGATGAAGCAGGAACCAGGTAAAGTAAGGCCTCAAAGCCACAGTAATATTACTTTTATTTTTATTATTTTATTATTATAAAAAATCACAAGAAGGTTTTGGAAGTTACAATGACATGACCTGTTGACTTTGTTCATGTGTGTGGTGACTGCTGGAATATGAGCAATTTGAGGGTAGGGACCATGTCTGTCACATTCGCCGGCATGTCTCTCATATCTGATTTAGTTCCTGACTCAGAGTAAGTCCACAGTAAGCATTATTTGGCCAATTTATAAATGAATGAGTTGTGTGGACCGCAGTGAGTAACAATAATTTTCTCCTTGCCTCTCTTCCATCTATCTTCCTATGTTCCCACTCTCCCCCACTTCCCCCCATTTCTCCCTTCCTGTCATCCTTCTGACCTTCCTTCCTTCCTCTCTATTAGAAATATGGGTGCTATGAATACTTAACATGAAATGCCTAGGCAAGTAGGATAGAAGCATACTTACCTGAAAATAAGAAAAGATTCATCTTGTTGCCAAGAAATCAGCTCTAGTCTGATGACTCTTCATCTTACCAGATTAAAGGTTATGATTTTGCCAGAGGAAGTACTGCAGTAACTAGATGTAGAAGATTCTTTGCTCTCCTTTTGATCTACTTCCTTCTGTATGGTCTGTAGAAGCCACACTTGGATTGATTGGTTGGTGAGAATTTTCAGTGTTATCAGATGGGGCTATACCCTGTAGCCCTTGTTAGGCTTGTCAAGACCACACACCAAATATGAAGACAAAGTTACTACTTATGTTTTCTGATTTTTCATAAGCCATATCAAAAATAGACATAAAGTCTCCTTCCATATTCAACTTTTACTAACAGTCACTGAATGACTATTATGTGGCCGTTAAGCTAGGTTCTCTCTGTTATTTCATCTAATTCCCACATCAACCTGTTAATAGGAGTTAAAGACCTATTTTGCTCATTTCAGGAAATCAGGTGTAAAAGGTCAATAAAATAAGATGTACAAAGATGTGTATAATAAGCTACTGTTTATCTAAGAAAGAGAAGAATACAAATATTTGTCTCTGTGTGGACAGATATTACTTTAAAAAAAAAAAAAAAGCCAAAAGCAGAAATAGCTTTCTATTGGGGAGAAAATGTTACATATTAGAGGAAACATGGATAGTAGGTCTTGGAAAAAAGCTAGACTTCTCCGAGTTTAATTGATCTATAGATCTGACTCATATACATATTTTGAAAAATTTTACAACTGAATTATGTATACCAACAATCTATAAAATGAGAGCACAATGAAATAAATAAGCCTATTGTTCAATTTAGTGGCCTGACCACACAGAGAGAAGTTACTTCAAATGAATTTAGCATATGGTAATTCAACTGTATGTCCTGAGAATGAGAGGAATAAATAAAAATTCTTAAACTCTTTTCAGTAATTATATTATAGGTGGTGTTAGTATTAGTGTTATTGTGCTGAGACTATTGTGCATATTAGGTGGAATAAAACAAAATAATTATGTTACGTTGCTGAGTTCTTAAATTTCTCAGCCTGAAGAAAGGTACGCGAGATTGGTGAGATTAACTGAAAGTGTGTGCTCCTGAATTTGAATTGAAATTATCAGTATGAGCTCAGGTTTTAAAAAACAAGCAAGAAAGTTACATATTATGTGTCTAAAAAAAAATTAAGCCACTTGTGACTTTTAGTAAGTGCTTAATAAAGGCAAGCTATTATTACTCTCAGTTTTGAGTATATTACTAAGATATCTTAGTGAAAAAGAGGAGCTAATATTCAATCTGGAAAAACATCATTTCTGCTTAAATGCTTTGCTGAAGAGTCTGGTAACATGCAATATATTGACAATGCCAGACAGAAACAGTAATGGTAACGGAAAGAATGGATTCTCCTTACCCATCTCAGCCAGGCCTGGAGGATCAGTGAGGTTTGTCAGGAAATACTATTTTAACTAATAATTTCCATGTCCATCTATATCTAGTATTTTGCAAGAGCTATCAGCAAATCGTTTACCCTCATGTGCATCTTTAATTATTCCTTCTATTGTCTAGGATGGAAGTGGCCATGCAGAGTTCCATGTCCACACCGAGGTTTGCACAAGAGACAAAAACAAAGTTAGATAGTCACTTGCCAGTGAAGGCAGTCCCAACTTGTTTAGCACCCCACCCGGTCAGACCACACAATGAGCATCAAATAATGGAATGATCTTAGGATCCCATCTTTCTTATTCCTGTTGTGCTTTGACTCTGGCTTCAATCTTACCTATATTTATTTTCTCGTCTCTGAAATCCTAATTTGAAGCTTGCCCTTATACATTGACTTTGGTATGGTATGTGATGCCCCTGATAATTTGATTCTCAGCTATTCCTGGGGATTTTTCTGGATTTTTTTTGAATCTCCTGTTTTTATGGTTTCTTACGGGCATGGGTTTATTTCCATCTGTAGCCATTTTGTCAGTTCATCCAAATAGGTTTCATGTTGATTTGCCCTTAGACAATTCTAAGGCATCCACATTAGAACTTCTGGGGCATATCTGGATGTATTGGTGTAAATGTGTGCATGTGTGTGTATACATGTGAATGTGGGCACCGTGTGTAAGAGGGTGTAGGGGGAGACTAGGCAGAAGGAAGTCCACACTGAAATATATTGACATGGATTTTAGCCCTGACGCTATTCATAGCTTTACAGTGTATTTTTGGGAAAGTCACTGGTTTCTCATTTTCCTCACTTTTAAAATGCTTACTATGTACTAGAAACAGGGTGAGATGGTGAGATGGTTAACAGAATGGCTAACATGTAGCCCTTTAACAACTCACACTCTACATAGTGTGGTGGGGAAATAAACATGTAGATTCATAGTCATGGTGAGAAGTAGCATTTATTCAGTTATCGTGTGATAGGGAATATGGCCTGTATTTGTTATCTAATTTATATATCATAGCACCCCAATGAAATATGTGCTATTATTATTCATGTATTAGCCTAGGCACAGAAAAGGGAAAGGGCAGTTCAGAGAATGATGGGATTAGTGTGGCTGAACTTTAGGACATTTGGGCTTGGCTGGGGAACAGGAAGAAAGGACAGTAGATAATAGGCAAGAAGTAGCCAATTGGGGAATATGATGAAGAATCCTATAAAGTACTACTACTCAAATTTTAGTATGTGTGTGAGTGACCTAGGGTTCTGGTTCCACAGAAGATCATGATTACAAAAGTCTGGAGAAGAGCCTGATATTCTGAATTTCTAGCAAACTCATAGGTGGTATTGCTGATCTTTGAATGGAAAGATTATATATGATACAAATAAACATAGATTTTACCTAGCATGTGTTATGGAGATGCCATTGAATTCTTATGGGCAAGGGAGAACTATGGCCAGATCTGTGTTTCAAAAAAATAGTTTTGACTCACTCTGGAAGATGGCTTTCTTATCTTTCATACAGAAATGTGTAGGACCAAATAAGATAAGTTAGGTTTTGAAAGTATTCGTTGCTTAACAACTATTGTCAGCTAGGGTAATCAGCATTTCTTGATAGCTAATCTTTTAGACATGTTCTGAAAAATAAATGAGATAAGTACCCAATGATTCTAACTGAAATTTCAGATACTAGATTGATTCATACTTTTGTATGATTTTTTTTAGTTGCCTATGAGCATGATTGGATGATTTTCTGCATTGATAGAGGTCTACTATTTGTTTTCCAAATGGGACAAATTTAGGCTTATGAAGGAAAAGAAGGCTGTTGTGCCTGCCAAATGGTTTAGACACAGCAAGCAGAGACTTAACCACTCAGCAGGGTCTCCATCCAATAACTGTGCCTGCTGTGTGTGTGTCTGTCCTGCACTTCAAAGGAGCCAAATGTGAATGAGGGCCCTTGAGATTCATAATCAGTAACTCCTCCAGCCCTTCCAGAGATATGCACCATTTGGTTCAAAAGCAGAGCAGTAGCACAGTTGTAAAAGGACAGGATATTTCTTTTCCCAAAGGGTGGTGAGTCAAAGAAACATGTATTAATTATTATTGGCAAGCATATAAGCCCTCTCATTAAGACCTAAAAGGGACTTTGGAAATACAGGACTGCTGCTTTTACAAATTGGTCACTTGAAGAACACATGAAAATATTTGCTCCAAATCACAGATTTTAACATGGAGGGTTGAGTATAACAGATTGCTCTACACTTCTAGGAATACAGCTTCCTTGAGAATAGGTATAATACTTTGATTTCTCCTAAATACAGACTTTCAATTCAAAACACTTAATGGATATTTTCACTTTGATGTCTCTTCAACATGCTCATGTTCTCATGCTTTCATGATCTGAATTTAACTTGTTAGACTTCTCATTACACAAAACCAAACATGTGCCCCTTCTTTTCATTTTCTCGCTCTGATTACAACACAAAATGTATCCAGCTACCCAAAGCCAGAAAACTCAAAGTATCCCTGACCTGCGGATGTGTGGATTGGATCCTAATTGTCATAGAAATTAGAAAAATGAGCTAATGTATATACTTCCACAAAGTTCTCTGGTTGAACTCTGAGTGGCATATATGGGAAAGATTTTTGAAAACTGAAGTGATGATTGAAACATACCCCACAGAGTTGAGCTGGATATTGTGGCCTGAAACTAACCATGTCAAGTGCCTGCAAAAATACCCTTCTTTCCATGATTAATTTCTTTGTAATCAATAAATAAGAGATCAGATGTTACAAAAAATAAGAATGTTGGGTTTATTTTATCTTATTTTAATTCCAGTATAGTTAACATACAGCGTTATATTAGTTTCACGTGTACAATATCGTGATTCAACAATTCCGTACGTCACCCAGTGCTCCATGGGTTGATTTTAAGTAACAAATTTTAACTTCCCAAATTATAATTTATATAAAGAAAGTTCTCATCAAAGCCACAAAATCTTTAAAAACATGAATCATTTGAAATCTTACCTAGGCCATGTTTGAGAGCCTTTGTTCTTGGCTATCGAAATAATTTATGGTTTTCTTCATATCAAAGTTTGGGACATTTAAACAACAGCCAGTCTACTCTCAACAGTGTGTTTTGTACTTTCTGCCTGGGAGATATTTTTTAAAATATGAACCTTGGATATTCACTGGAAACCTACCTTTTGCCAAGCATGGAGTATGACCTTTACAATTCAGCAAAATAAATCATAGTATTACAGAGAGTACTTTTCTATTAACAGAAGTATACAAGAAGCTATACAGCTTCTTCAAGCTCTTTCCATGAGATTTTTACAATATTTACAAATAAAGTCATCATGACCACTAGACAAGAAAAAATGAGGAATCTGGGGGGAAATGCATCAGATGAAGTTTAAATAGGCCCCATTATGGGAAATGAGAACACACTCCTTCTTGAAATCAACCACAACATAAACAATTGTTAAACAAACGACAGAAGCAATAACTGCAGTAGAGAAAATTTAAGATGGTGGATAAATGCATATCTTCTTAGGTCAGCTTGTTTGGGATAGAATATGGGTTGTGTAATCTAATAGTTGTAATTTTGCACAAGTGAACCAAACTCTCTGAGTCTTTATTTCCTTTTCTGTAAAGTGGGGATGCCTCTAGGATTATGTTCAGGATTAAATGAGTTAATATACATAAATGTATCTTCTAAGATGGTATCTAACTGGGGTAAGCATTATGTAATGTTTGGTGGTGGTGGTAGTAGTGGAGGTAGTAGTAGTTGTAATATATTGACTATAGACATTAGAGTCAGGCACACATAGTTTCAAATCCTCGCTCTTCTGTGTCCTAGTGTGAGCTCTTCAGAACCTTATATAACCCCTCTGAACATTTCTTTGAAATGACAAACTGCATACGTATTGATAATTTGGAATTATTAAATGAGAAAATACATGATAAAGGCTTGGTGCATAGAAAACTGTTAACTACTGTTGTTATCATCATCAAAACCATAATTTTTTATTATTAATCAGCAATCACTTGACGTCTAAACTAAAAACATTTTTTAAAAATAAAAGATTAGAGACAATAAATCTGTAGGTTGCCAAAAATCACAAAATAATTTAAAGTACTTTCCTTTAAGAATAGAAACTGGGGGGCGCCTGGGTGGCTCAGTGGGTTAAAGCCTCTGCCTTCAGCTCAGGTCGTGATCTCAGAGTCCTGGGATCAAGCCCCACATTGGGCTCTCTGCTCAGCAGGGAGTCTGCTTCCCCCTCTCTCTCTGCCTGCCTCTCTGCCTACTTGTGATCCCTCTCTCTCTGTCAAATAAATAAAATCTTAAAAAAAAAATAGAAACTAGGTTGGTAGCATATTTTCCACTGGCATGTTGAGAAACATACACCATTAAATCAACTTTAGCTATGGAACTTTCAGAATAACATTTATAGTATGACATACTGTCCTACAAATTTTTTAATATATTTAATTCTATGCAAAGAAAACAGAAACCCACCTTCTTTATTTAAAAAAGATTTATTTATTTATCTTAGGGGGAACAGAAAGAGAGAGAATCTTAAGCAGATTCCCCACTGAGCATGGAGCCCGACGTGGGGCTCCATCCCACAACCCTGAGATCATGACCTGAGCCAAAATCAAGAGTGGACAGCTCAACTGACTGAACCTCTCAGGCGCCCTCAGAAGCCCACTTTTTATTCAAAGTGGTGTGCAGAAGCTTTTTGTTAGTGGAAGCATTCAACCTCAGCATCTGATTTTATCTCTAATTCACAGGACATTTTATTAACATCATAGCACAATAAAAAGAAAATTGTGTTGTAATTGGTAGCCCTGAATTTTTGTATTGATTGATTGCTTTCTTTTTATTGATCTGAACTTGAGCAGCAATTTAACTCTTTTAAGTTCTAGTTTTCTAGTGTAAAGTAACAGTACATATTTTATAAGACTGTGAAGAAGAAATAGCATAATAACATAAGAAAATACAGCTCAAGTCAGCATAGTCTATGAATATCAGTACCTCCATACTAGTGATATTATTGCCCACATATCAAGGGATATTAAGGTACTCTCAAGAAACACCAAAGAGACAATTATATGAGAGTTTGCAAAGAAGTAATTTCAAATAAAATATTTGGTGAAAACATACTCTGTGGCAGAATGCAAAAAAATTGGCCACAAGTTCCTGTGATTTCTAAATGCATCCCCTTTGCAGTGTGACTCTGTCATTCTTCCTGTAAAGCTGTGAAGTCTTTTCCTCTACCTTTTCAGTCTGGGCTTGATTGTGTGACTTGACTTTGGTCAATGGAACTTGAACAAACCTGATACAAAGAGAAGCTTAAAATGCACGTGTGCCTTGTGACTTATTGTCAGTTGCTGTTTGGAAACCTGAGCCAGGTGAAGAATCAGGGCTAGCCTACTAAGTGCTAGAGGCATGTGTCCAGTTCCTCCCATTGCCCCGAGCAACCACAAATCAGCCTCTCAGAATGGGCCCGAACAGTATACAGGCCACGGCATAACAGCGAATGTAAGAATCAAACACAAGCCTTTAGTATGGTTACTGGCTATGGGAGTTTGATAATTTCAGAATTGTAAAACAGAAATATACTGTATTATAATGTGTATTAATTATCTTACTTCAATTATGATTTCACTAGGGGCATATCCTTTATAAACAAAGGGAAGGAGATATGTAGGGGTGTAATCAGGTAATTAATCAGCAAATTAATCTCAACTTTTTGTTTTTGTTGTGATTTCAGCCACTTTTAGGTAAGTCACTTAATATTCGAGGCCCGACCTGCTAACAGTTCTCCCAGCCATCGGTCTTAGCCTTGAATTCACAAGACTACCAGGAGAGACCTACTTAAAATCAAATATGATCCTGATAATCCTCTGGTTTAAAAAAAAATCTGGTGGGGCGCCTGGGTGGCTCAGTGGGTTAAAGCCTCTCCCTTTGGCTCAGGTCTTGATCTCAGGGTCCTGGGATCGAGCGCCGCATCCGGCTCTCTGCTCAGCGGGGAGCCTGCTTCCTCCTCTCTCTCTCTGCCTACTTGTGATCTCTCTCTTTGTGTCAAATAAATAAATAAATAAAATCTTAAAAAAAAAAATCTGACTCCTTATTGGGTACAGCATAGGTTTGAATTTTTGGTTTTAGCTTCAAAAGGCTTTAAAAAGTAAAATATTAGGCATCAATGTAGATAAGTATTAATAAATAAAAACTGATGTCTCTGGAGAGGTTACCACGAGGCACCACTTGAAAATAATTTGGCAGGAGATTATACTTTGAGATATTTAATATGATCAGTGACTTTCTTAGGCTCCTCAGTAGCCTCTCATCTAGCAACTTTCTGACTTGCAATTTTCTATTCCAGAAATGCTGAACTACTTGTAGCTCTGGAAAGGTAGCATGTCTCTCATACTTTACTACTTCTGCTTTTGCCGTATTGATTCATTGACTTGGATGATCTTTCTCCTCTTTGGAGTAGTTTCTATTTGTCTTTTAGAATCCACTTTAGGTGTATTCTCCTAAGAATCCCTAACCCTAGATGGCTTACCTATATATGCTTGCTTACATGCACCCCTATAAACCTGAGCCATATCTCTATCACACTGTTTTTGAGTTATCTTTTTACATATATACCTTTATGAGCCAGGCTGGGTGCAACAGATTCTTAGCACAGGTCATATTTTAGATGATCTATAAATGTTTAAGAATCCAACTTTGAGTAAGAGCGAAGCAAGGCGAGAAGATTGGGAAATGAAATCTCATCACAAACTATCTGCTCTCCTGGCTCCAACCAATGTGCCATTCCAAAGTACATTCTACTCTCAGAGATTCATTCTTTTGGTAATCAAAGTTTCATTGGTCTATAACAGTCCTTTATGCCACTATAAGAAAGAAGGCTTTAATCATCTGCTAATATTTTATGTAAGCTAGTCTACCAGAACTTTTTGAAAATATCAAAATCAAGCTAGAATGACATAGAGGGAAAGAGGAATTAAAGGACCATAAGAAGGAAAGTATAAATTGCAAAGGCAAACAATATACTATTTGATATTGATATTCAGTTAGAAATGGAAAATCTGGTTATCCCATATATATCAGACTGACCATAAAATAGTTAAAAAGTGAGAATTTGCATATTTGCAGCCATGGATGACTCAAAATTATATTACATAGACAATATCATGGCTACCATGTTTCATCCTATGGGACAGAGAAGGAAATTGATTTTCAGCTTGAAATTTAGAAGTTATGATTCTTGTAAAAGGGAGAATTATTATAAGATCCTCTCTCCTCATGTATGACCAAGGTAATTGAATATAAAATGTACATTGAAAGTATGCTCAAAGATACCTCAGTTATATAAAAGAGGAGCTGACATTTTTGAGGCTCATTATGGAGAAAGCAGACCTCACTGATAGATTAAACCCTCTGTTAGTTAAAACTTGGAATTACTGCCAAAAGATAAAATTTTAAGTAGAAATGAGGGCCTTGATATAGTGAACTAATTCTTCAGCTCTAAATTGCTGTGAATCTAGAGTATCCCAAAACTCAGTGAAGAAGTTACAATGGAATCTGAATGATATAATCATAAGATAAATCTGGAATATATTGAAACTGAATCAATCCTCCTGGCTACATCTACCTAAGGGATTTCTCCAATTTCTTGGAAGGAAAAGTAGAAAATTCATATTTTATTACATCTTACGTTTGTCAATTTTCGTTAACTGAATATTGAGCCTATGTCGTATCATTCGATATTTTGAGCCCAATTATTTTCGATAAAATCTTTTGGTGTTCTTGTAATGACCTAAATTAAAGAAACTTTTTGATACAGAGCAAGGGTTCTCAACCCTACCTGTATATTAGAATCACCTGGGGAATGGCCAATGCCAGCACCAGAATGCTCGAAGTGATTCGGATTCTCAGACAAGGTAGGCTTAATTTAACTGCAGTTGTAAGATTCAGGTCTTAGAATAAACAGACCACACATACTTATCGTATTAGGCCTTAAATGGTCTTATTTTTTAATCTGTGTGCTTTTTAAGTTACAGTTTGGGCTGGTCACCTTCAAGAGATTAAGCCCATGGTCATAGAACGCCTTAGGTTCAACTAGCTGTGTTTCTCCCACAGCAGGGATTGTATATAACACAGAAGGTGATGATGGGAATTTACGATGACACACTTTAGTATTTATAGGAAATAAGACAGAGCTAAAAGTACATTAGAGGTGATAGTACTAATTAAAGGTTTTCAAGAAATCAGTTCTTACTTGAAAAATGAGAGGGGCACAATATTGGAATGGAGCATCGTTAAGCATGCAATGTTAAACTATATAGAAGAACCTAAGTAATGTAAAATAAGAAAACAAGAGAATTAATTAACGGCATAACAAACTCAACCTTAAGGACAAGTTAAAACAGACTATAATGCAGAGTTGGCAATAGCCTAATATATGATCTAATACCATAAGGTTTAAATCTAAGACTCACAGAGGACACACACGATCCACATTGAGAAATCCACTGGATTTTCCTTTATCTCTGTAGACATTAACATGCCAATTGTAGGTCTAGAAGAACCTGCATTTAGATATTCATGTTAAATAAAGTTAGGTTTCCACATGGTGGCAGTAAGTAGCTGCTACATGCAAGGGAAAAAAATGCTTTGTATCTTCACAGACTGAAATCTCTGCTACACCAATATGAGTGTCTGATAAGATTAAATATGCTAGGGAATTTAGAGTCATTGTGAAAAGCCTGTATTTAAGTTGCCCTCTGGGACCCATGTATTAGCGCACACATGGTACAACTCTGATTATATGGCAAGACCAATAATATCTGGCATCCACAGTCAGGAAGAACATCGAGATTCTTACTATTTTGGGTTTTACCTATCTCTCCATTTGTACTCCTTGCCAATTCCATGAAGAGTACCTGTGCTGTTAGAGTTCACTATTAACTGTGCCATGACTTACTTTTGTGCCTCTTGTTAAGTTTTCTCAACATGACTAAATCCTGTTCTTCATTCAGGATGCCCATAGGGATCCTATCTCTCTCATTCTCAGTTAGATTTTCCTCCTACGAGTGTCTACCTGGTTATATACATAACTCTGTGTTAATGCTTATCACTCAGCATTCTACTTATTTGATTCTCTGTTAATAGCTTGGTTAAGATCTTTCATCTCTGAGATGTTTCAGCACCCATCACGGTCTTGACACATGAAACTGCCCAATTCAAATAGCCTTAATGTAGATTTGCTTTTCCCTGATGGCATCCAGTGATTGTTTTCATCATGATGCTTCCAACAATTATAGTGAAATTTTTTTTATATCATCATTTCTTTAATGTCTCTCTTCAGCCAGACTCCAGCCTTTGTGAGGGTAACACATGTATGTTTTATTCATCGTTCTATTACCAACAACTCTCACGGTTACTGACACATAGGAAACATGTTTGCTTTAGGTTAGATATTTATTTTTGTTAAATAATTAAGTGAATGAATCAGGTAAGGAATGGAGAGGCAATATAAAAGATGAGTATCTGATAATTCTGCAAAATAATTAAACTACAGTAATTGATCAATTTTATTTTAAAATAAGATAGGTCATCCATTTCTGCCTCTTATAATTTAATTATCCTTTATTAAGTACATTCATCATGAATTTCCTGAGACCCTAGAGAATTTACAAATCCCTAAAGATCATGCATATTTTCACTGGGGTACAAGTGATCAAGAGTTTGTTTTAATTAGTTTTGAATGGGTCTAATCCTGTCATATCTAAAATTCAATTCATTGTTTTCAATGAAAGCTTACCTAGACATGAAAATAAATAAATTGACAATAAACTTACGTAGACATCTATATTCCCACGTTCATTTGGATAAGCAGAATAAATATGTTACATTTCTTGAACGGGAAAAGATTAATAATATAGTTTATTGCAATAAATGTTTTTTTCTCAGATATGGTAACTAGTTAGTTAATACTACACCATTTATCTTAGTTTTTGTGTTCAAGTCTTCATACTTATTTTGTCTTAGGCATTGTCATGGATAGCTGAAAGTAGATAGTTGATGTACAGATTGTAATGTAATACTGCATTATCAGCATATCAACAGAAAAGGAACTAAGTCAGAAGAAGGGGAGTTAGAGGAAATCTTTCAGGGATACAGGCAATGGTAGCATATTTTGATACCATTCTTTCTTCTCCACCTTGTGTCACTTCCCACTACCATTACCCTGCACCCTAATTGTGAGAAGCAAACATTGCAAGCCCTGACAGATGTCATCTGATTGTGGGGTGGGGAGGGATGAAAGGAGTAGGTTGAGAAGATAGGAATGGAGATGTCATGATCTGGATGATGCCAAGAATATCTTGGAGATGGAAACTGGAGGAAACAAGTAAGAGGGCATTGCCACTTCACTAATGTCTGCTAGGCTTCCACGTAGCTGTTTGATGAAGAGAACATGAATTTGAAGTTGGAGAAACTTCAAAGCTCACTGCTTTATTATTTGTGCAACTTTAGGAAGAAATATTTATTCTTGTAGGCCCCAGTTTTGTCTTTAATAAACAGGTAATAGTATATTTGTGTGTGTGTGAATTTTTGTGAATATGGTAGGAACATAGTTGACCCTTGCTAAATATTGTTTCCTTTCTCTCCTATATAACATAAAAGCCATGACTTTGAGTTTGTTAGCATTTACTCTGAAAACTGAGTTGAGTATATAGATTAAATTTAGTCTTCCATAATTATCAGTGACTGATTTGAATTGAGAACATATACTTAGTGAATGGTTAAATCTAAGTAGATCCTTTTGCAGACTGGTGGGGGATGGTACAAATGCTGATAACCAAAACATATCCCTATTTCTCTCAAAGCATATTGATAATGTTTCAAAATACCAGGGTTTTATTGTTGTAACACCTCAACTGAATACCTAATTGGAAAAGCAACAGATTATTGTCTTTATTGAAAAATTATCCTCAGCACATGCATTACCTGTTCTGGAAACAAAGGAAACTGTGATTCTGTATTCCATATCATAGTTGTTGATATCCAAGTTCTTACACAAAATGTTCTAGATGGGAGCCATTCAAGGTTAAGAATGGAGGACAACGCACAAGATCAACTGTAGAAAAGAAGCCTTAGCAATAATGACAGAGCAGCTGAGCTTAACGCTAAAAACAGATGGAAATAAAAATGAAGGACAATGTGAGGTGGCTGAATCCAATGCATCCTTTCCACTCCCACAGAGAAAATGCCTAACAATAAAGTGCTTCCATGCCTGGTATTTTAAACTTGAGATGCTTTCCCTCAGTTTACAAAATATTTCTTATAAGTTATGTAATCCTTAACAAAAATAATGGGCTAAAACTGAGAAAGACTGTTTTAGTGACAACGAAGGTCTGCATTTACTTTTGTGTAAGTCTTGTAAGTCTGCATTTACTAGCTTGTAAGTCTGCATTTACTTTTGTGATGATAATTATATGAGAAACACAGGAATCTGCTGGGGAATTAATATTTAAAGATTTTAAAAAGTAAATCTCACCTCTGATTATATGTCCTATTTCTCTAGCTCTGACTTTTATTCTTTCACAGTGGTAATCCAGATGATTCTAATGTGAATCAATCTTGGAAATCTCTGATTTAGCATGTTAATCATGTCCATCTGTCATAGAAGTACCATTCAGAAAAAAAATAAATTGATAAAAGGGGGAGGAGGTTAACAGTTTAGGTTACTGTTCAGGTTCTTAAGGGTCATCTTGAGAATATAAGGGTAGCCTGAGGGAAACTAAGTAGGTAGCTAGTCAAAAGAAAATTAGAAAATTGGAAAATGGGAGGAAGTACGAAGTCACATTTTACCCTCTTTAGAATGATAAAGTACTATAAACCAACCAATCAACAACAACAAGAGAAGCAAACAAGAAAACTCAAGATATTTAAACTCAAATCTACAAATGCAACTTACATGGACACTTGAATGATTTCGTGGCTCTAAGTCCTGATAATTCTATCTCCTTCCACTTTTCCCTTGCCATGGCTGCTGCCTTATTAGTTCAGGTCTATAATATGTTTTACCTGTGCTGTTGAAATAATCAGGTTGATTCCCATTGTTTCCATTCTCTCCTTCCCCTTCCATTCTTCACATTGAATCCATATTGACTGTTCTCAACCATCTACTCTTCCCTCTTGAAATTCCTAAGCCCATCATATAACTCTGGGATCTGACTTCTGTTGATCTCAATGACTTTGCCTCTTGCAATGGCCACACATACTTACCAGGCTTAGTGAATTATGTACAGTTCCTAGAACACAACTGATTTGGATTATGTTTTTAACCTCAGTGCTTCCAAGCTCATGGTACTTCCTCTTTCTGATCTTTTATGATAAAGCCTTTATATATCCTCCTTTGGGAAACACTGATCCCTACCCCTTAAATAACTTTGCTCATCCCACTTTGTGTACTGTACCATTTTCTAAGATTTACTAAACCGTAATCCAGTCATTTGCTTACTGTCTTCTAAATCTTATGAAGTCTTTATAGCTCACACCTCAGGTCTTGCACTTCAATGAATGGTTTAAAATGAATCTATGAATTACAAGAGAATTCACTGTAAAATAACTGAGCTGATGTTTACGATAACTGTAGAACCGATAATTTTTATTCTGCTGACATGTCATACTGAATGAGGCAAGAGAATATACTCTGTATCTTCTTTACCTCTGGTCTAGTTTACCTTTCTTTATTTTTATGAATGGAAGCAGCTGTAGAATATCCAGAGAGTCTAGGAGTATCTTAGTGCAATGAAAAAGCAAGTCACTGAGTTTTATTTGCTCAAGGAAAAGTGTTCTTTTTAAGTCATTATGGTATCAAGTTGATATTGTTGTTGCACGAATCAATGAAGAATACGCTGATAATGGAAACACTCAATGGAGATACTTGCATAAATGCTCTGTTTTGTTATAATGATGTTAAAAACTCTGATCCTCTTTCATTAAGGATATTTTTATACAGAGCATTGTGAATAACACACACACATGCACACAAATCCATTTTCTCCCTACATTCAATTTTACTGCATCTCAAGAGCCATATTTTAGTGTGAAAAAAAAAAGACCAAGAGAGAACAAGAGCTAGTGGTGACTGTTAAAATTATAAAATGATCAGAATATGCCACCATTACCAACCAATCCAATTTACCCCCTGCAACCCCATTTTTGGGTTAAAATAGAATTTAAAGGGTCTGAATACCTTGACATGGCAGAATGTTAATCTTCCAACAGATAAAATTTAATGACCTATTCAATGTCTTCATTATACCATAGAAACACAGTATAAAAAATGCAAAGTACTTGTAGAATGGATATCTAGTTTTGAAACCTGGTTTTAAATCAGAGACTTAGAAGGTGTGATATTTTATTAACCGTTTAATGTAGCTGAACTTTGTTTTCTGCATTTTTATGTTATAAAATTTATAAAATTATAATAAAACCTAGCAGGTTAGCTGGAAATCCAATGAAAAAGCACACGGGAAAGCATTTTGTGGACTATAAAACCTAGGAGATTATACATAAATCATTAAAGGATTACCTATTAATATGAAGTTCATAATTATCCATTATAAAACAATTTTCTCATTAATATGATAAATTATTATCATATTCTAAATTGTTTCCCAGCATTTTTCGGTCATAAAATATCTATTGTAATGATATATAAAATTATTGTGGATTAACCCTTGTAATATCATTGATGGAGAAAGCGCTTAAAGACAAAGTTTCATGAATTTAGTAATACTAAATGACAAAACATTTTAATCAAAGTAGTGCTTGAGTACACACACACACACACATCTTTGGTGCTTGAATACTTGTGATCAATTTCAAAATTCTTTGGCACCTGAGTCTTCGTTTGTTTCACTGGGAGCCATTCAGGGTCAGCCAGCATCTAGGGCCCTAGAGAAAAGAGACTTTCACCAGCATGACTAGAGGGTTGAACGGTAGCCTGGCCTATGTAGTGCACAATGTGCTTAAGTAGTAGTTCATGAGTAGCTGGTAGCCTTGGCTTCTCTTACTTGGTCTGTGTTACAAGGTCTTGGCAATTTACAGAACTTTCCTATCTTTCCTTTCTTTCACCTGTCATCTTCTTAGCTTCTGAAATAAAAATTTGTGTGACACCAATACTTAAGAAAGGTATACATTATGTGGTTGTAATCAAACCTGATGCTTTCAGATGACCTACTACATCTTCAATATGGAAAAGATTAAGAACAAAATAAATTCATCTACACTGGAAAATCCAGTTGACTTTTAAATGTAAGAATGGAATTTCAAACACTTAACACATTATGCTATATGACAGAAAGTTAATCTATGGATATGGTATTTTGTGAATGACTTTTTAAATAAAAGAAAACCTTCTGTAATAAAAATTATATACATATATATTAGATTGTATATTAATCAATCAATGTATATATAATAATTAAATATAATAATGTGTATATATACATGTATATATGTATATTAATGTGTGTGTATAAATATATCCATGCATAATGTATGGACAGGATTTGTGAGCAATAAAGGCACAGTTGCTGAGGTTTCCTTGCTACTGGTAGGTTAAAAACAGCAGTGCTAGGTGAATATCATCTATCAACCAAACTCTAATTTTTAACAACTTCTTCAGTGCCCTCCCATAACTTAGTTTATGGGCCAGTATCGTTTGGATTATATCAACCATTATTTTCTTAATTATTTTTTAAAAATTTCTTGCCCATTGGCAGATGTAATAATACTTAAAAATTCCAAATTCCTCAGTACAACTCGATTGTGCATTTTCGTTAGCAAAGTCCTGATGAAGCATTTGATGCCTTGTTTGAGGTGTTAGTGAAATAAATGGAGCAGCAAACTTAGATTAATGCTATATTTTATAAAGAAAATCCTGCCCTAAATATGGTTTGGATTTCCAACCAAATCCTACTAACTTGTCCATGGGGCAGCAATTTTTGGAGATTTTACCTCAAAATCCTTGTGCCACTCCAAAATTTCTCAGAGTAATTTTGACATCTGCCTGGAAATCTCAAGAGAAAGTATATGACTAATTCTGTTTGTCAGCATTTGTTATCTTAAATCTGGAAAGGGACAGGTAACATGATGCAATGACATTGGACCCTGTTACTCACCCAGATTTAAAAACTTGAGAAATCTTGTCACATCTTTCTGCATCTTACTACATCTATTTGATTCCTAAATATTACAGATGTTATCTCTGAAATAGCAAAGTCATCTTGCATTGAATGTAAAAACTAGTTTGGGAACAATTGAAACCTTTACAATATTGAATCTTCCAATCTATGAAGATAATTTATCCCTCCTTTTATTTGAGTCCTTTTAAATATCTTCTGTAAAATTTGTAATTTTTAGTTTGTTAGACTTATTCCACGGCACTTGGTCTTTCTCATGCTATTGTAAATCCTTAAAATTTTATTTTCAATGTCTTCGTGCTTCAACCATTTGACTTTTTTTGTGTCGGTCAATCTCATCAATAGTATTTTTTATATCTTCAATATTCATACTGGTTACTTTTCTATTTGATCTATCAACTCTCCAAGAATGTATGTTAAAGACTCACATTCCAATTGTGAACTCCTTCAGTTGTCCTTTTAGTTCTGTTGATTTTTACATATATATTTTAAAATTGTGTTGTTTCCTACATAGAGGTATAGAATTGTAAATCTGCTGGGTTTGATTTTGATTGAGTAGAAGATATCTATCAACTGGGAGAATAGACATCTTAACAATACTGAGCTTATCATTCCTCATATTGGTGATTTGTATTTTCTCCTTTTTTATTCTAAATAATCTGGCTATCAGTTTGTGCCTCTCAAAGACGTAACTTCAGATCTTTAAAAATCATCCTCATCGTTATGCTTTTCTCTGGTTATTTAATTTCTGCTCTGTTTTTTTTTTATAATTTCCTTTCTTTTTCTTATTTTGTGTTTAATTAGGTGTACTTTTTCTAGTTTCCATTACAACACAGCAAACAGTAGAAAATGTACTTACAGAAAAGAAAATATAACCTACCTTTTCCAATAGCAATAAATACTCTAGGATAAATGTAGTAAAAGTTGTTCAAGTTCTTTGTCAAGAAAATTAGAATTCTAATACATTCAAGGACACCTAAATTAATGGAAGGTGTCAACTATTTACTTAGTTCTCTCTCTTTTTTTTTTTTTTTTTTTTTCCTGTTTAAGAACTCTTCCTTTGGGGTGCCAGGATGGCTCAGTCGGTTAAGCCTCTGCCTTCAGCTCAGGCTCAGGTCATGATCCCAGGATCCTGGGATTGAGCCCCACATCAAGGTCCCTGTTCAGAGGGGAGCCTGCTTCTCTCCTCCCCGTTCCTGCTCTCCTTGCCATCTCTGTCGCTATCTCTGTCTCTCTCATAAATAAATAAATAAATCTCTCTAAATAAATAAAATCTTTTAAAAAAAAGTCTTTCCTTATCATGAGATTCATGGAATCATGAGATTATGAATATATGGGTATATGTGTATACACACGGAGAACCTTCTAAACGTGTACATTTTTGTCATTCATATTTAAATATTTAATCTGTATAGAAAATGTTTTTGTGTACATTGTGGGATATTTATTTACCTATTTTTACATATGTACACACTTTCCCCTTGCCACTTAGTGAATGGTACATCATTTCCCCTGCTGTTCTGCAAAGTCTAGTCTGTCAAAATCAATTTTTTTCATAAATTAACGGCTTTGACTATAGAGTCCCTATGCTGTTTCACCTATTGATTCTTTGGACCCTGTACTAACAATAGACTAATTTATTTACCATGGATTTCAGTAGGTCTCGTTCTCCTGTAGGATGTTTTTATTGTTAACCTGTTTTTATAAAAATTTCAGAATCAACTTAGGTACCATTTAAAAATGTCAAGATTTTTCTTTGAAGCATGCTGAACCTATTGAATAATTTCGAAAGAAATGATAGCTTAACAGTATTGAGGCTTTTTTTTCTAACAACGTATTTTTTATTTATTAATTTAGGTTTTCCCTAACTTCTTTTCATTATCATTGTCTTGATAAAGAGCTTCAACATCCTTTATTAATGTATTTCTATATAATTCACACTTTGGGATGCTCTTTTAAAAGGTAGAATTTTTTATTACTAAAATAAATTTTCTAACTAACTTTTGTTTTGTGATAAAACAGCAATGACCTTTTATTTTGATATATACCCAGAAACTTCATTAAATATTTTTTGAGCTTATCTATAATTTATGTTGAATGTGCTACATAGAAAAATGTATTAATTACAAATAACAATTTTTCTATCTTTTCAATAATTTTCTTTTTTGTCTAATTTTTCTGAACTAATAGCACCTCTAGTAGAAGGTAGAATTAAAAGATGTAGCAGGCATCTGTGTCTTATTTAAAGAAAATTATTTTGGTGTTTCATCAGTTGGTATCTGTAGCGTAGGATGTTTTTGTAGACATACATCAGTTTAAAACTTTTTACTTTCATACCTATTTAGCTAAATGGAGTTTTAAAATTATTATGAATCATGATTGATTTGGGGTTTTATTCAATATTCTCTGCATTTAGTATATGGAGTATATGGTTTTTCTCCTTTAATTTGTTAATAGTGAATTATAATAATTACCTAATATGAAATCAAATTTTCATCACTAACATAAATAAAGTTATACTAACTTTTGTAATATTTTCTTTAAAATTTCTTTATTTATAGTATCTGTAGTCACAAGTGAGAATTCCTTATAATTTTCCTATCCTATTCGGTATTTCTCTGGTTTGGCAATAAAGATTTTTGCAGCTAATATAAATGAAAATCTTGGCGGATAGATCCTCTTTTTGTATTCTCTAGAAGAGCATATAATTTTGAAACTGTATTATCCTTGAATATTTGGTGAAACTCTCTTATAAACTCACTAGATCTCAGTGTTTTTATTCAAGTAAGATGTTTACTTTCTAATTCAATTTCTTTTTTTTATACTTTAAACCCATTTGCTTAGGGTAGACAATAGCATCCATACCTAATATCTACTTGCTTTAATCTCTACAGCATCTGTGATTATATAAAATTCATTCCTGATACCTTTATTTATGTTTTCTCTTATTTTCTTGCTTAATTTTGCAAAAAGTATCATTGTTGCCTATCTCCTCAGATTCTATTTCTCACCATTAACTATCTCTGATTTGCGTAATTGAATTATATAATATGTATTTGGAAATTATGTTCTTATCTACTTTTAATTATTGTCTTTTACTTTCTTTTGATTTATTATTCATTTATAACTTTTAAAATTCCATGTTTAGCTATTAACTTGATCTTTTCTTATATTCTATGCAATTTCTTATTTACTTCTATTTGGGTTTTCTTGGTATCCCACAAGTTTTTAGCTTCTATGTGTTTTTCATTTCAAATATAACCTATTTGAGGCATGAGATGTTAGAACTTTGTTTTTAAATTCTAAATATGTTATTTTAAATTAATTGCATGGTTGCATAATAGTATCATTTCCAAAATCCATTTTTTACCTAGTAAAATGAGCTTTGTAGCCATGCATGTAATCATTTTTTTTAACATTTCATGTGTGCTGGGAAATTAAATATGTTCTCTAATTTTAAGGGGTCACATTCCATAAAAAACTGAGCTAAGTAATTGTTTCATTTAGGTCATTATGGTGAACTGAATCAATCTTGTTAACTGAAACTTTATTTCATTATTAAGTGACCCGTTCCATCTTTAGACTGGCTTTTCCCCATATTATCGATTAATCTTTCATAGAATATTGTTCAGCATTTTCGTGACACATGTATATCCCTGTACTTTGGCTTTTATTATTTATGTAATTTTGTTTTATGTGCATTCCATAAATATCATAGAGATGGATTTTTCAAAATTTATTTTTATAATCTTTAGGTTTAAATTTGTTGTATTTACATTTGCACGCAAATTTTCCTACTTTATTATCTAATTTTTATTTCTTTTTTAATCAATTTTGTTCTCAATTTTATTTGATGCTTTTTTTCTTCTATATCACTCTCTCTTTTCCCCATTTTTCCTCTTATATGTATAGAAATTTTAGAAAAAATTCCTCTTATTTTTCTTAGTAGTCAAGATATTTTAACATGTATATTTAACAATACAGAATCATAACATCTTTACCCTCCTTTTCAGTAATACTCTCCTTTGCAAATGCTTTTATTCCAATTTCTATGCTCCCACATATATATTTTATCCACTATTTAAATGAAGTCTTTATACTTTTATATTAGGTATTATTGTTATGTACGATCAATATTTATAGAGATTTATCCACATATTTATGGGTGTTCTTGCTCTTTGCTCTCCCTTTTTTAATATCCCAATGAAGTTCATTCTTTAGATTTTCCTAATGTGGGTCTTTGGATATAAACACAGCTTTTGTTTATCCTAGAATGTTTTTGTTATGTCTGCTGCTATAACAAACAAAACCTAATTTCAATAGCTTAATATCATAGAAGTTTACTTTTCATTCACATTAAGTAGAATTGAGTATTTAGCAGGCGGCCTTCCATTCAGTGATTTGGGTATTCCTTCTCATCCCGTTTCTCTAACATTTGCTAGGATTCCAAGTTCATGAAAACCTATGGGTAAAAAGAAGCGTGAAAGATTATTTAACCACATGTTATACCAAGAAATTGTGTATATAAGCCCAAACACCTTTCACTGACCAGAACTCAGACAGGGTTCTACCTAATTTCAAGCAAGCAAAGGGAAAGTAGTCCAACTATGTGTTTAGGAAAATGAACAAGGTTTTGGTAAAAATCTGAGCATTCTCTGGCACATGTTTTTTTAGATGGATAGGTGTGTGTCTAGAATCCGAGGTTCACAGTTATTTCTATTAAACTGTTGAAGATACTATTTCATTGCCTTCTTTTCTCATTATACTTTTGAGATATCAGCTAACAACCTAAATGCCTTTCTTTTTCTTTTCTTTTCTTTTTTATATTTATTTTGTTTCAAGTTTTTATTTAAATTTTAGTTAGTTAACATACAGTGTAATATTGGTTTCAGGAGTAGAATTTAGTGATTCATCACTTACGTATAACACCCAGTGCTCATCACAAGTGACCTCCTTAATCCCCATCACCCTAAGTGCCCTTCTAAGTGACTTGTAAGTAGTCTTTGATATTTTTAATCTCCTTATCTATCTGTCTTGCATAATGGGATAACTCTTTTAGTTTTCTAATATGTTTCTCTCTCTTCCCCCCATATATACATAGATATGTAAGAACTAAAAGAATATATATATAATGTGCCCATATGTAGTATACATACATTGTTACACAATGTATACAGGTACAAATATTTACAAAGATTCTTAACTGATTTTTTAATTAACTGTTTTGTAGAGTGGTATTAACTCATATACAATACCATTCATTTAAAGAATATAATTCAGTGGCTTTTAGTATATTAATAATGGATTATTTTTAATGTCAATTTTTTTTGGGTCAATACATAGAAAATTTTATTTTTCTAAATTCATGAGTTCAAACTAAATTTATATAATTCTTGAAGTTTTGAAGTTTGTCTAAATCTAATCAATTTTTTTAAATTTTTTTATTAACACATAATGTATTATTTGCCCCAGGGTACATGTCTGTGAATCATCAGGCTTACACATTTCACAGCAATTTTTTATTCTTAACAGCCTTCTACTCCTCTTTAATAGAATCTATGTATGTATAAATATGTGTGTATGTACTTAAGAATAATAATTGTTCCAAAGTAGCTTATAATAGTTGGGCTGTTACAATAAATTAATTTTATTCTAATAGAATTCATATACCAACTGTTTATAATGTGATCTTTTTAATCTCAGCATTATATTTATTCACCTTGCAATTGGAGTCTAATTTTGACAGGAATTTTTTTGGCTTATTATTTTTGAACTCTGTTCTTCTCTTCATGCCAGATGAATTTGACCTTTTTTCTTTAATTTGACCTTGCTTTTATATGAAACTTTTATTTGCTTTTGTCCAGTTGGCACCAAAATCCTTGATATTACCTATTTCTAGACAACAGTCACCAGCAGACTCATGCTTCATCCCATTTGCCTGTTTTTAATTCTCATTCCATTTCTGGTCTAAGTGGGGTTACTGGGTAGGATTGTTCCATGTAATACATGGGACATATTTATACTTAAAAAATTACTGGCTATTTATATGAAATTCAAATGTAACTTGGCATCTTATAATTTTATTTGCTAAATCTGGCAAACCTAGATCTAAGTATATGTTTCTTTCTTTTTTTCTTTTTGAACCAAGCTTTATCTTCCCTAGGTATTTGAGGAGGGGATTATGAATCAAATGTAAGATAATTACGCCATCCTGAACAGACTTATACTTTACTTTTATAATCAGAAATATGTAGAACATATAAAGAAATTTGTCTAGAAACTTAGGCAAGAATAGCTACAATCACATACCCACAGTTAAAGACCAGTAAAAGACAGAGAATTTGAATCCAGTGAAGTACTGAATAATGTTTCAAGGCACTAAATTGTTCGGTGGTTTTATATTTACAGGGCTGTAGTAGTAGACATGAGCTGGTTCAGGATGTACAGTGGTTTACCCGATTATATGAATGGTTATTATTACACCTGATACTACTTTGACTTCATTTTCAGTGTTTAAATTGGACTGTAAGACATGCAAGGAACTCCACTTTAAAATTGTATCATTCCTTGAAGAGCTGTTTCTGTGAAATGGGGTCTACTGTGTATTAGTTTATTTGAAATTTGCTTTATTATTTTTTTTGCTGTTTTATGCTTTAAAAAGCAGTGATTCCTTTGCCATATGTTTGTAGAAGGGCTCTCATCTGTTGAAAATGATATCGGTTTTGTTTTGTTTTGTTTTCTGATCGGTTGCTTTTATTTTTGGTGTGTAACTTGAATGTGTCAACTTATTCATCATTTGGTTTAGATACTGTCTTATTGCTTCTTTTTTCTTATGGTAATATTTTATATCATTTTTGAAAGCCATGAGTTTTTATTACTCTTCAAATAATCCCTAGGATACAGAAAATTGAAGAGGGCCTTTTATTTTTATAATCCCTCTGACTATAGTATTTTGTTATTTTCACTGTTATATCAAAATGGCTTTTTGCATTTCTTTGAGGTAAATAAGAAGAGAATGAGATGAGCAGATATTGGACAGTCAAAATCACCCAGTGTAGTCATGGTTACCATCAAAATACTATGGCAAATGGGTGACTCAATCTACAAATTATATATATATATATATATATATATATATATATATATACACACACACACACACACACACACACACACACACGCACACATGCATACATATTTTTTTAAAGTGTGGGTTGGCATTATGTTAACACTTCCCTCAAAAATTCACATGATTGTCTGGGAAGCAACTTATCACTTCATTGACATTCATCAAGATCGCTATGGCATGGATAGAAATAAAATGCAGAAAACCTAATAGGAAAACATGAAAAGAAAATGCTGAGAACAATGATACAAAGGCTTTCTCTCTGTCTCTCTCACATATTCAAAGTCTTCCTAGTATTTTCGTCATTGCAGTCTGCTACAAGCTCTGTGTTGTACAGATTCATTCAATATTGTCATTCCCCATATGCCTAGGTATATTAAATATTCTAGAGAACTTGCCTTTTTTCCTTTAAAAATTTTTAAGTCACTGAATATTAAACCTAAACCAACAACTTAAGTTATTGACAGTAAAGCTGTCCAACTGCAGACCAATGAAAATAATGTTACTGAATTTAATGCGGATAACATTAAAGAAAACATTCGTTTTAAGGTCAAAATGATATTCATTTTATATCGGTTTAATAAATACATATAAATTATCTAGCAGGGAGGGGCACCTGGGTGGCTCAGTCAGTTAAGTGGCTGCCTTTGGCTCAGGTCATGATCCTAGGGTCCTGGGATCGAGTCCCGTATCAGGCTCCCTGCTCAGCAGAGAACCTGCTTCTCCCTCTCCCTTTGCCTGCTGCTCTATCTACTTGTGCTCTCTATCTCTCCGTCAAATAAATAAATAAAATCTTTAAAAAAAATTATCTAAGAGGGAAGGTAAACCAGCCAATCTAAGTGTACACTGTGCCTTACATAGAATTAGAACATTATATAATTTATGAGCTGCGTGTAAAAACCAACTGTATGTTACAAGTTGTTGATTCCCCTTTTATCAGCATAGGTAATTGACAATTCAATCAATATGGATTATCATGTTTTTGTTAGATTTTTTTTAAAGATTTTATTTATTTATTTGACAGAGAGAGAAATCACAAGTAGGCAGAGAGGTAGGCAGAGAGAGAGGGGGAAGCAGGCTCCCTGCTGAGCAGAGAGCCCAATGAGGGTCTCAATCCCAGGACCCTGAGATCATGACCTGAGCTGAAGGCAGAGGCTTTAACCCACTGAGCCACCCAGGTGCCCCTAGATTTTTTGTTTAAAGGAACCATGTGTATGTTATATATTCCTAGAATTATGGAAGGGGGTTCACAGTAGAGAGATTTCATGCCTGAGAACACGGAAGCTTCTCTGTTGCCATTCCAATGGATGCTTTATTGAAACTGCAGTATAGTCTGTAGGATTAGTCTTCAACTGAAGTAAAACTCAGGAAGCACCTTAAAGAAATCTAAGAAGTCTGCAGAACAAGGGCCAGAGTGAGCTGGGAAGTAGTAAACATACGTTCCTGATCCATGTTACAAGAACAATAGAACCAGTTTTATGTTGTATTTTAATTGCTGAACTTAAAGAGGGAGATCACTATTTCTGAAAGCAATGATATTCAGAGAGCAACGAAAGATTTCTGCTATGTCATGGCAGAATATAGAGTAAAGCAAAATGGACAAACTAACAAATCCAAACATTATAACTGTCCTGAGCAATAAGTATAGAAGCCCTTTAATGTCCACTCCTTCCAGCCAGTCTGCTTTGCCCTTTAATTTATTGTTTTGTTGATACTTTCATGTACTTTTTAAGAATGTACAGTTTTTTAAAAAATATTAAAATATTTAATTATGAGCGATGAGATTACAGATGTTTTTCTTTTCATATCTGCATTGTACATTTTCTGCGGTGAACTTGTATTTCTTCCATATTTTAAGAAACAATCTTAAAAAGAAAATACACCCTGGACAAAGTAGGGGTGTGTGGATGTGTGTGTTATTTTTAGCTCTTGAGGCTAAAATATTTTTTTAATTATTTTTTTTATTTTTTAATTAACACATAATGTATTATTTGCCCCAGGGTACATGTCTGTGGATCCTCAGGCTTACACATTTCACAGCACTTACCGTAGCACATACCCTCCTCAATGTCCATAACCCAGCCACCCTATCCCTACCCGCCCCTACCCCCCAGCCACCCTCGGTTTGTTTCATGAGTTTAGGAGTCTTATGGTTTGTCTCCTTCCTGATCCCCCCTTGTTTCATTTTCCTCTCCCAACACCCAAAACCCCCCACACTTCATCTAGACTTCTTCATATCAGAGAGATCTTATGATCATTGTCTTTCTATGATTGACTTACTTCGCTGAGCAAAATACCCTCCAGTTCCATCAA
>CM052892.1:40704332-40765156 GCA_028534135.1 Potos flavus | reverse complement strand
TATCCATTCATCTGTTGATGGACATCTAGGTTCTTTCCATAGTTTGGCTATTGTGGACATTGCTGCTATAAACATTCAGGTACACGTGCCCCTTGGGATCACTACATTTGTATCTTTAGGGTAAATACCCAGTAGTGCGATTGCTGGGTCGAAGGGTAACTCTATTTTCAACTTTTTGAGGAACCTCCACACTGTTTTCCAGAGTGGCTGCACCAGCTTGCATTCCCACCAACATACACTGTTTTTTTAATTGGGAAGGAATGGTTGAAACATTTCAGAAGTAGACTTTCAGAAATTAACAGTGCTCACTTTTTGCCCAATAGTTTCTTAAATATAATGGTTTATTCTATTTCACTATATGTAGCGTTTGCCAATGTAATATGAATAAAACTTGGGTTGAGAGATAATTGATAATTATCCAGACTAATTTTTGAAATGATAGTTAGTAAAACACAAATCTCTATAATTAATGCAACATATTAATTTTATAAACAGTTCTAAACCCTTGTGACTATAACAAGGTGCTTAGTAGGCAATAGTGAAAACTGGCAGGAAAATAAATATCTACAGAACAGCCATGTGGCTTTATCTTTTATAGTGAAATGGAATAAAGGTGCAGCAGCAAATACACCCAGGTGGGGAATAAGAGACGTATTTGGAAAGCTGTAAAGAGGACAGGGCCTGGGCAGGTGATTAAGGGTTGGGTCACATGGATACCTAAGGACACAAAAGGAAAGGCATTCCAGAAGGACGTGCAGCACTAATAAAGGAGATGACTAGAGAGGAAACAAAATATTCCATTGCTTCTAGAGCACATGGTGAGAAAGCCTGGATGAAAAGCCATGATCCCATTTGTTTGTAGGCAAAACTAAAGCATTTGCATTTTTCCTGTATAGCCAGTGGGAACTCAACTGATAACTTTCTTTGCAGCTAGGGACATAATATGATCATTAGTGTTCAAGAAATCTAATGTGAAGGGTGTGGTGAGGTGGACAAATTGAGAAAGGAATAAACTACAGCTATAGAGATCAGGGAAGTGATACTGAAGCTTTTGGAATTTTAGAAAACATGCGACCACTGTCAGTATGGAATGACTGGGATACAGTCACTACCTTATCAGAATGTCTCAACATTCTTTGAGGGAAGAAACCATATCCTCTCTCTTCACTGCTGTAGTAACAAAGGCAAGAACCGTGTGAAGGAGAGAGTGGGTTTTCAGGAAATGAATCACAAATACAATAACAATAAATGGATACACTGCAAATCAAATACACCACGTTGATTATGGCTGTTAAAGACCATTGGTCATCTCAGGTGAAGCTTTAAAGACACTTTTGAAAGTGCACTGCATAGACTAAGAGCCTGGAAAATAATCATATTACGTGAACCATTGGAACAATCCCATGTGATGTTTCAAGCAAGGGTTTGGAGTTTTTTTTTTTGTTAAGACATGGGATATAAGGGTTGTCTAAAGCGTTTTAAACATATTTTAAGGAAGTTCATGAAAAAATATCAACAGTGTATTTCCTCCTAGTCCAGCATCAACTCGTGACATGGCAGTCACAGCTCAGGCAGTGATTCACAGCTAAGGAAGAGGGGTACAAGCTCATTGACGGAATTCTGCCCTCCACTGGGAGGTTTCCAAAGGAGAAGCAGAAGTTAATGAGAAGAGCCCTTTGTGTGGCAGGCAATCCACTGGCTGTGGCCTCAGTGCACGGAGCAAGTGGTGCACAGAGCCACTTGCATTTCACTTTTCCCCAGCAAACTGGGGCAGCCACTTTCATGTTTCCTGCTTTGCCCCCTGTTGCTTCCTCTACAAAAGCTTGAGGATGACTGAGATTGTATCTCACACACATATGAACCTCAGTGCAGCAACATTTCAAATTTGGTGCTTGTCTTTGAAGTGCAGTGGTTTGTACACATTAAAATTCTTGCCTCCAAAAGACTTCTTTTCTTGCAGTCTTTCCCTCTGAGTATCCATACATTTTCCATACTCAGTTGAATTTAGAGGCCACAGGCTGAATCAGTAACCTTAATAAAATGTTGCCTCCTTCTCCTCATTGCTAGAGGCACCACTATTTTTTGGTCTCAGCATCCAAACATAACACATATGCAACATATGTTGATTCACCTCTTTTTTACTTCTTATATTCACTCAGTTTCTCCTTTTAAGATGCCTGTGTTCATCTGTCCGTCTTTTTTACCCTTAAATGAATTGGCCTGAGTCAGCTTATATTCAAAAGTAGAATGATGTCATCAAGAAGTTGAGAGCTAGGAAGGGATCCATGTTTAATTCTCTTCTCAAGCTTCTGTAGGAGTCCAAGGAATGTTATTAGATAACATAGTATTACATAGTACAACATGGTATTAATAGATAACAGATGATTCTATATTAATAGGTAGTAGGGTGACATCATTCCTATTCATTTCATGGCGATCACTTCATGGAGTATTGTGCGCCTGTTTACCTGGTTTCTTGGGTTAAAGGTGGATGATAAGAAGCAGAAAAAATTCACTGATAAAATGAGGAAGGCAGTGTTTAAAATGTAAGATGAAAAAGTCGTACCAAATCATACCAAATGACATTAAAGATAAACCATATAAACATTTTTTCAAAATAAGTTGAGTATTTTATGAATAAAATAAATTTCAGTTAGCCAAAGACTTGGGATTATCTGTGAATATAAATGGTTTCAAGATTTCTTTATTTCCTTCCTTCTTTCTTTCTTTCTTTCTTTCCTTCCTTCCTTCCTTCCTTCCTTCCTTCCTTCCTTCCTTCCTTCCTCCCTCTCTCCCTCCCTCCCTCCCTGCCTCCCCTCCCTCCCTTCCCCTTCCTTCCCCTTCCTTCCCCTCTCTCCCTTCCTTCCTTCCTTCCTTCCTTCCTTCCTTCCTCCTTTCTTCTCTCTCCCCTCCTCTCCCCTCCCCCCTCCCCTGCCCTCCCCTCTCCTCTTCTCTCCTCTCCTCTCCTCTTCTCTCTTTTTCAATAAAACACACAGGGTACAAAATGTGAAAGGAGTAAATGATTAGACAATGAGAAATACTTTACATACCTGTTACTCAGCAACCAGTGAGCACTCTCCAAAGGCACCCTATATTACCAGGGTCTTGTGTATTCCCAAAAGACATTCCATGTACATTCAGTTACATATGAATAAAATAAATAAGTTTCTTAAGTATCGCTTTATACAGTTGGGGAAAACAAGGCTTTGAAAGAGTTAAATGATAAGCTTCAATTTATGTGGAAAGTCAACAATGAAGTTGGGGATGAGCCCAGATTTTGTAATGTTTTTCTCTAGGCATTGTGCCATCTTGCAAATTTTTATCTTCTATATGCCAATATTTCTGCCTTTTGTATGGATGGGCATTTATCCAAGGGTTTTAAATTTGATTTTGGTTCAAAAGCTCACCCTAAGAATAAATGAAGTATATGGATCTCTTTCATATGCAACATTTTAACCTAGACAAGTAAGGCTGTTAGTTCAGGACTCTGTGTTTTTTGAGGAAGAATCTTAGAGGCATCATCCTCAGCTTGAGAGACTTTACTTCTTTCGGGGTCATAAGATCCTCCTAAAAAGTAAAAAATAAACAAAAAATATACATGTAATAATAAATTTTCAATAAGAAAAGTTTACCTAAATAGTTCAAAATTTTAAATATTTTTTATTAAATTTGGATTAGGATATATTTCTTCAGGTCCACATTTTAGATATTCACCCTGCATAAGTGTTCTCAGTTTGGTAAGTCCTAACTCTTCTTAAGAACTTGCCTTTGCCAGTATATTTTCATTACATAGGATAGTAGAGAATGATTGCCCTAAAAGATGAATAGGAATTGGTACTATCCCCTTGCTAGCACCTTTGACATGAAGTATTCAGAAAGAAGTTTAATTTAAAAAAAAATAAGTACCAAGTATCTACATTCAGCAGGTAAAATGTAGAAACTGAAAATATTTCATGCTCTCAGTTCTAAATATGTAAAATGTCCCCTTTCACCTTAAGAAAAAATAGCAAAAAAATAGGTCTTCTTTCTCATATGGCTTTCCAAATATCTCTGTTACATACCCTCTGATACCATGTTCTAGTTTCCCTAAACATTTCTGGCTGTGTCAGGTTATGCTCTTGACTTCTAACTCTTTGGCTCTGTTCTTCTGGTTATCTTCATTGGGGTGTTTAGCTCTTTGATTTGTTTTTAAACCACAGAACAAAGGCAGAAAATATATACTTGGAAAAGCAAGATGGTAAAGGAGAAATGTATGGTTATTTTTTCTCAGTGTCATCATCTTGTTTTTACTCCTCATTGGGCAGATTAAGTTAAAGAAGACTATACCTGTTGCTAGAGACTTTCACCAAAAATCCCCAAATCTGACTTTTACTCTCTCTAGCAGAAAAATAAATTTAAAAAGGAATAGATCCCATCACATTTCACCTGAGTCTTTGCCTCAGGAGTCAATTCTTCACATTGATGATTTTGGAAGGTTTAATGCTTTAATTGCTTGCTTTGTTTTATTCACACAATGGAGAGTCATAATAAAAGAATGATACTTTATGCACAACCTCGTGATTCTCAATATTTGGGGAAATTGATATAATACTAAAATTTAAAGCATTGGATCCAAATTGACTACCTTAACAAGAACAGTGCTTATTTAGATGTATTGATTCATCTGTGTTAATCGAACACAATTCATGTATTCATTTCCCTGCTGGTAGAACTCTATCAATTTTCTCCTGATAGATTGTGTACAAAGATGACCATCAAAGAGGGACATGACATTTCTTCCACAAGAGGCTGAGTCTATCCTTTCCTTCCCTTGAATCTGTGCTGGATTTGTGACTTGCTTTGAAAATACATTTAGTTGAACTGAGGTTATGCCAGTTCTGAGCTTAGGCCTTCAAATTCATGGAAACTTTTGTTTTCATTCTGTTTTAATAAAGTAATACTTTACATAATGAATTATTTTAAAAGAGGCACAATAATCTAAACATGAGTCAGAAAGTCAAAATAACATTTAAAGTATGCATGAAGTTTTCCTGTGTTAATTCATTTTATTTTTATTTTCTTAACATATAATGTATTATTTGCTTCAAGGGTACAGGTCTGTGATTCATCAGTCTTACATAATTCACAGCACTCACCATAGCACATATCCTCTCCAGTGTCCATCACCCAGCCACCCCATCCCTTCTACCCGTCGCCCCTCCAGCAACCCCTAGTTTGTTTCCTGAGATTAAGAGTCTCTTATGGTTTGTCTTCCTCTCTGGTTTCATGCTAATTCATTTTAATACATGTTCTAAAAGAAGAGAAGAGATAAACAAATTTTAGTATATCAGTACAATAAAATCTTACCAACAATAAGAAGGAACTAGTTAATTAATACATATGGCATCACGAAGTAACTTAATATGATGAAAGAAAGAAGTAAAAAAAGGAGTACATATGTAGGATTCCATTTAAACAAAATTCTAGAAAATAAATACTAATCTGGAGACAGAAAGCAGACCAGTAGTTTCCTAGAGATGTTGAGAGGATTGAGTAGGGAAGAATTAGAAAGAGGCATGAGGAAACTTTTGGGGTCAAAATGTACATTTTCTTGATTGTGGTAAGTACTTAAAGAGTTTGTATATATGTCAAAACTCATCAAATCATATACTTTGTTTTTATTTATTTGAGAGAGAGAGAGTGAGTGAGAGCATGAGCAGGGGGGAGGGTCAGAAGGAGAGGGAGAAGCAGACTCCCCGCTGAGCAGGGAGCCCCATTGGGCTCAATCCCAGGACCCAAGGATCATGACCTGAGCGGAAGGCAGACACTTAACTGACTGAGCCATTCAGGTACGCCTATATACTTTAATTAATTAATTAATTAAACATAATCGACACACAATGTTACATTAGTTTCAGGTGTATAGTACGGTGATTTGATGACTCTTTATGTTATGCTTAACAGAAGTAAGTGTAGCTGCCATCTGTCATGTCACCGTACATCACTATTACAATTACTATATTCCCTATGCTGTATCTTTTAGTCTCATGATTTATTCACTCCTTAAGTGGAAGCCTATATCTTCCACTCCTCTTCATCCATTTTGCCCATCCCCCACCTCCCCATCAAATTATACACTTTGAATATGTGTAGGTTAATATACCTCAACTATACATTAATAAAGCTGTAAAATGACAAAGTAATAAAATGCCTATAGTACTTACTTTTCATTTCAAAGCATTTATTTGTTCAACAAACATTTGATCTATGTCAATGCAGGAGATACAGTTACAGGTAAAATATATCCCTTCCATCAAGGAAATCAGAGCAGACTGGGGAGGCAGGTAAAAACAATTATGCACCAATGTGTACAAAACTTAGAAGAAAAGAGAATAGAGTGATTGTTTTTTCACCCAGTAGTAACAGATGAATAGAACCATGTAATTTATAGAAGATATAAAGGAACTCTAAGCAAAGGAAAATCATGCATAATGACTGAGGCAGAAAAGAAAGATGCCCTTCTTCAAATAGCACTATGACTCAAGGACAGGCATGATGGCAGAAAATGACATTTCAACTGCAGAGCCTTGAATGCCATGAAAAGTAATTTGGTCTTTATCTATTATATAATTATATATAATTATAAATATATAACATATATAATAAATGCATAATATATAATTTCAAATATGTAATTATATTTTAGAAAGATAACTAAGACAGAGAGAAGAGAAATAAATTTGTTTTTTTACACAAATAAAAATTTATTTTTGATAATTTGATAGGTGAAAAATTGTTATTGTTTGTAATCTTAATTTGCATTTCTCATTATGAATCATATAGGGTATCTTCTCATATATTTGGAATTCATTTTTATATACTTTTCTCTGCTAAAACTTCAGATTTTCTGCCCATTTTTAATTGGATTGTCAATCATTTTCTTATTGATATGCAGAAAAGCCTTGGTTGAGGTTTTTTTTTTGTTGTTGTTTTGTTTTGTTTTGTTTTGTTTTTGCCTTGGTTGAGTTTTAAATATGCTTTTTGAGTTTGTCATTTGTTTGTTTGTCTTTAATTATATTGATTTTTTCCCATATGGTCAAAAAAATAATATAAGGTTTGCTGTATTAAACACCAAAAATAAAATATTATAGCAGAAATAGGAAGAAATTTTATAAAACTCTTGTTTTGTCCTCTAAAAAACTTTCAAGAATATATTGGCTTTTGGGGCACCTGGGTGGCTCAGGCAGTTAAGAGTCTGCCTTCAGCTCAGGTCATTATCCCAGAGTCCTGGGATCAATCCCCATGTCAGGCTCTCTGCTTAGTGGGAGCCTGCTTCTTCCTCTTCTCCCTCCTTGTGCTCTCTCTCGCTGTCTCTGTCACTATCTGTCTCTCTCTCAAATAAATAAATAAAATCTTAAAAAAAAGTATATATTGACTCTGAAATATGAGATAGAAGCTGATATAAGTAGGAAACATTGAGATGAAAAGAGAGCTTTTCTGAGAAGCCAATAATAATACTGCAATGGCATAAATGACATAAAGAACATAATACAATAAACATGTCCTAACAATTTCTAAATGCATTTTAAAGTATAACTTGCTAATCAATGGGATATTACTCAGCCATAAAGAAGAACACAAAATCTCGCCATTTGCAATGACATAGATGGAGGTAGAGAATATTATGCTAACTGAAAGAAGTCAGTGAGAGAAAGATAACTGCCATGTGATTTCACTCATATGTGGAATTTAAGAAACAAAACAAATGAACAAAGGGGAAAAAAGAGAGAGAGGCAACAAAGAAACTGATTTAACTATAAAGAACAAACTGATGGTTACGTTATGAGAGGTGGGTGAGAGGATGGGTGAACTAGGTGATGGGGATTAAGGAGTTCACTTGCTGTAATGAGCACTGGGTGTACACCTGAAACAAATATTACATTGTATGTTAACTAACTGGAATTTGAACAGAAACTTTAAAAAACAAAAGGTCAGTATGCAAGATTAGATGAACTATTGAGGGCAGAGTGTATTGAGGGCAGAATGTTGGATGAATAAAGCTATTATATAGGAAGAAGGAACAAAATGTACAAAAGTCCCTGATGATTGAAGAACATATTTTGCATTCAGGGATATGAAAATAGTTCAGTCTGAATAGAAGTATGGACTTCACCAGGATAGACAAAGTTAGAATAAAGAGGAGTAAGCCATGTCCAGATCCTCTCTGGACTTCAGAGATCTTATAAGTTGTTTATACTTTATCCCGAGGACAATGAGAAAGAAGTGCAAATAGTCTGATTTACATTTGAGAATAACCTGAAATGCTGTCTCCAGACCACTTACAAAGTTTCCTTTTGAGCTTTTTGCATCTCACTAAGTAACCCCCTAATCACTACTGGATCCATCCACTTTTACACGCATCCATTGCCCATGCCACTATTCATCTATTGGAGACTCCCAACAGTTTCAGTATGAAATATCCTAGTCTATCCCATGTCTCTCTTTCTCCTGGTTACCATTTCTAATGGTTTGCGTTCCCATGCTTAAATTACTGTCTGTATTGAATTTCTTTTTTACTAAAGTATAAATTTTTGCAGGCAGAGATTGTGACATGTCTTCTATGTCAAAATCTAGAACAGAGTCTGACACTTAGTACTCAACTAATGGATAGTGAGTTCACTTTTGAATATTAGTTTCATGTGTCTGCAGAATATCCATGGACAGATGTATGAAAACAAGTGACATGTAGCTCTGGAACTTTCAAAAGGGTAGAGATAAGTATCGATTGACGGTGAAGGGTCAACTGAGAGTTTCCAATGGAAGATGTATGGAACAAGAACGGAGGAGGCACTAGAGTACACTTCAAGCACTTCTTTGTCCCCATCTCACATCGGTTAAGCCCGCCATTTCTACAGCTTTTGCTACTACTGCCAAAACCTGCTCCCAGAGGTTTAACCTGATGCTCCTCAGCTCAGCTACATATACTCATTTCTTCCTTTCGGTCTTAAGATTTCTTTGACTAAGGAGACTGGACTGCTTGTGGGAATGCTCAGCACTTATACAGGAACAAAATTGAATGTTTGACCAAGTTACACCCATGTGGCCATCCTTGACCAACAAAAGAGCTAATGAATAAATTGTCCGCTCTTCTATCTCTTGAGTATTAGAATTTTGAGGCTTCTTTTGCTTGAGCCCCTCAAAAGATTCCAATAAGATTACTCCACATTGCTTGCAGTGCTGAGCAGCTCAATACTGTATCCTTCTATTGGCTTTCCCTCCTTCCCTGTTTAACTCTTCCCAGCCTCTTATTGCTGTTCCCTGAGATTACTTCCCAAATTAAACTACCTGCATGCAAGCCCAGTGTCTCCTTTCTGGAGAAAACCCAGGCTAAGATTAGCATTTAAGTTACAAATAAAGTGGAAAAAAAAGCTAACGTAGACTCACATGGGATACTTGGAGAAAAAGTAAGAAAATTAGGAATGCGGAGTCACAGAAATAATAATGATGTTGGTAAAAATGGCACTCAAGAAGGATGAGAATGCTCAGATTCAAATGATGCTGAGAGGAACAGTAGGATAAGCAAAAGGTTTCCATCAAATTTAGTAGCAAGAAGCTCATGGACATCTCGAAGAGGACAATTTTGACACAGTACAGCAGATAGAATCCTGACTACAGTGAGTTAAAGAAAGATAAAGAAGTAAATAAAGTGGATAATGTAATTGTTGACAGGTTTTCATCCCTAATTTTTAAAAAATCCACTGGGAAAAATTTTAGAGATTAAGATAAAACTCTGAAAACAAATGTGGAGAAGAGACAATAAAGGCAAGGATACAGATTACTTTTTCTTTTCTTCTTCTCCTTCTTCTCCTTCTCCTTCCTCCCCCTCCCTCCCCCTCCCGTCCCCCTCCCCCCTCCCTCTCCCCCTCTTCCTCCTCATCCCCTCCTGCTCCTTCTTCTTTTTGCAAGGATACAGATTTCTGTTACTGACAGATAGAAAAGGAATAATACTCCAAAATATAATGCAATATAATGCAAAGTAGATAGGATATAATAGAATAGAAAACAGTTTAGATGGAGGAAAAAGCTGAGTTACTTTCTTGTAGGCATCTACCACCTAAAAACTGGTAAATTTCATGGAAAGATACATGTGCCCAACTTTATCTTGACTTAATAAAATACTAAGTAACTTGAGTGCTACAAAGAAAATAAATATTCAAAAAGCAGTGATCATAAATAATTTCAAAGCAATAGTTTGTTAGAAAGTCAAGTGGAAAAATTAAAATGGATAAGAGATCCAGTATCTAAAACAAGCAAAAGTGTAAAATAACACCAGTAAGCTCATCTAGAAATATTTCAGGCTATAATGTTAGAAAAAGTATAAGGTAAGATACTTAGTAAGTTCTTTGAATAAAAGAGAAGAAACACACCATAATTAAGGAAAGATGACAAAAATTCAAAAAGAAAATGATCCTCTCCTAAAACAAACATAAGTTGAAGTACAATTGCAAACATAATCACAGAGGAAGAGTTTTAGAACTTGATAAGATGATTATAAAATATCTATTAAATTGAATGAGAATAGTCAAGAAAGGAGTGAAAAATTTAATAAAATGACATGTCATGTTTTAAAATGTGCTATATAGCCTTCTAATAATTAAGGCCTATTGTATTCAAGCAACAGTACAGTTTTATTAGTGGGAAAATATGTAAGGCTAACATAAAGGCAAAGGTAAACAGCATTTATATTGTAACAAAGAATGTGAAATGAGTAGTAAATAGGTAGGTTACTTAAATAATGGTGTTAGGATAATTGGTTGCTGTTTTTAGTTAAAAATAAAATTACATCCTTTCTTTAAAAATAAATAAAAATAAACTCCAGTTATATTGCACATAAACATTAAAAACATAACCCAGACACATCCCAGACAAAACTATGAATAGTTTTGTAAATTAGAGATAGTAAGGGCTCTCAAAACATGACACCAAAGATAAAGACTATAATTAAAAATTCTGATAGAAGTGGTTACATAAAAATGTTAAATTTAAAAAACGCTTTGAAAAACACTATGCAAATTCTTTAATTTGATTCATCAAATTAATCAATCAAATTTGATTCATCAAATTAATCAATCAAATTTGATTCATCAAATCATGAACCAGGACATTTCTTGCAGTATCAGTACTAAGGAGTTGACCTTTTTATATATAGATATTTTTCACACAATAACAATAATATATAAATATACATATATGATCTATGCATTACATACTACTTGACTAATAATCTAGATGTTGGAACTACCTTGTCACTTAGGTTTCTGTGTGCTTTTCTCTATTTTCCTAATTTTCTTTACCGAGCGTGTTACTTCCCATACATAATACAATAAATGTTATTAAGGTTAAAATTATTATCTTAGGTGGTTTCCAAAAATGACTTTTCCATAAATAATGGATAGAAAGATGGATTGGATAAAAACAAAATATAAAACAGCAAGTCTTGCATTTATTTGCCTAATGTTACTATGTTAGGTATATCCCCAGGCCACATCAGCCTAGGGTACAGTTAGCTACAAGATAATAATAAACCCCTTACACTTGGGAGTGCTTAGGAAGCACAACTTTTCTCAAAGGCTCATACTTCTCTTAGGAGTTCCCAGGTGTTCTATATGCACCTACATTATACAGTTGAACCGTGCCAGAGCAGCTGCCGAAGAATGTGTGCCGTATAATGTCCCATTCGCTTCCGTGTAAAATAACTTCCTGGACAATATGCCTACAAGAACAGAATGTTCTATTCTTAACACCAAAACTATTCTTGCATTTTGATAATGACTTTAAGTGTATTTTATGAATACTTCTTACCTTATAATATAAACTATATAACAAAAACATAAAACTTAATACATTCATTTAAACTAACAGTGCAATAATGAACATCCAAATAGCCGCTACACATCATTCTGTCATTATTAGTAGTCATTTATTTGCTTTTCTGTATAGTTTAAATATCTCTGTGTACTCCTATATAATTTAATTTAGGTTTGCCTCTTTTTGATCTTTGTAGAAATCATTGGAATTTTCATTTTATGTGCTGGTTATATCATTCAATTTTATATTGGTATATTCATCCACTTTTACTGGATTATTGGATGTAGCTCATTTTCACTGTCGAAAAGTAATTCTATGTCAAAATATAACTGTATCTCTTGTACTGTTGATAAACATGTGGACTGATTCCAGCATTAAGCTATCATTATCAGTGCTGCTGTAAAAAATGTGTACAAGGATTCTGGTAAATATGCAAACACCTGAGTAATTTCTGGGTCATGTGTTATGCTCATCAGGAACTTAACTACATAGTGGCAAACTGTTTTCATATTTACACCTATTCAAAACCACACTATTAGGACACTACATGTTTGCCATCAGTTGGCAAACCATACTAAGTTTGGAGATGTATAGGTATACATTATTGTATTTACAATTATAATTTCTCCTATTATAAATACTATTGAGTACCTTTTCTTATATTTATTGTTATTTAGATTATTGTTTTGTAAAGTGCCAGGTCAGTCTGTTACCCATTGTTTTCTATTGGTTTTGTTTGTTTACAAGAGTTTGTTATTTATTTTTAAAAATTTTAGTCTGGATATGAATATGTTTCAGTTATATGTGTTGCAAATATTTTTCTCACTCTGTGGCTTGCATTTTCATTCATTGATATTATATTTTGGTGAACAAGAGTTCTTAATTTTAGATGAGTTAGTTTATTGGTCCTTCCCCTTATGTTAGTATTTGTATCTTGTCTCATAAAAGTTCTTCAGGGGTGCCTGGTTGGCTCAGTTTGTTAAGTGTCTGCCTTCAGTTCAGGTCATGATCCCAGAGTCCCAGGATGGAGCCCTGCATCGGGGTGGGGGGGGGTCCCCACTCAGCAGGGAGTCTTCTCTCTCCGACCCTCCCCCATCTTGTCTCTCTCTCTCTCTCTCTCAAATAAATAAACAAAATCTTTTTAAAAAACTTCATGACTTCATGGTAATGAAAATGTTTTCTGCATTAACCTTTAAATAGTTTTCAATTTTGCCTTTCACATTTAGGTCTATGATACAACTGAGAATGATTTTTGTACCTATGCGGGAAGTTGTTGGTTTTGTTGGTATTTATTTAATATCTTTAAAAAATTTTTTAAAGGTTTTATTTATTTATTTGATAGAGAGCATGCTCAAGGGAGCACAGGAGAGCAAGCATGAGCAGGGGATGGGGGGCAAGGGCAGAGGGAGAGGGAGAAGCAGGCTCCCCACTGAGCAGGGAGTCCAATGCAGAGCTTGATCCTGAGACTAGGATTATGACCTGAGTCAAAGGCAGACGCTTAACTGACTGAGCCACCCAGGCACCCCTAATATCTTTTCTAAACTCTTTCATGTAAACCCTGTAGTCTTTATCATATGTGACCACTGAAGTCTGAGTTTTGTTAGCTTAAAGGTCAGCTAGAATTTTAACAATTTCCTTAAATGCTTGGAACCAAGAAGAGAAAGAGTGAGACACACACATATGGGGGTTGGGGTGAGGGAGGGCGGGGGGTGGGGGAAGAAAAAGAAAAGAGAAAAAGAAAAGGAAAGAAAAATTCTCCCAGTCTTTATAGATTGGCTTTATATTGGTTCACTCCAACATTTATCCAGGCCTTTAAAAACTCTGCCATAGCCTATTCCTAATTGCATGGAACCTGAAGGCCAGCCAGAGGGAAAGCTTAGGGTCTTCTCAGTCCTTCTCTGAACATGCATCGAGTCATATTTATGCACATGAACTTCTCCATTGCCCAATATGTGAATGAGTTTTTAAAAGCCCTTATTTTTTCATGTTATCTCTTTTCCCAGCCTCTTCCTTTCCAGGCTTTTTATCTGGGAAGTCTTTCTTTTCTTATTACTCCTTGTCCCAGGCTACTGAAGCCAGTACTTTTGCCTTCATATCCTTCTGACAAAAACCACCAAGGGAGCCATCCCAGCCCTGGGAACACTTCAAGTCAGATGAAACAAAGGCAAACCTTTATGCCAGTCCTTGAGGGAACTAGATAGCTCAAAACACAAAACACAGTTCTTTGAGAATTGGGCCCTTTATTGCTCCCTTTGGTACCAACAACCTGAAACAGTATAGGCTGCCATCTTATGGCTGCCACCAGTCTGGTAAGTGGGAGATGGTGGGCAGGCAATTTAAATTGCCACTCTACTCTTACACAATGCAGCAGCTCTTTTCTCTCTTAAGCTTTCCCCTCACTGTTGTAAGGTTTTGACTAAATTCTGAAAGTCCAAAAACTTTTGATTCTGTTAGTTCTTTCCAGCTTATTTGTTTTTGAGTGTGTGTGAAGGGTCAGAGCCCCAAGGATCACTACTCCTTTATTTTTAGTGATGTCATTCCTCACCAGCTTTTATATGTAATATTTTCATTATGGTTCAACTCAAAATATTTGATAATTGTTATTATTTCTTCTTTGACCAGGGGTGTACTTAGAAATGTATTTCTTAATTTCCAAATAATTGGGTATTTTCTACCCATCCTTTAAAAATATTTCTTGTGTAATTTCTAGATCAATGAATGTATGAATCTGATTTTTAAAAATTTTGGTAATTGGCTTTATGACTTATAATATGATCAAATATTGTAAAGGTTTCATATGTGATCAAAAGAAAAGTATATTTTCAGTTCTTGGATATGGTGTCCTATATAGGACCTATATAGGTCCATTTAGTTAATTTTGTTATTTGTATCTACAGTCTTGCTAAATTTGTGTCTAATTATTCGATCAGTTATAGAGGAATCTGCTTTTTATTTTAGTTAGGCTAAATGATGTGGCTGGATGAGATAACTTTAAAATATCAGTGATACAGTGTGAAGCCAGGCTGAAGTTCTACATGAATTTTGGTCCATGAGAATAAAGATAAGTTGATGTACATTTTGAAAAGATCATTCTGGCTGTGTTGTGGAGAATAGCCCTTACATAACAAAGAAAACAGGGAAACAGGTTTGGAGGTTAGTAAATAAGCATATAAAAGATGATGGTGGCCTGGAAAGAGAATTTTAGAAAACAAATTGGAGCTGATAATTTGTGATCAGATTGTAGATATATTTTGAATGTGGAAATTATAGAATTTGATTATGAATTGTATATAGAGGGTAAGAGAAAGAAAGAAACGAATGATGCCTCCAAAGTTGTGGTTTAAACAACAAGAGTGAATGGAAAGATGAAAAAGAAACAGGAGGATATCAAGAATTCTCTAGTGTACATGTTAAGCTTGAGGTGTTTAATAAACATCCAAATGAAAATGTAAAGGATTGTATTTATGTGCCTAGAATTCAGGGAACAATCAGGACTGAAGATAGAAATTAGGAGTCATATATTTAGTATTTGGAACTCCTATGGAGGCCAGGAACAGGTCACTTGGAAATGAATATAGACAGAAAAAAAAAAGAGATCCCAGGACTTAGCCCCGGGCAACCTCAACATTTAGTGATAGGGAAGAGGAAGAAGAAACTACAAAGAAGCCTAAGAAGTGGTTTGTGATATACAAAGAAAACCTATAGGGATTATTGTCTGTGAGGTCAAGATAAGAAGTTTTTTTTTTTTTTTTTTTTAATTATGGTGTTAATAGTGATGTTCAAAGTGAGGACCAGTCATTGGACTTGGAAATGTGGAGGACCTTGATAATATGAACACGAGTAGTTTGGGACGTATGGTGGGTAAGAATATCTAATTGGAGTAGGTTTAAATGTGAAAACCTGGAGAAGAGGGGATGACATGTTGAGAAGTATTTTTCTAAATGATATTAGGTCAGTAATTAAAGGAGAATAGGGAGGTCAAGGAAGAGGTTTTTCTCTATGGAAGATAGTGTAGCATGTTTGTATCATCCAGTAGATGGGATTTTTGAACTACAGCCTGAATGGTCAAGAAGAAATGCTAACCATGACTCCCCTCCCAAAATGCTGGGCAGGGATACATGATCAGCTATTCTATCCTAAGAATAAACAGGGGAATAAAATATGAAAGCATGTTGGCAGGTTTGGGAATATGGAACTTCTCTCCTTTTTGCTTTCATTTTCTAAGGGAGAAAAGAAACAAAATCACCAAATTAGATAAAGAGCAGAAAAAGGCTCTTGACTTTTGGGAAGAGAAGCAAAGATTTGAAATTCGTACCTACGAGACTGGGAGAATGAATAAACAATGGCAATATGGAAGGTGTATATAGGCAGCACTGCAGACCCACATGAGTTTTTGGTCATAGAGGTTGTATGTCATTAAGGTCGTGTGTTCTTATCCTGTCACAGTCCTCTTTTCAGAGACAAGGTGAGGTGTTTTGGAGTGTCTGAAGAGTTGGACGTAACCAAGGCTAGAATTTTTGCCAGGGAAGAATGATGAAGGGAGAGAATGCAAGGAAGGTGAAAGTGTAAGCAAGAAAATATTATGACTATGGAGCATGGTGTCTAATCCAGATAAGGCTGGAAAAAAGATGGATGGGAGACATTTAGAAGGTACAAATGGTTTTTTTTTTTTAAGAGATACTATTGATTTTTATTGAATTTACTTCCAGTCTATTTCCCTTTACCCACAACAGTATCTAATTGTACACATTGATGACTTCCTTAAATTTTTAAAAAATTTTGTGATAACAGATTTACATGCAGCTATAAGAAATGATACAGACATATTCTGCATACCCTTTAGTCAATTTCCCTCAAAGGTAACATCTTGAATACCTAGAGGGTATTATCACAGCCATCAATTGACATTGATACAATAAGCCAACATTATTCATGTTTCACCCATTTCATTCGCACTTGGTATGTGTGTGTGCATGTATGTATCTTTGGTTCTGTACAGTTTTATCACATGTCTATGTTTGTGTATCTACCACAATCAAGATACAGAACAGTTCCACTACATGTATCCCTTATGCCATACTTTTATAAACACAGCCACTGCCCTCCCTCCCTGGCAACCACTAATCTGTTCTTAATCTGAATAGTTTTGTCATTTCATGAATGTTATATTAATGGAATCATATAGTATTTCACATGTTGAGACTGGATTTATGTCACTCAGCAGAATTCCCTTGAGATTTATCCAAGTTGTGTGTGTCAACAGTTTTGTTTTATTGCTGAGTAGTAATTCATGGTATGGATACAGCCCAGTTTGTTTGACCAGTCACCAATTGAAGGATGTCCGAGTTGCCTCCAGTATTTGGCTATTATAAATAAAGCTATTATAAACATTTGTTTATAAACAAATGGATATAAACATCTGTGTGGACATAACTTTGATTTCTTTGGGACAAATGCCCAAGTATGCATTTGCTGAGTTGTTTGAAAATGTTTAGTTTTGTAAGAAACTAGCATTCCCTTTACCTGCATGACTGTTCTATTTTAGAATCCCACCAACAATGACATATCTTTGCCCATGTTCTAATGGAATTATTTGTTTGTTTTTACTATTGACTTTTGAGAACCCTTTGTATATTCTAGATATTGGTCCTTTGTCAGTTATGTGGATCATAAATATTTCTTCCCAGTCTGTAGCTTGTCTTTTCATCCTCATCACAAGATCGCCCATGGAGCAAATTGGTTTAAAGTTTTGATGAGATCAAACTTCGTTATTTTTCCTTTTGTGGATTTTGCTTTTGTTATCAAGTTTAAGGACTCTTTGCTTAGACCGGTTTCCAAAAATTTTCTAAAAGTTCTTGTCTAAAATGTTTGGTTTTACATTTAAGTCTGTGATTAATTTTGAGTAAAGCTCTGAAATTTAGACTGAGGTTGTGTCTTTGCCTATGGATTTCCGATTGCTTCATTTGTCAAAATGTCTATCCTTCCTCCACTGAATTGCTTTTGCTCAGTTTTTAAAAATAAGTTGGAAATATTTGAGTGGGTCTATTTCTGGGTCTTCTATTCTGTTCCTTTGATCTATCTGTCTGTTTCTCTCCAAATATCACACTGTCTTGATTACTGTAGCTATCTAAGAGGCTTTAATATTAGAAAGATTATTCCTCTCACTTTATTCTTCTTTTTCAAAATTGTTTTAGCTATTCATAATCACTTTATATGTCTGCAAAAAATATTACTTAGGTTTAGGTCCAAATTACATCCCCAATATTGATTCATTTAAGGAAAATTGATATCTTTGCTATTACTTCCTATCCATGACCACGTTATGTGACTCCATTTACTTAGGTCTTTTTTTTATTTCTTTCATCAGAATTTTGTCATTTTCACAATACAAATCTAGTATATATTAAGTGTAGATATTTCATATATATTTTGCTAACCCATGTACATTATTTTCTTAGGAGTAATTTTAATGATACTGTGTTTTTTTATAACCATTTCCACATGCCAGTTGTTAGTATATAGAAATGCAATATTTTGTGTGACTTAGTATTTTGCAATCATAATGAATTCACTTACTAGTTCTAAGAGTTTTTTAATATTCCTTCAGATTTTCTACATAAACATGTCATATGCAAATACAAATTTATTTCCTCCTTTCCAATCTTTGTGGTTTTTATTTCTTATCCTTGCAGTGTCTTATTAGCTAGAACTTTCAGTAATATGTTGCATAAGAGTGGTTAGAGTAGACATTCCTCCTTTATTCTCAGTCTTTGCAAAACACTAACCAGTCTTTCATCATTAAGTATGATGTTAGCTGCAGGCTTTTTGTACATACTTTTTAAAAATTGAGATAATTCCTCTCTATTCCTAGATTACTGAGAGCTTTTATCCTAAATGTGTCTTGGATTTTTCAAATGTTTTTCTGCGTCAGAGGATTTTTATGTTGATATAGTAGCTTACATTGACTTTTTTAAATGTTTTCGGTTGGAAAGAGCAGTTTAAACTGAATGTCATTTAAGTATTTTATTTTTATAAAACTTATATATATATCATAATATGTATGTATAAATATTATGATCTCATATTCAACAATGTAAGCATATTGTTTGGTCCATCTTCAAACCTTGGAAAGGACCTATGCAAGTAGACGAAATATTTGAAAACATATTTAGCTTCATAGTAAATGTGACAGTTTTCAAAAGTTGAGATTATTTATGTTATTCCATTCTCTAGTCTTTGGCAGAATTTCTATCATGAGAGACAATAGAAAATGTGTTATAATAACTCTCCAACCACTGATGCCGTCTCCTCTGTTTTCTAAATATTACAAATGTTAATAGGATTATAAAAACACGTAGTCTAGGGGCGCCTGGGTGGCTCAGTGGGTTAAAGCCTCTGCCTTCAGCTGAGGTCATGATCTCAGGGTCCTGGGATTGAGTCCTGCATCAGGCTCTCTGCTCAGCAGGGAGCCTGCTTCCCCCCCCCCCCCACCCCGCCTGCCTCTCTGCCTACTTGTGATCTCTCTCTGTCAAATAAATAAATAAAATCTTTAAAAAAAAAAAACACTAGTCTAGGGTGACTTTTTTTTTTTTAAATAAATTGCATATTCAGATTGCTGGAAACACTTCTGTAGTTCTAGCTGGGATGAAGCAAAGCACCACAACAGTAGATTTCTGTAATGACTTTTGGTTGTGTTAGAAGAAAGTCACATTGAAGCTGTGAGGGACTCAAAAGAGGAAGAGGAGAAGTCGGTTTTTCTTGTAGTAATAGAATGGAGAAAACAAGAAATAAATGATTCTGGTGCTTTTTCGAAGTGGGAAATAAGGAGGAAACAACCAGAACAACAAAGGGGGGTGGCTATGTAAGATTCTGGAAGCTTGTTCCGTGTTGAGTGTCTTTTGTTATGCCCTATTTTCCATTGGTAATTAGTGATAAAATCCTTATGCTGAAAAGAGCTTATTTTCAGTAGCCTCAAGGAGGAAGGAATCTAGTTCTATAGAAGAGAGAAATATATTTAAACATCTGCAGCTTGCAATTAGAAAATAAGGAACGAATAAGAAGCCAGTCTGGGATCCAGAATGTGACTTAGGAGACTACTTAAATCATAAGAGGTCCACAGAGGGTTTGTAATCATTTATAACGTACTAATCTAGATATTTTTATGGTTTTATATAATAGTATCATTACAAATGTATCATTGATGTGCCATAAATAGAATAACATCTAGTGAAAAACAATTATATAACAGATGTATATATACTCAGTCCTGCAAGAAGAAAAATATCACAGTAAAATCTCATTAAAAAGATCAGAAAAACTTCAAAACTTTAATTTGGTATAAATGTAAAATTTAAAATGGGTAAATGAATCTACTTATTTAAATACTAATATGGAAAGAAAATGGATCTAATTCTCTCATTTGTATGCATAAGGCTTTTCCCAAGCCATTTCAACAAAAAAAAAGAATTGAGGCCAATTTAAATTTATGTTTGGATAGAATCTATGACTTTCAGTTATGTGATTTTATCATACGTTGTGAAGCATTCAGGTAATATATGTTTAAGATTGCCAGAGATATTGCATGTATCAGAAGAATCATATATTTGTAATGGAAGTACTACATGTGCAATGAATGCCTTCATAGACTCAATACTTAGAGTCTTATAATAAATATTTGGATGACTTCAGTTTTGACCAAGATGGAGTAGTACCATTCTTCCCAGGTCCTCCCTCTTACAACTAAAATATCCTGGACATAACAGCACAAACAAGCAGAGTAAAACTCTCAAAAGTGTCATGAAGTCACACTGCCTAGGGATTTCAGGACTTGACCAACAACATGATAGTGAGTTCTCTGGGTTTTCTTTTTGTTTTCCATATATCACAGAGGACTCCAACATTACTACCAATAGACACAGATAGAAAGAAACTCTAGGAAAAGCCTGTCCCAGGAAAAGGTAGCCAAATAGAACAGAAAACATCCGAGCAGCACTTACCCTATGCCACTCAAACACAAATGGAAATACTGCCCTCACTCGTGACTTTGGTGAGGAGGAATGAGAATCAGATATTCTACCCAGCTATACCCTTCCCCTCTATGGAAGCAACAACTGTCACTCTGATTTCCCAGTTGGATGGTGTTGACAGAGCATGCGAGGAGTTAGTTTTCTGTACCCTGCCCAGCAGCAGCAAGTAATGTTCTGATTCCCCCATTAGGGTAGTGTGCTAGCAGGGTCCAACGTGAGCTAAGCCTCTACCTCCTCGACATGGTAGGCGTGAGACTTAATGTGAGATGGTGTGAGATGATGCAGCTAATCACTGCATCCCCAAAGCTTCCCTTCCCCTCCCCACAGGTGTTAATGGGACCCAGCAGAGACCACTCAAATATTCCCAACAGATTTTGACAACAGAACAAAACAACTTAATGGAGGAAGCGTAGCCATTTTAACAAATGGAGCAATTGAAAAGTCATAGACAAAAAGAATTTTTTTAATGAACCTCAATATGAACCTCAGAGCTTAATGCAAAATTGATCATAAACTTAAGTGTCAAATGTGAAATTATGAACCTTTTAGAAAAAAATCAGGAAAAATATTTAGAATCTAGGACTAGACAGAGTTCTTTTTTTTTTTTTAAGATTTTATTTATTTATTTGAGAGAGAGAGAGAGTGAGGGGAGGAACGGGGGAGAAGCGGAAGGGCAGGCAAGGGGACAAGCAGATCCCAAGCTGAGCTTAGAGCCCTACACAGGAGCTTGATCCCAGGGGCCTTGATCCTAGGACCCGAAGATTGTGTCCTGAGCTGTAACCAAGAGTCAGATGTTTAACCTACTGAGGTACCCAGACACCCCTAGGACTAGACAAAGTTCTTAAATTTGACAGCCTTGTAAAGGGATGAAAATACAAGCAATAAACTGAGAGAAAATATTTGCAAGCCACATATCTGACAGTGCTAGTATTAGAATAGAAAGAACTCTCAAAACTCATCAATAAGAAAACTAAACAAACCAATTAGAGGGGGAGCAAAATATATGGACAGCATTTCATTGAAAAGTATATGGACATACAAATAGACACATGAAAAGATATTCAGTATCATTAACCATTAGGAAAATACAAATTAAAACCTCAATGACATATAATTAAGCACTTATTTATGATGGCTAAAAAACATAATGAAAATAACAAATGCTGGTAAGGATGTTGAAAAACTGGACCATTCATACACTACTGATGGGAATAAAAGTGGTAAGTTTTGGCCAATTTTTCTAATAAAGATAGTATTCTTTTCAATATAGATTTTTTCCAAGAGTTGCCTGAAAATTTTTTTTAATGGGGCATATTTTGTATAATAAAGTTAGTTATTTACTAAATACAACAAAACAAAACAGCTTACTGTTTACTATAACTAAGTCAGTGTTGTATAGGCTAATTGAAAAACAGATCAATTAGAGTAAAAAGTCCAGACATGACCTCCCACATATATAGAAAATTGATTTTTGTCAAATCCTCCAAGATATTCCAGTGGGAATGGAGATTTTTCAACAAATTCTGCTTGAACCACTGTATATGCATATGGGAAAAGAATTTTACCTTGACACTTATAACATATATAAATATTTGAGATGGATCATAGACATAAACATAAAATCTAAATGTACATCCCTTTTTGAGAAATCATAGAAAAGTATTTGCTTAATCTTATTGTAGGGAAAATTTTTGATATGATGAAAAGTCATGAAATATAAAGGAAAAATTAGAAAAATTGATTTTTACTAAAATTAAATATTTTATTTTGGTCATCAAAACCACTGATAAGAAAATGAAAAAAAGCAAGCCACAGAATTAAGGAACATTTTCTCAATACACATAACACATATCTCAAAAAGGATTTTATTCCATAATACATGAAAAATATATAGAAGTCAATAGATAAACAATCCAATTTAAAAGGAAACAGGAACAGATTCTTCCGACAAAAGAAGTTTAATGAAGTATAGGTTCCTTCTTGGGAATTTACCCATGGTAAATGAATGATTATATCCCATCAAAGACTTGTATATGCATGTACAAATGTATGAAAGTTTTTACAACCATATACTAATGTTTACAGCAGTTCTACTGATAATGTCACCAAAATAAAAATAACCCAAATATCCCCACAATGGGAGAATGAATAAGTAATCTCTGTGTAGGAAAAGTTTTCTTTAACAGTGCAAAAAAGCACTAAAAATGAAAGAAAAATTATCGATTGGATTTTAACAAAATTAAAATGTTCCACATTTTTCTGATCTCTATTGATGTTGATCATCTTTTTATACACAAATTGGCTGCATCTATACATATCGTGGAAATGTAAATTAAAACAAGATTAAGTACTATTTCATGTTTAAAAGAAGACTAAGGATTTGGAAAACTGGACTCCTGACTTTCCACTGGGAATGTAAAATAACGTGATTACTTCAGAATCCAGTTTGACAGGTTTTCATACAATTAAACAGAAACTGGCCTCGTGACTCATTCTTTCTGTCCTGGGATTTTACCCAATGCTAAGTGAAAATTTATGTCTACATAAAGATTTGTAGATAATGTGTAAATGTTCATAGCACCTTAACTCCTAATATCCTAAACTGGAAACAATCTAAATGTTCCTTACTAAGAGAATAAGTAAGAAATCTGTGGCACATTATTATAATGAAATATGACAAAGCTTTAAAAACAAACTACTGATACATGCAACAGTGTGGATGAATTTCCAAATTATTATTTTCAGTAAAAGAGATTGAGGTAGGAAAAGACATTAGGGTTCGAGACTGACGGCCAAGAAAAAAATCTTGAGACATCTTTGATGCAAAAAGGTGATTTTATTAAGACACGGGGACAGGATGCGTGGGCAGGAAGAGTTGTGCTGGAGTCATGAAGAGTGGCCTATTATATACTTTCAAGTTGAGAGGAGGTTAGGGATAACATAAGTCTCAAAGGAATTTTGGAAGCAAGGTTTCCAGGACCTTGAGGGAGCTAGCTATTGTTGAGAAAAGGTCACTTATTACTGTCTAATAAAACCCGAGTCATGAGACCCTCGGGGGGAGAAAGCAATATATAGAATGTTAGGAGTTGAGGCTAGAGGGGGACATAGAATCTGTATCATGCAGACTATTATAACCCATCTTAAAGATTCCAGAATTTATTTCAAGGCAATGGGAAATCATTGATTAGTTTGTATCAGGGAAATTAACAAGATTTTGTTTTGCAATTTTAAAAGATAGTTTTAGCATTATTGTGGCAATTCAAAATGTGAATATTGAGAAGTAGCCACAGTAGATGAGTTGTGAAGATATCAAGTTAGAGTCTATTTGTTCATCTAGGAAAGAAGGCATTGAAGTTGGGCTGTGGGGTATGGCGATGAGGATGGAAAATAGCAGATGGATTGAGGAGCTTTAGGAAAGTAGGATCGAAGGAATCTGAACATTGCTGAGTGAGGGAAATTTGGAAGGAGCCAAGGATAACTAATGAGATAATATATTGTGCAATTAGGTGAATGGAGGTTTAGCAAAGTTGCAGAAGACATAGATTTTGAATATGTTCTTTTGAGATTCCTATGAGATTTTCAGGTAGACTAAATGGACAGTTGTACATAAATATACCAAAGACCGTCTGAACTGCAGAGATAGATTAGGGAATATAATAGTGTTCCAAACTCTGGAAGGAGAGGAGTTGTTTTAGGAAAATAGAAGTATAAAAGGAAAGGACTCAGGACAGAGTCCCAAGGGGCTCCCATATTTAATGAACAGGGCCTTAGAAACACAATTCCAGCACAAAAATATAAGACATAGGATGCCAGAAATGTCAGGGGAATAAAATGTGTTTTCTAAAAGGAGAAAATGATCAAAGTTCTTTAAGTTATAAAAGTCTTGTAGGTAGGAGATTTCTGTCAGCTGCCTGGATGTATAAATCAAACCAAAAGGTTTATGGCAAAACCTCTGGAAGAAACCCAGGCCTCATACATTGCCATGTACAATGACGATGTAATATTTGATGTGCTTGGACTTGAAAAAAAAAAAGAAAAAAGAAACACCAGCTGGGATTATGATTCGCCCACTTTACAAAGTCTCCCATATTTGAATAGTATTGAGGCAGTCTATAAATACATATTAAATTGGATCTTTAATCTTGCCTTTTTGAAACAAATTGCTCACTTGTATGAGTTAAATTATGCTCCTTCATAAAAGACAACAAAAAATATAAAATAATTTTAATACAACAATAACAGTTTAAAATCTCCATTGTTTAAAATTGGCAAATAAAAAATGTAAAGAAGGAAAAAAGCAGTCATAATGAAACACCCAATGAAAACCATTATTGGTATCTTTATATATGTATATATGCATTCATTATACTCATACAATTAATATATTAATACATTATATATATGAATGTGGTTAATATAAAGTAGAAATGTTTTTCAACCTGTAGTTAGGAATTTCTTAATATATTTAGGCTTTATTAATAAATAATGAAACTGACTTGTTAACATTCACAACATGAAGATTGGAAGCACGATATCCTTCCTGAATCAAACATAGTAAATAATGGGGCCTCAAGAAATCTTTCTAACTGGTTGATTTCCCCCCCTAAGACAAATAAGAATAATAACAAATTATTTTTCACTGATAGAATAAACCCTAAAGAAAGTCTGCTGCTAGTATTTCTCAGCTCTCTTTTGATTTCCTGCATTAAGAAGTTTGCAATGAAAACGCACACATACACACACACACACACACACACACACAATAACTGGGTGATCATGTGTTAACTCTCGTTCTATATAAAAGTTGATTTACTGTAGTCAATTTTTGATGTTTTTAGTAAATCGATTTTTATTTTGTATCATGTTTGTTTTCTCTACTATTTATAACTTCAATTGGCAGTTCTGTGCTATTTTCCTCAGGAATGAATTTACTAAAAACTTTAAAAATTGTCTACAAATAAATTAACTTTTAATTGAAAACTGAAGAGCAACAGAAAATGTAGATAGATGCAAGAAGAAAATTGAGATCCTTCTATTTTTATTAACATTTGTGTTCTGGAGCTAAACTATTCACTTCGAATAGAAAGTGCAACTGTAAATAAAACACAAATAGTATCCAGACAGAGCAGTTATCAGATGAAGATTGCATTTTGGCACAAAGCTTCATCAGTGTTAAAATGCTGATTCTCTCTAGGAGGGGAATGTGAAGATTTGTTTGTCATATTAAATGTAAAGACCACATATTCTTACCCTTGTAAAAATAGGTCAGGCTTCAAAAAAGGCATTTTTATGCTTAAAGTTACAAAACAAACAATTCTCATGGCATTGTTTTGTTTACTTAGTTTTAGTTGCATTTACTATGGGTGAAATTCGAAAGATTTATGGGACTAGCTAGAGGCAGAAGTCATGATGGCTAATGCAACTTCATCCTAGCAAAAGCTATTTCTCAACAAGGCATAAAGTTAAGGTAAAACAAACAAAAAATGTAGTATGTAAAATATGAGTGGTATGGGACTTTAAGCAAAGTTCCTTTATACCATACTGTGCCCTTTTCAGTTCCTTGTCCTCTAAGCATCATTGGCAACTCGAGCATGTTCAATTCATTTATTGACTCTATAAATGATTATAGTGGTTTAGACAATTCTTTCTTGACTTGCCAAAAGGTGAAATTAATAGACAATGTTGATTTACTACTGACCTTTCTGGTTTGAACAATGAAATAGAGTCTACCATGCACCTAAAAAGAGGGCTTAGAACATAATAAGCGCTCCCTACATATTTATTATATAAAAGAATGAATAACTCTTATTAGTAAGAATATTTTCTTTTTCATATCTTGCTATGCAGTTAACACATATACACACACGAAATCTGTTCCTGGAACAATCAGCCAGTATATTTGGGTGCGATAGAGTATCTCAGCGTGTGAAAACATTTGCATCTTCATAAAGCTCTTCTTAGGCTCTTCCTCTGTGTTACTGCATCTGTTCTGTGTGTTCTAACATGGCTACAGTCCCTATCTTTTAAATTTCCCCACTGGGGCAAATATGCCATAATTAATGCCAAGAGTATAATCATCTGCGCATTCCCTTTTAAAGCAATTAAAGCTGGTAGATTTTTCTTAGACTTGAAAATAAATGCAAAAATTTACCAAAAAATGGTTGTTAGAAGGAAGAGTCCAAGTCCAGGAAATGCTAACTCGGAACAGACTTGCAGTCTGACCACACTGTGTATGGCTTTTCCCCTAGACACCCACCAACATGTCCACGGATTTAGTTTTCTCTTCTGCAAAGTGCGATGATTGCACTAAATGATTTCTGGACTCCTTTTTCACCTGTAAAAATATTTTGAAATTTTTTATGTAAACATGAAAACATATGTTTATGTAAACATAAAAAGTCCTTCACTAGAAGCTGTTGACCATAATATGGTATAAATGTAACCCTTCCTAGAAAAAGAACAGGGGAGTTAAAAATATCTGACGACCATGTCTCTTTTTAGACCAAAATTCTTGTTATTATAATTTCATGAGATGGACACTGATATTTATTTCGAGTTCTGAGCACTAACATTCATATCGAACAGCAATTACAATTCTAGTGGAAAAATAATAGCTAAGATTTATTTTTCTTTTGTTAATGGACTGGGATCCTGCTCCATATAAAACATGCAATCCGTGACAAGTTATAATTCAGACTTTAACTTTTCAATTCATTCCTTTACAATTCTATAAGAATATTATGTAGAAACAAATCTATCTTTAACTCTCCTCTAACCTTGGTAATTTTCTTTTTATGGGCCATAGGTTCAGAGCCTTTGGCAAGCAATAGCATCAACCTTAAATTTAATAACATTGTTTGTATTGATTATATTTATTGCAGCTACCTTTAATGAAAAGTGATATTTTCTCTCCATTTGCAATAGTGATATACATTTTCCTTCTAAAGTAGATTTAAACAAAAGAGAAAGTGAATTGATTTTTAACATATTAAATTGCTAGAAGTACAGGTCGTATGTGGATAAAATAAAAATAGTGGAAGTGATAATTAGATGTCTGAAGATATATGAAATACATAGCTTTGGAAGTGGATGTGATTCATCTGCAGCTCTCTTAACCATGTTTGATCTCTCAGATAATGATAATAACTCTCTACCAGTTGGCTTCCAATATTATTCTTTTGTTTACAATAGGAAAATTCTCTTTCACTGAGAGCCAACTACATGGCTGGTTGGTTATATGTTGGATTTTGGAATTGACTGTTTAATGGTGTTTTTTAGCTTTTGGCTCAATTGAAAAGCAGAAATATCTGAGCTATAATCAGAGTTTGTAAGTGGGCAAGCCACCTCAGGGTCTGTCTCATTACCTCCCAAGTATCCTGTATTGAAAGGTATCCGAGACAAGGTGTGCATTTCCTTATGTATATTCTTTTATACAAGGGACAGAGATGTAAATTTAAGTAATTTCTTTTTGGTAGCAGTTGTATAATACCTATCAACATTTTAAACCAACATAGTTTTTTCCCTGAAAATTCCATTTCTAGGATTTTAGTACACCAAAAAACTATTACAGGTTAGCTATGATATAGATGTAAGGGTGTTTATTGAAGTCTTATTTGTATAGTAATAACTGGAGATTAGGCAAATTTCCTTCTTCTGGAATTATTCTACTCTTGGATTCAGATTTACCTCCTTCATTCTTCTGGTTTTCCTCCTACCTCCCTAGCTACTCCTTCCAGGCTTTCCTGTTTCTCTTCATCATCTCAAACTCCTAATGATAGAGTGCCTCAGGGCAAACTTCTTTCAACTTTTTCTTGATCAACTATTTATGCCTTGATATTTCTAGCAGCCTTATAACTTTAAGTAGCCTTGAACCATTAATGATTCACCTCTTTTTCTTTCTTTCTTAATCATTTGTTTCCTCTAAAATCAATGCTTGTATGTTTGACTGATCACTCTACACATTCACTTCCCTAGCTCTACTATACATCTCAAACTTAACATGCGCAAAACCAAGCTCTTGATTTTGTAACTTCTTCCTATCTCTCTAGCCTAGTGACTGCATTCTACCAAGCTGAAGTCATACGTTATTAGATTTGTTCTTTCACCTACTGCCACATCAAACCTGTCAGAAAATTGTTCTTTGTCCTACATTCAAACTATTCTGCAATAAAACACAAGCCATTTCAGCACCATCATATGTAAATTGAAGTGTTCAAAGATTTTCCCTTTGAGATCAGAAACAAGATAAGGTTTCTGGTCATCACCACCTTCCATTCTTAGCCAGCTCATTAAGACAAGAATAAGAAAGAGGAAAAAAGGACGGCAGATTATATTCTTGTATATATATAGAAACTCCTAAATAAACTGCTAATAAATGATTAGTATTTATATGAAAATTAATCTAGGCTACTGGTTTCAAACTCCATCATATTTCAAAGTGCCAGGCATAAAATTGGGAAAAAATATACTATTACATCAAGAATAAAAAAGTACCTAAGAATAAACCTAACAAAACATGTGCAAGTTCTTTTTAGAAAATGATAAAAGCTTATTAGATACAGTAAAGAGCATTCAAATATGTAATGTTATAAAGATGTCATTTCTTTCCATTTCATTATATAGATGCATTGAAATTCTGTGTGATGATTAATTTTGAGTGTCAGCTTGACTGGCCATGGGGTACCCAGGTTAACCATTATTTCTGAGTGGGGCTGTAAGAATGTTTCTAGATGAGATTAGCATGTCAGTCAGTGGCCTCAGCAAAGTAGATTGCCCTCCCCAATGTGGGTGGTCATCATCCAATCCATTGAGGGTCTGAATAGAACGAAAGGTGGGGGAATTTGCTTCTTTTTTCTTGCTTCACTGCTTTCTTGAAGTCTTTAGTTTGCAGATGGCAGATTGTGGGGTTTCTCAACCTCCATAATCTCATGAGCCAATTTCTCATAATAAATCTCCTTTTATATACATAAAGCTTTTATTCTTCAGACAGATTATGAGAGTATTGTTCTGGACAGATGGAAACCCTTGCCCATGTGCACCAGGATCCACATATAAGAATGTTCAAAGCACCATTGCTGGAATAACTGAACCCTGACAACAACCCAAGGGTACTTTACTCATAGAATGGATGAATGAATATTTTTAGCATATTTGTAAAATTTTATATGACACTGAACAAAATCAACTGCTGGAAAATGGAAAAATGATGTACAAACATATAGGATAACACCTTCAATACAAAATTCTTACCAAGAATATGTTAAGATTCTGTGTTAGTTCTCTAATGCTACCGTGTCTCATTGCCACAAGCCTAGGGGCTCAAATAGTACAAATTTATTATCTTACAGTTTCTGAGGTCAGAAGTCTGAAAGCAATTTCACTGCTTAAAACAAGGTGTCAGCACGCATATGTTCCTTGCCTTTCCCAGCTTCCAGAGGCCACCAGCATCCTTGGCTCATGGCTCCTTCCTCCATCTTCAAAGCTAGCAGTGTGCCATTTTCAGTTCTCTCTCTGCTTCCATGTCACGTTGCCTTCTGTTTCTCTGTTCCCATGCCTATCTCTTATAAGGCCCTCTATGTTTACGTAGGGCCCATCTAGATAATCCAGGATAATTTTTCCATCTCAAGATCTTTAACTTAGTTGTATCTTCTAAATCCCTTTTGCTACATAAGGTAACATAGCCACAAGTTTCAGGGATTAGGATATAGACATTTAGGGGAGGGGTGGGGCAGGCATTATTTAGCCTACTACAATGATGTATTAGATTAAACTGGCTACAAAAAGCACTGAAATTTTCAAATTGAAGAGAAAAATTATCTCCAAAACACTTGATCAATGTCTATGTGAATATAGCGAGAAAGAAAATATCTCTGTTCAAAAATTTGCATTTTATCATCACTAACAAATATTAATTAGCACCTCAGTTTTGGAGAATAAACGAACTAACTATAGGCTCCTGTCAGCTACCAGTGTCTTTTGTGTGATAATCCCATCAAATAATACTTCAAAAATTTTATGTATAGAGTCCTTTTTCCATTTACAAAAATTTTAATGATTTTTTATACCCCTATACTTAACTCTACCCAATAAATTTCCTCCATAACCTCAAATGCCCTTAGTGTAGAATTCAGGGGATAACGCTTTTAAGAAATATTTCTTTCAAGCCAAGTGTTCTATACAAAGGTCAAAATATTTTTATGAATTATTATAAACTTCCCATACCCATTAAGTCAGTCATTTATTTCATAATTTTTTCCCATGAACATTTATTGATTCTAATATGTGCCAGGAATTATGGTAGAATGTGGGGATATATCATGTAGAATGCAACATACTTATCCTTAATTTTTCATTCAAGTAGAGTAAGAAAAAAGGAGGAAGATTGTTATTATAAGCAGAAAGAGACAAAGGTATTTTTCAAAGAATCTTGAGATATGAAACCATTCTAATAAAAACAGAATAAGAGAAGCTCTTACCTTCTCTTGGGTGATTCAACTAAGGCTTCAGGGAGGAGGTGACACTTCATGATGACTCCACAATGCATGGGCAGTAACATGCAGCTGGGAAAGGCCAGGAAAAAGTCATTCTTAACATAAAGAACAGTATTTTTCCCCCAGGGAACCTTTATCTGGAGACATTGCTGGCTGTTATAGTGGAGGTTGCGAGGAGGAATGCTTTGGGTGTCTAGGGGGTTAAGACTGTGAATACTGACAAGCCTCCTGCAGTGCACAGAACAGCACCCTACAGCAAAGAATTAGTCAGTTTAGAAGGTCAGTGGTGCCAAATTTGAGAAAGCCTGTCCCAAGCCATGCAGGAGTGAGATAGCATGTCATGTTCTGAAATCACGAGAAGCCCTGTTTATGGCAGTTATTTATTAGGACCACACTATGTATTTTACTGTTTGTGTGTAAGGACAAGTTGAGATTAGGATGAAGAAATACATGGTGAGGTAGGGAGAGGCTTTAAAGAAAGGATTAAAAAATGGAAATAGTAATAAAAGACTTTCGCGAGGATATGAAGAAATGATGAAATAGTACCAACAAAATATTGTCATTAAAGAAAAGTCCCCCAAAATGAATTATTTAAGCACTGAATAGGTTTGGGGTACACTCCAAAAATGTCCAAAGTAATTATACTGAAAAAAAGATAATTTTTTCAGTTACCACTATGGAAAGCTGGTTTTGTTGATCACTGTATTTCAAAATTAAGCATCTAAATTCTTCCAGTTTGAATATGTATGTTGTACTATGCACTGCTGTTTCAGAGCCATGTTAGTATTATTATTTTCAAGATCTCAGTGTTCTTTTAGCCTCATACAAATAGTATACACATATTTCTTGCCAACTTCCAGGAAATGATTTCACAAACTAAAAGATAATTTGATCACTTGGTATCAACAGCATGTTTTAGGGGCCCCAAGACAAAGTGTTCAGGGTCTGAGTGTTCACAAATCACCAGCCACAATTTCAGAAGCATGTCTAATATTTTGCATTGTTTTGAGTGCTGTGGAAAAGTTTAAGACGCCAAGTCAACTTGAAATAAAATTCAGAGATTTTATTATTCAGTCAGCACCTAAAAGCTATCAAAATTGTGTGGGTGTTTTGATATTGTTTTTTAAAAATGAAAAGAAAATTCTATTTTAGTGCAAGGTCCCCTTGGAGAAGTAACTTGTCAATTATGCTGAATAGTGGCATGGTTTTCAATGTGTAGAAAATAGACAGGGACTGACCTTAGACTCCTTGAAGCAATGAGCTCAGCTGGTTCTAAACCCAGATCCTTAGGGTATCAAGGCGGCTGATTACCCTCTGTATTTACTAGCTCCTGTGTGTTTCCTTCTATTGACGTCCTATATGGGGCTTGCTCAGATAGAAGCCGGCAGTCACAGGTTAGTGTCCTTGGAGTTGCAACTGTAGAAAATACCATTGCAATTAGCAACAGTGATCAAAAGTAACTACCTCATGTCACCAGGATCCAGTTGAAGTTTTAACACTAATAATAATAATAATAAGTAAAGAACATCATGTTCAGAGGAACTATTTTGTGTAAGACTTAACTTTTAAGTGTGATGAATCTGTGGGTGAAAAATATTCTTTTTGATCCGAGTTCGGTGGTTGTTACCTCCTATCTGAAAAGAGTTAGTGGACTAGATCATAAATTAGATTGGAATGTAAAACAGAGAAGGTACAGGGAATAATTTTTGAGAAAGTCTGGTCTCAGAAAAAGTCACATTCAGAAATGGTCCAGTTTCAAAACCACGGGCAGCAGCCTGCAGAAGGGAAGGGAGTAGAAATCTGACATTTGTGGGAGTCCCTCCTTTTGATCACGATTCTGTTTCTTTAGTAATTAGATCTACTCAGGCATCTGAGAATCAGCTTTCATCCTTTAATTCTCATTTTCTTCTGAGATTTTTCATAAGTCTACATAACCCTTTTCCCTTTAGACAAGCCCTGCAGAGCTGCCAATCTCATGGGCATCCATGCTAGTCTGATGATGTGCAGCTGACAGATAGAAGTCTGAATACTTGGTTTCTATGGTTGGAGGTATATTATGCAGTTATTGACTTTCTTCCTTCAAAATCAATATCAAAATTTATTCAAACAAGAAATGGTGTTCAAACAAATTTGATTTTGATCAAGAAGTGCAAATCAATGCATATCAGTGTGTATATATATATATAGTGTATAATTATATATATAATATATACAGTTTATATACACTCATACACATACACTGTTTATATGATAAAATAAAATAATTCTGAGGATAAAATGAAAAGATCACACATAGATCTTTTATACTTGACTGGAAAAAGAGATGATTTGATAATGTTACTTATAAATATTTCCAGCTCATTTACTCCTTTTATTAATAAATTATAATAGTACCAATGTGTTAATCTAAAAATTAAAACTGAGATCTTCAAGAAGTTAATAAAAAAGATTTAATAATTTGTGGTATCGCAGGTTGGTTTTTAATGGATACTCATGCCTTTACAGCTGACCTTCTCTGAGACGTTATTCACATATCCTAGGATTTCATTTACTATTATGTTTTGAAATGGTCGAGGAAAGCATCTATTGATTAGCAGTTTTAAACATTAAATAGTCTTTAAATATTTATTATAAGAAGTCCCAGACTCTCTTCTTTCAAATAAAGCACTTATATTGGCATGTCACGATGCATTGAAATTGGAAGAGAAATTTTATGTTTCTTCTTTGCCACTGACCCCCAGCAGTCAGAAGAGTGCAGGCACACTTGGGAGGGGATGTTCCAGCCACAATGCATTTACTATGAAAGAAGGGGAGAAGGAATTGTTAAAACTGCTAGCAGTTCCCATCACACAATCTGCTTTAAAATTGACAATTAGTTGATTTCTTTTTTCTGTGAATCTTTATCCCCTCAAGAAGCTTCATGCAAATATATTCTCTTTGGTCTGTCTCACCGTTCTATCAAAAATTCCCAAAGAATATTACTTAGTTTCCAGCTAATCCCCCTCCTCTAAAAGCCAATAAGATTGAAAGAATTTGGGTGCAGAAAAGTGTGAATTAGGAGACTTGGTTAGCTCATACCTCCTCACTTGAGCATTTTGAGTTTCCTCATCTACAGTAAGAATGCACTGAATGATCTATTGACCTCCTTCTTTGTCTAAACTTCTAGGGATTCTTCTTTTTTATTATTAAGTTTTTATTTTAATTCCAGAATAGTTGACAATCGGTGTTATATTAGTTTCAGATGTGCAGTGTAGTGATTCAACAATTCCATACATCACCTGGTCCTCCTCACAAGTGAACTCCTTAATCTCCATCATCGATTTTCCCCATCTGCCCACCCACCTCCCCTCTGGTAACCATCAGTTTGTTCTGTATAGTTTAGAGGTGGTTTCTTGGTTTCTCTCTCTCTCTCTCTTTTTTTCCTTTGCTCATTTGTTTTGTTTCTTAAATTCCTCATATGAGTGAGATCATATGGTATTTGTCTTTCTCCGACTGACTTATTTCTAAACTTCCAGGATTCTTAACAGATTAGGATAGAATTTACTGTGAAGCAAAGCAAACCTTAGATTGAAAAGGTTGGGGAGGATCCTTGCATTATGTTATAAGGTCACAATTTTGTACATTTCACAAGAGTAAGACATTTTAATTGCAATTGGTAAAATACTTGTCTCTGTTACATTTCCCTTTGTGTCAGGAGTACTGGTGAAATGGATATTTTATATTAGTGATTTGGGATTTCTCTTTTTTAAAGAAATCCCAAAATTCTATGAGCCTCAGGCGCCACGAAAAATAGATTCACCCCTACTTAAGATGTCTATACTTTCCTTCTCTGGATATCTGTAAACATAAGAACACATTAAAGTAGTTCAGCCCATCATAATAGTAATAACAGAAATTAGAATGAATATCCTCCCTAGGCTCCTTTTCATCCAAAGGTCTTCTTACCTTAATACAGTAGGAATGTTAGTTGTCAGATTCCGCAGACCAATATTTGTGTCCAAACAGCAATTATAACCCTAAATGGAATAATAAGAATTGAGAATTTTCTTTCTTTGGTTACCAGTCTGGGTTGCCGTATCCAGGAAAATACAGTATCCATGGCAACTTGATGTTCAACTTGTAACTTTTAAACACTTTGCCTTTTTTTTTACATTGTTATGATTTATAATCACACTAATGACCTCCCAGTTAGGCATTTTCTGGCCATTAACGAGAGGCTCGATTAAAGGACCCTAGCTTCACCTGATACCACCGATGCTTTCCATTGGTCATTAATGCCAAGAAAATATCCAGTTTGAAGGTCATTATTGCTTAAATAGTAACTCTGAAAGTTATGCAAGGCTAGCAATTAGGTTGTTTTTTAGACTATTTTAGAAAGTCTGTATATGCACGAGGTTCAGACAAAACAACAATATAATGAGAGCCCAGGCCACTGATGAAACTGAAGAAAAGGTAAAAATTTCTTTTCAGGTTGTTGGTCTTTTAAAAATAGCTTTGAGACTTTAATGATGTGAGAGCTATATACAGTCTGGAATTATTAACTTGCTTACTCTTCCTCATCTCCCATTAAGATTCCACCCACTCTTCTAGGAACTGTCTGCCCCAGAATGCATTTCCTACTGTGTTAATTACCTTGCAAAGTCAGGAGTATCACTGGCCTGTTTATGTTAATTGCCCTTGGTGGTTTTACAAGTGAGAAGAAGAGAACCAAAAATTAATTTGGAAAGCTCTCCAGTTCGACTGTGAACAATCAATTGGATTCATGTTTTAAAAATTTAAGAGTCATTAGGGTATTTTGTTTTTCCTATACAAACAGCATACATTGTAACAGGAAGGGCAAGGGGCCATTTTGGCCACAATATACATTTTGTCCTTTCTGCTCTCATGGCACCTATTTTTCCACTTCACTGAAAAACCTCTAATCAATCAATAAGTATTAATTGGTGTTTTTGATATTCGAGAACCCTTATAGGTAATTTGAGTAAATAGTGATATAAATATCCCACTCCCCCTCTTGAGGATCTACCAATCCTTTGGGAATACATAACAATTGCATTAAAAATAGGATCTAGTGAAACCAGGCAGCAGCCAGAAGTCCTGTTGCTAGATACTCTAAAGAAAATAAAATGTTGGGGGCGCCTGGGTGGCTCAGTGGGTTAAAGCCTCTGCCTTCGGCTCAGGTCATGATCTCAGGGTCCTGGGATCGAGCCTCGCATCGCATCGGGCTCTCTGCTCAGCGGGGAGCCTGCTTCCTCCTCTCTCTCTGCCTGCCTCTCCACCTACTTGTGATCTCTCTCTGTCAAATAAATAAATAAAATTTAAAAAAAAAGAAAAGAAAATGTTTTGAAACTTAGGGCTAGAGTCTAGAATGTTTAGTTTAGCACTTTCAAAAATGAGAGAATATACAATGTATGGAGGTGTTCCTTTGGGTGAAATAATGTATTCATTTCCTATTGCTGCTATTAAAAATTACCATAATCATAATGACTTAAAAACAATACAAAATTTGATTGATTCTATTTCTATTATTTTGATTCAGACGACATTCATAGTCTCCAGGGCAGTGAAGTTTATGAACCTGGATATGACCAAACAAACTTCAGGGTTTCAAATTTTGGAATCTGTGTCTTTGTTATTCTGAAAACATTTGTTATGTAATATGTCTAACCATTACCATGAGTTTAATGCATGTGTATGAAGGGGAGCAGAATTTCCCACCCCAAAATATGCCTCTCTAGCATAATAATTATCTTGAACTGGATACTTTTAAGAAACAGCAGACATAAGAAAAGCTCTGAAAACTAGTAGAAGTTAACCTTTTGTAAGAGACATTTACATTTATAAGGGAAATCTCCATTTGTAATGGTATCTCCTTCTCTGTACTAGGAAAAGAAAGAGGACAGAATCTCTAGAAACTCTTACAATGGAGAAAATAGAGACTTAGGTCTTCATGACAACCATACCTTAGTGTGATATGTGTGAAAACCTCCCAGAATTTGTTCTCTATCCCCCAACATCTTCTTTTATCTTTAGCTGGAAGTGGTTTTCTAGGTGATTTGGGCCATTTCAAGGAGTTTACTCAGTTTTCCTGGGTCTCTCCATTGTATATAGGAGGTATACATGTTATTAAACTTCTGTTTGTTTTTCTCCTGTTATTCTCTTATTACAGAGGTGTCTCAGCCAAGAACCTAGAAGGGTAGAAGGAAAATTATTTTTCCTCTCCTACACATATTTGAAGTCTGTTCTTTTTAGTATTTGAATTCTGATTTAATCTATGGCCATCCTGTCTTTGTAATGCCAAGAGGCTCTCAGTTCTGATCTGTGCACCGAATATTATCTCAAATAAAAAGGTGCATATTCATGAAATAATCACCACTCATGGAGAATAATGGCAAAATGAATAACCATACTTGGCAAGTGCCATCCATATGGAAGAACTCTGGTCTGTTGCTTAGAATATCAAATGAGATTCCTTCAACCACATGTTATTCAAGCTAATATTATGTGAGGAGGATAGTGAGTGCATGTTTTCTCTTTATTACAACCTTTATTAATATATGCTTCCCAAGACATCAAAATCTTATGATTTAAAACATTTTTCTTTATTATCTGATTGTTTTTGTGTGTGTCATTGTTGTTTTTGCAATATATAAGAACCGATAATTTTGTCTAAGTTTTCTTAATCTATCTTGTTAGCCAGACCATTACTGGGTTCTCATCCCAGGACTGAAAAGCATGATGTAAATCAAACTGAACCCCTTAACCTTGAGAGAATAAGGTTTTTCTCCTCATCTCCAACCTTTTCTCTCACAGCTAATGCAGTCTTTTCAAGGAACAGATCAGGAAATCTGCCATTTTGAATGTCACACTGGGGTTACAATAATTTGCAGTTCTTACTGATGTGTAGCTCAGTGATATAAGTCTGTACATGTAACGTGTTTATGTGATTCCTGAAAGCCTAAACAATGTCCATTTGCTCAGATTTAGGAATTGAGTTTGGAATATCTGATTGGTCTTTCTAGTAATAAAGATTTAAATCCTCGCTCTAAAAAGAATACAAAGCATAAAATAATATCTGCTGAAATAAAAGCTTGGTTGACCTTTTGACTTCATATTAAAACTGTGTGAGCCATCTAATTGCTCTGCTAGCATTTCTGGCATAGGTTATATCAATACAGTATTCCAATGTTGTTTATTGTCCTGTGCTGTCTATATTTACCACTATGTTATTTTTGACATTAATGTACCACACAAAAAATAAGTAGGAAAGAACAGGTCATTTTTGCAAATGCACTGTAATTTGTTAGCTTCTATGAATTATTTATCAGTCTGCCTGTCATTTATTAGGATTTGTAGATACAGAGAACAAATGCCTCATTAATTTTAAAATATGCTTCTCCCTCCTTATTCTCTACAATAAGTTTTTAACATATAGAGCAGTGACAATAACATGAGATCATGGACAATTAAAATAAAACACTTATTTAGGTCATAGACTAGTTTCATGTAAGCATTGAACTCTGATTTAGGAATCCTGGGTCCTAGTTTAGGCCTGTTATTAACTAGATACCATTCCTAGGACTTGCAGGTAGTCTCGCTTGGCCCTAGTTTGCTCATGTGAAAAGTGAAGTCCTAGATTCATCTTTCCTTCCTTCCTTTCTTCCTTCCTTCCTTCCTTCCTTCCTTCCTTCCTTCCTTCCTTCCTTCCTTCCTTCCTTTCCTTCTCTTTCTTTATTTTTTTTTCTGTTTTTTTTTTGTTTGTTTATAGTTTTTATTTAAATTGCATTTACTTAACTTATTGTGTGATACCAGTTTCAGGTGTAGAGTTTAGTGATTCATCACTTACATATAACATCCAGTGCTGATCATAACAAGTGCCCTCCTTAATACCCATCACCCATTTAACCCATCCCCCACCCATCTCCCATCCAGCAACCCTGTTTGTTCTCTATAATTAAGAGTCTCTGATGGCTTGCTTTCCTCTCTTTTTTTTTCCTTCCCCTTCATCTGTTTTTTTTCCCCTTCATCTGTTTTATTTCTTAAATTCCACATATAAGTGAAATCATGTGGTATTTATCTTTCTCTGACCGACTTATTTTGCTTGGTTTATCATAATCTACTCTAGCTCCACCCTCATCATTGCAAATGGCAAGATTTCATTCTTTTTGATGCCTGAGTAATATTCCATTGTGTGTGTGTGTGTGTGTGTGTGTGTGTGTATCTATCACTTCTTCTTTATTCATTAATCAGTTGGTGGCTATTTGGGCTCTTTCCATAATTTGGTTATTGTTGATAATGCTGCTCTAAACATCAGGGCGAACATGTACCTTTGAATCAGTATTTTTGTATTCTTTGGGTAAATACCTAATAGTACAATTGCTGGGTCATAGGATAGTTCTATTTTTTACTTTTTGAGGAGCCTCCATACTGGTTTCCACAGTGGTTGCACCAGTTTGCATTCCCACCGATAGTGTAAGAGGGTTCCCTTTTTCTGCATCCTTGCCAACATCTATTGTTTCTAGTGTTGTTAATTTAGCCATTTTGACAGGTGTAAGGTGATATCTCATTGTATCTTTGATTTGTATTTCCCTGATAATGAGTGATGTTGAGCATCTTTTCATGTGTCTGTTAGCCATCTGGATGTCTTCTTTGGAAAAGTCTCTATTCATGTCTTGCCCATTTCTCAACTGGATTATTTATTTTTGAGGTGTGAAGTTTTAAAAGTTCTTTATAGATTTTGGATACTAACCCTTTATTGAATATGCCATTTGCAAATATCTTCTCTCATTCTGTAGGCTGCCTTTTAGTTTCATTGATTATTTCCTTTCCAAAAGCTTTGCAGAAGCTTTTTATCTTGATGAAGTCCCAATAGTTCATTTTTGCTTTTGGTTCCCTTGCTTCCATAGAAGTGTCTAATAAGAAGTTGTAACTGCTGAGGTCAAAGAGGTTGCTGCCTGTTGTTCTCCTCTAGGATTTTGATGGTTTCCTGTATCACATTTAGGCCTTTCATCCATTTTGAATTTATTTTTGTGTATGGCCTAAGAAAGTGGTCCAGATTCATTATTTTGCTTGTTGCTGTCCAATTTTCCCAACATCATTTGTTGAAGAGACTGTCTTTTTTTCATTGTATATTCTTTTCTTCTTTGTCAAAGATTAATTGACCATAGAGTTGTGGGTCCATTTCTGGGTTCTCTATACTGTTCCATTGATCTATGTGTCTGTTTTTGTGACAGTACCATATTGTCTTGATGACTATAGCTTTGTAGTATAGTTTGAAGTTTGGAATTGTGATGCCTTCAGCTTTGCTTTGCTTTTTCAAGATTGCTTTGGCTATTTGGGGTCTTCTGTGATTCCAAACAAGTTTTAGGATTGTTTGTTCTAGCTCTGTGAAAAATGGTGGTGATATTTGATAGGGATCATTGAATATATAGATTGCTTTGGATAGTATAGGCATTTTAACAATATTTGTTCTTTTCATCCATGACCATGGAATGTTTTTCCCTTTCTTTGTGTCATCTTCAATTTCTTACATAATTGTTCTATAGTTTTCAGAGTACAGATCTTTTACCTCTTTGGTTAGGTTTATTCCTAAGTATCTTATGGGTTTTGGTGTAATTATAAAGGGCATCAATTCCTTGATTTCTTTTACTGCTGCTTCATTATTGGTGTACAGAAATGCAACAGAGTTCCGTATGTTGATTTTGTATCTTGTGATGTTACTGAATTCATGTGTCACCTTTAGCAATTTTTTGGTGGAGTCTTTCAGGTTTTCTACATAGAGTATCATGTCATCTTCAAGGAATGAAAGTTTGACTTCTTCCTTGCCAGTTTGGATGCCTTTTATTTCTTTTTGTTGTCTTATTGCTGAGGCTAGGACTCCTAGTACTGTGTAAAATAATAATGATGAGAGGTGCCTGGGTGGCTGAGTCGGTCAAGCATTTGGCTTCACCTTGGGTCATGATCCCAGGGTCTTGGATCAAGCCCAATGTCAGGCTCCCTGCTCAGCGGGGAGCCTGCTTCTCCCTCTCCCTCTGCTGCTCCCCCTGCTTGTGTTCTCTCTGTCAAATAAATAAATAAAATCTTTAATAAAATAAATGAATAAAAATGACTATGGTCAGAGTGGACATCCCTGTCTTGTTCCTGACTATAGAGGAAAAGTTGTCAGTTTTTCCCCATTGAGAACTATATTAGCTGTGGGTCTTTTGTATATGGCCTTTATGATGTTGAGGTATGTTCCATCTATCCCTACTTTGTTGGGGGTTTTTATCAAGAATGGATGCTATACTTTGTCAAATGCTTTTTCTGCATCTATTGAGAGCAGCATATGGTTCTTATCCTTCCTTTTATTAATGTGGTGTGTCACGTTGATTGATTTGTGAATATTGAACCATACTTGCAGCCCAGGAATAAATCCCACTTGATCATGGTAAATGATTCTTTTAATGTACTGTTGCATTCAATTTTTTTGAGAATTTTCGCATCCATCTTCATCAGGGATATTGGCCTGTAATTCTCTTTAGGGTGTCTTTGTCTGGTTTTGGAATCAAGGTAATACTGGCCTCATAGAATAAGTTTGGAAGTTTTCCTTCCATTTCTATTTTTTTTTTGGCACAGTTTGAGAATAGGTATTAACTCCTCTTTAAATGTTTGGTAGAATACCTCTGGGAAGCCATCTGGCCCTGAACTTTTGTCTGTTGGGAGATTTTTGATTACTGATTCAATTTATTTACTGATTATTGGTCTGTTCAAAATTTTCTATTCCTATTTCAGTTTTGATAGTTTATATATTTCTAGGAATGTATCCATTTCTTCCAGGTTGCCCAATTTGTTGGCATATAATTTTTCATAATATTCTCTTCCAATTGTATTTCTGTGGCATTGGTTGTTATTTCTCCTTTCTCATTCATGATTTTATTTATTTGGGTCCTTTCTCTTTTATTTTGGGTAAGTCTGCCTTGTGGTTGATCAATTAGTTCTTTCAAAGAACCAGCTCCTGGTTTCATTGATTGTTTCTACTGAGTTTTTGTTTGTTTGTTTGTTTTCTATATCACTTATTCCTCTTCTAATCTTTATTATTTCCTTTCTTCTGCTTCCTTTAGCCTTGATTTATTGTTCTTTTTCTAGCTCCTTTTGGTGTAAGGTTAGGTTCTGTATTTGAGACTTTTCTTGCTTATTGAGGTAGGCTTGTATTGCTGTATACTTCCTTCTTATGACCACTTATGCTGCATCCCAGAGGTTTTGGACTGTCATGTTTTCATTTTCATTTGTTTCTATGTGTTTTTTTTTTTTAATTTCTTCTTTAATCTCCTGGTTAACCCATTCATTCTTTAATAAGATGTTCTTTAACTTCCATGTATTTGTGGTCTTTCCAATTTTGTTGTTGTTGTTGTTGTTAAGTTCCATGCCAGGCATGAAGCCTGACATGGTCTTGAACTCATGACCCTGAGATCAAGACCTGAGCTGAGATCAAGAATCAGATGCTTAGCTGAGTGAGCCACCCATGTGCCCCTCCAAATTTTTTCTTGTGGTTGACTTCTTGTGGTTTCATAGCATTGTGGTCAGAAAATATTCATGGTGTGATCTTAATCTTTTTGTACTTGTTGAGGCCTGATTTGTGGCCCAATGTGATCTACTCTGGAGAATATCCCATGTACACTTGTAAATAATGTGTGCTCTGATGCTTTAGGATGAAATCCTCTGAATACATATGTTAAATACATCTAGTCCAGTGTATCATTCAAAGCCGTCGTTTCCTTGTTGATTTTCTGCTTAGATGATCTGTCCATTGCTGAAAGCGTGGTGTTAAAGTCCTCTACTATTATTGTATTATTATCAATGAGTTCCTTTATGTTTGTTATTAATTGTTAATTGTTTTGTATATTGGGTGCTCCCAAGTTGGGGACATAAATATTTATAGTTCTTAGATCTTCTTGTGACTAGACCCCTAGGTCCCTAGTTCATCTCTGTGACATGAAAGCACATAAGCTTTGTAGACAGATTTGCATTTAAACCTTTTTTCTGGGGCGCCTGGGTGGCTCAGTGGGTTAAAGCCTTTGCCTTCGGCTCAGGTCGTGATCTCGGGGTCCTGGGATCGAGCCCTGCATCGGGCTTCCTGCTCAGCAGGGAGCCTGCTTCTCCCTCTCTCTCTGCCTGCCTCTACCTACTTGTGATCTCTCTCTCTGTCAAATAAATAAATAAAATATTTTTAAAAAATAAATAAATAAAACTTTTTTCTAACAAGACATTTTAGTTGAATGAATTTGAACTAGTTTTGTTCTTTTGTGAGTATAAATTTCCTTACCTGTAAAGTGTGGTTAATATACATATACATTGAAAGAAGTAAATAAAAATGAGAAACATGATTATAGTTCATATATGATGGATTTTCATTATTCACCATTAGATTTGCTCTTATTATAATGCTTTCTAGCTCACACAATAATAATGATGATAATAGCAAACACATATAGCAATTACTATTTGCCAGGTCCTATGCTAAGTAATTTACATACATCGTCACTTAATCCTCATGACAACTGAGTGAAGTCGTAACTATTATTATACCCGTTTTGCAAATGAGAGAACTAGGAGCATAAAAGCATAAGTTAATTATCCAAGTTTATTCAACTGGTAAATGGCAGAGCTGGGACTTGCACATTTAAAATCTGGATCTTGAGTCCATGCTCTTAGTTATGCTTTCTTGACAATCATAAAACAGTACTACCATATATCATGATAAACATTGTTTCTAATTTTTAAGTATATACTGTATATTTGAAACATGATTTGAAAAGAAATCAAAAGACCTGGCTTTTGGGTTCAGTTTGTCAATCACTAGCTGTAACCTATAACAACTCTGACCTACTCTCTCCATTTTGATATTTATGATGTTTACCCTCTGAACTTCACAGTTTATGATGATATTTACCCTCTGAATTTCACAATTCTATTTAAATAAATGAGAGAGATGACATGTAAAATGATTTTATAGGTTTCAAAGCAATAGCCAAAGAATAGAATTTGCATCTGCAATCATGAAATCAAAATTTTACAACTCAGACAATAAGCAAATAAGTAAATAGCCCTCATTTCCTCTTTACTTGCTATAACCATATCAGTAACAATATAATACAAACAAGTTCATTGCCTAAGGGTGAGGAAATGAACATGTATTTATCATCTAGATTTTGTGGAATGTATTTGTGTCATCTCATTTAATACTTACAAGAATGTTACCAGTTCTATACTCTCCATCTAGAGTAGATCACTTGTCAAAGTTAATCAACTAGGAAGAGAAAGACCCAGGACTCGCACTCAGATCCCTGCTTTTTACACAAACTATCTACCACTGCTCCATCAATAACATGTTCCTCTCCCTGGCCTTGGTCCTTGAGTTTGGCTAAGAAAGAATTCAGACCCAAACTCTTTTTTTTTTTTAAGATTTTATTTATTTATTTGACAGAGACAAAAAGAGAGAGAGTACAAGCAGGAAGAGCAGCAGGCAGAAGGAGAGAGAGAAGCAGGCTCCCTGCTGAGCACAACACAGCTCAACACAGGGCTCGATCCCAGGACCCTGAGATCATGACCTGAGAGGAAAGCAGACACTTAACTAACTAAGCCACCCGGGTGCCCCCAGGCCCAAACTCTTAAGGAAGGAAGGATTTAATAGCGGTTTAAGGGAAAGTACACTTTTAAGATGGGAGAGCAGGCAGGTCCAGAGATGGCAGCTGCACAAGGGTCAGGGTTATCTTTTCTTTTTATGTTTGGACAGATTATGGGTCATAGCTTCGGCAGTTTCTGACTAAGGTTGCAGCCAATTATCTACGGGACTCCTCCTACCTTTTGGAAGGGGGAGTTTTGGGCTCTGTACAGTCCTTATCAGAACTGTCATGGCAGCCATTCTCTGTCGGGGGAGGGAAGTTAAAACCACACTGTAAATGTATTATAATGAAGCTCTAAGTTACTGTAGGACAGTGGTCTCAGGGAAGAATGCATATATATCCCCTGGGATCTGTCCCTGGACCTTGACCTCTGCCCTTTTATCAGTCCAAACACTCATATCTAGCCAGCTGCCTGCTCTATCAGCTCTGGGAAAGAATCAGAAGATTATGGTATTAAACTAAACTTTGAGAAAACTTTTTAAGAACAAACTGGAATAAAATTTTGCCCATTAAAGTTGAGTAAACTATTTTTTCTTAAAATACTTTTTAGAGGAGTTGGATGTTTCTCATTTTATATTTTAAGCAATAATATAAAACAAAACAAAATTCAAAGATTCAAATTCAAACTTTAAAAAAAAATCTTTGTTTTTTTAAAATATTCCACTAATTGTCAGCACGGTGCTAAGAAATTTTATGGAACTGGTTTCTCAGTTTTTCTCAACATTTATGACACTTTGATGGTTACCATTAAAACTGAAAGAAGGAAGACAGAGCACATTCAGCAAGAAGGAGAGGTAGGGGGGAATAAAGTATGGATGAGAAGTAAAAAAAAGTTAGATGAAGCAAAGAATGGAAGAAAGAGAATATGTAAGTGATCAAAACAAAGTTGGCACAAAAAAAGTTGTTTCTTTTGATTTTTTTTTTTTTTTCAGAAGCTTAACATGCTTTTCCTTTTAGACTCTAAAACTGACTGTGGGAGTTATAAGAATACGGACAAGTTGAACATAAGACTCATCTGCACTTTCTCCTTCATTGTTAGGAAGTGTTGATAACTCCATGAAGGTTATCTGATTTAAATGGTAGATTTCTTTTTCAGGGACTTGTCATTCAAAGAATATGTTAAGATAATGACTGCATACCTGAAAAGAAAATGTCACATGATAGAAAGAATCAACTGATTCTTTGAAATGCATTGTATACAGTCCCTGTTTCAAGCTGATTGTTGCTTCTTATTTGATTGTTAACAGAACTTTACAAATTAGTGAAAAATACCAAGCTACATTTTGGATCCAATTTGCAGTTCAAAGGCCTGCCTTGGAAAAAAGTGGTCACCCACTTTGTAAAAATGCTTTAGTTTTGACAAAAAGGTTCCGGGACACCTCTAAATCACTAGTGAATGCTTGAGATCTGCTATTAAGCATAATTTATAATGTAAGAGATACAGTCAAGGAAGGAACTAAAAGACACAAATGACAAATTTGGGAAAATTGAAATTCAAAATCACTGGCGAACAGGACACCCAGATGAGTAAAGACTGACTTGTCAGGCATACGTCTGCACATGCTTCATCCTGGAAACATCAGTTCTTAGATCTTTGACACCTAGACTATTTCAAGAGTCTACTTAGTTGCAGACTGTTCAGGAGTACCTTGAATACTCGCAGGTTGAACCGTGTGACATCACTAATATTTGACAGATTTTAACTAGTCAATTCTATACTCCACATACTGGAGAGGGTTAAGCCTGCATATAGAAAGTATTTTTGACTTTAGCTCTGAGTGGATAGGAGGGCAGAGGTAAAAACAACCTGCACCTACTTAAAATAGAAAGGTGTTACTTTAGCATATTAAAAGAAGATGTATAATCCAAGAAAAGGTGAGCCACAATTTTCCCCTGTTGTATAAACAGAGAAACAGTTCAATTTGGGGATTCTTTATATAACAATAAAACTAAATATCATGACACTTTAAACACCCTTGCTGAAGTTTCACTGAATCTATGCCGACCACAGCATGTTTTTAAGAAGGAATGATTAGTTATCATAGTCTATTTAAATCAAGTCTGTTCTCCTTACAAAAAAATGTGCACATTCTAACTTAATTTTAGATAGCTGGCCTGTATGAACCAAAAAAGAGAATGTAATTGTTTGGTGGTAGCAGTAAGTGACCAGAAGTAACCATCTGCAAAAACACACTTTTGCTTAAGGAAATGTGCCTCAGGGAGATACCACAGCATATCCAATCCCATTGCAGAATCAGGATGAAGGGTTTGCTTTCTTTCTAGAGCCTTGTCCTACTTAAAAAGTATAATTGAGGAGACTAGCTGCCAAGTTGAAAGGCCGAATAGAACAGTTATACCACTCAACCAAAATATTTGTTAGCACTAGGAATGACTTCTAGTTTTAATCCTCCATAAGGATGCTAAACCATAGTTTATGGAAAACATGAGAAATGTTATACAAGGCAAAACATGCTACTTTGATTATCACAGACATAATAAATGGGTTAATTTGTACTTTGAAAGCTTCCTGCAGCACATTCTGCATTGACTACTTTGAATTCCAGCCATCTTTGCCTATCAGCCTTGGAAGCTCTCAGGGCTATGGCCGTTTGTTCAGATTAGGTCTGTCTTCAGGAGATAAGTCTCTCAGGTAATTTGAAGCACAAGGGGAAAATGTAGTGCTTTTGATGGTCTGAAAGGAGGAAATATCTCTAGCCCAATTAATTAATGTCTTTCTTTTAAATTTCCTATTTGAGATTTGTCTTATGTTCTCACACACGTAGACTCCAGTGGGCAGCTTAAAGATATTTTTCCCTTTGTGTCTGGAAAGAAACACATCAGTGAAGAAAGCTGTACCTTTTGCTAAATGAATATCAGGTAAACATTTATATCTGAGATACAAGTATCCTGGTTAAGACCCTGGTCTTGGGGCAATTAAACCTGGGGCACAGTCCCCCAACTCGATTTGCTAATTGTTTGAAGTCTTGAAACCATAAGTCATTCCCTTGAGAGAGAAGCAATAATAACACCTTCATAGAAATTTTATAAAGAATAAAGAAGATTAGAAATATAAAATGATCAGTATAGTACCTGGCCCTTAGACATGTGTGTTGTTGCTATTGTTTACATTTATAAGGGCTGTTCTCTTACCTTCTAGAAATATAAAATGATCAGTATAGTACCTGGCCCTTAGACATGTGTGTTGTTGCTATTGTTTACATTTATAAGGGCTGTTCTCTTACCTTCGTCTGGACAAAGTAAACCCTCCCAGAAGGAGATACAAAGAAAGGTTGAATGGATTTTTTAAGGATTGAGAATTTATCTCAAATAAGCTGTTTTAAGTAAAAATGAGAATGTTTAAATCAGAAGAAACTGAGTTGTAGTTGGAAGCTTAAGTTTTCCCCACTACCTCATGAGGTAGAGGGAAGAAAGGAGAAAAGTAACAAAGCATTAAGTTTATTAGCACATCTAAGCTTGTCCCTGTAACTCTTTCACATAAAGGGGATTTTGTGCTATTTATTCACAAAATATTTACAGACATTTCTGCATGTTCACTTGACAATTCTCTATGCAATAAAAAGTAGGCTCAAAGATGATCTCAAAGGTTATGCTGTAGCTAGGGAATAAGACATGCACACACTCTCCCATTCAAATTAAAATATAAATGGACAGAAAGATATAACTTTAATACAAAAGAGGCACCAACTTCAGAAACTAACATGAAAAAAATTATTCAAAGAACTAAGGTATTCATGAGGAGATAGTAAACACTATATTTTAATCTTAAAAAAAGTTTTAATACAGAGAGTGATGCAGGATGGGTTATGTAGCTTGGGAGCCTAAATACAAAACGAAAATGTGGAAAATGTTAAAAAATTGTTAAGAATTTCAAGATGGCAACAGAAAAACATTAAACCGTGTGTGGGCCCTTCTGAGCACAGGGTCCTCTGCCAACTGTGCATGTCTCACACACACAACGCAGACCTCGCATTGAGCAAAATTCAGAAATGTAGGTAATAGGGGCACCTGGGTGGCTCAGTGGGTTAAAGCCTCTGCCTTCGGCTCAGGTCATGATCCCAGGGTCCTAGGATCAAGCCTGCATCGGCTCTCTGCTCAGCGGGGAGCCTGCTTTCCCCTCTCTCTCTGCCTGCCTCTCTGCCTACTTGTAATCTCTTTCTCTCTGTCAAATAAATAAATAAAATCTTTAAAAAAAAGAGAGAGAAATGTAGGTAATAGGTTTGGTTAGCTAGAGCGGAGGGCAAAATGAAATATTTCAGATAGGGGAGGTGTCAATTTGAGTCCTTCAAGAAGGAGACATTGAAAATAATGTTAGGTGTAACAAGAGGTTTTTGTTTTTGTTTTTTGTTTTTGAAGAGGGGGGAATGTGGATAACGCCTGTGAAAGATAAAGTGGGAGGAAGTAGGATTGAGCAGGGAAACCCTTTAGATTGTGAACATCTGACTGAAAGGAAGGAGAGAAAGACAAATTGAGTAAAAACCTCAGACTGTAATTCCAATCCCATAAAGTCTCATCCAGACCCAAGGAGCACTTCCTTGCTTATTAGAAGGGTCCCAAGTTGGTTGGAAAAGGCCAAGCCTTAGTAGCTCTGCCATGCTTGCTTACTCATTGACTTGGAACTTCCCAGCAAGAGCATGGCATTGACTCAATGCTGTGGTTGACATTGAATGTGCTGTCCTTGGAAGCTGTCAAATCATTGTTCTCCTTGCACCTGAACAGCAAGTTGCTCTTTTTTAAAAAAATTTTTATTTAAATTCAATTTAATTAATACACTGTATTATTAGTTTCAGGGGTAGCATTTAGTGTTTCACTAGTTGCATGTAACGCCCAGTGCTCATTACATCAAGTACTCTCCTTAATGCCTCTAACCAGTTATGGTATTTAAAAAATTTGATTTTTCCTCTCTTTCACCTTATAATCTTGTGGTTGAAAATAATTTTCAAGTTTATCTCACACATTCATTTATTCAGTCATTTAATCATACATTTATTGGGTCTGGTATGTATCAGATACTGTGCTAGAAGCTCAAGATAAAATGATGAAAGATAGTACACAGCCTCTGGCTCCTAGGAGTGATTTTTACACCTTAGTTTGTGTAACGATTATTGCAGAATCTGTTAAAAATTAAGATTCCTGGGCCTTAAGTCCAGAGATTTTATTTAGTTTATCTGAGATTTGACTCATGAGTCTGTAATTTTTAGGAGCCCCTCAAAGAATTGTGATGAATGTGGTTCTCAGAGATGGAAAAAGGTAAACTGAGGGATTTTAAATTTTTTTAGTTTATTTTAGCAAAAGTCAATTAGAATCAGGTAGTGACAAGCCGGAAGTAGTTAGAAGTATTTGCTAATAGAAGCTAAGGGAAAGACTAATTGAGAAAGTTGGAACAAAAAAGGGAGATTACCTGATTGACTGTAACTTAAACCCAGTTGATTATTTGTGATTGGTTTTTCTTAGCTTTTTGATTTTATAACATTGAGGCGTTAATAGACTTAGACTTGGGTTTGCTTACCTGGGCTGTCATGGCATTAGAGACACATCAATCTAATGGCTTTCTTGTTTAATTAATTTAACAGAATTGTTTGAATGCTCTTTACTGTTGATTGAAGTACAAAGGCATTTAATAGCAATTCAGTTAATATCATATGTGGTAGGCTTAATAATGGACCCCAAAGATATTTATTACCTAATCCCTGGAAACTGGTGTATGTCATTTTACATGACAAAAGGGGCTTTGCGTGTGCAATTAAATTAAGGATCTTGAGATAGATCTTTTTCTTGCATTATCAAGATGGGTCCAATATAATCACAAAGGTCTTTATAAGTGGGAGACAATAGTGTCAGAGTCAGAAGAGGAAAGGTTTGAGGACAGAAGCAGGAGTTAGAGTTAGAGAGGATTTGATGCTACACTGCTGGCTTGGAAGGTGGAGGATGAAACCAAGAGCCAAGAACCAGGTGGCCTCTGAAAGCTGGAAAAGATAAGGAAACAGATTTTCCCTCTATAGTCTCCAGAAGGTGGATAGCCCTGCCAATATTAATTTTGGCACAGCGAGACCAATTTCAGACTTCTGACCCCCAGAACTGTAAGATAGCACAGTTATATTGTTTTAAGCCACTGAATTTGTGGTAATTTGTTATGCCAGCAATAGGAAACCAGTAACTATATAACAGAAATATATAAAGCAGAATGGGGCCATGGAAAAGGGAATACTTAACTCTGGTTTCAAAGAACCCATAAAGCTTATGTTGTTGTTTTTTTTAATTAACATGTAATGTATTATTTGCTTCAGGGGTACAGGTCTGTGAATCATCAGTCTTACACAATTTACAGCACTCACCATAGCACATACCCTCCCCAATGAAAGCTTATGTTTTGTGTGTATGGGATAAATGAAATTAAGGAATCTCATAATCAAGAAATTGAAAACATTAAATCTTGGGGGAGTTGGAGTTTTCCAAGGGTATGAAACCGTGCAAAAACTTTATTCTAGATAGAGGCAACTTTTACAAAAGAGGGAGGAGAGAATAAGTAGCACACACTGGAGAACTGTAAATAGTTTGATTATCAGGAGCATAGGTATGCATGCAAATAAGGTAGAAAAGTAGACTGGTCAAATTAAGAAATATATGAACAACATGCTTTTATATTTTGCTTTTACTTTATCCTGAAAGTGGATGGGGTTGAAAGATTTTAAACATCAGCACAACAGGATCATAGTTGTACTATAATTATGGACTCTGGAAGCCATCTGGACAAGGACTGAAATAGAATAAATTCTGCTGGAGCTTTCCAGGTGAAAAATGTAGAGTAACTAAGACTTCCTTCATTAGGACTTAGAGAAGCAAGTTAAATTTACACCTTCAGGGACTCTTAGAACCTAAGATCATGATATACCATCCCCTCCCTGCACATAAGAAAGAAAATAACCCATTCTCAACTATAAAGTTCAAAACTCATCTATATGCTGAATTTTAACTTTTTTTTCTAGATTGCCTGATTGCAAAGTTCTGGACACATTGATCAACCTTGAACTTTGTTCAGTGTGTGTGTGTGTGTGCGTGCACGTGTGCATACAGGCATATAAACACACATGCTTGACATGCACACACACTTGCGTTTAGCTGTTTCTTTAAAAATAATCTGCCTATTGGATAAGAAATAACAGGAAATATTTAGAAGACAGTATTGGCAGAGTTGGGAAAATAGGTTTTAAATGTGGGGAAGTAAAGGAAAGCTAAGAATTCAAGAGCAAAGTTTAGGTTTCAGTTTTAAGTGATCAGAACCTATTTGTGCTTTAATTAAGATAAAAAATATAGAATTGAGATGTTTTTGTTTTATTTTGTTGCATTTTTCTATCTAAACGTACACCAAGTCAAATAAGAGCCATACTTTCAGGTTTGCCCACTAGATTTTGAATCTAGGCACCTGGGTGGCTCAGTCGTTAAGCGTCTGCCTTTGGCTCAGGTCCTGATCCCAGAGTCCTGGGATGGAGCCCCACATCAGGCTCCCTGCTCTGCGGGGAGCCTGCTTCTCCCTCTCCCGCTCCTCCTGCTTGTGTTCCCTCTCTAGCTGTGTCTCTCTCTGTCAAATAAATAAATAAAAATCATAAAAAAATTTTTGAATCTAGAACTATAATTTGATGAAAACACTTTAGTGGAACAGTGAGAAAAGTCAGATGGCATTGAACTGAGAAAAACTTGAGATGAATTGAGGTGGTAATGTCTACCTTGAGAGACGTAGACATTGACCTTGAAGAGACACAGATTAATTTAGCAGAATGGCAAAGAAGGGGAGTTAAGGAAATAGCCATGCCAAATGTGTCATTTCTATTGTTTCTGACCTGCTCTCTCAGCCAGCAGACATGGTGGTGGTGAGGCAGAGCAGAAGACAGAGAGTATGAAGCATTGGCAGATTACTTGTCAAATTCTTTGGTAATAAACCCTAACTGAGGAGAGATGTATCCTTAGGGGAAGAGAAGAAAATATCTTATGCAACCCAGCCAAGTACTATCCCAAAAACACTCTACCCCTTACTTTCTTTCCCAACTACCGCATACACACACACACACACACACACACACACACACCCCAAAATAAAGATAAATATATTGGGGAAAATCATACAAAACAAATAAGAAAGTAGATGAAAGTAGTTTATCATTGAGAAGATGATAAATGAGAGAGACAACAAAAGACAAGATCCAACAATGTTATAATTGTGCCTGAATAAAAAATGTTGTAATAGGAGGAAAAATGCTAAAATATCCCCTGGAAAATAAAGATACAAAAAAAGACATAAAGAAAGACAGGAACATAGACATTAAACTGAAGCTTACAGTAAAGCTTATATTAATATAAAGAATAAACTTTAATGAATAATGGGGGAAAACAGATTTTTAAAAATTCAGTTACAAGAAAGAAGAAAATTTGCCTTAAAATTTCTTTATAGTCTCATTCAGTATCAGAAGTTAGTAGAAAATCATACACAATATTCTGACATAGTAATACTGTAATTTTATACCTAACCAGGATACTCTTCAAGATGACAGAGAATATATTCTTAAATATCTAATAATTCAACATATAAAGTATCCATGAATCTGTCTTGAAAAATCAGTCTGATAATTAATAAAATTAAAAACCCAAGAATGAAGAAGCAATGTTAAAATCTTGGTGGCAAGTATTGATTTCTTTACATATAAAAAAGAAAAAAGAAAAAAGCTATATGAATTATTAGAAGAAAAGGACTGAACTTAAATGCAGTTTCTGACATTATAAAATCAGTAATATAATAATAAAAGTTGAAATTCTAGTGAGAGTGGAATTTGGAAAATAAGTAACTGTACTGATGTTCTCATTATTTCAAATAGGAACTGGAAACTGTCTAGTGTAAAAGGTGTAGTTAAAACTGGGGGGGGCTCCCAATTTTAAAAATAATGGTCTTGTTATTTTAAGGAAGAAAGTAATATTTTCTTCATCTAGATTTACCTAATTTTGCAGTAATTAATATTCTGCTCATAAAAATAAATCCAAAGTACAGCAGTTTTTCCAGGTAGACGTGTTCCTTTTTCTTGTTGAAACACTCCCAGAATACATTGATTTTTCACTTGAAAAATGTCAGTTATAGTATAATTTTACCCTCTAACACTATCACTCTCTTTCACTCACTCTAAACACATACATACAGACACATACACCCCATTTATCTGGAAAGACTAACATCAAATATTATATTTGATAGGTTATGGGATTTGGGAAATTTATTTTAGTATTGCTTCAACTTTTACAATTGACATATCACTTTAAGAAGAAAAAATGTGGTTGTGATTCATATAAAACTTTTTTTATTAGAAATTATCTATTCCATCACCTAAATGTTTAGACACTAATTATTAATTTCCCTTTCCATTCTTGATTCTCATAGTCTTCAATCTCCTTTATCTCTTTTCTTTTTTTTCCACTGATACATACATCTGTTTTCCCATCATTTTCTGTTTCTTTGATGTCTTCTGTCTTTGAGCTTTCTAGTCTTGTTCATATGTATTTATGTCTCCCATATCTAAAAAAATGGCTGGCACAGAGTACTAAATATGGTACTAAATATGCACTTATTGCACTGACTTTTTTTTCTTTTCTGTTTCCTGTACATCTCTGAGTTCCCATAATTGTCTTCCCTAGAAATGACACTAATTGAAATTGTGCAATACCACAATTTTAAATTTTATTAACTGATAAATGATATCTTTATTTCATATTTTTTTCATACGTTTCAAACAACAATTGGAGTATTTATGTTTGTTTTTGTGAATTGTAAATGAAAGATAAAGTGAGAAAGACAGTTTTAGGGTGTAAGATTATAGCATTTCATATTTTCATTCTTTCTAGAATTTTTTAACATCATGACCAGTACTGTAATAAAGAGCCACAGCCCTCTTGCTGTCGTTAATGTGGAACCATATTAAGAATACTGCAATTTTTACTAAATGTAATCTAGATACATGATCATTTATTAAGCCTCAAATCATTAGTTTTCCAGTGAAAGCCTATTATCTTGAGTCCTTATCCCTGAATCGTTCCACCTAACTATAAGCACATGGAATGGAGTGCTGGTCAATTCTCTTCCTTCATTAAAGCTCTGACTGAATAAATAGTCTTTTTATTTTGTTAGCTTTAATTCAGACTCTATGATCTGGCCACAGGTAACTACAGCCCATGTGCCCAGTAACTCCACTATTTCTTTCATAAGGAGTGTTTTTCACACTGCGATGGTCAAAATACTATTTTTTTAAAAAGGCAACTTTGGATAAAAATTAATATTTATATATGGAACTCCTATATAAACATTATATACTAGGTGGAAAGCTGAAACTTTGTAAGTTTCTCACTAAAGAAATTTCTTGGAATGCTTTGATTTTACTAGTTGTCATTGGGTTTCTTTTTTTTTAAGATTTTATTTATTAAAAAAAAAGATTTTATTTATTTATTTGACAGAGAGAGAGAGAGAGAGACAGCAAGAGAGGGAACACAAGCGGTGGGAAAGGGAGAAGCAGGCTTCCCACCAAGCGGGAAGCCCTATGTGGGACTTGATGTGGGGCTCAATGTGAGGCTTGATCCCAGGACCCTGGGATCATGACTTGAGCCAAAGGCAGACACTTAATGACTCAGCCACCCAGGCACCCCTGTCATTGGATTTCTGAATAGAGTACTTATTTCTAACTCTTTTATATAATCCCATTACCAATTGTTCAAACAACTTCATTGTGAAAAAAGTCCCATTGGTAAACTTAACGAAAATTAAGTACGTGATTGGATGCTTCTTCTCATCTCATAACTCTTGTATTTTTTACTCACAAATGCAGTGTTAATACCTGCTTCTTTGAAAGCCTAGCAAATCGAAATTCAGCAGTGACTAAAGAATATTGTTTTATAATAAGTCAGAAGACCAGATACTTATTTTCTTAATTCCAATTAGGCCCCTATTTGAGAAAAAGGTTCTGTAAGTAACTTTAGAAGTTGTTGGTTTCAAAGCTGTTCTATGAATTCTTTAATAAACCATAGCCCACAATTCATCCATCCTATCATTTTACAACTCATACTATAATTTTAGAATGATTTATGCCACACATATATCTATACATATGTATGTTGGCTTTTATTACACAAGAGCACAGAAAGCATAGGAAAGCTTCGTGTTGATCATATTTTTAAAAGAAAACATAAAGTGAAGATGCTATTATGATGACGAATTAAAGTAATAGTTGATACTTTTTCAGTGTTTCATCTCAGCATAAAAACTGAAAATAATTGAGCCTGAGAATGTGACTTACAAATAACTATAAGACTAAATAATTAACAAGAAACAACGGAAGTTGACATCTCGTGAGATGTGCAGTGCAGTCATGTTTCACTGGCACAGACACAGGGCTTTATCTCCATGAGTAAATGTCATTATCTGCATCACTGCAGACCAAGTATCAGTCTCCTTCTGATGGCAAAATGAATTGGAAACATGTATACTAACAGATTGCAGATTACCTGTAGCCATGGGACTTCCCGTCTCCTTTTCAGACAGGTTATAAGGCCAGCCACTCTATTATGAAGCCATACTTAAGACAGCAGAGTTCTTTCTACAGCAAAGAATAAGGGCCATCTTACACTGAGTATTTTTATTGAAGTGATGTAAGCTTTTGATTTAGTAAGAAATGCTAACCACATTGTGGTTTAGAAACCCCTGGAAAAGTAACCAAAACATTCTCTGAATCAGTTTTTTGCCGAGAAGATAAAAAAACACATATTTGAAATCTCAGGACTAATGAGCTTGAAAACATTTGGTTTTTCATGAATTTACATTACATGGATTTTTCGTGTACAGGTATGCTAATAACTAAAGGTTGTGAATTGTAAAACAAGAACAATATAATGCATTAATATGTAATGTAAGTTACACACATGCACATAAATAGATGCATTTCCTTTTATTTAAACAAACAAATGAGATCATATTCTATGATGAGAAATACTCATATTTGTATATAAGCTTAGGAAAATACTCGAAGCACATACCCAAAAAGTAAAAAAAAATTACCTCTGGAAACTAGAAGTTTAGGTACTTCATTTGTTAAAATTCTAAAGTTAACATGCATTACTTTTGAAATCAGAAAAAAAAAATACAAAATGCTATAAAAATAAATAACCTGCATGTTGTCCTTAAAAGAGTTTGCGATCATGTTAATGAAGCAGCCAATCAGGTGAAGTAAGTTTTATACTAGACCAACTTTGTGTTTTAGAGGTATCTTGACTAAAAATCGAACAGGCAGAACTGTAATTGAGTTTCTATCACCACCGTGACAGGTTATGTCAAAAACAATGCAGATTGTGGATTCAATTCACAGACATATGGTTCCAAATTTTTTACCTGAAATACTTCTGCCAAAAAATATAAAGAAGAATCAAAATAAAATCAAGAAAAAAGAGAAATTAAGATCTGTGTTAATGGAATATGTCTGTTCATCAATTATGTAGCTATCTGAATTTGCCACTTTGTAGCCACTTGAGAATTCTATATATCGGGGAGCATTTTTATGTCTTTTAAAAATATTTTGGGTTTGGGGCACCTGGGTGGCTCAGTCAGTTAAGCATCTGCCTTCGGCTTGGATCACGGTCCCGGGGTCCGGGGATGGAGCCCCATGTCGGGTTCCCTGCCCCAGGTCAAGCCTGCTTTTCCCTCTTTCCGACCTCACCTCATGCTCTCTCTCACTATCTCTCTCTCAAATAAATAAAATGTTTTTTAAAAAATACATTGGGTTCTTCATGGCCCATGAATTTGTTGAGGCCTTGACAGTCCCTGGAGAGGACCCTGGAGCCCTTGTGGCCACATGAACCATAATCCATACCTTACAGCATATATAGAAAATGGATTATATTTCTAAAGGTAAAACCTAAAACTAAAATTTCTGGAGGAAAGCATAGCAAATCTTTTTCCATTAGATTAGACAAAGATTTCTTTTTTTTTTTAAAGATTTTATTTATTTATTTGACATAGAGAGACATAGTGAGAGAAGGAACACACTTGAGGGGGGTGAGAGAGGGAGAAACAGGCTTCCCACTGAGCAGGGAGCCCGATGCGGGGTTCAATCCCAAGACCCTGGGATCATGACCTGAGCTGAAGGCAGATGGCTAATGACTGAGCCACCCAGGCTCCCCAAGATTTCTTATATGTAAAACAAAGCAGGACACATAAAAGAAAACAATGATAAAGTAGACTTCATCAAAATCAAAACTTCTGATCTTAGAAAAGACACTATTAGGAAAATGAAGAGGCAGACCATAGACCAGGAGCAATGTTTTCAAAACACATAAATGATAAAACATTGTTAACTAGAATAAATAAAGAACTATTATATCTCAATAAGAAGACACACAAAATAGAACTGGGCAAGAGATTTGAACAGATGCTTCAAAGAAACACACACAAAGATAAGCACATTAAAAAAAAAGATGCTCATCATGTCATTAGGGATGTAAAAACTAAACTAACAATGAGATACCAAAATGTATCTATTGAATGGCTAGAATAACAACATTAATAACCAAATCTGAAAATATCAAATGATGATGAGAATGTAGAGCAACTGGAACTCACATACCTTGTGGACGGGAATGCAAAATTGGATAGCCACTTTAGAAAACAGTTAACAGTTAACAGAGAGCCCGATGCAGGGCTTGATCCCAGGACCCTGAGACCATGACCCGAGCCGAAGGCAGAGGCTTTAACCCACTGAGCCACCCAGGCACCCCAGTTTGAGAGTTTCTTACAAAGTAAAACTTATGCTTATCATGCAGACCAAAAGCCTAATACCTAGTATTTACCCAAAAAACACAAAAGCATATGTCGAAAAAAAATCCTCTGTGCAACTACTTATAATTGCCTCAAATCAGAAACACTCCAATTGTCTATTGACTGGTGAATGCATTAAACAAATTGCCGCACATTCATACAAGGACTACGGCCTATCTCAACACCAAAGACAATGAACTACTAATACATGCAATTTGTACAAACAAACAAACTACTAATACATTCATTTGATGTGACATTAGGAAGGGGCAGCTTTTCAGGATATCATGGAGTTAAAATCTGTCATACATTTCTTATTTTAACCTAGGAATGATATGAAATTAATATTCTTTTCTTTTCACCTTTTTGTAATATTTAGATCAATTAACAAGTAAAACAGAACCACTTAATACACATCTGGTAAAATAACACAGTCAGGGGATCTTGTTCAATCTGATTTTTAATTTGTTCTAAAAAATGTTGGTTCTATTATGTAAGGGGCCATACTAACAAGATAAATACAGAGCAGATCAGGATTTCTCTATCTTGAAGCTTGTGATGGATGGTGTACAAACCCTTTCATTGTTAAGTTGGAAAGAATTGTGGAGGGAGATGATATGCAATTTAAAACTTGAATGAGATGAATAAGCAGCCTTAGGAATGCCGAGCTGAAGAGAATTCTAAACTGAGAGAATTGCAATGCAAAGGATATAAAACAAGCACAGGTTTGCTGTGGGTATTCTACATTTTTCAAATGATTTGGAAGATAATCGGCAGAATTGAATATTATTTTAAACACTTTAAGTTCAACACCCCTGTTTGTGAACTGGAAAACAAGCTTGAGATTTCCTCCCACCTTTTTATATTTATTTTTCAGTAGTTATGAAAGTCTACTTTCTGCTGTGTAATCCCAAATAAAAACTATTTCTAGTCTTACCAGAGTCCTACAGATTCGCACATGAAATAAAAAGTGCCTTTAGCAAGCTTAACATTTGCTTTTGTTGGTTCTAGAAATTCATAGTCTATCAATGTTCTTTTCTCCACTCTTTGGAAAAAGAAAAACGTTAAAAAAAAAAAAAGGAAAGAAGGGAGGAAGGAGAGAATAGAAAAGAAAGAAAGAAAGAGAGAGAGCGGGAGAAAGAAAGAGAGGAAGAAAGAGAGGAAGGAAGGAAGGAGGAAAAGAGAAAGAGAGAGAGAAAGAATGAAAGAAGAAAGAGAGGGAGGGAGGAAGGAAGGAAGGAAGGAGGGAGATTTAATGATTCTTACTTATTTAAGGCTTTATTTAAATTGCTCAGCATCAGGCACCTCGTGGCTCAGTCATTAAGTGTCTGCCTTTGGCTCAGGTCATGAACCCAGGGTCCTGGGATCGAGTCCCACATTAGGTTCCCTGCTCAGCAAGGAGCCTGGTTCTCCCTCTCCCACTCCCCCTGCTTGTGTTCCCTCTCTCGCTGTCTCTCTGTCAAATAAATAAATAAAATCTTTAAAAAATTTTTTAAAAATTGCTCAGCATCTCATCTTTTCACAGATGAGATGACAAACCAGTGGCTAACAAGCTTAAAGTTTTATTTTGCTTGCGTACATTTCATATTTTAGTAAGGATCTCTAGTTAGTTTGAATTATTCCCCCTGAACAGACAATTAACTATCTTTTCTCTTTCACTTCTTAGAAAGGGCATCCCTAGACTCAGAGTTTAATCATTCTCATTCTAAAACATTTATATTATATATTTTTTTCTTTGATTTTTCCTCTTCCTTTCTTTCTTCTTTTCTTTCACAAACATTTGTGGAGAACCTGCTTGTCGCAGGCATTGCTTTTGTACCAGGGACACCAACATAAATAATACAGGGTCCCTAGCTTTGAAAATCTTACACTCTATGAAAAAGACACACATAAAAAAGATCGTTACAAAATAATAAAACAAAACAGGATAAGACCTAAATAAGGCAAG
>CM052892.1:40658318-40697358 GCA_028534135.1 Potos flavus | reverse complement strand
GCCATGTTCCTGACCTTAAGGGAAAAGCTCTCAGTTTTTCCCCATTGAGAATTATATTCGCTGTGGGTTTTTCATAGATGGCTTTAATGATATTGAGGAATTACCCTCAATGCCTATACTGTGAAGAGTTTTGATCAAGAAAGGATGCTGTACTTCGTCAAATCCTTTTTCAGCAACAATTGAGAGTATCATATGGTTCTTGTTCTTTCTTTTATTAACGTATTGTATCACATTGATTGATTTGCAGATGTTGAACCATCCTTGCAGCCCAGGGATAAATCCCACTTGGTTGTGGTGAATAATCCTTTTAATGTACTGTTGGATCCTTTTGGCTAGTATTTTGGTGAGAATTTTTGCATCTGTGTTCATCAGGGGTATTGGTCTATAATTCTCCTTTTTGATGGGGTCTTTGTCTGGTTTTGGGATCAAGGTAACGCTGGCCTCATAAAATGAGTTTGGAAGTTTCCTTTCCATTTCTATCTTTTGGAACAGTTTCAGGAGAATAGGTATTAATTCTTCTTTAAATGTTTGGTAGAATTCCCCTGGGAAGCCACCTGGACCTGGGCTCTTGTTTGTTGGGAGAATTTTGATGCCTGCTTTAATCTCCTTATTGGTTATGGGTCTGTTCAGGTTTTTCTGTTTCTTCCTGGTTCAGTTTTGGTAGTTTATGTGTCTCTAGGAATGCATCTATTTCTTCCAGATCATCTAATTTGCTGGCATATAGTTGCTCATAATATGTTCTTATAATTGTTTGTATTTCTTTGGTGTTGGTTGTGATCTCTCCTCTTTCATTCATTTTTTATTTTATTAATTAATTATTATTAATTATTATTAATTAATTATTGATTTTATTAATTTGGGTCCTTTCTTTTTTCTTTTTGATAAGTCTGGCCAGAGGTTTATCAATTTTAGTAATTCTTTCAAAGAACCAGCTCCTAGTTTCGTTGATTTGTTCTACTGTTCTTTTGGTTTCTATTTCATTGATTTCTGCTCTGATCTTTATTATTTCTCTTCTCCTGCTGGGTTTAGGCTTTCTTTGCTGTTCTTTCTCCCGCTCCTTTAGGTGTAGGGTTAGGTTGTGTATTTGAGATCTTTCTCGTTTCTTGAGAAAGGCTTGTCTTGCTATATAATTTCCTCTCAGGACCTTTTTGCTGTGTCCCAAAGATTTTGAACAGTTGTGTTCTCATTTTCATTTGTTTCCATGAATTTTTTAAATTCTTCTTGAATTTTCTGGTTAACCCATTCATTCTTTAGTAGGATGCTCTTTAGCCTCCATTTATTTGAGTTCTTTCCAACTTTCCTCTTGTGATTGAGTTCTAGTTTCATGGCATTGTGGTCTGAAATTATTCAGGGAATGATCCCAATCTTTTGGTACTGATTGAGACCCGATTTGTGACCCAGGATGTGATCTATTCTGGAGAATGTTCCATGTGCACTAGAGAAGAATGTATATTCTGTTGCTTTGGTATGGAATGTTCTGAATATGCCTGTGATATCCATCTGGTCCAGTGTGTCATTTAAAGGCTTTATTTCCTTGTTGTTCTTTTGCTTAATCTGTCCATTTCAGTAAGGAGGGTGTTAAAGTTCTCTACTATTATCGTATTATTGTTGATGTATTTCTCTGATTTTGTTATTGATTTGTTTAGATAATCGGCTGCTCCGATGTTAGGGGCATAGATTTTTAAAATTCTTAGATCTTCTTGTTGGACAGACCCTTTAAGTATGATATAGTGTCCTTCCTCATCTCTTATTATAGTCTTTGGCTTAAAATCTAATTTATCTGATATAAGGATTGCCACCTCAGCTTTCTTTTGATGTCCATTAGCATGGTAAATTGTTTTCCACCCCCTCACTTTAAATCTGGACGTGTCTTTGTGTCTAAAAGAGTTTCATGTAGACAGCATATGGATGGGTCTTGTTTTTTTATCCATTCTGATACCCTGTGTCTTTGATTGGGGCATTTAGCCCGTTTACATTCAGGGTAACTATTGACAGATATGAATTTAGCACCACTGTATTGCCTGTAAGGTGACTGTTACTGTATATTGTCTCTGTTCCTTTCTGGTCTATGTTCCTTTTAGGCTCTCTCTTTGCTTAGAGGACCCCTTTCAGTATTTCCTGTAGGGCTGGTTTGGTGTTTGCAAATTCTTTTAGTTTTTGTTTGTCCTGGAAGCTTTTTATCTCTCCATCTATTTTCAATGACAGCCTAGCTGGATATAGTATTCTTGGCTGCATATTTTTCTCGTTTGGTGCTCTGAATATATCACGCCAGTCCTTTCTGGCCTGCCAGATCTCTGTGGATAGGTCTGCTGCCAATCTAATATTTCTGCCTTTGTATATTACAGACTTCTTGTCCCGAGCTGCTTTCAGGATTTTCTCTTTGTCACTGAGACTTATAAGTTTTACTATTAGATGACGGGGTATGGACCTATTTTTATTGATTTTGAGGGGGGTTTTCTGTGCCTCCTGGATTTTGATGCTTCTTCTCTTCTCCAAATTAGGGAAATTCTCTACAATAATGTGCTCCAATATACCTTCTTCCTCTCTCTCTCTTTCTTCTTCTTCTGGGATCCCAATTATTCTAATATTGTTTCATCTTATGGTATCACTTATCTCTCGAATTCTCCCCTTGTGGTCCAGTAGTTGTTTGTCTCTCTTTTGGTCACCTTTTTTATTCTCCATCATTTGATCTTCTATATCACCAATTCTCTCTTCTGCCTCATTTATCCTAGCAGTAAGAGCCTCCATTTTTTATTGCACCTCATTAATCGCTTTTTTTATTTCATCTTGGTTAGATTTTATTTCTCTTATTTCTCAAGAAAGGGATTTTATTTCTCCAGAAAGGGACTCTCTAATATCGTCCATGCTTTTTTCGAGCCCAGCTAGCACCTTGATAATTGTCATTTTGAACTCTAGTTCTGACATCTTACTAATGTCCATATTGATTAGGTTCCTAGCTGTCGGTACTGCCTCTTGTTTTTTTTTTTGTTTTTTTTTGTTTTTTTGTTTTTTTTTGTGGTGAGTTTTTCCGCCTTGTCATTTCATCCAGATAAGAATTGATGAGTGAGAGAACAAAATACTAAACGGGTAGCAATGACCCCAGAAACATATACATTAACCAAATCAGAAGAGAGCTGAAACCAGGTGTTGAAGAAAGGCTGGGGGGGTGGGGGTGAGAAGGGGGGGAAGAAGAAGGAAAAGAAAGGGAAAAAATGTATATATATTAGACTGGTGAATAGAACAGAGCCCTACACTTGATTTTGGGTGTATTTTGGTCTGTTAGAAAAAACTACCTCTCAAAATTTTAAAGAAAGAAAAACTTTTAAATACATAAAAATAAGGGTGAACACTATGGAGGGATGGAATATGAGTGTAAAGATTAAAATTAAAAAAGATTCTAAAGAAGGGATTGATAAGGTAAGAAGTTGGGTGAAAAGAGAAAAAGAAAAAAAAATAAAGAGGAAAGAATATGATCAGGCTGGAGACTAGAACAAAGCCATGTACTAGATTTAGAGTATATTTTGATCTATTAGAAGAAATTGTTTCCCAAAATTTTAAAGAAAAAAAAAACCTATATGTATACAAAAAATAAGGTTAAATACAATGAGGGGCTAAAATATGAATATAACAGTGAAAATTAGAATAGATTTTTTAAAAAGTATTGATAGGATAATAATTAAAAACGTTAAAATATGAAAGAGGAAAAATAAAAAAATAGAATAAGAAAAAATAAAATTAAAAAATTTAACTTTGAAAGACTAAAGGATCATGGGAAAAAAGCCATGAATTCTGTGTGTTGCTTTTTCCTAACTCTAGAGTTCTGCAGTTCTCATTGATCATTGAACTTGGTCTTGGCTGGATGTTCTTGCTCATCTTCTGGGGGAGGGGCCTCTTGCAGTGATTCTCAAATGTCTTTGCCCGAGGCATAATTGCATCACCCTTGCCAGGGGCCTGGCTAAGTAATCTGCTTGGGTTCGCTCTTGTAGCTTTTGTTCCCTGAATGCTTCCCTTACAGCTTTGGAGGATGGGAATGAAATTGGTGGCCTCCCAATCTCCGGCCTGTAGGAGCCGAGAGCTCAGGGCCCCACTCCTCAGTGCACCCTCAGAGAAAAGCAGTCAGTCACTCCCATCTCCCTGGTCTCCGGCCGCACTCCGAGCTCAGCTGGACTGTGACAGAGTGTTTCTGTCTCTGGTGCACAGCCCCGTTTGGAGTCTCCAAACCCAACAGCTTCTTGCAGCGTGCTCCCCTGCTGCTCCTCTCGAAGGAGGAAGGAAGGGGTCTGTCTCTCCGGACCTGCCCCTTGTCAGGTCCCTGCTCGAAGAGCAGTAGCCCGACTGTGCCTTGGATCACGGTTTAAGGTAATCTCAAGCTGGGAGTCCGCTTCTTGACTCTGTCTCTGCCGTTGGCTTCCCTGCTCTGACACCTGGGAGCTCTGCCACCTTCAGACACTCCCGGTCTTTTTGTGACCCCCGCAGGTCCTGAGACCACACTGTCCCAGTGGGGGCTCCACCCCCCCCTTAGCCTCTGGAGCAATGTCCCTCAGTGGAGTAAACTTCTAAAAGTCCCAATTTTGTGCTCTGCTGCTCTGCGGCTTAAGGGGAGCCGGTCCCTCCCCCCGCAGTATTTCTTCCCGTCTCTTTGGATTCACTTCACTGCACGACCTACCTTCCAGAAAGTGGTAGAATTGCTGTTCTTCTTCTTTTCTATCTCCTGTTGAGTTTGTAGGTGTTCAGAATGGTTTGATAACTATGTAGCTGAACTTCTGGGATCTGATAATGTCTCCGTCTCCTGCTCCTCTGCCATCTTGCTCCTCCTCACCAAAAAAAAATTTTTTATTGAAGTATAGTTGACACACAATGTTACATTAGTTTAGGTGTACTATATAGTGATTCCACAAGTTTATACATTACACTGTGCTCACCACAAGTGTAGTTACCATCCGTCACCACATGCTGTTACAATACCATTGACCATATTCCCTATGCACCACTGGTTATTCTTAACATGAAGCTGGGAGAATTTGTTAGCATGCTAATGTTCTACATAGATTTTCATATAAATGGGGCCTGGCCCCATTTAGCTAATACAAAAAAGAATATCTGTCTAAAAATGACAAAAATTATACATATATATTCAAATAAATTGTGATTGTCTGGTAAGGAAAAAAAAAAGATAAATAAAGCCAGGGTACTAACCTCAAGTAACTCACAGCCTCTTGGGAGAAGTAACTAGAGAGCAATGTTGATGGTGGGTGACTAGAAAGCAGTGTCTAGAGAGATTGCTAAGAAAACGTCACTGAGGAGACTTTCCCAATTTTGTCAGCAATCACAGAATTAGAGTAGGAAACAGATCGAATGGAAATCCAAATAATATTTGGTTTTGGTCCTTTAAAAACAATAGGCTTTCTTTTTGTTGTACAAACCTTTAACAAGGCCAGCTCTCTCCTTCATATATCTTCCTGATTGTCTTCTTCTAGGTGGAAATGAACGTCTACAGTTTGGGCTGTTTTTTTTGTTTGTTTGTTTGTTCGTTTTTGTTTTTTTCTCATTGCTTTCTTTCATTAACTTCATATAATCTGTTCTCCACCATCGATCTTCTTTTTCCCTTGTCCTATCAATACATCTTATAGGACCTACATATCTGTCCTCTGCCAACACAATATACAAAACATTCCTTCTAGCATCTTAACCTCGGAAGCAATGAAAGAAGACAATTGGTCCCGCTAGCTGTTTTCTACCAGAAAGAAGTTATCATGAGTTATAATGACTAAAATCGTGTGAATCATTTAGCATACATTTACACTGCACCTAACGTCTACTACGACTAGTAATATAGACAAAGAAAAATGGAAGGACTTCTTGCTCTCAGATTGTTCACTGGTTTGACAAGCAAAAAATGTAAACAAGTAAGTGTGCTTCAGTGATAGTATAACATAGGAAGAAATCAATTCTAACCTGGGCTCAGGGAAGTTCCATAGGAGGAGTGATATTTGAACTGATTTTGAAGGTTGAATATAAGTCCCCTAGGCAGATATATCAGGGAAGAGAATCTAGCCATAAGAAGAGCTTATAAGAACTCATGGATACATGAAGCGTCATGATCAATTTCAGTTGAGGTGATAAAAATATATTCTCTTCTATATCATAATTACAATTGAATTCTGTATCTACAGTTGGTAATATTATATTCATATGCAGATTTTCGCCAAAACTATTGACATTGCCTCCTGGCATCTTAATTCTCAGAGTCATATTTATATTCTGGAATCAACCATCTTAAACTTAACTGAATCTCCTGATAAGTTTCTGGGCAGCCACCTTAATTTTATTTCCATTTCCCTTTCCTCAATTTATATTGCTCTCATGGGAACTTTGTGCACACTTCTCTTAAATGACCTGCTTCTTGCTCCGAGTTTTACACACATGAGAAAATAGTTACTTAGCTCCCATCTATGGAAAATTGTGGAAGTTTGTTCCCATGTACTGTGTCCGTGACAACTCTCTTATTTTCAAAGGCTGGTTTATTTTGATACCACTTTTGTCTTTTGGCTTGAACATAATAAATGGAAGCATAGTTTGTCTTTTGTTTTGAAGACACAACTCGAGGCACCAACAAAAGAATTTATAGGAAATATTTATCAAGTATTTGAGTTTTCTGTGAAATTCTTGTCGTGAAATGTTTTCATTTTACAAAAGCTACTAATTCACAATAATAGCACCAACAGAAGGTCAACTGCTTTTATTTCTTTCAAGTGTTGATCCACATCTTTTGTTATTCATTGCAAATTCTGCAGCAAAGGAAAAAAGGGCAGATGGAAAGAGGGACTTTGTCAGGGTCATCATACAATTTATCAATATAGCAGTGTAATTAACAAACAGATAAAAACACTAGTAATGACTATGTATATATAGTCACATACTAATAATGTCATGCAACCTAAACACTATGTGTTATTCCAATGTGAGCATTATTCCAATATATTATTCCAATGAAAATCAGTTTTCAGCTCATTAAATATCAGTGCTCTGTTCAAATTCCATTGGACAAATATGAAAAATGAGCAGATAGAGATAAACTGAATACAAGTTGCATTCTAATATTAAGAGATGTAAAAAAACATCAACTTTCTTCACTCTGCTGCCTTAAGTTAATGATACAATCTGGCTATTTGGAGACAAAAGATAAATGTATAAAATTGAGTGGGATAGAGCAGAATTCAGTGTTATAAAAAACAGGAAACATATGCAACTGAATCAAATAGAATTAGAGTGAATGGGAAGCATAAAAATAAACATAAATAGATAATTCAATGAAAAAATAAACAATATAACACTTTTCTACTAGTTTCCTTTATTTTGATAGAATTGAATTTCTCTGATAACTGAAATACTAAGGGAATAAAGTGCTTTTACATAGAAGCAAAAACATTTAGAAATATTGCAAAAAAAAAAAAATCAGTAGGTGGTCACCAACTGTTTCATGGTAATTTTGCATTATTTTCTCCTGTGCCTGAGGGTGAGAAGTAAGAAGTTAATTAAATAAGACCAATTCTGCCTCCAATAGTTGTTTTCATGAAAGATGCTTTGAAAAAAATGTCTTGTTACTAAGGGCAACGTTTGAGATAAAGCAGCACATCTGTGCTTATGTGATAGTGACCAATCCATTGCCATATGTCCCCAAAGTGTGTTAGTAATTGGGTCCTGGCCCTATGTGGATTCAGGATCCTAGGCAGGCAAGAAATTCCTTCTCTCTTCCCTAAAGCTTTCATGGAGCTGAAACAAAGTAAAGTAGGGAAGAGTTGTCTGAAGTAGGCACAACTTCAGCAGAGGACCATATACATCCCAATCAGGGTATTTAGTGCTGAGGGGGCATGAGGTCCCATGCTTGGACAAGTAACAGGAGAGGAAGGCTGATATATGCATAGAAACTCCTCCTCCACTACCTCCTCCTCCTTTATCCCCACCTCCCATCCTCCTTCTTCTTTTAGCTCAGTTCAATGAAACTACTTCATTCCCCCTCTATATTAGATTGTTAGGTTTTTTAATGCAAAGGCAATTGAATTGGACACTCCAGCAGTCACACGTTGGCCCATTAGACAAACTTTCCATGGATTTTATTTACAAAATAAATCAAGATGTAATTGATGATGCCATACTGTAAACTGTTGTAACAGTAATTCTAGTCCACAGAGCTACGGACTTTGGCTGCTCTAGGGACACAAATAAAACAGGGTAAGGCTGGTGTTTTTCTTTGTCTCTAAGAAGCAGGGATAATTAAGTGAGCGTGCTTGCCTTGCAGTGTGAGTGTGTGTACTGGTGGTGGGGAGGTAGAGGATAGGAAAGAAAAGAGGAATGCTGTATAGCTCCGGAACTAAAGCACTCATTCCACCTAACCAAATCGGCCACTTCCTTCCCTTATTCCCTTCCTGACCCCACAGTCCACACGCCAGGCATCAGTGTTATTTATTAATGCTATTCACAGACATTTGGTTCTTATTCATTTGGGGAAACATGAATGACTAAACTCCCAGATCCCCAAATTTTAGCTAATCAGTTGAATGGGATGATGTAACCAGGGGGAAACCTTCCAGAGCTTACTTTACCTCTAGCTCAGCAACCAACAAAATTTAAGATGATATCTGCTTCATTAGACCAAATCCCTGAGTGGTTATGATGAGTAGATACCCTCTGATAACGTATGATAGAGAAAAATGTAAATCAAAAGTCAGCTTTTGTGGCATTTGGCACAAAATTTGAAGGTTATTAACATATATATATATATATATATATATATATATATATATATATGTATGTATAACATAACCCGTTATAACCAATACAAATGACCCACACTAGTCTGTAATAGAACCTTTCATATGTCTGGGAAGATCTTCATCAAAGTTATCTCTCAGAGAAAGGAATATAGATAAACATTTTTCCCTTATTAACCATGATTTTATAAGTTAAAATAAATACTTAATCTTTGGTTTCTAAGATATGCACAAATTATGAAAATGAAAATGCTAAGCTTTAAGAAATAATATTTATTGATTGATTACACAACACTGACTATATGCCAGGCACTATTCTTAGCAAACTATTAGGATTAACTCATTTAATCCCATTTTGTGAGTAGGGAATCTTGAGTACAGAGGTCCATGTCACTTGCTCAGGTTTTCTGATCAGCAAAATTCACTTTTGGTACGGCTCACTGTCCCTTCCTTACCAAAATCATATCCTCAACACCCAAAAAAATTTTCCCCCCTTAAGGAATAACACTTAGGTCGTCTCACATAAGCAAATGATAATTTTTGATGATACTCATTTCAGTGGCTGTTGATTTCAGAGCCTCTTTTTATAATACACTCTACTTTTAATTTTTAAACAGTATAGTTTTCCATGGGTCTGACCTCCATATTTGACATGCTACTGATAAAAAGAAATTAAAAATTGAGAGTCCTCTGATAGTGATATGACATACAGTCCTGGGACACTAAAATTCCAATAGTTTCTTTGTTTGGGTCAGATTTATATTTTCTGCAAAACTAAGAATTGCCCGTCACAATGAGCTCCGGATACTTTTTCATCATTTAATCCAAATATGTGATGCAGTTTCTCCTTCAGTTTCTACCCAAGAAGAAGGAGGTGATAAAATCAGCTATTAGTTGGATTTTAGACAGCAGAGAAAGTTTTGTGTTATCTCCCCCTTTTGTAGCAATGACTGTAGCTCTTAAGAGTAGAAGTATTTAGTATTCATCTTTTGCTGAATAGCTACTAAAATCTTTTGGGCTAGGCACAAAAACCAATCTCTAGTTATAAAGAAAGTGTATATGCAAACCTAGACATTTAAGATTGCAGATACCAAACTTTGTGTATTTATATTCATGTGTTCTAAGTTTACCAAAAAAACTTTTATAGGCAACTATATTCAAACTTCTGAATCCTTATGTGTATATTTTGAAAGAATAATTTATCACACTAACCCAGAATGTTTTGTGACAATCAATTAAGAAAAATTATTATTCTATCAGTGCTAAAGCACAATATGAAAGCAATGGTTATTATTATTTTTAATTTTTATATTATTTTCATGTTCTGTGAACCCTAATGGGCATCACATTGCTATAATCTATTACTGATGAATATAAGATGATAGAAGGTAGAAACTGTTCTTGGAAGGAACTGTTGCTTGTATAAAAATAATACCTTTTATGTCTTTATATAAAATATATATATATAAAATATATATATACACCATGCAGAAAGACATTTACACAGTTTTTTAGTTTATTTTTTTAAAGATTTTTATTGTGAGAGAGAGAGAGTGTGTGTGCACAAGCTGGGGGGAGGGGCTGAGCAGGGAGCCTGATGCAAGACTTGATCCCAGGACCTTGGGATCATGACCTGAGCCAAAGGCAGACACTTAACCGACTGAGCCATCCAGGTTCACGAGTCTTAGTTTAATATAAATGTCAGTGTCTTTTCAAAACTGTTTAGTGAAAGGGGCACCTGAGTGGCTCAGTTGGTTGGGTGGCATTATACATTTTTTTAAGGCTCACATTATGCATTACCAAAACCAGCAAGACATTACAGGAAAAGAAAAGTGTAGAACATTATTCCTCATGGAAAAAGACAAAATTCTCATCAAAATAGTAGCAAATCAGATCTAGATATATATAAAAAGATACTACCCCATGACAGTAAAGTGCATGCCAAGAATCCAAGGCTGGTTCAACATTCAAAAATCAATCATTGTAATTCACCATACTAAAAAACTAAAAACTAAAAAGTATGTATTTTCAATAGACACAGAAAAACATTTGGCAAAAGCATTTATTTCTCATTAAAAAACAACCCAAACCTCTCCTACCTAAGACAATAAGGGTAATTCTTCAACCTGAAAAAGATTTTTTATAAAGCTAACATCACTCTTGTTGATGGAAGATTGAAACTTTTGCTTCCAAGATGGTAAAAAAATGAAGAACATCCAATGTTACCACTGCTATTAGACATTGCTAGAACTGGATGTTCTAGCCAGTGTGAACAGAGAAGGAAAATAAAGAAATAAAAGACATCCAGATTGGAAAGGAAGAATTAAAACTGTTTTGATTCACTGATGGCATGATCATCTACAAAGAAAATTCAATGGAATGTAGCAGGATTTGTAGAACGCAAGATTACGATGCACAAATCAGTTGTATTTATGCACAACAGGAGATTGAAATTTTAAAAATATTTAAATTAGCACAAAGTTTAAAGTACTGAGGATAAATCTTATAAAGTACATGAATAATTTAGCCTCTGAAAAATGGAAAACATTTTCAAGAAAAATATTGAAACCTAAGTAAATGAAGATATATTTCTTATTTATTTGTTAGAAGACCCAACATTATTAAGATATTCGTTTCCTACAGATTAAACTAAATTTTCAACACAATCCCTTCAAAAAAAAGATTATTTGATAGAATAAAACTGATTTTAAACTCATATGAAAACGAAAAGAACCGAAATAACAACAGCAAAACAAGCTTTGAGAAAGATGAAAAGCTTATAAATCTATAGTAATCGTAACAGAATAGTATCAGTGTAAAGATAGACATGTAGATCAATGGAACATGACAGAGTCCAGAAGTAGGTCCTCACTATGTGTGAATAACTGATTTTTGGCAAATTGCAGTCAGTCTTTGTCGAGGGGCATACTTTCAGCACTTGGCCAGGTGTTTATCAAGTCTGTCGTTGCCTTCACATCCTGCTGGCGGAGAGCCACATGCTCCGCCAGATATGAGACCTCAGGACTTTTCTTCTGCCTTCCTGAGAGGGAAAGAACCCTGCCTGGGGCATGCACTCTAGGCATGTGTGTGGTCTAGATTCCCAGTAATATTCCAGGCTTTTCAAAACCTTAGATACATTTCATGTCCAGTTTTTCCTTTTAAGCTTTTTGTCTATACAGTTATTTGCACCAACCATTTATCTACTACCTCAGGAAACCATGAAGTTAAACCGTTGCCTGTAATTTTTTATGACAAATGGCCTTTTCCACCACACCCCCTAGGGAAATGGCTGTTCATGCTGGGCAAGCTCCAAGTCACAGCAGTATAAGTAGCTTTGCAAGTGGGGTGTTCTAGGGCACCATCAGACAAGTCAACTGATGGTGGCACATTGAGAATAAGTCTTAAAAAGAGATCTGGCCCTCTTCTGCTTCCTCCAGCGGCTCCCCTGTTGGTTTTCACAGCAAATATTGGGAGAGCAGGAGATGCGAACAGAGAAAACTAAAACGCAGCAAAGCTGACTTATTCCTGAGGTACAGCCATTTTGTTCTTGAATAACTCTCCCCCTGGTTACTACAAGCCTTTGGTTAATATCTAGGGTTCTGAAATAGTTGATGGAAGGCAGGGGGTTGTTTTGTTCCATTTGCCACTTTTCTCTTTGCTTTAATGGAGTAGGGAATTTCCACGGGTTCAATTTGACCCCACATTTTCTCCCAATATCTTATTGCCTTCCTTCTTACCTCCACTCCCCATTTTACTCTCTCTGTAACTTTTTCATCCTAAAATTGTGCTCCATCATTTCAGCTAGATTATATCCAATAGTATTTATTCTTATACTTCTTTGTTTATCTGCATCCTCTGCCTCCTTCTTCCAGAGCACTGCTATGGAAACCACTAACACCTAGATTTCAGTGTTACCATGTAGATACGATTGCAGAGTCCAATGGGTCCACAGTTCAGCTGGAAAATCTGTTTACTTTTCCTTGGTTACATCCTCCTCTAATAACCTGGGCTTAGACGTTTTTCTCAAATTTTAGCCACTCTTCTAAATCTTTATAGCCACTTTCCTGTACATTTGAGCATTTTTCTATTTTATTCAGGGAAAATAGGAACCACCTTAGGGGATTTTTCACAAGAGTCCTGTACTTCATTACCCTTCAAGGAAGAACTTATCTTTATCCACACGTAATCCATACTGCTCTTTCCATACATAAATCAAAGCTTGTCCCTTTACCAATCCCAAACTCATTCCTAGCCAAATGCCCTAGATCTCAGGGTCTTCTGTCACAAGAGTAGAGAGGATAAGGACATGAAAAGTCAGTGCAGTAAACTGATTAGGAACAAGTATTTTCATTTTGAGATTGGGCAAATGATTTTGTCTGGTCTCCAAATCTGCATTTAGTTCCCTGAATATAACATAGGAGAGGGAATCCATTAGCAGTTTTTGTTATCATGGCAGGGGAGGGATTAGGTAATATGTAAAATAGTGTGCTACCCCTCAAGTCTTTATTTTAGACTCTCAAAAATCTCCTTTTCTTCTCTAAAACCTTCTAATGACTCTTAAAGACCTTTAGACCAATTTCAAACTTTGCATTTGGGGGTTTGTTTCTGTGCAACTCTTAGTCCCTAATCTGTTGCCCCACTCACATATATTTTCTCATTTGATTGCCTTTTTGATCCTGTGAAACAGAATTTCTTGATTAATTTAATTTATTCGTACTTTTAAACCGTTCCATCTATAACAGAGTGAGTCCTTATAATGTACCTTGTTGATACTATTGACTTGTGAATGTGTAATGGGTGAGGAGCTCTAAGGCTTCTGAACTAATCCAATTGTTTATCTACAAAAACACCTGCAGCCAAGAAGAGAGATAACAAAATCACTGAGGAATCAAAACATGAGAGTTAAATCACAAAATCTTATTTTATTTTGATCTTCTACTGTTGGTATCTACCTTAGCACATCAATAAAAAGATAATTTTGTGTAGTAAAACAAAGGAGCTCATTATAAGGATATAAAAGCCAATGACATTAAAAGCTGCCTTAATGCTCAGCAGACTGAAACCAAATAATCCAGTATAATGAAATGATTAGGTTGGAGTCTTAATAGATTGTAATTGTTAGGAGAATAATTTATAGCTAAAATATTTCCCCATCTATAAGGAAAGGAAGCACTAAAAACAATTTTAAAAATATAGAGACCTGAGTGTTAAAGGTAGTATAGTATTTCCTTTATTATTAGAGTATTAAATAAGAGCAAATGAAATGAGTATTACTGAACTATTTTTCTATTTTAAGTGTTTTGTTATTATACACTGAAAGAAAAATTAATGTTTCAGATTCCTTTGGCAAACAAAGAGCCAGAGATAGTTACTTTGCAAACATCTTTATTGTTCATTACCTAAAAATAGATTGTTTATGAGATAGCTAAAATGGCTCAAGTAACAAAAATAAATTATTTATTAGAACATTAGCAAGTGTTAAGTAGACCAATCAAAAAGGAACGTAGGTAGGAATGAGCCAGCCATCCTGGCCTGGAGGAAATTGTCTAGCCTAGGGCACAAACTGGACTGAGGGTAAAGAGAATTCACAAAACAAACAACTATTCCTCAAAGAGAGTTGGTCATTCTCTGGAAAAATACACATCTAGTCTCAGTATCTGTTCAGCAAAGCAACTGCAACTCTGCAGATAAGCACTGGGTTTCTGATTTCTCTTTCTCTATCTTATATTTGTACTTATAGAGCACTGAGAATAGGCAGAGTTGTTGGGTATAAGTAGCTTAGGAACCCAGAGTAGAGACTCTGGTGTCAGCAAACCATGGTTCCTGATCCTGACAATGTCACTTACTAACAGTGTCACCTTGGGCATATCATGTGTTTTTTCTGTTCTGTAATATATAAACTGGTGATAATATTTCTTACTTCATAGGATTATTTTAAGGGTGGAAATGATGTAATGCATGCAAAGCACCCAGTATATTGTAATGAACTTTTATGTAAATATTAGCTGTTATTTTATTATGTATAGTTAGAGAAGGACAAATAAATTACAAATCTTGCAGCGCTACCTAGATACAGTATTTATTTCTCAAATGATTTTGTGTCTGACTGCCTGATAAGATTTCTTGATTTCTCTTGTAACTTTACACTAACCTATTGGAACAAAAATCCCATTAATGTACTGAAAGTTTTCTCGATCCTTACCACCCCTTCAGGACAGCAGTTTGCATGATTACTACTCCTGCTATTCCCTCCATGCTTATACTGTGACCCTTGCCATGGTGTCTGTTGACTTTTTAGGAGGAGGATTAACAGGTTTGGCATTCAGGTCTGAATTTCTTGTATACCTCTTCTAGTTCAGTTCCTCCAGCTTTTTGCCCCATTCTCCATGGCAAGATCCAGTTACAAGCCTCAGATCCCACACATTGGGACCATTTTCTTCTAATTATCTAAATGTAGGCTGATCCAGTTATATTATAATACAATCTTAAAGGCTTTCAGTGGCAGACAAAGGATTTGAGACATGATCCTTTGAATAGTGGGCATCATTTAAGACGCGTTAGCACAGAAATGAAATAAAACTTTAGCTGGCTTGTGTTGAATGGACTGGAAGCAAGACTACCCATTAGAAAGCTGTTTAATAATCCAAGTGTAACTTTATGAGGATGAGAAACAGAAATGGAAAGGATATGAACATCAAAGGAACTTCAAAATATCTTTGATGGAGTAATAATTTTGGGAAAAAAATCTTATAGCTTTACCTTATTCAATAGTCAGTAAATGGGTAGCATAATGAAATGTACTAATAGAATGAAATTACTTCAAAAAAGAAAAAGCTAGTGGTTTTCTTTAAAGCCTTAGCTGCTTTCTTAGTTTTAATAAAAGGAACAGTTTCCTAAAGCAAAATTTTAGAATTGTTCATATCAACTGTCATATCAGCTTTATTTATTTATTTTTTTAGCTTTCAAAATCTACTCTGATAGCATACATTTCCATTTATATTTATAATGTTTTCAGAGCACATGGAAAAATGTAAGCTAGCAAGTAGTCCTAGCAGTCCCCATTACAGCATACTTTAGGCAAAATTTCTAGTATATCAAATTAAATACAAATGAATACATTGTATAAATATATACTTCCTAGGTGTTCAAGTTAGAAAGGTACAAATATAACTCCCCATCTGAGAGAGGAGAGGCATATAAATGCACTTAACTTTTAAAGCTCTCTATCATTGAGAAACATAATCTATGTTTTATTCATTTAAATTTAAAGGATCTGTTTTATTTCTTAGAAAATCTACTCTCCAATGTGGATATGGTACCACTAGGTAAATTTAATATAGCATATCTGTGCAAAGGTAGAGAAGTTAGTTCACTTACAAAGTTTTTAAATTATGTTGTCCAACCCCTTTAAACAATCAATCTTGTTTGGGTAGAGAAGAATTAGACAAAACTGATTTGAACCTTGGCTGTGCCCAAATTGGCTGGGAAGTTTGTGTTGCATTCAATCCTGTCAATGATTTCCCATTTCTCTAGATAGATGGACGCCTTATCCTGAACTCTATGGCTCTCTATCATCAGATTTTTGCCCCTCCCCCAGCCTGATCACTGCCCACACTTAGCTCGCACCCCAACCTCTGCCAGTCTCTCTCTTTCATTGTAGTTGTTGGTATCATTTCAATGACACATAAAATGATAAAATGAGTAGTGAAAAGGGGTATTTTTAAAATTGATCTTACTCTTACCTCAGACACTTTGTTTCACTCTCTTCAATGTGGTAACTATCAACTATCATTTTTTTGTCTCTTCCATAAATGGAACGAAAGTATACACATTAGATTTCATATTGTTTTTCTTGCTTTGCCTTGTTCATTTTTTGTACCACAAATTATGAATCTACTCCATTCTTTATAAATGCTGTGTAATATACCATTTTTTGATGCTTAGTAATTTATTCATTTGACCTCAAATGAATGTTTTGATTGTTTCCATTTTTATCATTACTAATAATACTAAAATGAACATATATTTGTATATTCATGTGATATTAGGTGGATGACTTCTTGGATCTGTAATTTCTCACTGAAAGGTAAAAGAACGCATTTTGGTAGAGTGTTCTACATCATTCCCTAAAGAAATATTTTTTGTCCATAATCTTCTGGAACCCTGAGTGTCACCCAAATTTTAAATTTTGCCAATATGATAAATAAGAACACGACGTTCCTGTTCATAAGAACTTTGAAAATAATTTGAAAGAGTGACAATAAATAAATAGTTAAAATAAAATCATGTCAAGCAAAGAGATGGCAGAGAGAAATAGTGATAAGGGTGCTCGTGTGGCTATTATAATCAGTAAAGTATCTGAGGGGGGGACATGTGAACAGAAACTAGAAGATATGAGGGTGCATGTTATGTGGCTATCTGCAAGCAGCACATTCTAGCTGGAGGCAACAGTTAAGCCCTAGGTCCTGAGATAGGAGGATGTTTAAGAAAACATCAAGTCGTGAGCTGGGAAAGGAGGGGCCAGGGCAAGTGTATTAGAAATTGACATTGGCAGGAAGTTATGGATCAGATAATGAGAGCTGTGTCTTTTCAGAATATGACCCTTTTGCCTGGGAAATACATTGCAGATTATTTTTCTACTTCGTCTTTTGCCTCTTGACTTTGTTTTTGAACAATTTCTCTATATAGAAGTATTCCATCTTTACCTAGTCAGTCTTATCATTTTATTGTTTGTTTAGAGCTTCAGGGATTTCATTCCAAGAATATTAAACATCCCTTCCTTTTTCTTTTACTACTTTCATGGTCCCACTATTTTATATTTAAATTTCTGCAACACCTGGGATACATTTTGGCATACAGAGTGAGATAAAATGCGTTTACGTTTTCTCACATGGCTAACCAGTTGTACCAAGAATATATACATATATATTTTTCCTCCTTTTTAAAAAATATGTCACTGGATTCTCTATTCAATTCAATTAAAATTCTTTTAATGCACCATGACCAAGTTCTTGAACTACTGCAACATATTATTTCTTAATATAAGACTGAATTAGTCAACACAACGTTCTTTTTTGGGAGTTTTTCTACCTATTTCCAAATGCTACTTTTTTAAGTGATCTTTACAACCACCATGTCTAGTTCAAAATGGTTGGTATTTTTTAGTGGCTTGGCAATTTAACTGTATGTTTAGTTTAAGAACAAGTTATTGGTTTTAATTATTAATGATACTGTGTTTCTACATTCAAACTTGTGCATTTAATTTTCTGTCTCTTTATAAATTAGTTATTTTGTTTTCCTTAGTTTCACATTGTCATATTTTATCTACCTATTTGGATTTAATGAATTTTTTCTTGTTTGGTAATTTAAACATTAAGCTATGAAATAAATTTGAAGATGTATAAAGGGCAGTTTTCCTAAACATGGTCATCTGAACCCTCTGTCAAGCAAATTCTGGCTCCCACATTTAGTGAGTACACTGTTTCACACCAGGCTCTGGTTTTTCTAAGAACTTTTTCCCATTAATTCCTTCCAACATTCACAAGTTTCTATTTAGACATCATTTTTCTCATTGTTTTAGGAATTGTGGAAAGCATTTACTTTCTTCCACAATTTTATTCAGTGCAGACCACTGTTAATAGAGGCCTTTTCATTTTTATTAAGAAGAAAAGATGATGGCACTAACTTATTTAATCACCATCATTACCAACATGTTAAATATCTGCTGATCAATCAATTCCAAAAGTTTCAGTTTTAATCTATGTAAAAAGTACAAACTAGGAAATTTCTCAGAAGATTCATTTTTTTTAAAAGATTTATTTATTGTAGAGAGAAAGAGTGCATGCGTATGGGCACATGAGCAGGGGGTGGGGCAGAGACAGAAGAAGAGAATCTCAAGCAGACTCCCCACTGAGCACATAGCCCAACACTGGACTCGGATTCCAGGACCCTGAGAATATGACCTGAGCTGAAAACAAGTGTAAGCCGCTTAACTGGCTGAGCCACCCAGGTGCCCCTCTCAGAATTTTAATAAAGCAAAATCCATGATATAACCAGTGTTATATTTTGTCTTTTGATATCCACAAAAAAAAATGTGGTTATTTTTTTAACTTTTTTACTCTGAAAAAATTATAGATTCTTGGAGAGTTGCCAAAATAGTACAGAGAAGTCCCACATGCCCTTTACTCAGTTGACTACTGGTTATACTGTATATAAAATGTATAAATTACTAAACTAGGAATTTAATAATAGTAACAACAATAAAGATGATTCCAAATGCTATTCTTCTAATATATTCTTTTCCTCATTTCATGTGTGTCCCAATGGTTTTATACCATTTTACTGTTTGGATTAATATAGGAAAACTGGTTGTTCTTCTGAACTTAATTTTTTAATAGCCATTCTTTATTGTTATTCTATTTTCTTTTACATACTTGTACAAATATAAAATAGGTCTTTTTTCTCTGGAGTATAGAGCTTTTACAAACATGATTTGATTTAATTTTAATTTATACCAAACATTTCAGGGGAAATAAGTATGTCCTACTCTCCTTCCCTCCCAAGTTCTATAACTGAAAGGCTTTTTTTTTTTTTAATAGCAAACAGTTATCCACCTAGTCTCGAATTGTGGAGATGGATAATATAACAATGTGATTTAAAAATTGATCTTAGTTCTACTCACCTGAGCATAAAAGAAAATATATGACCTGCTAAAGAGACATAGTAAGCCTGCAGCATATAGTACATCACTGCTGAAGCTAGAAAAGGCTCTCTAAGACCTTTCTACTAAGGATGGAGTTTGCTCTTTGCCGTATAATCCTAGCCAGACTTTTCCTTGACCTTGAAAAATACTAAAAGCATAATCAATGATCATCTAATAGCAGTTGCCCAGGCACCGTGTATGGTGTGTGCTTCCTGCTAAATCACAGATGATGTTTACCTCATCTGCAGAAGCCAATACTGTCAGACAGTCAGTAAACAAAGGGTTTTTTTCTGTTCGGAAATGCCACAGACTGTAAATACCAAACTGGTCACCTGTGGCTATTTCAGATTCCATTCACATTAAAAACATCATACTCTAACTATAAATGTAGTGTATTTATAAATCTGCAACTGTAGTAGAAGTATGGTTTTTGAAAAAAAAAAATCACCTATGATATGACTTGCCAGTAGAGGCATTTAAATTATACCCAAAACTGTGTATAACTGCCAAAAAGGTCATTCTGAAGTAAAAATACCAACTTTTTTATTCCAAAAGAGCCTTTTGAATCAGTCTACAATGACCTTGCAGCAGGCTGAGCAGAATACTTATATGCCTATTAATGATTAAGATATGCATGGTATCATGGAACCAGACAAGGAGAAAAGAAATCCAGAAAGGTTATCTGATCTAACTCTCCTCTTCCAGTTGGGTGCTTGTGAAGCCCACAACACAGACAGTATGTTTATTGGTAATAAATTCATTCATCTACTTAATCAAAGTCAATTCTTTCTTCAGTCTGGAAGAAATGTTTTTTTGAGAGAGAAAGAGAGAGGACAAGCAGGGGGAGCAGCAGGCAGAGGGAGAAGCAGACTCCCCATTGAGCAGAGAGCTCAATGCAGGACTCGATCCCAGGACTCTGGGATCATGACCTGAGCCAAAGGCAGCCACTTAACTGACTGAGCCACTCAGGCACCCTGGAAGAAATGTTTCAAATAGTGCTTATCTAGGTAGTTGTTATTTTACCTTGAGAAAACTAGATATGTAGCTAAACATTCACTACAATGGCAGAAAGAAGTAAACGAGGGTAGAGTTCAGAAAAAAGAAACCTTCAAATTGCGAGCAAGTGAGCAAGTGGCACACTGCAAAACCGTGAGAAGGAAGACAGGCTTCCATAAGCATCGTAAAGATCTGTCCAATAGGAAAAGTCAACAAAAATGGCCAAAGTTCTAGAACTGCATTTATTGAAAACTTTGTATCGACTGTGCAAACCTTGCTAAATCACTGCTAGAAAGTAACAGTCACAAAATGAGAGGTTTGTTGTATACAAATTTTCTTAACTCATACATAAAGTTTACAAAATAATTTTCTAGGTCGAGCAATGCTGAAGAGCCAGAGACCACCAAGACATACCCTCCTCTTTTCAAAAGTTTTCTTCTTCGTAGCAACTGAGTAAAAAAAAGATGGTGATAGATGTGACTACAGCCACTAGAGCTTTTCATAAACTCCGCGATGGCTCTGGATACTTTAGTAGTAAAGCACTAGAAGATACATTTTTATTAAAAAGCTCTACAGTGAAAACAGAAATAACTGAATCTTCTGATAGATCATATACCATAGTGAATAAGGTACCAGATCATACTGGCTCCACTGCATTGGAAAAGTAAGAACATCTCAGTGAAATAACTTTTTAAAAATAGAAAAATTCTTGCTTTATTTGTTCATTCAAAAATAAACATATTGCTACTTAGTCTATACCAAGTACGGAGTCAAGAGTAGGGAGAGGAAGAACATACTTCAGTGTTTTTACCAAGTTCCCCAGGGTTAAGGAGGAGATGGTATGTCAAGAGATGAATAAAGCATAGTGGGCATGTGGTATGATAACTATATGTCTAGAACACTGTGGAACACTGAGGAGTGTTCAGTGCCTGGTGGAGAGTATTGTGCTTAATGTTTATACTTCTTTTTTTCACCCACACCGCTATGAATTTAGAATATTGCAAATAATACTTGCAGATTTGTGAATTATACTTATGTCTTATTTTATAAACATACAAAAAAGGAATTCTTCAAATCTTTTCCTCTCTGTAGACTAACTATACCTCTAGGAAGTCTCATTGTTTGGGTTACATAGTATTTTAAAACACTGCAAAACTCCTAGGATTTATTATGTCAAACACAAAGGAGAACCACATCAGACTTTGTAAAATACATGGCATTTACTCAGTTTCATTTTCATCTGGTTTCCTCTAGCTTTCTTCTCTCTGGCAAAGGAAGAAATTTAAGACAGTAATAAAGATGGGCACTATCTGCTGAATTTAAAATTCTGGTTGAAACCTTTCAGCATCATAGAACTCAAGAACTGAACCATTGTATATAAAAACTTCTCCAAATAATATTGCATTATCTGATGCTGTATTTTATATACAGTATCATTAATCTCTATGTATCATAATCAGTGCCTTCATAAAAATTAGTACAGCAATAAAGGTATATGCAGTATATATTTTTAAATGTCCTAACATATATTTTATGAAATTTGAATCCTTGCAATAATGTGCTGTGAATTCAGGGAGTGGCAGATTTTGTGGATTGTAGTTTTATAGTGTGGGGAACTAAGAATCAAGGAAGTGAAGTAACTTGCTCGGGGATTACAATTATTTGGTACATTGTATAACTTGAGTATCTGACACAGAAGCGCCCTTTTGACCAGATTTCTTTTGAGAATGAAAATTCTTGCAAAATACTAAGTTGCTAGTAGTATATTTCTAACATTTTTGTTCTGTACAAAAGATTGGATTAAAAACTTAGGTCAAACAGATCAACATTAAACTGAAATAGTATTGTTACCAGGAAAATTGACACGGAAGTACTACTTGTGATGTCTTTGACCGACTTAAATAACAAGGCAAATCTACTTGATATGGCGGTGATAGATATAAAAAAAAAATCCAAATCCTTTAAGTTACAGGAGTCATATTATAATATTTTTATGCTCTTGCCTTGCAGACAAGAATACTTTTAAACAAACTTTCTTCTTAAGTGTTAGAAAGCAGTATAGAGATGGTTCTCCCAGATGTCCCTCTCTTATACTCATTCTTAAATTAAGGTACATTTATTTAGGTCTCCCATTCAAGGAATTTCCCATGAGATCTAACCACAAGTATTGGTTGGCTTAATATATTTTTATTTAGTTTTTGTAGAAGCCTCACTATTGCATTTCAAATGAATTTACTGTACATTTAGATGATCAAAGTCTGTGTGAACAAAACACTAAAAACTATTAGCCAGTATTTATTGGTACTCTCTATCATTTGGTATCACAAAAGTTCTTTTAGGGATACAGGAAAGAATTGGTAAAGGTACACTGGGCTTGAAGAGCTGAAATGTATTTGAAACTAAGACAGTTGTATGTGAATTTATTCAGAACTTTTTGCACTTAACGTCTATGCTCAGCTGCAATTTTCCAAGAGAGAGGTAAACCAATAGCAAAGCACCTAGCATCTGGCCCCTGGTTATTTTGAAATGAAGATTTTAGCCATCAGGGGCCAGGGTAGTATAGATAAATTTATCAAGATCACATTAGTGTAATTATTACAAAATAAGTTTTACTTTTTTCATGCAGTTAAAGTTCTTTGATGGAGTTAATAAAATACATAGATTGTTTGTAATTACAACAGAGACTATAATTAACTTAGATTTTGAGTGGTTTTTTTGGAGTCTCTCCCCACAGGCTAGCAAAGAAACCTGGTAAGTCTGGAGTAAAATTCTCTAATAAATTATAAAAGTAATTAAGGACTAGAAAACACAGAGTATTTATAGATGACCAAATGTGAACAGCTGGGAAAGGTAACACCGCCTCATAAAATATCATGTGTACCAGGGCTAGAGTTGTCTAATTTATTAAGTAAGATTGAATGGAGAGGAGAAGTGTTCATAGGAAAAGAGACAACCATGGTGTATATATTGTACATATTTTGGAAACGAAGGGAAAAATCAATATGTGTCATGAAATGTTTATTGAATGGTGATCGTGGCTCGGGCACAATAGAAGATAATGACACAAAGACTAAGGACATACGGTTTTTGACACCAAGGAGCTCAGAGTCTATACAGGTGACTTCAGTAGTAAGTACTATAAGAAGATCCACAGAGAGCATAGTAATTCAAGCTCAGAGGAATAAGACTTGACCCAGCCTGAGGTAAGGTTATCAGAGAATGCCTCTGGGAAGAAATGACACATGAACTTCTTGAAATGTGAGTAGAAGGTCGTCAAATGAAGGAGGGTAATTCAAACAGTTTTCAGAGTAAGCTCAGATACAGAGGAATGAAATAGCACAAGGCGTGTGGTATTTTCATGTTGTAGCTAAAGTGTGAAGCACGGGGTATCACAGAAAGAGGCCAAGCGTGCAGGCAGGGGTCAGTTCATGGAAGATGTTTTATTCTAAACAAAGAGAATTGGATTTTATCTTGTAGACAGTAAGGCTCTATTGAAGCTTTTTAGCAAATGAACTCCATGGTTCAAGTTTCTTATTTGAATGATTACTTTGTCAATAGAGCTGGACAGGGGGAGGAAAAGTTGATTTAGGAGGGCTGTTTCAGTGGTTTGGGTGATAAATAAGGGCCTGGCACAGAGAGAGTAGAGGTGGAAGATATATAGATTTAAGAAATATTTAGAAATTAGCATCATTATGGGGCTCCTGGGTGGCTCAGTCAGTTAAGCATCTGCCTTTGGCTCAGGTCATGATCCTGGGGTCCTTGGATGGAGCCCTGCATTGGGCTCTCTGCTCAGCAGGGAGCCTGCTTCTCGCTCCCCCTCCCCCCCTTCTTGTGCTCTCTCTGTCAAATAAGCAAATAAAATATTTAAAAAAAAAGAAATTAGCATCATTAGACATTGATTTATTTAGGTGTGGGAAATGAGAGAATAAAAATAAGAAGTCAAGGGTATTTGCTAAGGGGAGAAATTTCTCGTACATTTGGAGGTAACACAGTTTTATTAGTCTAGCTATGGCCCTTGAAGAAGAGTTGTCAAGCAATGTTTGGTGAGCTACCTTGGAAAATTCATCCCTGATCTTGAGAAAGTAGAGCAAGAAATAATACCTGCCTTTAAAGACTATAATGTATTGCTGGAACATGGTTTTCTTGATGCCAGAATGTTTAGGCCCTACTAAAATAGTTTCTTGCACTGAAAATAAGTAATTGATTCTGGAAGTTGACATTCTATCTTATTTTTGACATTCAAATATGGTTCAGGACAAGATTAACTTCCTGTAAGAGAGGACATTGACTGGTTTTGAAAAATAATGTAAAATAGTAGAACATTTTGTCCATTTTTATTTTCTCTGCCTTTGCCTGAGTATGATGCATGTAAAATTACTATAACCCATGGGTCCATGATGAGAAATATTCACATGAATAGAGAATAAGCTACTAAAATGTGAGGTCTTTGAGGGAGGGGATATATTTTATGCATCCTTTATTCACAGCACCTCACATGGTGTCTAGTACATAGTAAAAACATAAATAATGAGAGCTAGATTTAATTGAATGACATCAAAATAAAGCTGTTTTACTAATTACTTTCACAGATTAAGCACTGCAAAATGTGTTGCAAAGCATTTTGGTGCAATATCCTGATGGTTGAAATCATTACTTGAATTGCTCATAACTGGGTTAAGCAGGAAATTTTTTTCAAATGGCACCATATTATAAAGATAGGAGGAGAAACTCATAAAACACTTTTTTATGTACCAGCCTAGAAGGACCATAGGCACTAATTATCAAGGAGATAGCTTCTCTGCTCTTTTCTCTCTCAATTGTCTTAAGACTTAACGTTGCTAAATTCTATTCTGCTCGGCCACAATTGGCTTTCCCCTTAATGCAGTACCTGACTCCTTTTACTCTTCCAGTATTTATATATTCCTGCCCATCTTGTTGAATCTCATTTTACTACAAAACCCTTTTTGAAGCTCTGCAGAATGCAAACATACCTCAAGTAGACTTTCTACAAGAAGGAAAATTAACATTTATAGTGTATCTGTTGTTTTACATAAATTTATTGAAAGTTCACATTATTATATAGGATGATACTTGGAGATATCAATACCAATACTCAGAGAGGTTAAGTAACTTCCCAACATCCCATAGATACAGGAGCACAGATGGAAAATCAGCATGGGTCTCCAGGCTTCAAAAGCCATGGGCTTTCCACTAAATCATGTAGTCTAACAAATGCATATTTGAGGAACTTTCTTGCCTTCCATGTGTTCGGCTCTAAATAAATGGACCACCTTGGGATAATATCCATGTTTTCAGCTTTAATTTTTCTAAAATGGCAGACTTCACCTACTCAGTACTTCATCTCAGTTTCACTTTCTTGTATCCCTGAATACCGACATCACTATCCATTGTGTCATTCATTATACCTTTAATCATCCCTTCAACTTGTTTCACCTTCAGATCTCTCCTGGCTTTCATGTCCACTATCCTCCCAGCAGCATGCTTTTCTGACCTACCGCACCCTCAAATTGCCCTCACGGTCCTTGAGTCTTTTCCATATGTTGCCTTTACCTTCTCCCTGCTCCTTAGTTCCCTAGTGGGTCCCCTCTGTCTCCCTCCTATACACCAGCCATTCTGAAATACATGCAGCTTCACAAATGGACCATGTTATTTTGTCCCACTGTGGTTTTGTTCATGGCTGCCTTCTTTGCTTGAAGCTGTCCAGTCTGACCCTATGGAGAACTCCCGTCCATCATTCAACATTGATCTCAAGTGAAAAGTCCTTTAACACATATTATGACACTTCCAGAGGATATAATGCTATCCTCAAGCCACTGATTATAAGATGCATAAAGGCTTTGTTAAATATAAGATACATGTTAGGCAAAGCTTGAAACCAGAGATAAAATAAAAAGATATGGAAAGGACCTCTGCTTGTTCAAAAACATTGGGTTTTACTTTCATACCACAGCCAATTAGGCAAGGGAGCTCTGTGGTGGTTCGTGTTTTCTCTACTCCATTAGATTATTTGATGGTTAGTGTTCATCTCTCCTAGTACTATCTCTGCTGACCTGATTCCAAATAAATTAGAAAAGATTAATTTTAGGATCTTTTGTGCTTGCATACCTTCCAGTACACATTTCTTTCTATTTGCTTTAATTTAATGAAAGTATCATCATGTAAAGACAAATATGTTAAAATAAGGCTAATTCTTTCCTTTTTAGAGAAAAATAAAAATACTGAAAATGCCCTAAGTATCCACAAAGCCGTGGGTCTGAAGGCTCAAGATGCAATGCTGGCAGTGACGAGGGAGCTTTCTTCAGGCCCGCAGCTTTCTTTGAACCTCAAGCACCCAGCTGACACACTTGGTATCATTTTAGATGTAGCCGGGGTTCCTCTCGGTTTTAAATTCTGTTAAAAATCCTAGGCGAGGGTGATAAACTGATTCCAATTTAGCTTCTTCTTTAAACAGAATCTAAGCCTAGAAATGAAGCCAGCCACACCTTTGAAGTGTTGTTGAACATGGCAACTGAGTGGGGGGCGGGAAGAAGCAGAGAGAGAGAGTTGAGAATTGAGCTGAGTTTAAAAAGAACCACAGGATCTGGGTTGCATTTGCTCAGCCTCTGGGTTGTTCAAGTAAAGGAGAAAATATCATTAAAAATAGTGGGGGACCAACAAAACAGTTTAAACAACATGTACCCTGGGATTTTCCATTGCCAGGTGAAGCACTTTAGATTCAGCTCAGCTTCTACGTTGAAAATAGAAAGGTTCGGAAAGTATCTGTGCCTATGACTAATAAGATTTTTAAAAGGATATTATTGCTGTGTACCCAGTTTACTTCTGGTTTATCTTTTGAGGTAACTGACCAGCGACTAGGTCTATCTAAATGAGTGATTTTACGGTATCGTCCAAAAGTATCTGGTGCATTTTCCAGAAATACTTTCCCAACAATGTGAACATTCTAATATTGTAAATTAGTTCAGAAAGTTGAGACATGGCATATTCACCATTGTTTTTAAAATGGATGTATTTCTGGGAGGAATAATAGTAATCCTTTGACACGTGAGAATGACTTCATCAGAAATTAGAAAGCAGCGATTTGACAAGAGGTTCAAAAGGATGAGGAAAGAGGGCAGGTAAGTTTTGATTTGTGAAGTGAAGGAAAGAAGCTTGAGCTAAAGGATGATCTAGTAGTGCAGAATTTCATAGATAGAGCAGGAGAAATCAGGAAGGAGGACTGCAGAGGAGTGTGTGGATGTGTGAATTCCTGTGACTAATCGTGTGGTCATAAAGACTAAAAAGAGAGAGAATGGGAAAATGAAACAACAGCCCAAGCAGAATTATTTGTGTTATGTGTCTGGGGACAGGGACTTTGTCATTGAACCCCTTAGGCTCTCGGTTTTCCCAAGCTGTAAAATCAGAGCATCAGACTATTAGACTAGATGATGTTTAAAGTACCTTTTGGATTATATCTATATACTTATATACAGATTTTATATAGAGAGATTTCACATATATATTTATATATATTTTAGTATATATAATTTATTATTATTGTCATAAATATATATTTAAATATAATCTTTTAAAAATAAATATATATTTAATCCAAAAAGTACTTCAAGAATATAAATATATATATGTATACATAATTATAATAGATATATATATACACATACTCTTTTAAATATATCTATTTACCATTTTATGTCTGTTTAGTAAGTTTTCAACAAAAGCCCACAGAAAGAAGACTGAATGAGAATCAGGAGTACTTTGTTCCATTCCCAGCTCTCATGGTAACTTGCTGAAGGACAAGAGAGAAGTCATTTACCAGCTCTTGCCTTTAGTTTTCTCACCAGCAGAAGAATTAAACACACTTTCATCCCTAATCTATCATGAGTCTATACTTTCGGTAAATGGTTAAATTGTCCACATATCAACTATAAGAGGAACAGCTGTATTTCCCTACATCCTACAGATTTAAAAGTGGTCCAACATGGTGTCCTGCCAGTCAGACCCCTAGATTGATCTGACACTGCAATTATGCCCCTGCGGTTCTTCCTGCAGACATACAGGAAATCATCTTGCTTCCCTTTTCATAGGGCTGATTCCTCACTCCATTTCTCTCAGACTGCAAAAGACTATGATGTCCCCAAAGCACTTCTTTCCTTCACTTTAAACCATGTACACTTACTTTTCTTTTCTTTTTATAGTTACGTCCCTAACATACTTGTAAAAACATGATATCTAGAAATATTCCTTCTGCCCTCTTTTTTTTCTGAGGGGAAGCTTCATAAAAATTTCTCTTTCTTCATTACCAAACTAGCCAGTAAAGGACACTCTCTACAAAATTAGTGGCAATTCTTCTTGATGATATAGTGAGTGGATACACTACATATAAAACACTCGACTATTCCAATGACTCTTATCTCAAGTGAATCATTTCTCTATCCGGGAACTTTCAGAGAGGTGACTCCCAGATCACTTTATCTCCTCCTGTTCTACACTAAGAAGACTCCCACTTCCAACAGGAAACAATGATCAGAGTGCATAAAAGAATACCACCATTTATTCTTGTATTGTTTTATCTTTCTGTACCCTAAATTCAAAACCCTTTTATCGACAGGAGATATTAGTTACTATGCTATATAACAAAACCCCACAAACTTAGTGGCTTAAAACAACACACGTTGATTACCTCACAGTTGTCACACACACAGCTTAGCTTGATACGCTGCCTCAGGGTCTTGCCAGGCTGCCTTTGAGGTATTGACTGGGGGTATAGTCTCATGACTGGCTAACCAAGAAAGCTATACTTCTATCCTCTCTTTAGTTGTTGGCAGGATTCATGCCCCTGTGATTGTAGGACTAAAGGTTCTTTTAAAACTAGAGGTTACTAGAGGTAGCTTACTCCTTCAAGCCTCATAATAAAAAGTCTCTGACCTCAAGGAACTCTCAATCCCCCTTTTGAGAGTTTGCATTAAGTTGTGGCTACCCAGAACAATGTCCCTTTCAATTAATTCAAAATCAACTGATGTAGGACCTTAACTATATCTGAAAAATTCCTTCCTTTTGCTATATTCTGTTGGCTAGAAGCTAGGCACAGTTCCTGTCCACACTCAAGACAAAAGCGTGGACACCAGGGGCTAAGAAATTGGGCCTTATTAGGGATACCTTAGGGTTTATCTGCCATAAGAAGTATGTCAGATGTGTGCTCATTAATTGACATAATGACAAATAGCTCTGTTGTTTTAAAAGAGGAAATAATTGTAATTATCTTATCTCATATGAGATTAAACCTTGTGTGTGAACTCTGATAGGGAAATAGCAAGTGATTTCTCCTCCAGTTCATGAGGCTTTGGAAATAACTAAAGTGCATAACTGAAATAACTGATATCCTTTAAATAGCATAGGTTTTTGAAAAATCATTTATTTTTTTTATCAATAATAAGTGTACTCTTCAATCTCTATCCCCTATTTCCCTCATCCCTACACCCCCTCTTCTCCTCTGATAACCATCAGTTTGTTCTCTATAGTTAAGCATCTGTTTCTTGGTTTCTTTCTCTTTCTTTTTTCTTTCTTTTTTCCTTTGCTCATTTGTTTTGTTTCTTAAATTCCACATATGAGTGAGATCATATGGTATTTGTCTTTCTCTGACTGACTTACTCCATCTATGTTGTTGCAAATGACAAGATTTCATTCTTTTTTTTATCAAGCTGAATAACATTCCCTTATTCCCATATGTGTATATGTGTGTTACATACACATATACATACATATCATATCTTTATCCATTCATCTACTGATGGATACTTGGGTTGCTTCCATAGTTTGACTATTGTAAGTAATGCTGCAATAAACATAGGGGTGCATGTATCTCTTTGAATTGGTGGTTATGTATTTGGGGGTAAATACCCAGTAGTGTGATTATTGGGTGGTAGGGTAGCTCTATTTTTAATTTTTTGAGGAACCTCCATACTGTTTTCACAGTAGCTGCACCAGTTTACATTCCCACCAGCAGTACACAGTGTTCCTTTTTCTCCACATCCTTGATAGCATCCTAAATATCATACATTTTTGGCCCAAATTATGAATACTTCATTTTATATAACATTTTTATCCTTCCAAGTGTCTTTATTAACTATTTTCATGTGATTACCATTCAGTTTGTCTATATGTTAAGTGCAAGGGGAACAGTAATAATTTCATCACCACTTCAAAATTTAAATATATATAAAACCACTGTGTATCTAAGTGTAATTATGTGTATGATCAGGTAGCTTCCTGTGTGCCAGGCACTGTGTTAGGTACCTAGTGCATTAGCATATCAAAGCCACATCATAGCCATTCCAGCTAAGTAATGCTGGAACTAATTTTAAAGAGAGAGAAACTCATGCTTACATGAGTATAGTAACTTGCCCATGGTCATACTAAGCCAAGAGATGGATAGAATCTGGATTCAAGTTCAGGACTATCTGACTCTAGCTAGCACCTACATTCTTCATTATTACACTATAGTATTGGGAGGTGTGTGTTCTTCTCTCTATTTTTGAAGAAGGAAATTGAGGTACTTGCCCAAGGTTGAAGAGTCTTTCCCACTTGCTTGTGGACTACTTCAAGGTGAGGACTCTGTCTTGGTCACATTTGCATCCTCATCCTGGAACATAATAGCCAATATGTATAGAATGACCAGAGTGGACCGAGGTCTCGACTTCAATCCATCTCTTCTGCTTCTGAGATCTTTGCATTTCTCCTTCCAATCAGAGTCTTCCCAGATCTAGCCCTTAATGTAATAAAATGTCACCTTGAACAATCAGTAATTTATCCAGTGGATCCAGAATTCAAAATTTTTGATATACTTGCTTTGCAAGTGTGTTAAAGGAATTAATGAGTTTTGGGAAGAGGTTTTTCTGAGCGAATGAACTATGTTTTGAGCACTTTAGTAACCACACTAACTCCTTGAGCCTGTGTGAATAGTACTTCAACTGAGCAAATGGTGCCCCAGTGGCCTTTATTTTAATGAATTTCACAAAGATGGTTGACTCACCTCATCTGGTAAGATCATTTGGTGAAATGACTTGAGCCACTCAGTGGGAGAATTGATAAAAATGCAAAGTGATTGAAATGTAAGAAAAACATTCTGAACTAAAGGAAATGACCTGCCATGAAGTTTAAGTTCTTCTCTAAGAAATTTCAGCTATTAATCTAAAATTGTTCTACACATGACTAAGAACAAAGCACTGAACTATTGCTTTGGGCATGCTGTGTGGTTACCTTGAACATGAGATAAAGAATGGCCATTTTAGTTAGTAATTTTTTCTTAAGTATTCTCTGTTACAGCTGGGGTAGCTCTTCCTTCTCAAGCAGAGAATTAAGGGATTCAATTTACTAGTAGTCAAAAGCAACATCCTAACATCGGATTTAAAATGATAGACTTTTTTTTTTTATTAGCTTTCACATTCTAGCAGGCAGAGCTGGCAAGACGTTTTTTTTTTTCAAACTTTCAACAAATCAAAAACATCTTCTTTCTTTTCAAGGTCCTGAAAGCAGGGCGTACTGGTCTTGTCAGAATTATAGCACACATCGAGACTGCTGCCCACGACTGCCTCGAGTCCTAACGGTGGCCCTTGCTCCAATTCACGGTAAGATTAAAACTCTTTTAAGCTAGTTTGTGTATCTTCACTGAAAATTATCTTTTTGTGAAATCTAACTTAAATTAGCCGATGTTTTCATTCTTATTATATACATGAAGCCCTGCCGCATGTAAGCTTCCTTCAAATTACTGTTTAGCTACAAATGGGACCGCTTTCACCTGCTCTTTATAGTATTTTTCACCGGTTCCTTAAATGGAGTGTGCCTTCTTAATGCTCGCGAATAACATTCTGTGAAAATGAGGTGAGTCAGCATGATCACATGCTACTTTATTGATGAGTAAGCTGAGGGAAAGAGAAGCAGTGACTTTCCCAATGTCAAACACATCAGCAAAAGGACAACTAGAAAACCCTGAATCCATGCATCTCCATCCAGTTGCTTGATGTGCTGAGCCACACTGCTTCTCTTTAATGTCTGAGATGAATTATTTCCACATGTCTGTAAATACATCAGTAGTTGAATTAGAACCTGCTGTGTTTTCATGGGACACATTTTAACATAATTGTGATGCCAGGTATGTTGATGTAACCTTCTCATTAGGAGAAACACTCCATATTAACTGTCAAAACTTACATTCTACAGCGGTTTTCTAACTCTCAGAGCCATAAAATTTAGAGGAGCCACACCAGGGGCTACCAAATGGTGTGAGGGTAAGAGAAGAAAAGAAGAGGTGAGAATAGGGGAGGAAAAGTCACATGTCTTCTCAAATCCTCCTAAGGAGAGAAGCTTGTAAAGCTTTAGAGAGGAGAATGTCCCATAGAATTGTGTCTGGTGAAGCACTCCTATGTGCAGGAAATATTTGAAAACTCCACATGCATACTGAAGTATAATATCTTTTACGTTTTATGCTGACGTCTTAAAACTTGCATATCATTTGTGTCGATCTAGAGACCATAGGGATCAAAGGAGAATTCAATCTGCAGGTTATAATGCAAATGGGAGATGTCATAAGGGAGGGTTTCTTTTGAAAATATACAACCTTCCTTTGAAATTTGCCCTAACAGATATTTGGATGATCTGTGCGAATTTTAAATTTGAGTAGCCAGTAGAAAATAACCCCCAAAGCCCTCTGCATGTTAGGATCCAGCTAACTGTGGTTAGAGAAATCAGTGTTATTGAAAGCAAACAGAGGTTATCTCTATAAATTAAAGACAGCATGCTGAAATCTGAGCTTCAAGGAGAAGATTGTAGTCATCCATTCAATGAGTTCATCAATACCCAAAAGAATATTTATTGAGTCTCAGTACATAACAAGGTGCCATTCTATCTTCTAGGGAACAGGCATAAGCAAGTACGGCACTCCTGAGTTTCGACTGTGTGGGGAGGGAGGGTAGAACATTGGGCAGCGGGAAGACAGCATTTAACAGGTGGTCCTTATAATATCTAGATGTATCGTCAATATTAGCTTCCTAATCAGGGAGCATATATCAAGCCCCCTTCCCGGAGCTTATAATGTAACACAAATCTTATAAACATATGCATTGTTGCAACAAAGGCAGCACCTCAGAAACCAAATTACTGAGGATTGTGGGCCTGGATTTTTCTCCCTCATCTACCACAACCACCCCACCCCCTTCTATTGCAATTACATTCTCTCTCTTCTGGTTTTTTTTTCTGCCCAGGCCACTAGTTTAATTTCTTACGTGTAGTATATGGTCAATGAACTTTTCTTAAATACATGAATAAATTAGTTAATATAAAAAAAAATCCCAAAGTATATATCCAATCCCTCCTGATAAGCTAAAACTTTTCCAATACTTAACTAATTAGAATAATGTACTGCCTTTTTCCCACAAGCTATCAGGAAGCTTACACTGGCTTTTTAGCTCAATTGCTACAATTTGCCTACTAAGATTTTCTTTTGAGCTTTTTATTTTTCTTGCCCCATTTGCTTCTTGGCTTTTTTCTTTTTGTCTTATATTATATGATTTTAGCCTTACTCTTCCTGCATTTTTTTTAAGTAAGCAGAATTAAACAACTTTCAAAAGCAGAAACATTCAAATCAATATTATTTAGGAAACACAGAGAGTAGAAAGGAAAAATACTGAATTAGTACATGGTGTTTAATCCCCAAGCATATTTTCTTTATCCTTGTCAGAAAATAAATCGCAAACTTTAGTTTTGCCATCAGGGGAGGGTAGTAAAATATACAAATAATTTGCTTATACATAAGTTTTCTTTTCCTGATTATAAGAGCAAAAAAAAAAAATCATTACTATGGAAAACATAATAAAAAGGAAGAAAATTAATACCTTTTTAATATGCTTGGTGTGTTTCCTTTTGGTTATGAAAAGAAAGAAAGAGATCCATATTTGGAACTTATAATAATAGTTTGAATCCAGATGATTTTTCACTGAGATATATCACAAGCCTTCTTAAAAGTCTATAAAACTTTTTTAAACATTATTTTTAATGGCCGTACCTCAGCCTAGCTTACTGAAACCTCTCCTACCACTATCCACTTGTTTTCTTTTTTAAATTGTGTATTCCTAGGACGAAAAGTCATATAGAGTGATCTCCCTGAATTTGGTGTGAATCTTGTATTTCCCTTGGACTTCTGGAATTGTAGGGCCAACATATAGGGAGGTTTTTGAAGATGACATGCCAGATGAAATACCTTTTTACATATCACTCGTTGTGCTATCACTCTCCTGTCCTATGTTCCTATGTCCTATATTCCCATGTGTCAAAGCCTAAAGCAGATTGACCTCAGATATGATTGAACTCATGAAAAGAAATATGGTGCCACCATTATCTTTTTCTGGAGTTCTATGCTTTCTTTAGGAAACCCCCAGAATGTGCCAGCCTTAGTTCTTACAACGGTGTGTTGATAAATCATATTTAGCATAAGGTTAACATTTGCCAACACATACATTAGACTTTTTCACATGTATTCCACTGTGTGAGCTCCATTTATTGTATTCTCTGTGTAGAAACCTAAAGAATGTGAGCTTTGTCTATGTTTAGTTTTGTACGACAGCATCATTTCTATACTGGCTTTACACCCTTATCTAATTAAGAATGTCCCAAAGTGTCACCAACCCATTTATTCACTTGCTCAATTTTTTTTTTGGTCTTTTAAAAAATATTTATTTGCCTCCTAATTTGTACTGGGAACTTTTCTATGTACTGGGGATACAGCTGTGAAAGAAAACCTGTGATTATATTAAAGTGTTTGGAGGTTTTATATAAAAAGCTTCTCAAACAAGCAATTTAAAAAATTAATTAGAGAACATAATAGATAATTCCTTTTGGAGGATAATAAAAATAATAGAATAGAATAATAGAAATAATAATAAAATTGGCAATTAAATATTATATCTCTCTGTGACTAACAAAGCCAGCAATAGTTCTATTTTGAAGCAAACGAGATTGTCTGAAGTCTGTAAAGTCTAGCAGAAACCACCCAGGATCGTGAGAATCATGACATAGAAATAAAATATTATTTCACAGATGACTCACTCAGACTGTTGGTAAATAGACCATATAATGTTGAAAAGACCCATAATTCGAATGGGGAAATATAACGGGAAGATAATTGCCGCCCTAATTTTCATGATGATTTGAATATCGTGAACACCATCACTTCACCGAACAGATAAAATTTCATTTCTTCAGAATTTAGTTATTCTGGTCGCTTAATCTAGGAAGGTAGACCAAGGGTTGTTATGAGGCAGGTCTATGGTGGACATGGGGATGGTGTCCTCCGGATTTCATTTTAAGAAAGAACTTGCTGCCCAGCTACAAGGAGGCCAGTCAGGAGGTAACATTCAGCTTTGTACTCCTTCAAGGTCTGCCTCAATGGCAAGACCACTTTGCTCAAGGCCAAGACCTTCCCAAGACAACTTGCCCCCAGCGATTGGGTGAGAGAAGAGTATTTCAACCAGGCATGCGACGTTCTCCAGAGCTCTCTGTGGTACTAAGCCTGCATTACAGTTTGACTTCCTCCTCTCACCAATCTTGCTTCTGAAGGGCCTTGATGGACTAGAATTACATCACTAAGAAAAAATTGCAAAGACATCAAAGAGAGCATTACAAGGGATCAAATACAGCTTTCTGAATTTTATAAAAGTTTACAGGTTGAAATGCAGTCATTTCTATTGAATTTCATCAAATAGCACATGTAAAGTATTCATCTGAGTCCTGAACACGGGAAGTTATTTCTATCACTCAGTAAGTAATTTCTGGGTTATAGGCCCTGCCTGCAGTGGGTATTGAGGATGTAAAGATAAATTTCGGGCATAGCACAGAAGGAATGCATAGACGGATAACAAAAGTAAAGGGTAGCCAGAACACATTAGTTAAAACTGAATAGCAATAAATAAATACGTAAACAAACAAACAAGTAAATAACCGAATAGCAGAGAATATATCTGGGTGAATTTCTTGTTCCCTAAGGTTTCAAGTCTGTGTTCAAGGATATAGCTAGAGAGCACCACCCAGCTGAACTCAGAAAAGATAATAAGTGCAATACGGGGTACCCTTTCTGCAGCTTGCTGAGAACAGACTTCATAATTTTTTCAACTTGCACAATTCTCTCTCCCATGAGAGTTATTCTCTTCAAACAGAAGCTCATTACAAAATAATCATTTAAATAAGTCATTTTGGAGTCTTGCTGACACAGGAGAGGATTTGTGTACGTTTTCAAATTGTTCTTTCTTATTTTTGATAGGGACAAGATAATGGGCCCACATTGTGTCTTAACAAAGAAGCCTAAATCCATTCACAGGCATAAAATATGTGAATTTCGGATCCAGATGAGACTTGAGGATGTTTGGGGGAATCTGTACATAGGCAAAGATGTAGAACATACAGCCCATGATCCATTACCAGCAGTGTAAATTTCAGAGAAAATTAAAATTCCCCATGTTCAAAAAGGTTAAGATTTCAAGACAGCAAAGGAGAACATTAAACCAAGTGCAGGGTTCTTGTGAGCCTGGACCCTTGCAAGGCCGCAGGTCACAAGCTTGGGAAGCTGGCATTGCTGCTCTCCTTCCCAGTCAGTGGTGGGAAAAGAACAAATATATTTTGTCTACAGATGCTGTGATGGGTAAAGAATGAGCATGAGCATTCACAAATATTTACTAAATGAATAAATACATACCTGCTGACTATAATTCATATTTTACCTGCCATACTCCCTACTAGTGAGAGGGGGTCCCTTTGGATGCTGTCATCAGCCTCACAATGCCTGGGTTTTTCATGAAATTTTAGACAAGGCTGGTGGCCCTACAGTTTGCCTACTTTCAGTCTGCTCTGATTTTCTCCGTTTCCCATACTCAGAATGTGTATATTTTTTATCCCCAAATACTTTAGCCAGTTTATGAAAATACAAACACTGCAATAAAATAGAACCATGAGCAAACTTAGAATATAGAACAGTATAGATGGAAATGTGAGATAAGACCAGAGAAAAAGTTAAAATGCAGGCATACAGTCCATTAAGAGCCTGTGTAGTAAATAAACTAACACACAAACCTGGCTGTGAGACTCCCATAAGCAAAACAAAGTCATGATTAGCTAAAAATAAGAATTCCCATTGTTTATAGGAACAAGGTTGTGATAATATTCTGAAGAAGCAGGCCTTGTAGATTCATTTGTAAGCAATACATTTTGTTTTCCTGTGGGGCAATTTCTTTCTCTTCCCTTGAATGGAATTTGGGGCAAATCTCATTAATGTTGAATCACTACCAGGTGATAAAAGGTCCTCCAGTCAGTAATTTAAATGTCTAATCTAGAAATTTAAATACCTAAAGGAATTAATAAGTCAAAGGTATAGCTACTCCCCTCACCGGTTGGTACAAGCCATAGGCCAGCACCACACAGTTGAAAAGAGGGCATGGTTGGCCTCCACGCTCTTTCTCCACCCAGTGTTTCTTTTTCTCTTTTTCATTATGCTAATAATAGCTATTGATTTTTCCTGACAGAATGACCCTTACAGCCAGGAACTAGAACTCTCACTGTGTACCCTACTTTAGAGATCCTGTGTTGGCTGTTTTCTAGTTTTGCCCTGTCACGTGGGATGGAGAGACTATCTAGATCGAGGAGAAATACCTCTTCAGAACCAGGATACTGGTTCAGTCACTCTGCTTGGCATATCCAGGACCCCGTCATTCTTCGTCAAATGATGCCAAGTCTGGGTCTATGGTCTGTGCGGGCTCTTCCTTAGGGTTTGCATTCCTGAGGGAGGGAAGCTTTGCTGGTATGAGTATTTCTTAGATTGGGGGGGCGGTGTGCCCAGGGGCTACTGTCTGTGACAATATGGATGGAACTTGGACATTTGGTGTGGGTGATTATAAGTGTATCTGTGAGATTTTCCATGGTGCTGAAGGGAGCTGGAGTATAAAGGAGGGAGAGAGGCTTCAGGTGCTCCCAAGATGTCAGAAGGTCAGCAGTAGGCTCTATGCTGCTAATTTGCAGCAACAGAATAAAAGTGTGTCAAGAATTCTAAATTCATTTTTGATCACTCAGATAGTTAGGAAGGTGTATTTTTCAGGTATATGAATAGGTCACATTTTATTTAAGAGTTTATTGCTTTGATTCATAGCTAACTCTTTAGACGTGTGATGTTACTTGGTCCCTCAAATATTAGAGGTGACTCTGGCTCCAAGATCAGTTGAAATGGGGTTGCTGGAGAAGAGGGGAGAAGGACAAAGAAATTTTATACTTGACTAAGACTGTGTATAATTCTGTGTCGGGCTCTCTGAAATTTTTTTTTTAACACCACAGACAATTAGGAAAACAAGCAAAGAGTGAACGGTTTATATTTCGATGGAGAATGATGTGGAAAGAGCCAAGATGCCCTTCAACAGATGAATGGGTCAAGAAGATATGGTCCATATATACAATGGAATATTATGCCTCCATCAGAAAGGACGAATACCCAACTTTTATTTTAACATGGACTGGACTGGAAGAG
>CM052892.1:40616528-40658218 GCA_028534135.1 Potos flavus | reverse complement strand
TATTTTGAATGGCATCAAAAATTTTTGTGAAGTCCTGAACTTTTCCATTTTGAAATGTATTCTTAAAGATATAAATTTCTAGCCTTACATTAAGTATATAATTTTTTATTTTGTTCTTTCAAAACACCATATATCAATATTTCTGAACACTTTACATACTTTAAAATTTTTTTTTCCTTTTGTGCTTTCAGATGCTCCCATAAAGACATAAAATGGCTTTCCTATGAATGATTATTGGTGTTTCTACTCAGTGATGGTAATAGATGTGGTATAATTAACTTGACTGTATTTGAAGTCTAAAGTGGTACAGTGAGAATAATATTGGAAACTCCTCCCTTGATTTCAATGATATTTCATTCGTAACCTTCCACTTGATGTCGAATTGAGGTCTTTCTGTTACAATAGCATTGACTCTACTAGTCATTGGAAGCCCATTCAGTGTCTGCAAAGTGTATGAAACCCCGCTTTTGGAATTTCATTTCATATGTCATGGACATCTATGTGATCCTTTCAAACCAAGTAGTTTTGAACTGCGTATAAAAATCTGATTCATACAGACATAGCCTCTTAAGCAAGTATATGGAAGTATGGTATTTACTTCCTCATTGTTTTACCACACTGGAAAATATGCTCAAAATGGGCAATTGGAGGGATTGTGCAGGTTCTCCTTAGGTGAGCAATTCACTTGCCAGCAGAAATAGAGGACTAGTCCGATGAAAAATACATCTTGATAAAATTCCAGCAGTTCATTAGATGGATATTAAGTGCATATGACTGTTTCATAACTATATATACACTCTGAAGTTCTACCAGTATTTTCTGCTTTTCCACCGGCAGCCATGCTCACTCTCTGAGGACTTGATTTTTTCCTAGTTGGGAGTGAAGGGGACATTGCATGATCTAAGATGCTACTTCTTCCGTGGATCTCTATAAACACACATATTTGGCAGCCACAGAGATACACAGCGTGGTCCCTGGGTTGCTCTGCTTGTCCAGGGGAGAGCGGTTGGCTTCACACGGAGAACAGGTTGCTCAAACTAACTTTTCCAAATGATAATCCTGAAATCCTAGAATGGGGGTGGACTGAACCAAGAAATCGTGGTTCTCTCTAGTTAAATATTTCATTCCTGATCTGTTGTAGCTCATTCTATGGGAAAAAAGAAAATAAACTTTCTTTCTATGTTGAGCTTCTCTTATTTCTTGGAAAAGCATTTCAGGTCCTCAGCTCACAATATTTGAAATATGAATTCTGAGTTTGTGGCTTATCAATAAAAACACATTGACTTTCACAGAGGTTGTCTGGTGAATTCCAGTACAGGAGTAGAAACATTTACTTACATTGTGTTCACAGCTGATAAACTGCAGTTGCTAACAGTTTGTTAATTAAATCTTAGTTAAGCTTTGTCCTTCCTGCTTAGAAACGGGAACTCTTAACATTTGAGGCTGCAATTTGCATGCATCAGTCAACACCAATGCCGAACAAAGTGCTTGTTTAGGTAATAAGATAAGGAGGTGCCCTCTCCACATTTCAGCTCTAACCGCCTCAGAGGCAACATTTCCCAAGATTCCCAGCTGCTGCTTGTTCAGGCAGCTCTGTGGTTTGCGCTGCATATTAATTTCTGTTCGACACGGGAATTCAATTTGTACTGTACATTTCATTTCTTCACAGATTTAGATTTATTTCATGTTCTCTGCTTTTAATTAACTCTCTGGCACAGCTGCTGGACAGGATAGAAAAACTCATTGCTCTCCCTGTGTTATGAGTACACCACCAATCATTTGCCACTTAGATGGTGGTGCAAGAGCTATTGGTTTCTATGGCAACCAGAGCCATGGTGATTGATTCCTTGCCAGTATGGCATCACCACAGGGAGTGCGGCTTGTGATTTTTCTATGCTCACAACATCCATCTAATTAAAACAGGATTATGGAATCGTCCCAATGTATGTTCAACAACTACACTGCAATCCATTTATGTAAATGTCAACACTATTAAATACAGTGGTCAGAGTGTTTATGAAGAAATACTTGTTTTGGTCTTTGGTTTGTGCCCTGGAAAGCGAGCGCCCAACCACCTGGTTTTGGCTACCACATTCTCTGAAATGGTAGCCTTCGATCCAGCACAGTCTTTCTGCCCTGAAAATCGTAGGAAGCAAGACTGAATGACTACATTTCAATTGGTACAATGCTAGCTGAGTCTAGAATGCTGTAGTAAGACTGACTTGGAAATTGGTTAATTAATTTAGCGTGTATGAATTATTTATTCATCAAAAGCTCTTAACTCACGTGATTGATTTTTCCTTCGGCAGCCTCCCTTGAGAGCAGAATATCCTTCTGCTCTCGTGATTTCCTTTCACAGAGCATTCCTCGAGTCCTCTGGGATTTGGGGAAGGCTCACCTACCAGGTGAGATGAAAGATATAGTATTCACAGTTCTGCACAGAGGCTTCAGATGAAAAAGGCAGCTCAGAGATTTCGTGAGGGACTCAATGGGGAAGGCAAGCTCTGGAGAGAATTGTGAGATGTATATGCACAGTAAAAAGGAAGGACAGAGGGTGACAGATCTGTTAGCAATGTTGTTTTATACATCAGAGTTGTTACTGGATAAGGCTGACAAAATACTCTGTTAACATGAAAAATGACAGTCTGTGTTACCTAATAGCTTCATGTCCCAATGTGTTTCGTTTCCCAATGTGTTTGTATGTTATAGAAGCTTCTATTATGATGTGTATAAGTCGGGGCTATGCAGTATGTGTGTTTGCTGTCAAAACTCTATTCATTTTACAGATTTCCCCCCTTTGCCTTCATGTATGTTATATGAAGAAATGGCACATCCAAACAATACTGCTGAAAGTACTTCTGGTTAAATATTAATTATTAGTACTATACTTTCCAAAAGTTTTATGACATTTCAAATTCATTTCCTGAATTGACAGTAAAATTATTCCCAAAGCAGGAAATTCATAAAATGACAAAAGTATATAAAACATTTTGACTAGAGAAAGAAAAAGGATTCTAATATCAGCATAGCTATCCACAGAAATGTAATGATGGGTTGAGATAAAAATTGATGGAAGTACGAGTGCTTCACTGAAGGTAACTTTTAAAATACATACTGTTCTGTGGTGCGATTGCAATCGTGTCCAACCGTACAGTGGGTGTGATTTGTGCTATTCTTTTGTCTTGGCCACGCAGTTTATATTACACGTGTATCTCTGCACTTGCAAGAGTATAGACATAGTAGTGACGATATGTATTATTCATGGCTAATTCATTACTGTGAAACTGATGAGCGTCCATTTTAACTATGACCAGTAGCAACATAATTTACTCTATTGTAAAGTCTACTATACCTAAGAGATGTTTATGGCATTACCAATGTTTCCTTTGAGTCCACAGGAAACTTTTATTAATGCAGAAATAAAAAAAAAATTTTTTTTGAGTGTTTCTTTTTGGAAGGGAAAATTTACATATTGCAAATCCAAAACATTTGAGGGTAATTTAGAGGTTTATTTTCTTCAAGTAATATGATCAATAAATTAACCTCATTTTTAGCTAATTATTTTTTCTTTTGTAAACTCAAAGAATGTAAAACTATGCTTTCCTTAAATTTTAAAATCTTAAAATGATGTAGCATGCAAGGGTATACCAGAAATTTGTATTGCTTAATTTGTATATAAATGCTAGATATCCTCACTGAAGGCTTGACTAATAAAATTATAATTACACAAGCTAGAATGAGTAAAATCTTAAGCATATTATCTCTGCTTCTAAAAGTACCCCATCCTCAAAAATTATATTTCATTACAGTTTTTAAATAATCAATATCTGTTCTATTCATATGTAGAAACTGACATTTTCTTGAGAAGTCACAAAGTTTATCTAACGTACAATTGGATATGTTTCATGAAATCAAAGAAAAATTATGCAAAAAGATAAGAAAACATTAGAATACCCTTGAAAAATATATTAACTCTCTTTCTGAAAAAAATCACAGGCATTATTTAGATACCTATTATTCTATATATTTTTTATGGATCATGACATCTTTGATGGCATCCCATAGTTACTAAAAATGAAAATATGTACTACTTTAAAGGACTCTCTTTTCAGAGTTTATTTTTTAAGTTCCTTACAGCAAAACTGGAGTAAGTGAAATAGTGAGTCAAGGACTTGGTTAAGCTGCATTCCAGATGGCTGGAGACATATTTGACAGAGCAGGTGCCATGTTAATCTGACAGCATTTTTTTAGGTGTGTTTACGTTGATGGAACCCAGAGAGTCATTACTCCACTATCCACATGCAGGGAACAGCTGGCCAACCCAAGATCTATCCTTGTGAGTGCACAAACTCTATTTGAGTTTTGATGGTCTGGAAAAAGATCTATTTTTCCCCCTTTTCTTTGCAAGTGTAACAATTGAGTAAAAAGGAACAAAACATTCTTTGCTGTTAAAGTGACTGTTGTCAATGCCAACTTCACTCCAAATGCAATTCATTTGTGTTGGACCAAGGGAAATGTTTCCAAACTAAACTTTTCCATTTGTTCTCTGGCCTCCTTTCCTTATTGGACATATGTGAGCATTTGGCTGGATTGACATGGAAATATGAGCCTGAGAATAGAATATTCCTTCAGAATAGGAACCTGAAAAAGGTAGGATGGGACATGTACAGATAGGAAGTTTAGTTAAATAAGTAAATGGCAAATAGATGGATGGGTAAACAATAGAAAATTAAAAACACATAGAGAAAAAGATGATAGATGATAGATAGATGAACATAGGTATATTATATAAAATGTCATTTTAGTATGACACTTCTAAAAATGTTAGACTCCTTCCTATACAGAAAAACAGGAAAGAATGGACTCGTAAGTTGTGTATATGACTTGACTTGACCATAATTTGACCAAACACGTGATAGTTACTGCTTTTTGGCTACTTATTGTTTTAGACACTGTGTAAAACAGTTTTACAAAATTATCACATTTAACTGTTACAACATCCATGTGAGATAGATAATCTTTCTCCATTTTGCAGATGAGGAAACTGAGACTCAGGGAAGTAATATGTGCTTGGTCACATAGGTAGCCCACGGCAATGTAGGAATTTAAACTCAGAATTGCTAAGTGCAAACTGGGGTTGTTTATTGTACTATAGCACATGAATGCCTAGTAAGTAGCATGAAATATGACCTGGAAGCATTATAAAAAGCTTTGGAGAGGTGCCTGGGTGGTTCATTCAATTAAGCGTCCAACTCCTGGTTTCAGCTCAGGTCATGATCTCAGGGTTATGAGATGGAGCCCCTGGTCAGGCTCCGTGTTCAGCACAGAGTCTGCTTAAGGATTCTGTCTCTCCCTCTGCCTCTCCCCATCTCTCTCTCTTTCTCTCTCTCTCTCTCAAATAAATAAGTAAATCTTAAAAAATAAAATAAAAAGCTTTGGAGGAAGCTAAGAGTGATCAACATGGTTCCAGAAACTCTGTGACTTGACCTGAGAAAACTTAAATGTTTCTAGCATATCCCCTAAGCTTGCTTACTTGTGCTAAACCCTGAAGATAACTCATTCTTTCAGTGTTGGCCCAGACTCCAGAGTCACAGAAGGATGGTGTTGGTCCTTTGGGTAGAATGCTGTCATCCAGATAAAACAGTCAGTGTCTAGAGATGAAGATAGCAACTCCTCAGGAAATAATAGGTAGTGTCATAGATATCCACCTAATCCTCTTTCTAATCAGCTTAATTTGATCCGGGTGCATTTCCATGTGGTTTTGTAGACTTTGGCTGAGTTATTTCAATTTGGGAGTGGTTTGGAAATATGTAGTTATTTTCATTAGATATGGACATATCACTTTTAGAACTTTCCAATTCTAGGAAGGGGAAAATTACATATGTGCCTAGTATTTAAACATTTTAAAAGCATAGTAACTCGGGGCACCTGGGTGGCCCAGTCGTTAAGCGTCTGCCTTCAGCTCAGGTCATGATCCCAGGGTCCTGGGATGGAGCCCCGCATCGGACTCCCTGCTCTGTGGGAAGCCTGCTTCTCTCTCTCACACTCCCCCTGCTTGTGTTCCCTCTCTTGCTGTCTCTCTCTCTGTCAAATAAGTAAAATCTTTAAAAAAAAAAAAAAAATCATAGTAACTCAAGTACTGTCTGGGAATCCCCTGGCCTTTGGAGATAGTTAAACTTGATGTGAATTGACATTACACAATCTTGTAAATCCTGTGAATTCTAGGAAATCACTTCTAAATTTTTTTTTTCTCTCTTGGTGCTCTTGTTATCAGTATGCATTTGCTGCCTCTACTCTACTCCAAATCAATCTGTGTGTAAATTCCAACCTTGTCATCAATTCCCTCAAGGAAATTAATTTGATAATTTTACTGAAGATTTCTCTGCCCCTGGGCAATGTGACTTTGGATGTGATGGTGTCACATAGCTTCCAGTCTTTCCCATCTCACTAACTCAATCTCCATTTCTCCTCCTTCTATTTTTCCTCCCCGAGTTGCTGTAGAAACAAGGAAATTGTTCCTCTCAGATAGCGAAACAACTGGGGTCCCAGTTTCTACCACACATTTAGACTGGTATCTCCCTTTTTTCAACAATTGGAGAAACTCTATTCCTTTCTTAAAAGAAATACGAGTGAATAGAATGATTTCCATCTTATTCTCATGTTATTTTCTCTTATATCTTGTTAAAAGTGTATCAGTGAAAACTCTAGAATTTCCATTAGAATCTAAATCAATGAGTGTTGATTATATTATTGTTACTATTACTAGTCTAAATGAATAATTGAAATTATGAATTTCTAGGTCTAAAACAAACTATATTATGAAAAGACTTCAAATCATTGGGACCTTTCCTTCCTCAGATTTAGGCTCTGACTTCCTTTACCAAAATAATTTAGGGAAAAAAATAATAATGTGTCTAAAGCTTTATTTTTTTTATAAGAAAAGTGGGGACCTCTTGTGCTTATATTTAACCTCATTATCAACACAGATGTACAAATACTGGTGAAGAAGGAGGGGACCCACCTCCTGGACCAGATACAGACCTCTGACAAAGTTGTTAAATAAATCCTAACACTCGAGAATAGTGTTGGTTCACTTTTTAAAAGCTTCCACTAGCTGAAAGCTGTCTTGAATTTTTCTGCTCTAGAACCAAACCTAGTAAATGAGGGATATTTAGTAAAAGATATGGTTTCCATGAAATGTCATCTGACCTCAAGTGATCAGCAAAAGAAAAACACTGTTTCTAATTCAGTATTCTTAGTTGCCATCATTTTTTGAAATTTCTTTTCCTTATAATGCTAGTTCATGGTTATTCTTTTTAATTATCAAGTAACCTATCCCCCTTTTAAAAAGTTCCAATGAGATGTAAGTCATTGAGAAGAATGGGAGTGTTCCTCTTTCCCCCTCCCCCCCGTCAGTCTTTTCCCCATAGGTAACAGCTGTTAAATTTTGATGTAGATTTTTCTAATTAATTTTTCTGTATAGCATAAATTATAAATTATAGGACAATATAATTCACATTTTGGACTTTGTTATTTAATAGTATACTTTGGATATTGTTTTATATATCAATAATTTATTGATTTTATATCACTTATTTTCTTTCATATTGAGAATGTATAATGTTTCAATGATTATCAGTAGATTATCAGTAGATCTATTGTAGATAATGTCACTGTAGATATACCTTTGTGTACATATGCAAATATTCCTTTATAATAGACTCCTAGGAACATGTTTGCTGTATCAGAAGTAATGCACATTTTTAAATTTAATTGATACCACTGAACTGTGTTTAAAATGGGAGGGGTGAGATTTACCAATTTAACATCTAACTTACCAATTTAAAGATTTTTCTTTGCCTCAGGCTTCAATATGGCTAGACATGCCACTGCATAATCTGATTATGTCTCTATTTAAATTTTTGATATTTTGAGTTTTTTACACTGATTTTTGTTTTTTTTAATTTTACATTAAAATGTTATTTATCTCGATTTTAAGGTTTTTGGCAATATGTTCCTTAGTTTTGCTTATTTTTGAACTTTATAAAATTAATATCATACTATGTAGTCTTCTGGACCTAACTTCATTTTTCTCAATATTTTATTAATGTTAATACAATTAATAATATTTCTTATTTCTTATTAAATTTTCTTAATTTCGAAAATTTCTCCATTCACTACTATAGTGATTTCATTGTGGGGATGAATATATCACAAATTATTTACCCATTTTTAATTAGCATTCAGTTTTTCCCCAAGGTTTTTGCTATTATGGACAAAGCCCTATTAACATTCGTATACACATCTCCTCATTATTAATATGCAAATATCTTTTGAGGGTAAATACCTAAGAATTTTTGAGCTACAGGATATATATGTGGGAAGGCTCACATTTTCAAGATAATAACAAATTATTTTCTAACATGATTGTACTATAATGAACATAAAGTATTAATTTTAATGTAGTTGTATATATTCTTTCATGGTTAGTACTTTCATTTTATCCAAGTTAAGGACTCCTCTACTGGTGGAATATTGCATTTTCCAAACATGAGCACAGCAAAAAGTCTCATTCCACATACTTTCCTGTAATGTGATCTCATTCTTCTCTCATCAAGAAGTGAAATATAATTTCCTTGACCTTTAATCTATGCTGACCTGGCCTTAGCGACTTTCTCAGCAGAAGTGACCTTCCGGAATTTCTGTGGCTAGGACACAGAATGAGTCTCCTGGAATGATCCCACTTGGAACACTTAACTTCCAGATCCCAACCACCAGATTCTGAGAACCCCAAGCCACAAGAAAGGGCCATCTGTAGGCATTTTGGGGGGATAGCTTCTACTGAGCTCCCTACCAAAGTCAGAATCAGTTGCTGTCAGGTCAGTGAACCATCTTGAATGTCTGGCTAAGAGAAGGTTTCAGAAAACTCCAGCCCATCCACTATCTTTCCATCCATTTTAACCACAATAGATCTCAATCGAGAACTACGCAGCTGTAGAGATAATAATAAATTGTTGTTTTAAATCACTAAGTTTTAGAGTAGTTTGTTGTGTAGCAGTAGATAATTGCACTGTTACCAAAAAAAAAGTTTTATAGTCTTCTAAAATTTGACATTTAAAAAAAATTTTAATATCCAAATCCCTCATCTACCTGCAGTTGATTTTTTGCATATAATGAAGTTACAGATCCAATTTTATATCCTTCATAAGATTAACTATAGGAAACCAACTTTCTTGTAGAATTTATTTTTATTTTTAAATAGTAATTTCCAGAATCTCTTAACTTAATATGTGTTTGTAGCTTTATTTACTTTCAGGTTTGTACAATAATAAGTTTAACCCGTGGTGGATTCCGAAGAATGTAATTTGTTGTACATAAAACAAAGCTTATCATTATTAGAGACTGGCATAAATTAAATTCTCAGTACATGTCATCTCTTTTGGTCCACAAAAGGTAGAAAAAGAAACTAACTTGTGAGAAAGTGTGCTGGATTTGAATCTATACCCTATTACCTGATGCTTCTTTGAAATACAGTCTTGCAATTTCATGAAAAATTTAGAGGTGGAGATGTCTGTCTTACTTTATGAGTCAAAATGTGTTTCTTAATTCTTTTGTCTACATCACATATGATGTTTTTAATCCTATTTTTCTAGTTTTCAAAAATTACCAAACTAAACATGTTCTGAAAAAGTGTTCCACTATAAAGAATATCAATAATTTAAAAATATTATGATGCATATTTTTAAAAGCTGTCCCCTTTTCTTCTGTATCCACAATACCAAATAGCAAGCTTTTACTTCATTAGCAGTAATTTGATTTACAGTTATACTTAATCTGTTTATGTATGTAAAGGTGTTATATGAAAAAATGGTATCTTCCTCAGGATCTCATAAAGAAAGAGCTCTCGTTGGGGTATAATCCTTTACCTTTCTATTTAATGTGAAATTTAAGCTACTACTCTTTCTTATAGACGTGATTTTTTAGATCCATTTTAGGTTTATGGAAAAATTGATCAAAAAGTAGAGTGAACTTACAAATATCCCCTCACCACTTCCCAACACAATATTTCTCCTATTGCTAACATCTTGCATTACTGTGGTACATATGCTAAAACTGATGAGGATGTATTGATCCAGTATTATTAAAGTCCACAGTTTATATTTGGATTCATTTTGTATCACACATCCTGTGGGTTTTTACAAATGTTTAATAACATGCATTCACCAATTAGAGTACCAGGCAAATAGTTTCACTGCCCTAAAAATCCCCTGTGCTCTACTTACTCATCTCTCCTTCTACCCAAACCACAAGCAACCACTAATCTTTTTACTGTCTCCATAGTTCTGCCTTTTCCAGAATGTCATACAGTTGGAATCGTCTTTTCAGAAGGGCTTCTTTCACTTAGCAATATGCATTTAAGGTTCCTGCACATTTTTCAAAGCTTAATAACTCATTTCTTTATGTCACTGAATAATATTCCATTGTATGGATATACCAGTTTGTTTATCCATTCCTATTGAAGGATATCTTGGTTGCTTCAAAGTTTGGCAGTTCTGAACAAAGCTGCTCTAAACAGTCATGTGCAGCTTTTTGTGTGATCATACATTTTCAACTCATTTGGATAAATACCAACGAGTATAATTCCTGATCTTATGGTAAGAGTTTTAACTTTGTAAGAAACTGCCAAACTGCCATCCAAAATGGTTCTTCCCACTGGTAATGAATGCAAGTTACTGTTGCTCTAAATTATTATGAGCATTTTCCGTTGTCAGTGTTTTTGGATTTTATCCATTCTCATAGGTTTATAGAGGTGTATCATTGGTATTTTATTTTGCAATTCCCTAATGACATTTGATCTTGAGTATTTTTTCATATGCTTATTTGCTGTATGTGTATTCTTTTGATGAGGTATCTGTTTAAATCTTTTGCCCATTTTAGATCTTTTGCCCATTTATTAACTGGTTGTTTGCTTTCTTATTCCTAAGATTAAGAATTCTTTGTATATTTTGAATACCAATCCTTTATCAAATATGTGTTTGGCAAACAGTTTCTCCCAGTCTGTGAATTGTACTTTCACTCTCCTAACAGGGTCTTTCATAGACCAAAAATTTTCAATTGTTATGAAGTCCAAATTATCAGTTTTTCTTTCATTAAATCATGCTTTTGGAGTTTTATCTAAAAACTCATCCACTTAAAGTCATCTAGATTTTCTTACATTTTATCTTCTAAGAATTTTATAGTTTTGTGTTACATATTTAGATCTATGACTCATTTTGAATTAACTTTTATGAAATGTGTAAAATCTATGTCTAAATTCTTTTTTGCATGTGGAAGTCCAGTTGTTTCAGTCGTTGAAAAGACTGTCCTTTCTCCATCAAATTTCCTTTGATCCTTTGTTATTGATCAGTTGACTATATTTGGGTGTGTCAATTTCTAGGCTTTCTATTCTATTCCATCCATTCTTTGTCTGTTTTTCACCAATGTCATATTCTCTTGATTATTGTTGTTGTAAAGTAAGTCTTGAAGTTGGAATAATGTCAGTCTTTTAACTTTGTTCTTGACCTTCAATGTTTTGTGGACTGTTCTAAGTTTTCCGTATGAACTTCAGAAACAGTTTGTCAATATCCATAAATTAACTTGCTGGGATTCAAATTAACAATGCACTGAAAGTATAGATCAAGTTGAAAAAAACAAACATCTTAACAGTATTGAGTCTTCATATCCATGTGTACAGAATATCTCTCCATTTATTTAGATCTTTTTCATTTCTTTCATCAGAATTTCATCATTTTCCTCATAAAGAAATCTAGAAATATCTTATTAGATTTATACCTCAGCATTTCACATTCTTGATGCCAAAGGTATTGTATTTTTAATTTCAAATTCCATTATTTTATTGCTGTTACATAAGAAAGCAATTGTCTTCATAAATTAACCCTGTACCTTGCAAACTTGCTGTAATCAATTAGTAGTTTTAAGAGCTTTTTGATGACGATTCTTTGGGATTTTCTACAGAGAAATCATGTCATTTGTAAATAAAGACAGTTTTATTACTTCCTTCCCAATCTGTGCTTTGTTTATTTCTTTTTCTTGTCTTATTGTATTAGCTAGAGCTTACAAGTACAGTGTTGAAAAGCAGTGGTGTAGGGGACATCCTTGGCTTGACCCTCATTTTAACAAGAAAGCATTTAGTTTCTCACTATTAAGTACAGTGCTAGCTATAGGTGATTTGCACATATTCTTTGTAAAGTTGAGGAAGTTGCCCTCTATTAGAGTTTGCTGATAGTTTTTGTCATGAATGGGTATTAAATTTTGTCAAATGCTTTTCTCCAGCTGTTGATATGATCAGGTGACTTTTCTTCTTTAGTCTGTTTGTTTAATTAATTACATGAATTGCTTTTTAAATGTTTAACAAGCCTTACATGTCTGAGATAAATCCCACTTGTTTGTGGTGTATAATTATTTTTATACATTGTTGGATTCAATTTGCTAACATTTTGTTGAGGATTTTTACATCTATGTTTATGACAGATATTAGTCTATAGTATTATTTTAATGTGTTTTTCTGATATTGATATAAGAGTAATGCTGGCCTCAGAATGAATTAGGAAGTTTCCCCTCTAGTTCTGTTTTCCAAAAGAGACTATAGAGAAGTGGTATAATTTCTTCCTCATATATTCAGTAGAATTCACCAGTGAGCCCATTTGGGCATGGTGCTTTGGTAGGTTTGGAAGGTTGTTAAGTTATTAATTCAATTTCTTTATAAGATATGGGATGATTTAGTTGGTCTATTTATCCTTGTATGAGTTTTGGTAGATTGTATCTTTCAAAGAGTTGGTCCATTTAATCCAGGTTATCAAATGTTGGGGCACAAAGTTGTTCATAATATTTCTTTACTACCCTTATTGTCCATGTTATTTTAAAGATAAATTAAGAATAAAAATATAAAGGATTATATTTTATCTTCAGGTATTTCTTTCCTAATGCTCTTCTTTTCTTTATGTAGATTTGAGTTTTTGACCTATAGGATTTTTCTTCTCTCTGAAGAACTTTAACATTTCTTACTGGTAATAAGTTCCCTCAATTTTTGTTTGTTTGAGAAATTCTTTATTTCTCTTTTACTTTTGAAGGATAATTTCACTGGATATAGAATTCTAGGTTGGTGGTTTTTTCTTTCAACACTTTAAATATTTTACTTCACTCTCTTTTTGTGTGCATGGTTTTTGAAGAGAAGTCCAATATAATTCTTATCCATGCTCCTCTATATTACATATATTTTTCTGTTCCTGACTTCTTTCCAAATTTTCTTATTCATTGATTTTCTGTGGTTTGAATATTATAAACCTAAGTATAGATGCTTTGGGTATTTATCCCGCTTGGTGTTTACTAAGCTTCCCAGATTTTTAGTGTGGGGCCTGTCATAAATTTGGAATGTTCTACGATTATTACTTCAAACATTTCTTTTGTTCCTTTTCTCTTTCTTCTACTTCTGGTATTTCTATTAACATATGTTTTACATTTTGTGGTTGTCCTATGAATCTTGGATACTTAATTCAATTTTTTTCATCCTTTTTTTTTTTTTGCATTTCAGTTATAAATGTTTCTATTGACACTTCTTCAAGCTCACTGATTCTTTTCTCAATCATACCAAGTCTATTGATGAGCTTATCAGATTTCTGTTACAGTGTTTTTGATTTCTGCCATTTCCTTTGATTTTCTTAGAGTTTTCATCTCCCTGCTTACATTATGCATGTTCTTTTGTGTTGTTTACTAGTTCTATTAGAGTCCTTTCCTTATATTAATCACAGTTGTTTTAAATTCCCAGTCTGATAATTCCAAAATTTCTGTCTTACCTGAATCTGGTTCTGATTAGTTTGTCTTTTCAGACTGTACATTTTGTCTTTTCAATTTGTGCCTTGTTAATTTTTTGCTGAAAGCCTGATATGATGTATCAAGTAAAAGGAACTGAGGTAAATAGGTCTTTAGTGTGAAGTTTTATGTTTATCTGACTAGGAATTAAGCTGTGTTCACTCTTTGTTGTAGTTGTGTTGTCAGAGGAACTTCAGGGGTCCTTGTTTTTGTATCCACAATTGTCTTTGGATTTCCCTAGACATTTCTTAAATGATGTCCAAGATGTTAGTTTCTTCACTTGTATTACCCTGTTATTATGCAAGAGCATCATTGAGGTGATGGTAAAGTATAGAAGAGGAGAAATGTTTTATAGTTGTATGATTAAGTCTCATTCTTTTAGTGAGTCTGTGTTTTTAGGCTGTCACCTTCCTAAGTTTGTCTCAGCTTTATTTTATTTGCCCCGGTAGGTGAAACAAGAGGGCAGAGGCAACTGGAGTTTGATATTTCCCTTCCCTACCTGGAAGAATAAAGGGTGCTAATATTATATATTTCCCTTCATATAAGTCAGTTAGGCTCTGGTAAGACCCCAGTTTGCCCCAGTTTCCCTTGTAGGCAGGCTTCATTAGGAATACATAATATTCTGGGCATATTTCAAAATGGCGACTTTTGTCTTCTCCTTACTGGAAGTATAAGAGCATTTTCCACTGATCTTCACTGTGAAAATCTGGTAGGGCTCCTGAAAGCAAACTTCAGGTAAGTGTGGGAGCCCCTATTACTAACCCTCCCTGGGATTTTAATTTTCAAGCTTGTCCACATAGAGCCCCCAGCAATTCATTAATTGTAATTTAAGTTTTCTTAACCCTGTACTGACTCCAGATATGGTTTCTGTCCATGGACTGCTACTCTGGTAAGCTGTGATTCTCTATCTGCCCATCTGTCTCATCGATGTAGGGGGCAGCAGTTGGCCGTGTGATCTCTATTCTCAATAAAGGATCTCAAAAGAGTGTTGGTTTTCAGTTTACTCAGTCTTTTTCTCATTGTGAAGATGGAAGTGAGGCCTTCTAAGCTCTTTACTTTCATACCAGAACATTTTTATATTCTTTAAAACTTTTTATTTTAAGATATTGTAAATTCACATGCAGTTGTAATGTATAATGCAGAGATATCCTGAGAACTTTTTTGCTGATTTCCCCCAATAATAGTATCTTGCCAAACTATAGTACAACTTTACTACTAGGATATCAACATTAATACCATCCACTGATCTTACTCAGATTTTCTCAGTTTTACTTGTGTTGATTTGTATTTGTGTGTGTGTATGTGGGGTATGTATTTAGTTCTATACAGTTTTATCTCATCTCTACATCCATCACCCCAGCCAAGATGAAGAATAGTCCTTCCAACACCACAAGAATCCCTCTTATTGTTCTTCAATACCACATCTACTCTCTTCCCACCATATTCCATTTTAACCCCTGGAAACCTCTAAATTAGTTTCCATTTCTATAGCTATTAAATTTTTTGATACATTAAATTTGTATCTTATATACAAGTCCAATAATATTAGAATTTTGGTAAGCAAATTCTCCCTCTATACCATAACTTATACATAGCAAAATGAAATTTCATTATATATATATTTTTCTTTCTGTGTAATATATGAATAGAAGGGACATCTAGTTCAAATTAGAATGCAATCTCACTACTCAAATCTCCTGAGTTATGATTCCTGAGTTGAAAGTCAGCTATGCCATTTGTTGTCATGGAATTCCTTCTCCTGTCAGTGAATATAGAATTCTAATGGTCAGAGAAGATAGTAGCTAATGTCAGAATGATCTCTCCCTATGTGGTTAACAGCAGAATGCCCCTATTATATGTCTACCTCAAACAGGCAGCCACTTTTTCTCTTTAACAATGAATCAAGGTAAAAGTTCTTTCAGATGAGTGGGCCTGGTGGCAGAAGGATACAGAATACACCAGGTTAGAAATAAAATATGATGGGAGCCTACGCGGGATTGGTATTTTCTTTACTTGAATTCCAATTTATTAGTATCCATATAATTGAATATTATTACATAAAATTATCACTTTTTAATTTCACATAAGATTGTGTTGTTCCTCCTCTGATTTCCCTTATATATTATATATTTCACATAAGATTGTGTTGTTCCTCCTCTGATTCCCTTATATTATATACTTGCTTATATATTATTAAAAGCTATTTTAATAGATTATCTTAATTGGAGGCACTAAACTAGTTTTCTGAAGCATTTTGCCAAGAAAACCTTAGTGAGCTCATGCATGGATTAGTGCTGAATTGATCTTTGTATTGATTATCCATCTCACTCTTAAATTATGCAAAGCTTCAATTAAAACATAAAAATAAAATGTGAAAGCAAGGGAAGATTCGGGTCTTTCAAAATATGCAGATCAGATGAATACACTTTATTTAGGACATCTCTCCTTTTTGCATCTGTATTTTGAACATATCCGGTTATATGTTCCAAGAATAGGCATAGATACTACAGAGAAAAATCTGCTTTTAAAATGTACTCAGTAACTATTCACTAATCCTTTCCTCAGAGAGCTTAGTCTGCTAAATATGATACAACATATTCTCTTGCATGCATTGATTGAATGCCAGAACAAGACTCCAAAGATAGCGTAATCTAAATACCCAAGGGTCCTGAAAGAGGAGATGATTTAATCGATATCTGTTACACAAAGGTTTAGCAAAAGGAAAAGTATCTGAACATTGTAATGTCAGTATGGAGGATTTAAGTTTGTACAGTCATATTGATTCCAAAAATACTATATCTATATCAATTTATCTCTCTACCTATTATCTTTTTATAATGCATATATTAGAGAAAGAGAGAGAAAAAGAATTCACACATACACCAAAATTAGATCAAATCCTATAATAGGAATAAGACAGTGCCATGAGTGGCTCCTTGTTTGTAGGACGTATTATCTTAAGGGGGGAGGAATGTCATTTCAAAGCACAGGGATATGGCAAATCATTATGGCATGAATACGGCTGATAGCCATTTACTTAGAAAAATATGTCACTATCAAAATTCTGTGTGTATATTTGCTTTATGGAAAAGATTGAGTAACTGGTGAGGGTACTTTTCTTATCTGATACTTCTCATCCCAGCTTCAATTTTGGGGGAAATTTCCCATTTAGGGACTCAGGTGAATCTATGTGGGCCAACTCACACAGGCATTTAAAATGAAAAATGAAGTCTGTGTAAAAGGTAAGCATGTGATGAGTCTCATATCCCCTGCCCTTATGTGGGTGATAGAAATAATTACTTCCAGACATATCACTGCACTGGGCACAGTTGGCACACGGGAGTCAGCCAGGTGTTAGACGTGATAGGAAATGTGCCGCCTGATTAGACGAACTGGAGTCCAAGTGCAACAACATTCTCTCTTAAATGAGATGAGGGGCGGGAATTTAAAAATGCCATTTAATTTTTCGTCTGTGGCCAGCACATGCCAGTGTTTCAAGATGATTTTGTTAATCACATGGGACTATTCACTGCATGTGGTAATATAAGGATAGAAAAATGTTTTTCTCAAACAAGGCAAACATGGTCCAACTCAGTTTCATTGCAATCAGTGCGGTTGAGGATTTTTTTTTCATTCTCTTGGTTTAGTTCCTCTTATAACTACATAAACATATTTTGCTTTGTTTTGTTTCTATTTGAGGCAAAAATCTTCTTTGCAGGCATACTAAGATTTTTATTTCACTGAGCCATTTTTATTATGATAATTCAATCCTACTCTCAGCCATATGGATGTTCTGGAAACTTTATTACTCCTGAAGATGCCCTGGAGTTTTTAGCCAAGAAGATGGAAACTTTATTCCAAAATATAGATCACATACATAAGATTGTTTAACTTACATTCTTACTCAGTTTTCAATCATTTACTGATTTTTTATTCATGTCACATGTTAAGTATTCATTAATAATATTATTGGTAACATTTACTGTGACTTTATAATATAGCAAGCACAGTGCCAAAGCATTTTGTATGCATTGTCTCATCATTTAAATATAATAACTCTTTAAAATTAATATTATTATTATGATCATTACTATTTGAAAGGGAGGAAGTCTTGCCTAGACAAGTTTCATAAACTACCCTACCCCATGCAGCATGTAAGTGAGGAACAGGACTTTTTCTGAAATTAAAGTCTGTAGTCTCAGTCATTCCAATGAATGCATCAGTTTATTTTTTATTTCCTTTATGTGGTTCTCAAGGCCCTTTCAGGTAAAAATTATTTTCATAATAATAATGACTTTTTTTGTCTATCAGACTATCACTTTTACACTAAAAGTTCATTTATATGATTTCAGATTCCAACATTTAAGAAACTACTAATCAAGTTTTGATAGAGTATTAAGGAGAAATACAAACATTCTTGATTATCCTAAGGGCTATTAGAATACTCCTCCCTTTTCCAACTACATATCTGTGTGAGGCCAGATTTTCTTAATACACTTCAACCAAGACAATATATCACAACAGACTGAATGCAGAAAACAGACGTGACAATTCAGCTGTAGTCTGTTAAGCCAGACATTTCAAAGGTCTGTAAAAAAGTCACTCTTCCCTTTATTATTTTATTGTTAGGTAAAATATAGTTAAATTTCATTAAAATGATATTTACATTAACAATTAATATATTTATTGTGTTTTTTTAAAGATTTATTTGCTTATTTTTAGAGATAGAGGGTGAGCAAGCATGAGCGGAGGGAGGGGCAGAAGGAGAGAATCTTTCAAGCAGACTCCCCACTGAGCAAGGAGCCTGACATGAGGCTCAATCCCACAACCCATGAGATGATGACCTGAGCTGAAATCAAGAGTCGGACTCTTAACTGACTGAGCCACCAGGCATCCCTATTATTGTTATTTTTAAAATGAATTAATAGCTAAATTTTTTAAATGTATTTAGGTTTTAATTTTGATACTTTAAATATTGATAGATGTAGCCAACATAAAACTCTTAGTAACCTATAGGAGTCTAAAGGGATTCTCACAATGAAATTTTAGAACCATATCCCTACCACATTCCCCAAAAGAAATATTGCTCCTACACTAGTTCCTACATAGTATTCAGCAAGTAAATACATACTTTGTTCTTCCTTTTATTCATGTAGCCAAAGTGTAGCCTTCCCACAGAGATAATGTCATAATGCTGATAGCACAGTGACTTGCAGGTAGGGTGAATTTTCTTCACCAACCTAAAAATTTTGAACTGTATCTCAAAGGAAATTAAGAAACCCTGACGCTTTCTAAATTAGGGAACAACATAATTAGGGTTAAGTATTGAGAATGTTCTTCAAGTTATAGTGTGTAGGATCAATGGTCAAGGAGACCAATTGTGATGTTATTAAATTAGTAGAGGATAGAAACATCGAGAATGAGAAAGAGGAATCGAAGCCATAAACAGTGACTGGCACAAGACTGAGGCACTATAACTAGTTTCAGGATGAAGAAACATTTCAGTGTTAGGATGACATAACTTAGAGGCAGGTATCAAACTGATATGTAGGTCAGGGAGAAGGAGAAGATATAGACAGACTGCACTGAGGTTTTGAGACATATTGCTCTATGTATCAAATTTTATTGTCGTAGTTGACATGAAAACTTGAAGGTGCTTTGAAAATAAAAATGGAAAATAATTTTGTACATAAGGAACTTAATAAAATATTTTAAAAAATAAATATCACAGCTAACTATAAGAAAGTAAGTAAGGTGGTTTTCCCAACTACAATTTATGCTCCATTAGAAGGGAAGTATCTTCTGTATATTCACTGTAATATCCCTAGACACAGAGTACTTGGCATCTAGTAGATAGATGCTCAATAAATATTTAATGAATTAATGGTTCTGTTGGAGCAAATAAACAGAGTGTGTTTAATCAAGAAAGAAACTTAGAAATCAGGTAATTCGAATTGACCTTTTTTGACAGATTAGATTCTGAAATCCCAAGCAGAATCTTCAATATCTGAAAGCTTGTGGTAAACAGAGCTCAGAACCCAAGACACCTGACTCCTTGACCAGGGATGGAAAATTCCTCATTCTTAATGATTCCAGTTTTAGGGTAGATACAAACAGGACCCCTTTCAAAAACAAATAATATAATTTAGATTTCAGCTGCCGCATAAAATCAATTTGTTTCACTTTGTACTTTTTTAGAATTAGCAAACAGAACATAGCTATGCCAAAGGATTTGGAGCAGCTTGCAGGACAAGGAGACACAATTCTTCATCTAAGAATTGGGGCTGCAAATAGGTTTAAAAAAAATGGGGCTGAAGTTTTTCCGGCTCCAGATCTATATAAGATTCAGTGACTTTTTGACTCTACTAATTCATTTTATTGTTTTGAACAATTCCTTATTTGATAAACAGAGTCATTCAGAACCTCCGCATTCAGTATCTTAGAATATTTTTCACTTTTTCCATAGAGGATCTAAAACAAAAATGATCATGTAAAACATAGGAGGGTGAGTGAACTAGTCTCTAGTCAGTGCTATGATATGTTCCTTATGTTTTAGAGTAAACAATTTAATAAAAAATACACTTCAAGGGGCCCCTGAGTGGCTCAGTAGGTTGACCGTGAGACTCCTTTTTTTTTTTTTTTAAGATTTTATTTATTTATTTGAGAAACAGAAAGAGCACGAGCCAGGGGAGGGGCAGAGGGAGATAGTGAGGGAGAAGCAGACCCCCACACTGCCCTGAGCAGGGAACCATATGGGACTCTTGATTTTGGCTCAGGTCATGATCTCAGAGTCATGAGATCAAGCCCCACATCTGGCTCCTGGATCAACAAGGAGTCTGCTTGAGGTTCTTGCTCTCCCTCTTCCTCTGCCCCTACCCCAGCTTATGTGCATTCACTCTCAAATAAATAAATAAAATCTTTAAAAATATGCTTCAAGGAAATAGTGTATTAATTTGTCTCTTCATTAAGAGTCAAGCATCTTAACCATCTTTTAAGCCTCGGTTGCTCATCGTTAACTTTTTTTTATTTCAAGAAAACTAGCTTGATTTTCCATTGATCAGTATATTTAAGATCTTGTGACTTGATCTGAGTTTGACTCTGTGACAAATATCTTTAATAGTTTTCTTTTTAAATTTATGTCACCTTTACTCTTTTTTTTATCACCTTTAGTCTTTCATAATCTTTGAACTACTCACTTTCAGTGAGATTAATAACTATCATTCTGTTCTACTTTTAAAATTCTATAAGCCAGGGGAAAATGGGCCAATCATTGATCCAGCAACTCCATGAATAAAGTACATGTCCTTTCATCCAATCCCTTGAGCAATTAATTTTGATATTTTGCTTCTTGGCGCTAGCATACTCATTTAAGTCTCCAAAATATAAAATGTCTAGAATAGGACTTCTGTTATTCATGATTGTTTTAGATACTAAACTTTTGTAAATATAATACATAATTTCAAAGCCTCACAAATGTAAACAAACTTCTCTTTTATCTAGTGACTAGATCTTCTTTCTTATAAAAATGAAACATCATACTTCATGAAGATAATCCCTTGCACCCTAGGTGAAAGCATTTTGTCATTCTGTACGGCTCTTAACTTCTGAATAATTTGAAACATTATGATTTTTAAGCAATTATTTCATAATAACTATAAGAGGTCTGTTTCAGTGTTCAGATATGTCAGATTCTCTCATTTTATCACATTTATTCAAGGGGGTAAAAGAAATATGGCTGATTTCAAGTACTGTATCACCTATTTTGTTTAGTAACATTCATAAATATTTGGTTTATCTCTCTAATGTTAAAATTACGTGATCAACTGCAAGCCTATTGGAATAAAGGGAAGAGAAGGAAAGAAAAAGGGAATGGAAGGAGAAAGAAAGGAAGAAAGAGGGAAGAGAGAGGGAGAGAGGGAAGAAGTAGAGAGCAGGGGAAGAAAGGAGGAAGGAATTACATAAATACAAAAACACTTTAAGAAACTGATTTGTCTGGTTTGTTGTAATCATATAAATTGGTGAAATAAACTGGGAATTGAGAATTTTAAGATAACAGTATAATAATCTTTGAATCCAATTAAAATAGATTTCAAACATAACTTCCAAAAGAAAAGAAGTGAGGAACACAGAATTTTGTGAGAGGACATAGGTATGCAGGGATGTAAGAGAATTACCAAATTGATAGATGAGCAGAAAGATGCTGGCATTACATACGTTGATTTCAGACAACAAGTAAGAACTCCTTCAAGAAAACACTCATGGACAAAATGGTATCATGGTGATAAGAGTCTAATGAATATTTATACCATATTTTTTTGAACAGCCTTTGTGGCAGTTTCCCTTATTTAATGAGTTCTGTGTTCCCAATGTAGAAGCTAGGTAACTCTTTGTTCCAGCTATTCTTGCCCTTAGTACATCGCATGTGAACTAGATTTTGTCAACAAGATACAGTCAAAATAGACATTGATTTGAAAGAGATCAATGTGAAAAATCCATTCTGTTATAAGGGTGGCAGAGTATGGGAAAAAGCAACTCAAGTTTTCAGAACCAGCAACGGCAGAGACTGTGCTATAAATTTTGCCATATTTGGGTTCTTGTGCTCAGTGACCGCTATGTAAGTTCTAGTGCCAATAGTCAGTGGCAGTGCCATCATATCTGAAATTTGTCAGGCAATGTAATATATGTGTACTCTTCCTTGTTGTATAATCTTGAATGATAATTCTCTGGTGCCATATTCCCAGAGAAATGGTAAAACATTTTACACCTCCTAATAAATTCATTTTGTATGTTTTTAAGTTAGAAAGGATCTTGTGGTCTAAGATCTAAGATCTCTGAATGAAACAAGGATCCCACCTTATTTAACACAAACCATGTAGAAAACTTCCTGCTTACCTATTCATGAACTAGTGCTACAAAGTTTTATTCATTGCCTACTAATCTTTCTTTTCCCTCTTGTGTCAACAATGCCTGTGGCTCAATATTTTTCTCCCATACTCATCTTTCTCTTCTCATTCCTACCATCCACACTAAGGAATTTTCCATTTTTAAACCTGAGATGGTTTGGGTGCAATTTGGGTTGGAAAGTTCTTCTCTAAACCCAGACAGCAGACAGTGGAGGGAAAGGCAATAGTCACCCAAGTCCTTAAAGAGAAACAAAAGACAAGATAATTATTAACTATTTCATTTGGAGACAAATACATTAGAAATTATATTGAACAAAGCAGCGTTTATAGAATACAATCAGGGAAATGAACACACACACACACACACACACACACACGTTTTCCCTATCTCAGAACAAAACAGACAAAAGGAACAGTAAATAAACACTGAAATCTAGTTAATGATATACATGCTAATGTACTTAAGAGTAAAATGTTGTAGGAGAGGAAAAATTCTCTTCCACCCTTTTTGGGGTTTTGGCTGAGCCTAAGATTAAGCTGACATAAGACAGATTAACAGGAGAAAAGCATACAAGTTTTATTGCACTGTTACATGTCCATGGGAGACCTCACAAGAGAATGAAGACCCCAATAAGGAATCAGAGAAGGATGCTTTATGTCTTTTAGACAAATAAACAATATATATGTGAATAATTGACCAAAAAAAAGGTGTTGGGACCATGGATAGTAAATGGTGGAGAAGTGACAAGGATTGTTTATGCAAACTTCTCAGTCCTAAATTCCTTGTGGCTGGTGATAAGCATGCTGTGTCTCTTGGTACAGGGAAGATATACTTCACATGGGACATTTATCTCTGTTTTCAGGGAAGAAGGACGAGGGAGGGGAGGGTCAGAGCCACCTTCCTGCTTCTGCCATTTTCATAAACTCCTTCAGCTTAAGATAGTTAATATGCCAAGGTCCCATGTTTGAGGATAGTATGCCCTAAGTCCCATCAATGACTACATATTACTTAAACATACTCATCAAAACTACATGACAAATATTGACAGAGGGATAAATTGAGAGATCTATAAATGGAGAGCTTTTAATAAAATAAATACTGCAAAAATTAATTTTAGAATCTAGGGAGTAGGTATATGAATATTGTACAATTCTTTCAGTTTGTGAATGTTTGAAATTTTTAATAGTACCCTTTTGGGGAAGATGCCATTTAAAAAGCAGTGAAAACAGCTCTATATTATATAAAAATAAACGTCCACTTCTTCTTTATCCATTCATCTGTTGATGGATATCTAGGAAGATGTGGTATATATGTACAATGGAATACTATGCAGCCATCAAAAAAACGAAATCTTGCCATTTGCAACGACGTGGATGGAACTAGAAGGTATTACGCTAAGCAAAATAAGTCAGTCAGAGAAAGACAATTATCATATGATCTCTCTGATATGAGGAATTTGAGAGGCAGGGCGGGGGGTTGTGGGGGGCAAGGAGGAAAAAAATGAAACAAGATGGGACCGGGGAGGGAGACAAACCATAAGAGACTCTTAATCTCAGGAAACAAACTGAGGGTTGTTGGGGGTTGTTGCGGGGAGGGATGGGGTGGCTGGGTTATGGACATTGGGGAGGGTATGTGCTATGGTGAGTGCTGTGAATTGTCTAAGACTGATGATTCACAGACCTGTACCCCTGAAGCAAATAATACATTATATGTTAATAAAAAATTAAATAAATAAATGTCCAGCATCATGATGTAGACCTAATACAGCAAGAAAATTTTTACTTGATTTAGTTTTTCAATTTAAGGCATTAGACAAATTCATAAACATGTGGTAGGAAAAAAAATAAATGCTTTAAAAGATTTAAATGAATAATCTTAATAGAGTATGATATCTGTTATTAGTTTCCTTGTATATTTAACAATTCTTTGTTGTCATAGAATGTGTATTTTCTATGCTAAAATAGTAACCCTGTCTCTCTCAATTGGAAATCAGAATTAGAATCAAAGACTCCTTACGTTTAAACTGGATTGAAAAAAAAAAAAAACAAAAACTGACTTGAGCCTTAGAAGTGAAGACTAAATATTAAAAATTTTTAAAAAAAGTTTCTTAATTTTATATTTGAAAGTTTAAAGTGACTTGTCTGGTGTCATTTGCCTTAGTGGTAGAACAAGACAAGGACTCATGTTTTCTGACTTCTAACATAGTACTTTTTCTAATATAATACAGTATTATTGAACAGCGAGTTTAAAATTTGTGTTAAAAATCATATAAACCTCCATATGAAGCCTTTACTCATTACTGGATTTATCAAATTTCTGTTCTTTAATTAAAACCTAAATTCAGGAACAAAAGATATCTAATTTTGTTTTCATTTTCTTATATTATTCTGTGAATATTATAAATTATTCTCATATTATTTTATAACATATAATGTATGTATGTCTTCTAGAATCAGGGTGCTAAAACAAGCCCTTCGGTTTCCAATGAGATTGTTAGTGAACACAATAGCTACAGAAATACAGTTAACCCTAGAAGAACATGAGGTTGGGGGTACCAACTGCTCTGTGCAATCAAAAATCCACAAAAAGCTTTGGATTCCCCCAAAACTACTAATAGCTTACTGTTGACTGGAAGCCTTATTGGTAACATAAACAGTTGATTAACACACATTTTGTACGTTATATGTATTGTATATTGTAATTTTACAATACATTAAGTGAGAGAAAAGAAAATATTATTGAGAAAATCATGGGGAAGAGAAAATATGTTTATCGTACTGTATTTATTAAAAAAAAAATCCACATTTAAGTAGACCCATGCTGTTCAAACCCATGTTGTTCAAGGGTCAACACTACATACCTACCTTCTGAAATGTGGAAAGCAAATCAACAAAAAGCAAAACAACAACAACAAAAAGAAATGTGGAAAACATTCCATAATAGTTTTATATTCACATGATTTATAAGAGAAAGACACTTTATAACAAAGATGTTTTAAGATACAATGTAATTGCATTTGCACACAAAAAGGCATCTACTTAAAGATGCTATGATTTCACTCATATGTGGAATTTAAGAAACAAAACAGATGAACATAGGGGAAGGGAAGGAAAAATAAAATAAGACAAAAACAGAGAGAGAGACAAATCGTAAGACACTCTTAAATAGGAAACAAACAGGATCACTGGAGGGGAGGTAGGATGCGTGATGGGCATTAAGGAGGGCACTTGATGTAATGAGCACTGGGTGTTATATGCAACTGATGAATCACTAAATTCTACCCCTGAAACTAATAATACACTATATGTTAAGTAAATTGAATGTAAATACAAAATTTAAAAAAACGAAAAGATCTGGTAGGTCAATTTTTAAACTGAAGATCTTAATTGCTTTTCATTGTTTGAATAATAAATGAACGGGGAAAATATTTAACAACTCTTTTAACTCTCCTTGTCTACCTGGCCAACAGAATGAAACATTAAGAGAAGTGAATTCTTGCAAGTAAAGTCAGAGAATTTTGTTTATTTCTAGAAACGATTATTACTGGCAAATGATAAGACTCCATTTTAAGTACTGAACACTATGTTCTCATACTTCACAACATTTTACTATAAAGTTTTCCTGTAGAGATTAACTGGAAAATAGAAGAGGAAGAATTTATATAATCTTTTTTTGTAGATCTCATAAACATTTGAAAAAAAATTTGTAGTATCTCCAGAAAAAAATAATTAAGTAAATTCCATGTTCTTAGAGGTATTTTTCTTTCTCAGATTTCAGTTTGTAGTAGAATTATTTAGGGTAATTTCAAAAGGCTTTTTAGCTAAAACCAGAATATTCTGATTTAGTGGAAGTAGCACCGTAGATAAGTCTGAAGCCAGAGTTTCAAGGTCTAGAATTTGAGAATCATTGCTCTAAGAATCTCTATATCCTTAGAATTGAGGGTATAGAATCAATCAGGTATTACCCTCACAGTCCGTATGACTCCATCTGCAGTGATTCTAGAACATTCTGCTTTCATCATAAATATGAGAAGAAAATTCCATTGAAAATCAAGTGTCTGAAATCCAGGGATTAAAAGCTCTGGATCACTTGTCATAGTCCTCAATCCCAACTTCAGGCAAAAATGCTATTGATGATCCTTGCCTGGCTGACTGGATTTGAGTTTTAGGTCATTATTTGCAGGCTGGATCATTGTGACTCTCCTCCTGCCTTCAAACTTTCCCATTAACTATAGAATTAACCTTAACATGTACTTTAAAAAATATCTCCAATAACCCTAACCTTTCCACCCAGCATTAGTGCAGAGAGCTTATACTGTCATGAAGTATCACCATAAACAGGATTATGGAGCAATGCCCCTGAAAGCCTATTTACCAAGCAAGCTTGAGTGAGCAGAAGAAAGAAAATCTAGCAGCCATCATCAAGTTGAGCATTATAAAAATGCAAAGACAGCAGAAAAATAAATGGCATGTTTTTAGTAACAGTTGTAGGAAGCAAGACTTTAGGAAAAACTACCATCTATTCTCTGGGAAAGGAAAAAGAACACTTGTTTCCTTAAAATAACAACAAATAGAAATAGTTCACTTATGGAATAAATATGATCATCAGTGGAAACATTGGGTAATAAAACCAACCCTGATGAAATCTAGGTCAGTAAAACAGGTAATAGACTCAAGGTGTATGTGTCTATATGCACACTGTGTATGTACACACACTGCCTGAAGAAGGACAAGGTGATGGTAAAATACACTTAGAATTTAGAACCCAGTCTATGAGATCAGCTAAGCCCATCAGCTAGACCATAGTTGGAGTTGTAGCACTGCCATTTACAACAGTTTACCCTCAGGCAAGTTATTTAACGTCTCCAAGTCTCAAAATTTCTTTCTCAGTACAATGGAAATAATACCTGCCTGACATGACCATTGAAAAAATACAGATTAAAATTTACGCAAAGTGTCTAAGTATCTGGTTCATGGAAATCTCAATAAATGACAGAAGATGACAAACACCTAGGAGAGAACATTGACATTTACTATGCATTTAGGGTAAATTGCTAAAAAAAAAAAAAGTCAGAAAAACAGTTTAAAAAGCCAGTTAAATGACTTACCATTCTAAATTCTTTATATACATTAGCTCATAAAACAACTCATGAGACAAAAGCTATGTCATTTTTCAGATGAGAATATTGAGGCACAGAAGTAATCAGAACTTGAAGAAAGAACCATAATTGGATATTTTGGAAAGAGATTATAATTTTATAAGATATTATAATTATAATCTGGGCAAAAATAATAATTTATGGCTTTTAGGGAAAAATTTGGTGAAATTCTACAATTCAAGAAAGCAATATTTAAATATCTAGATAGAAGAGAAGAAATACTTCGCCACCACTAAAAATAACAACAAAACATTATTTCACAGCTACTAAAATCAGAGTGGCTTTGGGAATCTGCAAAACAAAAGTTGTTGCAAATAATCAAGCTATAATTGTTCAAAAAGTTGAAAGAGAGTCTATGCACTTCCAAACAGTTAAAAAGATAGACTTTTTGCAGAGAGCATCGGAATAACCCCAGGTTTAAAATTCACTTTTGGTAAAATTTCAAAATCAATTTCAAAATTCTTAGTATAAATATAAACAAAAATGATCAACAAAAATAAAAGATTTTTGATAAAAAATAATTAACATAAACAATCATCATATGGAGCCAGTGAGTGTTGGCATGCAGGCAAGTCCTCACTAGCATATCTAAACATTATTCTATTTGTTTCTGCATAAGTAATGCAAACTCCATGGTAGCAGTGAAATTTATTTATCTTTACTTCTCCTGGGAGAATGTAGAATAGAGCTCTCTTCTTGAGAACATGTACTTACCCTGCAGACCCTTTTGTAAACTGAACATCCATTGGCATAGTCTTGTTTTCCACTTGTGTTTTCTATACTTTGTGCAGTGAATGGTTAGGTGTTAATGGTGTGGTTCAAAGTCTAGGACCTACCAGAACTACTTCCCAATCCTTGAAAAGAATCAGTAGGCTATGGTTATGCTGCGGGGAAGGCTCAGTAGGCTATGGGTATTCTTTCATGGTATTTCCCAGGCACTCTAGAAGACTTCATGACAGCCTGACTTATTTTTCAATGAAAATGCATCATCTCATGTTATTTTGACATCCTTTACAAATACACAATTATCTTCTTTTCCACAAGGTTAAATTCCATTCAGGTAGATGATTATGTTGTCCCCATTTAAATGTGCAAATGATTAACTGTAGTAAGATTCATTATGCAGGACCCTTGGTATTTAAGGGTTCACATTTAACGCAGTGTGTAGGAAGACCATGAGCTGGTGCAAAGATTAACTCTGACATAATAACTGTTTTTAGATCCACTGGGTAACAGTTTTCATTTTATTTATGAGCCTCATATTTTAAATTGACGTTTATGCTGGGCAATGTGTGAAATTATTTGACTGTAACCAGACTTATTTATAAATTCAATGTGAAGACTGACACATTTCATATGCTGTTTGTATTTTGAATATATTGCAAATGGTACAATTAAAATATCTGAGCTTAAAGAGCGAAGGGGAGCAATACAGATCTAGTTAAGAAATAATGTTTGAGTGCACACATATTTAAAAAGTTATAAAAGGAAAAGAAGCAATATGAACTACTTATCTCAGTGCCTGAAAATATACAGGAAGCAAAAATAAGACCTGCTAAGGCTGGCATATGAAAAGGACTTCATGAAATGTTAACTTAACACATTTGAAATCATATTATAATTAGTACCGGGTGAGCCATAAATGTTCCTAAAAACACCTAGAAGTTAATACGGTTTCTCTCTCTCCCTCCCCCTCTCTCCCTCTTGCTCGCTCATATATTATCAAGTATGAAGGTCTTAAATGAAGATCCTGTTCCTCGAGAGTGTGCATCTTGTCAAATGGCAAAATATTACAACCTCAAATGAGTTTTCTTCAGGTATTTCAGCTCTGAGCGGACTCTGGAAATGTTAAGGGTCCAAGGTCTGGTTTGTGCATGGCTGCCTGCCATTTACCCTGATCTCTTCAATTTACCTGGCTAGCAACAGGGAAAGGACTGTATAGCCAAGGGGTTCTAACAGGTTCATCTTATTGATTCTAAGACAGCCAGGAAAAGGAATGATACTATAATTACTAGCAAGAAAAATTCTAACAAGGCACATTGAATTTGTTCCTTTTTTGTGACTCGAAATTTCTGACTCACGTTTAGTATAATTCATTTCCTTTTAGTGAAAGTGTCAGTACCATCCTTTTCAAAATATTCCTTCTTCAGAATTCCCCTCTGCATTCAGAAATGACATACAATAGCAATAATAGCAATAATTATAGTAATAACAATACCATGTATTTAGTGATTCAGGATAGAGTGATTGACACTGAAGACAATTATTGCTAGCATATAGTAAAGAAAAACTGGTTTGTTGGTAGGTAGACACTTGGCAACTAGTGAAATGATGAAATCTGCTACCAAACACATAGCTCATTAGAATGAGGGAGTCTGTCGTGCTGAGGGCGGCAGCAGAATACTGTAAACTTTTCATTTTTATGTATATATCATTTATCTCACTACTGGGCGCATAGTAGGCACTTAATCAATGTAGTTCATTTTATCCATGGTGACTGCAGAGTAAGCTTTCAGGAAAAGAAAAGTTGAGAAATCCTTGAGGAATGAAGGAAAGTTTAATTTCTGGGGGGAAAAAAAGCTTTGAATCAGAAGCAAGAAGGGAAATTAGAAACAAAGAATGTATCAAAAATTAGGCTGGGTTAAAGCATTGAAAAAGTCCATTAGACAAATAAGAACCAAAGGATACTTACACCAGGAACGAAGCCATGAGTGCAAAGTCCAGTCACACAGTCAGAAATTTACCATCAGCAGATGCTAAAAGAAAAGAAAAGAAAAGGAATGTAAGAGGCTAGCACTAAAGAACCTTGATAAATGGTCCAAGTTGAGTCATTCCAGTTGAGTATTTAAATGAACCCTTTTAAGGAAGAATGACAATAGCTGAGCTGAGGGTGGAGATGGATATTAATGATAGATGTTAAAGATAACAACAATACCCCTATCACTACTACTAATAAATAGCAGCCATTCCACAAGAACCAAAAAAATCTAAAAATTAACAATAGGGTGATAGAATTTACTATTATAATTTTTTAGAGGGGGTGGAGAGGGAAGGGAGATAGAGAATGTTAAGCAGGCTCCATACCCAGTGTGGAGCCCGACGTGGGGCTCCCTCTCATGACCCTGAGGTCATGACCTTAGCTGAAATCAAGAGTCTGTCCCTTAACTGACTGACCTACCTAGAATTTGCTATTATAATTTTTAAATGTAAAGTTTACCTAATATATTTAGTTAAGTGTATAATTATTAGTGTACTGAATAAATTATATAAATTATAAGAAGCTTTAGTAATTATTGATACAGTTAAATTTACAGTTTCTCTCTTGCCTTGTTAGTCCAATACCCATAAGTACCATTAATTCAATCAGCTATCCCTGAAATATTTAATCATAACAATTAGAATCATGTTTTTCTTACAAACAATCTAGATCTTAAGATCCAGGACTTAGAATTCTTCAACTACTGATCATTCCCACCAGAAAAGGAAATGTCCCCCAAAATATGAACTCCAGTCCTCTCAAATGAAAGAAGTTGGAACAGAGGGAAAGAAAAGGAAAGTAATAGTAAATAGAAATAAAATAGAAATAGTAAATAGAAAAATGATGAAGTGTGAGGAAGGGGGCTGCCGTCTGTACATGTCCATCCCTTCTGACTAGGCCACCAAAAGTAACATCGTCCCAAAATGTCACTCTATCACCTTGAACATTCCCGCTCCTTTTCCTCAGGCTGCATACCATACCTAAAAAATACCATTAGCAAAAATATTCCAGCAACATAAACCATGTATTAGTAAAGAATGAACTACCTATTATCTCTCAGGCATGCTCTCTGTGGGCATCATATGAGCATGAATAAAAAAGTTCCTAGTTACAATGAGCTGACAGAAGAGCCAGAAAGATTATGACTAATAGTCACTGTTGTTGTTATTGTCCTCACACATTAAATATGCTAAGTTCCAAAGATTTCAAAAAAATTTTTGACCAACTTTATCTCCATACAAATTAAAGAGCTTAATCTACATTTTGTTTGTTATTTTTCTTTTTTGCTTGTTTCTCTTTTGCTTGGTTTTATTTTCACAATAATAATCCCTCTCATCAAAACTTAAAAGAGCGTTGGTGGTATAGTGGTGAGCATAGCTGCCTTCCAAAACTTAAAAGATTGTTGCCCTGCGATTGTTTTAATTATTGTTTTATGTTATAAAGTGTATTCCCCATTCCTGCTCTTAATATGCTTACAGACTGATTCCCCTAAAAATTAATAGCTATGAATTCTGTATAAAATACGAAATAATCATAATCATTATAAGCAACTCCCTAGGCTCTGGAGGTTGGGGGGAAAAACGCACAGCAAATTATGGAAGGGGACCATAACGGAGCAAGTAACAATCCTAGAGTACATTGCTCCTGTCCCTGTGGCTTTATCCTGAAGACAGCCCAGTTGCGGTGGGATGGCGAGAAAGGCATATAAACTACAGGTAGACTTTGACCTCTTTTTGAGTGAGTCTCTCCTAACCCCTTATATGTGTAGGACAAATTGAAAGCAACTTGCAATCGAGTCTTAAAAAATTGAACTGAGGGGCGCCTGGGTGGCTCAGTGGGTTAAAGCCTCTGCCTTCGGCTCAGGTCATGATCTCAGAGTCCTGGGATCCAGCCCCACATCGGGCTCTCTGCTCAGCAGGGAGCCTGCTTCCCCCTCTCTCTCTGCCTGCCTCTCTGCCTACTTGTGATCTCTATCTCTCTGTCAAATAAATAAATAAAATCTTTAAAAAAAAAAATTGAACTGAGATCTGAGCCTCTGACCACTAGAGATAATGATAGTCTGCATTTTGAGTCCAGTCAACTCAGGTATCTGCTGAAACAAAAATATTACTGCATTTTGGGAAAATATAACAGAATTGAGAATATCTGTATCATAAATCACATCTCTGATAAAATACAAAAACCTGTGTGGCATAGTCAACAATAAGAAGGAAGAAAGTATTAAATCATACTACAGCATGGGTGAACTTTAAAGCATTATGCTAGGGAAAAAAGTACAATATAAAAGACTGTGTATTACCTGACTCTGTATCTAGAAAATTCATATTTGTAAAAGAAATAATATAAATTGATATTTAATTGTGAAAATTGTATCAAGAAAGTTTATACATAGAACAGCTTATTCCATAGCAAGGAAATAAATGTGTTTCTGTAAATCAGCAACAACACTCGGCAAAAGGCATCAGTCATTTTAAAATGTTACAACATAAATATTTCATACCTGAATCCTCTCCACTTCAAAAGTATGCACAATGATCACAAATTAAGATATCTTAATGTCAAAATATATACATTAAAGTATTATTGAATTGAATATACATATATTCAATTAAGTGCATCTAGCAGTTTGGAAAATATAGTGTTTAATTGTCTCTTTTCCCTATATATAAAGATTAGTTTTGGAATGTTTTAATATCAAAGCAATTTTGGTTTTTATTCTGAAGAAAAGATATACAGCCTCACATATTAGTCACTAATGGTAGTCATTATGAAACTCAGATTCCTACTGATAAAAACGATAAAGTAGTGACAAAGAAAAAAACAGAAGTCAAATGAAATGAGAATTAAAACATTAGAATTTATCATTTATTTCTTATCTTTCCTATCTTCCTAGTCCTGGTGAAATAGAGCATCAAATGCCCATTTATTTAATATTACTGGAGTTTTAAATAATTTTAATGAATGTGTGTCTTATTACTTAAAATTCACATATGCCATTCTATAATTAAGTATGCTTTGAATTTAAATCTAATTTTTTTTCATATTCATGGTTTGAATCACTTTTTTAGAATCTCTCTATTCTCACAGCATTTTAGGGGACAATGAATAATTCAATTTCTTTATATCTTTCAACTATCCATTTTGTGCTAAACTAAGTGAAAAATCATCAAAGAGAAAAAGCTTGTATTTTCTAAATAATCACTACTAATCTCTTTGCTAACATAGGAATTTAGGGCACCATAAAAAATAATGTATTCAATTTTTTTCAAAGTTATAAAACTCTAATTTCACCTTAATTATTCAGTACACACAGAGGTATAATGATATGTCCAGTATTTAATTTAGTATTTTTAAACTGTATAACCTTTAATTTGGTTTTCTGTGAAGTTCTGCCTTGCTCATTGTTTTACATCATTTTATTATTTTTTCATTGTTATTTCTTTAATCAGAGAATATAGATGTATAAATAGAGGTCCTCTCTTTTCTCTGTTTGAGACAATAGTCTACTTAGAGCTTCACTTTCCCCAAATCCACCTGATGTCTAGCTTATCTGACAGTAAAGGATTTTTCCTTTCTGTTTTCTTTTTTATGTAAAAAACACATAACATAAAAATTTACCATCTTTACTATTTTTAAATGTACAGTAGAGTAGCATTAAATATATACATCTTGTTGTGCAAGAGATCCCTAGAAACTTTTCATCTTGCAAAACTGAAACTCTATACTTATTGAATAACTCTCCTTTCCCACCTTCCCTTTGTTACTGGAAACTACCATTCTACTTCCTGTTTCTAAGAATTTGACGTTTTAGATAATGCATATAAATGGAATCATGTAGTATTTTTCTTTTTGTGACTGGTTTATTTCACTTAGCATAATGTCCTCGAGTTTCACCCAAATCGTAGCATATGACAGGATATCTATTTTTTTAAATGAATAATATCCCATTGTATGCATATCCTAATATTTTATCCCTTAATCCCAATGGACATTAATATTGCTTCCACCTCCTTCCACCTGCAAATAATGCTTTAGTGAAGATGTCTCTTCAGGATCCTATTTTCAGTTTTTATGAATATATACCCAGAGATGGGATTGCTGGATCATATGGTAGTTCTATTTTTAATTCTCTGAGGAACTTTTGTACTGTTTACCATAGTAACTGGACCAATTACATTCTCACCAACAGTCCACAACAGTTCCAATTTTCCCATATGCTCGCCAACACTTATATCTCCCCCATTTTTTTATAGTGGCCATCCTAATAGATACAAGATGATATCCTATAGTGGGTTTGATTAGCATTTCTCAAATAATTAGTGATGTTGAAAGTCTTTTCATATACTTCTTGTCCATTTGAATATATTTTTTGGAGACATGTCTATTCAAGTCCTTTGCCTATTTTTAAGTTGGGTTATTTGGGGTTCTTTACTGCTGACTTGCAGAACTTCTTAATAGATTCTGAGTATTAACCCCTCATCAAATATCTGCAAATGTTTTGACCCATTCTGTAGGTTGCCTTTTCATTCTGTTGATTGTTTCCTTTGTGGAGCAGAAATTTTAAGTATGATGTAGTCCCATTTATCTATTTTTCCTTTTATTGCCTGTGCTATTGGCGTCATATTCAAGAAATCGTGCAAAATCCAATAACGTGAAGATTTTTTTCTATATTTTCTTTTAGAGGTTTATAGTCTCAGGCCTTGTGTTTCAATCTTTAATCCAGTTTGAGATAATTTTTATATAATTATAAAGGTTCAACTTCATTTTTTTATATATGAATATCCAGTTATCCAGCATCATTTGTTGAAGAGATTATCCTTTCCCCATTGTGTAGCCTTGGCATCATTGTCAGAGAAATCTCTTTTATATCCCCAGGAGTTTTTCCTAGTTCTAAAACAGATAATTTCTGGTTTTAACATATGCCAGTGAAGCAATACCCGAATATGAAGTTTGAATGATCACTTCTAATCTGGGAAAAGGTAGGATCAGCTGGGATCGATTCCCTCAATTTAATTGAGTATGCCATGTCAGTTGGTATTGTAAATATCTGAATCAGAGAAAATTATAACAAATCAACAAGTTAGCTTTCTATAAAATACATTTAAATTGCCACAATAATATAATGGATAATATAAACAATATGTAAGTAATATGTGATTTTTAAATATATCATTTCTATCTAACTGATTTAATTATTCTGTTTATACATAATTTAGGGCCCTACAAATCTGAAGACTTTCCATTTTGCATCAAGCAAATAAGGGTTTTACTTGATTTGTACCACAAAAGCTATACATCTGTTATTAAAGACTTCCATATTTATTAATAGGATGAATCCTATGATGTTGTTTATACTTAGGGTCTTATATAAAACATGAAATAGGCACTGGAGATATAAACATATCAATTTTGGTAAAAACAAACAAAACCTACATTTTCCATGAGATGAAAGAACAGATACCATACCTGCAATGGTGCAGCCGAGTCTCACCCATTTTAAAATTTTAAGAAAAAAGATATGAGTATTGCTTCTTTAAATCAGAAAAGGCATAGAGTTAGCTCGTGAAGTCTGAATGTCTGGTTTTCTCAGAACCTCCAATGTGTTATAGTAAAGAAGAACAGAGAAAATTATGCTATCCTAAATTCTGAGCTCCGTTCCTTCCTTTGGGGTTGATCATGGACACCAGCGTTTTAATACTCTAAATTGGCTGGAAGGGAGAATACCTGCATTTAGAAAGCTCCATGTGCATATGTTGTGAATATCAGCTAACATTCTCAGTAGAGAGAACAATTGGCACATTCGTGACTTATCCTTCACTTATGTGTTTTTACAAAAAGCTAAATGCTATTATATCAGCTTTATGCTTTGATCACAGGTGTTAGCATCAGAAAATGGTGAATAATCTTGACTCTCTCATGTGAAATGCAACTTGTGAAATTCAAACCTACTTCTGATGTTCAAGAATTATTTCATAGATTAATGATCATTAATGGCCTATTCGTTCATAACCTGTGAGTTAAACAAAGAATGTGTCTGTGGTTGGAAATATGAAGAGAAAACTTATTAATTTGCCTGCTATTTTCCTTATTGCATACTTTAATTGGCCTTATGGATTCAATTATGACATATGTTGAATGGTTCACTTTCTAGGATATCAACAATCAGTTCAGAGATATCTCTATGTATTTATATACCTCCCTAAAGCTTAATACTTATCAAGCCAATGCCATAATTAATTTCATGACTTGGTATTGGATTCATTCTCTCAGCTTTTCTTTTCTTTCTTTCTTTTTATTTATTTATTTATTGGTTCTTGTACAATTTGTTTAATGATAATTTGCATCTGTTTTGCAAACCTAACCAGAATCAGCAGAGAATCCTGAAATGTAATTAAATTTTGGAGCTATTTCCTTTTTGATCATTAATGTTTTATCCCTTATTGAGAGACAGAGTTACTGCATTGCAAGATAATTACCTTAACAGAGCTTCATAAAAAAAGCAATATTTTCTGGCAAGAAGTTAGTCATTCTTTTGATTAATACAATTATTAGGAACAACATGTCAAAGGCAAGATTCTATGGTATGAGTAAATCTTGTTATGTGGAATCATGATATAATTCTAGTTAAAGGAATACTTTTATGTCTAGTTTTTTAGTTTCCTTTTTTTTAAAGATTTTATTTATTTATATGATAGAGAGAGAGGGAACACAAGTAGGGAGAGTGGGAGAGGGAGAAGCAGGCTTCCCGCCGAGCAGGGAGCCCTAGGCGGGGCTCGATCCCAGGACGCTGGGATCATGACCCAGGCTGAAGGCAGACACTTAACGACTGTGCCACCCGGGCGCCCCTTTAGTTTCCTTTTTATATTTGTTCAATTCTGCCTGAATAGTATTAAAAGGGGAAATTTCAATATAGGAAACTTAGACTGTACTAATTCTAATTTTCACTTTTTTTTTTTTTTGCAACTCAATCTTACGATACCAAATGTAAAACTCTCTCTAGATTCTTGCTCTGTAAAATTATATTCATGGACAAGCAGCATCTGTACACCCTCAAAGCTAATTTAAACACAGAATTTCAGGTCTGACCCCAGAAATACTGACTCAGAATCTGCATTTTACCTTTATACCAGTTTATTAAATGACAGATGCCAAACAGATATATATCGATTGCCCCTGGTTGCAGAGAAGTTTTCAATACAAACCTTAAACCAACTGAGTGAGAAATTTGATAACCAAGAAACAAGAAAGAATGTGACTGTCAATGGCTTCTTACATTTAGAGGTCTTGATCTGGAATGGAGGTTTTTGATTTGAACCTATTCATGTTGAATCATCCTCTGTTTGACCCAGGGTTCTTAGGAAAGCTGTCTCTTTCATGACACTGTCAGTTTTGGGACAATCTGGAAAGATTTTCAGTTTAGGTCTCTCATCACTAAAGAAGTCAAAGAGGTGATGCAAGGTGTTTTTCAACTAGAATTATAAATTTAAGGTTTAATTCCTATAGTTTTTACCTTAAGAGGGCTTTATGTCTCCACATTCTGGACTTTGATCTTTCACGTACTACTGAAAGAATGGAATTAAGTGGGACTTAAATAACACCACACAAAAACTATTTTATAACAGTAATTGAAGAATATAGTTTATTAAATTTTCATGAATTTTCTGTTTGATTCATATGTTTTGGAAGCAGATTTACACAGCTCAACACCCATTGTGTACCTAGTATAAATAGATATAATAAACTATTTGGATGTTCTAAGTATGTATGAAAACAATAGTTGAAACAACATGTGAAGTGCATCTTTGCAAATACCTTCTCTCGTTCAAAAGCTAAATTTTCTAGCTCACAAATATTAGTATGTTTGCTTCTTTTACTTCTGTTATTATTTTTAAAATTGTTCATAAGGAAGATTTTTTAATCTTAAGAACTATAAGTATCTTCTAGATTTGTTGCTTTCATAGTAACTAAGACAAACCTTTGAGGCCATGCTTCCTTCTCATTGCAAGGAGTAAAGTAGCAAAAGCTTTATTTGAGTAGTCTCCAAATAAAACTATTATTGTGCCTTAAACTTCCAAAACATATTCAGTTGGAAGATCTACAGCTCTGCCAAGAAGGAAGAATATGGGAAAAAATACAAAATTCAATCAGACTGTAAAGAGATTGATGAAAAACTTAGCTACAACCTTAGTGACATGTGCAGTGGAGTGAAGACCCTTATTTATTCAAAATAGAAAAAAAATAATGATTTAAGGGTCTGAATGGAGGCATTAAGCTGTCTCAGAGCCAAATAGAAATATATTAAAATGTCTTCAGAGAAACAAAGAAATACAAAATGCAACCAAGCAGTGAAATAACATAGTTGGGATTTTAGTGTTTTCGGGATTCCGTTTACTTAAATCAAAGAATTATATAACCATATATAAATAAGAACTGTGAAAATCCACTCTTTACTAACAGTATAGAATGCAGTGCTCTGAAGGCATAACAACCTCGAAAGTGGCTTACCGTGCCCATCAGTGATGTAGAGTCATCCTGACATGTGCATTATGGTTGAATTGGAAGCAAGCATAGTGTCCATCAGTAGGAAAATGTTTGATTGTATTATACAACTTTCTTAGAAAGTAGAATTTTGCAGACATAGCCCTGATCTCTTGAGTAGCAGAAATAGTCATGTTTTATTTTTCAGTGACAAAAGCAAATTCAATTGTGATGTGATTAACATGATGTTATTCATGTAAAAAAAAGATAATGGAGATTGTACGTCACTCTAAATTGGTATGAGAAAGGACAGCAGAGGTCTGTACATGATAAATGTTGCTTTTCTGCAGCAGGAGTGAATGTTCCTACAAAACCTTTTGTTTCCCCCACGTTGAATGGATCATGGCAAATGTATATTACTTCTGTAACTTTTTATACGAAATATAAAAATTGTCCTTAAAATTAAGGTAGTAAATTTAACTTGAATATAAGCAAGCTTTTGGATAAAACCACCGATTTGTAGAGCTACAAGGGATGGAGCAAGTAATTTTTTAAAAATAATACTTCTAGGCTTAATTTAAAGAAGAAAGAAATAAGTAGGCAAATATACAGGTTTATATATTGGAAGGGAATCAATATTGTTAAAATACAAATCTCTACAAATTTATCTATAGATTCAGTGCAGGTATGTGTGCATGTGCAAATCATGGGTATATAAATTGACAAGCTGATTCTAAAATGAATTTGGAAGTTAAAAAACCTTGGATGGGTAGTACAATATTTTAAAAGAAGAACGAAGTTAGAGGACTCATGTAATCAAACTAAATACTCGCCATACTTAATATAGTGTGTAGTGTCTTTTTGGTACAAGAATAGACAAATGCACCAATGTTCAGCAGAGAGAGCCCAGGATTATATATTCGGTCACATGTGTTCTTGCAAAAGCACTGAATTGCAAGTGGATAAACATGATATTTTCAATAAATAATGACAGATTAATTGGATATTTATTTGGAAAAAAATTAGCTCATATAAACACTAAAATTTATTCGCGGTGAATCATGGACACAAATGAAAAAAGTAAAATTATAAAGCATCTAAAAGAAAACATAGGAGAAGGCCTTCATGATCACTGGTTAATGAGAGACTCTTGAACAGGCTGCACTAAAAAAAAATCCATTACCTACTGAAAACTAAAAAGGCAAATCAGATGACAAAAAGATATTTGCAATACATATATTTAATACTGCTATACAGAAACACATAAAGGTATCCTATAAATCAATGAGAAAAAATGTATAATGTAATGAAAATGCTTTGATTTCTGTTCCCCACTAAGATGGAATAACAGGGAAAGATTTACTCTCTTGCTTTAAACAATTAGAAATATATGAAACAACTAGAATATAAAGTCCTCAGCTACATGAAGCAACTGAACTACTAAAACATAGGAAAAAACTAAAATATTAAAATAGTCCTTTGGCAATTAAACTATGCTGGACTGTGATCTCTTGAGAAAATGGAAAGAAGAAAGTAAGCCCTCTGATTACACCAGCTTAATGCCTAGATTGACATTCTCACTGAATTGATGAGTCAGAGATTACAAGTCAGGAAACCCAAAATAGGTTTACTTCGCCACTTTTTTATTTCTTTTTAAGAAAGGGGAAAGTTACGTCACAGTCATTATAAAAGTGCATATATTTAATAATAGTGACATAAATACGGTCCTCTTCTATGACCAGGTCATAAAATCAGAGTTGATTCTTTCTCTTGGACTTTTCACTTGAGGATAGTTTAGTCGTTTCCATCAGTAACTACAACTCACTAAAATCATTGGCACAGACCAATGAGAGACAGTCGTGGGTCAAATAAACAACATACTTTATACTTAGAAAAGGGATAATGACAATCAAAATTCCACCGGCATTTTTCAAAGGGCTGGAACAAACAATCCTAAAATTTGTTTGGAACCAGAAAAGACCCCGAATTGCTAAGGAAATGTTAAAAAAGAAAAACAAAGCTGGGGGCATCACATCGCCTGATTGGAAGCTTTACTACAAAGTGGTAATCACCAAGACAGCATGATATTGGCACAAAAACAGACATATGGACCAGTGGAACAGATTAGAGAACCCAGATATGGACCCACAACTCTACGGTCAAATAATCTTTGACAAAGTGGAAAAAAATATCCAGTGGAAAAAAGACAGTCTCTTCAATAAATGGTGCTGGGAAAATTGGACAGCTATATGTAGAAGAATGAAACTTGACCATTCTCTTACACCATACACAAAGATCGACTCGAAATGGATAAAAGACCTCAACGTGAGGCAGGAATCTATCAAAATCCTAGAGGAGAACATAGGCAGTAACCTCTTCGACATCAGCCACAGCAAATTCTTTCAGGACATGTCTCCGAAGACAAAGGAAACAAAAGCAAAAATGAACTTTTGGGACTTCATCAAGATAAAAAGCTTTTGCACAGCAAAGGAAACAGTCAACAAAACAAACAGGCAACCCACA
>CM052892.1:40502481-40616028 GCA_028534135.1 Potos flavus | reverse complement strand
CTGAGAATCTAATCATATCACCACATCAAGCTTCAATATAGATTTGAAATTCTAGTATTTAATGGTACATTTGTGTGCAGAGCTAGAACTTTTATTACCATATTGTAAAAGGGAAAGGATATGGAAGGGAGAATAAGCAGTCTCTGGAAAAGCTAGTGTTTTAGCTCTATCAGGTGAGTGTAGGGATAATGGGTATTTGTTTATCATTAACATTTACTAACTACATATTTGATTTATATATTAATTATTATATCAGATTTTAAAATAGAAAAACATAACCAACTTTTTATAGACTAAGATCCATGACTCTAATGGGACAAAATTAGAAATCAGGAAAAGAAACAGATAAAAAGATACTAAGTTTTAGAATCAACAATAAATTATTCTGTTAAATTGAAAATGCATTACAGAAGAAATCATAAGAGCAATTACAAAATCTATAACCTTGAGTGAAAATTAACCACTATATATGACAGATTTTATAGAACATAAATATTTACTTAGAGGTGATTATATTGTCATTTATCAGAAAATAAGAAATATTGGGGAAAGTGATCTAAATATTTAAGAAGTAGGGAAAAAAAGGAAAATTTAAATGGACAAACCTAAAGACACAAGGAAAAGATCAATAATAAATATGATGGCTAAATTGACATAATAAGTAACAAAAGTAAGAAAATAATATAAAAATTATACCTTATTGTCCTAAAATTTTTTAAAACAGTGAAGTTTTCAGTGAGTCTGATGATGAAAAAGAATATTTGCATAAACAAACTATAGGAAAAAGATATATAATTCCAAATATATATTTATATATATATAAATAATGGAATATTGACATAAATAGGAAAAATTCTCTATATCAACAATAAATATTAATGTAATTATAATTCAAGAACTTTTTCTCTTTAAAGTCCCAGATACATACACCTGGGTGGCTCAGTCCATTAAGCGTCCAACTCTTGATTTCTGTTCACATTGTGATCTCAGGATTGTGAGATTGAGCCCTGCATTGAGCCTCATGCTGAACCCTGAGTCGGGCCCCAAAGTGGGCGTGGAGCCTGCTTAAGATTCTCTCTCCCTCTCCCTTTGTCCCTCCCTCATACACACGCACACACACACACACAGGTGCTCTCTTTCTCTTAAAAAAAAAAAAAAAGATACAGATGGTTTTAAAGTGAGTCCTATCAAAATTTAAAGATGCACATGTACATATTATACAAGCTATAGCATAAAATAAATGGGAAAAAGAAAATTTCTCAAGTATATGAAATTATTCTAAGCTTATATTGACAGTGTTACAAGGTGGGGCAATCTCATAAATCACAAAACAGACCTGTACACATAAAAAGCTGGCATTACAAATCAGTGAAAAAAATGATGAACTATCCAGTAATGCTTAAGTAAATGGCATCATTGTGGATGGAAAAATTAAATTATATTCCTCATCTGAACATATATAAAAATCAAATCCATATGCAGTAAAATATAAATATTAAAACTGAAAACAAAAATATTAGAAAAAATATAGAATTCTTTATAACAGTAACATATAATAGAAATATATTTTAATATATATTATAAATAATGTTTATTTATAAATCATTGTGTATATCATAAATTAGATAGATGATAGATTCACAAAATGTAAAGACTGCCCACATACTGGACAAAATAAATGAAAGATAAGTTTAACACTGATAGCTGACAATAGATTAATATTTAGACTATATAAAGAAATTTGTTCTAATCAAGAAAAGACAAGCAATCCAATTTTTAAAATGGGAGAAAACTTTCAACACTCCATTCATAGAGAATATCTAATTATCATAAACATATGAAAAAATGCTCAGTCTTGCCAATAATTAGGAAAATGCAACTTAAAACAATAGTTTACTGTCATATTAAGCAGATTGGGATAATTGTAAAAGACTGATAATATGAAATATCAATGAGGCTGTGAGGAACTGGCAAAATTGTTAGTACCCATATGTAAGTTGGTAAGAATTTTATATAAAAACTTGGTCAAATATAGTAAAGGGAAGAGGCAAATTCTTTATGATCCATTAATTCCATATGTAGTTGTGCATCAAAAGAATTTCTTGTTAATGAGGAAGAGAAAATGCAAAAAAAGTAAATTGCATTATTTTGATATGTATGTATATATATGTGCATATATGTATGAATGTAAATATGTGTATGTATATGTAATGTATTATATAAATCACTTATAGACTCATAAATAGGGAAATTGGCAAATAAACTAACATGTTCAGATATCAAAATAGAAGACCGTTGTTGAAGTGAATGTCCTAGGTACCTAAATAAATAATGGATACATTTTAAAGCTTAATGTTATAAGTTTCACAATAACAAATAGCCTATAATAACATTTATGCACATTTTCATAAAGCTACAACAACAAACTCCAATATTACACATCGTTAATGTCTATATAACTATAATAAAATTGAAAGCATATGTTGTAGTGAAATATATAACAGCCATAAAATAGTGGTTACATCTAGAGTGTGAATAAGGCAAGTGAGATCTTTTAGACAGACCTCTAGCCTTAACTTTAATGTTTTATATTCTTTTAAAATATTGATCTGGGGGTGCCTGGGCGGCTCAGTCGATGTCTGCCTTCTGCTCAGATCATGATCCCAGGGTCCTGGTATCCAGCCCTGCGTCAGGCTCCCTGCTCAGTGGGAAGCCTACTTCTCCCTCTTCCCCTCCCCCTGCTTGTGTTCTCTCTCTCACTGTGTCTCTCTCTGTCAAATAAATAAATAAAATCTTTAAAAAATAAAAATAATAAAATAAAATATTGATCAGAAGTAAATATAGATAATGGTAAGATTTGGTTTATCAGTAGACAAAAATTTGCTTACCATTATGTAACATATTTTAAATATTTGGAACATGCTATATTTATGAGGAAAAATACAAATTTTATTTCTCTTTGTTTGAAATATTTTATCATTAAAAAAGGAATGAAAAAAGTTAAGCGAGTTAATGAGTTAATTTCCTTCGTTAGATTCTCTTTGGAGAAAGGCTATCAGGGGTAACCAGGTTTTAGAAGACAATTATATAGTTGCTATTGATTTGTAACACTGTAAACATCTAGAGTACTCCTCTGCTTTCTGTCCTGTTCTCCACTCTATTTTAGTTTTCTGAGTTAGCTGGTTTGGTTTTATAACTTTTTTTACAACTTTTTTTTTGTTGTTCATTTCTTTGTATACTGCTCGTTTTCTTAGATGATATCAACCTATTTTATAGGTTTTCTTTCTGTTGTTTTTGATTAGTTTATCTTCTTTCTCAACTTAGATTTCCCCCCACTAACTGTTCCATTATACTTTTACGTATACTGAAGTTTTATTTTGCCATTGTACTTTTATATGACTGGCTCAATATTTTATCTTCAATAATATTTCCATTGCGATTTTTATTTACTTCTTAGAATGTTGTTATGTCATCTTACTTTGTTATTATCAATTATCAAAACCATTTTGGAATAGGAGCACTGTTGGAGATTGACCATGCCCTAAGGGATATTGGATATATACTTTTTCTTTCTAAATAGTCTATGCAGAATCTGTGAACATACTATACTCCCCTCAAAATGAATCATCTGAGTTTAGATTTCTTAAACTGAGTAATCTAGCAAAGGAATCATAAAAAAATACCTCCATAGGGGCACCTGGGTGGTCAGTCGGTTGAGTGACGAACTCTGGATTTTGGCTCAGGTCATGATCTACGGGCCCTGAGATCAAGCCCCAAGTCAGGCTCCACCTTCAGCAGGGAGCTGCTTTAGATTCTCTCCCATGGGCACCTGGGTGGCTCAGTTGGTTAAGCAACTGCCTTTGGCTCAGGTCATGATCCTGGAGTCCTGGGATCGAGTCCCACATTGGACTCCCTGCTCAGCAGGGAGTCTGCTTCTCCCTCTGACCTCTCCCCTCTCATGCGTGCGTTCTCTCTCTCAAATAAGTAAAATAAAATAAATCTTTTTTAAAAAGAGCGAGATTCTCTTTGTCTCCCCTGCCACCCCTCCCCCAGCTCTAAATAAATAAATGAATCTTTAGAAAAACAAAAACAAAAACACCTTCATAATCCTGCTTCTAGTACAATGAACTAATGGCATTAGAATGGTATTTTCTTTTTACATAAAACATTCCCAATCCGTTTATGAAACATATATATGTATAATCATAGTCATTTTTTTAAAGGTTTATTTATTTATTTGAGAGAGAGAGAGAGAGAGAGAGTGTGCGCCTGTGGGTGGGGGGAGGGGCAGAGGGCAAGAATCTCAAGCAGACTCCCTGCTGAGCAAGGAGCTGATGCAGGGCTGGATCTCAGGACCCTGAGAGGGTCTGAGAGGAAACCAAGAGTCTGACACTTACAGACTGAGCCAGGCACCCCCATAGTCATTTATTTCATGTTTTCCTCTCCAAGTAAATCCTGGAAAGTAGCTAATACATAGACAAACTGTGTCAAATCAGGAGAGTAGAGCACATGAAAGGGTCATTTTGAGGAGACAAGGATTTGAGAAACATTCTCAACAGACAGCCTGATCTAACTTCCACATAGGGGCCTATGTCTTAGTCATTACTGTCTTTTGTAGTACTTGGCTTAACACGCAATAAGAATTCAATAAAATTTGAATACATTAATGAGTAAGAAAGAGGTGATCCATTTAGTATGTCAGAACTACGAGTATGTCAGAACTTAGTACATCCCACCTCAAGAGTGGGAATGAGTCAAAATCATATAGCCTTAAACTGCAAAAAGCAAATGGCTTGACCTTCTCTGACCTTACAGATTCCCTGGAATATAACTTTCGGTGACTTCCACCCCTTCTGAAATGAGTGGCTAGAGTTCAAAATGCAAAAGACTTAACTTTTCCACAAAATGCTGTTTTATGCTATTAGCTTGGAAGAGGTCAGCCCTTTATATTTCAGAAATTTATTATGAAATTTCTCCACATAGTAGTCAAATTAAATACATATATTCTTATTATGGTTATGCTTTCAAGTGGAATAGAATAATATTTTATGAGAAAGATAAAAGGACTAAACCAAATTCCAGCACAAGTGCTTAAGAGAGTTTGTTTTTCAGGGATCTTCATCTTCAAGCTATAAGATAAATAGATTAACTTAGATCTGTGGCTTTTAAAACTGATTTATTAAGGATTTTTAGTAGATCATAAAATCAAATAGGTGATTACCATCATCATTTAAGCCTTTAAAAAGTAAAACAGAAGATTTTTATATGGTATTCTATATATATAAGGATAAGTATGAAAATTAGTTTCCAATTTATGTATGTGTGTTTTCAGTGTATATACTGGATTGTAATAAAATATGCCTTTGTCATAGATTGTTTTTTTAGAAAAAAAGTACTTGACCACCTATTCCCCAAATTTGACCAGGTCTGATTTGAATATTCTAGCCATTTTAAAATCAAATTCATTCTTGCCTCATTTATTTTATGAAAAACATAAAAAGTATCTAGTTTGGAAATCATGTTATGTTTTTAACTAACTTATGACAGAATATAAAATTTGATTTAAATATATTACCTGATTGTTTTCCTATTTATTACATACCATTTAATGTCATACAAGCCTCACTGCCTATACATCAATGTTTTATCATTAAATATTTTAAACTTACACATACAGACACACAAAACATAACATACAAAGTAGGAAAACAGAAAGTGATAAAATAGATCTTTGAGAAAATTCTTGTTTTGTAGAAGCCTGATATATTTTCATAAAATGTGACCAGTCTTAAGATATAAAAGCAATTTATAATGATGTGAATATCTACTACTCATGGTCAGATAAATTAATTTACCTATAGGTACATACTAGTAAAGTGTTAAAAAAATGTGTTAAAAAATTGGGTTAAAAAGTTGTTTTGAACTCTTTGGGACAAAAAGCATGATAATAATGTTCTGTAATTTTCTATTTTATTTTGCTTAGGAACTTTTATTATGAAGGTACAAACCACACCTTTACATTGATTTTTAATATTATTCTTAGAATTTTTATATTATTTTAAAATAGGAATTATGAAAATGTATTTTTTTAGATAGTTCAAAAGTAAATTTAATTTTGTCATAGGGAAGATCTATAAATACTGAATATCAAACAATATAAGACACTGATAGCTTCAACTCATTAGCAACCAATGATCACTTTGAGTCTTCAGAATTTTTTTCAGAACTTTCTGATATTCCATTCCTGGTATACTATTTGTTTGTTTCTAGCACCTAAAATTTCACTTAACTTAAGGAAGTTATTTCTTTTGAAACTTGTTATATTTTATCCAGAATTTCTATGTTTGTATCAGTTGGGCTGCCTTGCCACATCAGCTCAAGTTACCTTGGGACAAAAGTCAACCCAAAGCATTTTTCAGGGGGAAGTTTCACCACACACATCCACTTATTATACTTTCTATAAACGATCCACTTCCAGTTCCAGAAGAATCAGGCCAATTGGTACTCCTCCCCCACAACATAAATCCCATTAAAAAAAGAATGTAGTGTGTATAGTTATCAATTATTATTATTATATAATTGAAATTTGCTAAGGGAGTGGAACCTATATGTTCTTATAGAAAAAAAAAAAAAGGCAAATTAGAAAAAAGAATGTATTGTTTAAAAGGCATAATCCTCTAATGGAAAGGGCACATCAAGTCCCAAGCAGAATATCCAAAAATCACTCTTAGAAATATCATAGCAAAATTTTAGAACCCTAAAGTAAAAGAGAAAAATTATTAAAAGAAAAAAATTATAAAAGCTTGCTATGACAGAAATCATATTGATCCTAGCTTTCCTACTTGTTACATTGAATGTAAGAAGATATTGTTTTCAAAATACTATCATAAAAAATGCAACTAGAGGATGCATTTTAGCAAGAAAAATATATCCAGTAGAAAATGAAATACAAGAAACAATCAGGAGGAGGAAAAATGACCTATTATAACATCTAAAGGGAGTTGTAAAAAATTAGCAGAAATAGAAGCTAAAATCTCAAGTGATTAAAAAAGAAAAAACAGGGTGAGCTACTTTTTTTCACTCAAGAGAAAATACATCAGTTAGAATCAGCTTCTGCTGTATATAGCAATAAATAATCTAAAAATACAGAGCTTTATTATTTCCTCATGTAAAAAATAGTTTTGAAGTAGGTGATCCAGTGCTAATATGGTAGCTCTACCATTATTTATGTAACATTTATATTAAACATTTGTTTAATATTTAAACATATTTCTCCATCAACATGGAGAATTAATCAGCAACTATAACATTTCCTTCCAAATAAAAATACTTTTTGCAAGCTGTCACTTTCTCCTTTTCCTTCCAATATCCCATATTTTGTTGAAATCTTCTGGAGTTTTAATTTCTGGTTTTTATTATATTTTCAATATGCTTCTACTTTTATAGATATAAATTTTGTTGATTGTCTCAAGGTTTGTAGTCATATTCTCTCTCAAGTATATTTAACTCTAATTTTTACTGGCTTCTTTGCTCAACTCTTTTTCATATTTTATGAGTTCAATAGGTCTTGACCTCGTGTTTTCTTATTTTGTTAGAGTAGATTATTTACTGTTTTTGAAAGACTTTCTGACCATCCTGTAAGCTGGAATATATCACTAACTTGCCCTCAGAAGTGCATGATGTTTTTGAAGTAAATAAAATTCTTCATTTACCATTTTGTTTTGGATTTTAAAATATTTGCCCTTTTTTTTCAAATATCCTGAGTTATAAAACATAAATCCTATGCTAGCCTAATTATAATTCCTTTGACAAAAATCATCTTTTGTTTGCTGGCTTTCTTCATAGGAAACTCTTTATGAAGCTTTTTAACTTTGGAATTCTTCAGTTTCTACACGGAGTCTGTAGATCTCCTTCACCAACACCACCAACAACCAAGCTCAAGTTTTCATTCAGCTCAAGAAAATGACTTATTTTGTGTTTCCTTTTCTCCATTTCCTTCACTTTTTCTACAACTCTTCTTAGACAGATTGTCCAACTTATAGTACTGTCCTAATGTTCTCATCTCCTTATCTTTTCACAGAATATTATGAGACAATCTGTTGACCAAATCAAGAGTCAATCTTTGGATATTGAAAGGATAATATTCAGTCTGTTCAGGTTTCTTTTATGATCTGTTTTCTTTTTTTTTATTATTATCCGTTTTTTTTTTAAGTTTTGCCCACCATGTTTTTAATTTTCAGTGCTCTAAATGTTTCGCTTTTGTATAGCAATTAGCTTCTTATGACACCCTCTCAATAATCTCAATGGATTCGAATCACATGTGTTTATCTTCTATTTCTCTGATAATTACTCTGTATATTAATTTTTCTCTGTTTTTAAAATATTTTATTTATTTTAGAGAGAGAGAGAGTGGGGGGAGGGGTAGAGGGAGAGAGAAGGAATCTCAGGCAGACTCTGCACTGAGCACAGAGCCCAGTGGGGGTGCTGGATCTCATAACCCTGAGATCGTGACCTGAGCCAAAGCCAAGAGTCAGATGCTTAACTGATTGAGCCCACTAACTGTTCTCTTTCTGTGATTGATTCTCTCTCTTTCATGATTCTGATTTCCTCAAATACTTGATTCTTTGTTCTGGTGCCGTGTTTAAAACTGAAGGTCTTTATTGATCAGTACTGGTAGATCGCATGAAATCCCTGTTCAGTCTCAGTGAGAGCTACATTTGTTGTAGGTATCTTGGTCCCCTTTCTTGTGGTTGTAAAGTTGGGGTCAAGCACCTAATATGGGACCAAGGGAATAGTCTTCAGGGAGTCAGATTAGCTGGCTTAAAAAGTGAAGGAGCTCTCAGTGTTCTGTGGTAGCTATTATGTAACTCTGGGCCTAACACCTCTCTGCTCCCACACATCCTCAGAAAGTGATCTGGGTCAGATTCCTCTTTCATTTGAAAAGCTGTGCTGGATGTTTTAACATCAAGATACATGGAGGATTAATCCACTGTAGATATATAGCCTTTTAATTCCTCAAACTAATGAATATAATTTTAACTTATTGCTGATTTTATTTATTTATTTTTACATGAGAAATGTTTATAAAATGAAAAAAATGAGAATAGTAATATTTTATTTGCAAATATTTATAGTTTTGCCTAGATTTAATTTCACAATTTTACTAATTTGAGAGAAATTTTCATCTATTATGATCTGGGATGATATGTATGTTATAGAAGTTATGGCTTTTTTGAAAGCTTAAAAGCCTGAAATGCTAAAAGTGTTGTATTTTATAACTACTAAATAAATAATCCCAGAAAATATTTCAGAGAGCTATTATTAGACTAGAGATGTTTATTTTTGCTTAAAGTATATGTTAACTTTTTTGAAATTAGATTCTTAATATTTTTATTTTATATGTCCTGCATTTGTCTGTGTATCTAAGTCTAAATCTATCTATACATATAATTGTTATTTTTCCCAAAAATGATAACCTTATGGAATGATGAAAAATAAAACATGCATTCATATCCTGTTTTGAGTCTTGCTAGGGAATATGTTTTATTAATTTTAAAAGCATTAATCATCATTTACTCTGTCAAAGATACAACTCTTAATAACCATTTTTCATTTTTTCCTTTCATTATTTTATCTTAATTCATCTACCTGATTCTTAAATTATTTATGTCTTTCATTTATGTTTTACAAAGGATTTAATTAAAATGTCTTAGTATTATTCATAAAGTAAGTTTTTTTCTTAATAATCGTCATGTGGATAACTTTTGAGTTAGTGACCTTTCCCTAATCTGGAATATTTTGGAATATTTAGCATTTTTTTAATAGCAAAGAATTGAAATTAACAAAACTGCTGAACTTTCAGCCAATAACCAATGATAATCTTTTAAATTTAAGGTTTATTTATTTATTTTAAAGAAAGAGAGAGAGAGCCTGAGAGAAGGAGAGGCAGAGGGAGAGAAAGAATCCCAAGCGGACTTTCAGCTGAGCACAGAGCTTGATGCAGGATTCGATCTCATGTCCTGAGATCATGACCTGAGCCAAAATCAAGAGTCAGAGCCTCAACCAACTGACCACCCAGGCGTCCCAATGATAACCTTTAATATGCATTATATGGGTCACTATGTTGCTACCTCACTAATGTGTATCATGTCTTTTTTCACTGGATTTTATTGCTACAGCTTTGTATTCTTACATAATGTCTATAATTTTTGAGTTATGGGCAAAACAATTTTGAGCAATAAAATAAGTCTTTTTCAATATTCATATCAGTCTGTTGAATTAAGGAGCATATTTATTTTAAAAGACTATATGGGGTCTTTTAAATTAATGACTTTATAGTCTTTTCAGTTAAAGGACTATATGGAGTCTTTTTAATTAATAACAGATAGTTTTGGAAAACTTAGTTTCTCAATTGTAGCTTAAGTTCTATGCTTTTGGAAGTTTTCTTTCACTTACTTTTCCAACCTTTGCCTTTTGCAACAACTGTTCTACCCCATTTAAAAATAAATGACCCACTATAAGAAATAATTTTTGCTAGTTTTACAAGAAAAATCAACATAGTAAGTAACTTTTTCCTGGTTTAGTAGCTAATCCAAAAAAAGTAAAGGGTCTAGGACACCAGCTGACAGATGCCCCAGACATTCCTAAGTATAGGCCTCAAACACAGATAATTCCTCAAATATGTTGTTTGATTTCCCATAAAAACTTTATACTTAAACTTGTACCTCTTTAAATGATTGTCTTATGCAGCACTATACAAAACTTGGGAAGCTTTTTAAAATACTGAATTTAGACTGAAATAATTATCAGCACCATGCACAAGTGGGTCAAGCTTGGAAGAGAAAAATTGCACTGCCAGCTTTGAGTAGGACCCAAGAGGCAAGGCACAGAGCCTGTGATGTGGATCGGCCTTGTTTGATTATTTTCAATGAAGCTCCTCAGCTATTCTGACCTAAATCTCTACTTAGGTTGCTTGTTTTCCTTGGTTCATTGTTTTAAATGTGCTGAGTTGTTTAAGATCAGTCCTAGACAAATATTAAAACATCCATGAGTTTGTCTTACCTTTGGTAACTCCCTTGAGTCCCTTCTGTACAGAAGGCAAATGTATTAGCTAGTCTTCTTTATGTCTTAAGTAACCAAGAAAAATTGCTATGTTACCCCAATGATTAAAATTACTTATTTTATAAAGTAAGTTTACAATGCCACTTGTAAACTCATGCTGGACTAATTAAACATATCTCCTTGGATTTTAGAACTGGTTCACCAAGAAACTATGGCCAGTTGCTGGTGGACAGTAGCGATTTAAGGTCAAGGCTACCACAGAGTATGCCTCTTAATCAACAAGAGGATTTCTATTTCTTTTTTCTTTTCCCTTCCCTTTTCTCTCAGACAATCCAATTGAGAACTCTGGAGACTTAACTAAAGGTTAAGCACTAGAGGGTAGGAGAAATAAAGATCAGCAACAGTACATATGTTCTTATAGCTATTTTAAAAAGTGAATTCATTACCAAAGCTCTCAATAAAAGATATTTCAAGGTCATATGATTTCACTGTTGAATTCTATCAAACTTTTAAGAAATAGTATCAATTTAAAAAAAATTCTTACAAAAACATAAAAGGAGGAAATATTTTTCAACCTGTTTTATGAAGCCGAAACAACCATGACACCAAAATCTGGCAAAGATATTACAAGATAAGAAAATTAGAGACCAATATCCCTCAGGTACATGGATACAAAACTTGTAGACAACATATAGCAAATGGAATCCAGAAATACATAAAAATATAAGACATAATGACCAGGTGGATTTACCCTAGGAATGCAAGGTTGGTTTAACATTAAAGAAACAACATAAGGGATGAATAGAAGTGATATAATAAAATTCAGGGGCGCCTGGGCGACTCAGTGGGTTAAAGCCTCTGCCTTTGGCTCAGGTCATGATCTCAGGGTCCTGGGATCGAGTCCCGCATCGGGCTTTTTGCTCTCCCTTCTGCCTGCTTCCCCCTCTCTCTCTTGCCTGCCTCTCTGCCTACTTGTGATTTCTCTCTCTCTGTGTCAATAAATAAATAAAATCTTTAAAAAAAATAAAATTCATAAAATGGCATAATTATGTTTTTTTTTAATTTTATTTATTTATTTGTCAGAGAGAGAAAGAGAACACAAGAAGAGGGTGAAGCAGGCTCCCCATTGAGCAGGAAGCTCAATGCGGGACTCGATCCCAGGACTCTGGGATCGTAACCTGAGCCGAAGGCAGATGCTTAACCAACTGAGCCACCCAGTCGTCCCTGGCATAATTATTTTAAAATATAGACCGGAACTTCTTCAGAAAACCTAGAGTCAGCACCTGACTTAATTATAAAATATTGGAACTTTATCTCTTACAGTAACAAGGCAAGAAAATCCATTCTAATCATTTCTAATCAGCATCATACTGGAGGTTCTAGCCAGGGCAATAAGCAAGAAAATGAAGTAACAGTTATAAATATTGAGGAAGAAGAAGTAAAATTGTCTTTATTTACATACAACAGCATTGTTTAAATAGAAAATCCTAACAGATCTAAAAATAATCTACTAGAACTAATAAGCGAATTTAACAATGTAGTAAGATGCCTTTTTGTACCTCTCTGTTATAAAGCAGATTCGATGTACCACCAAGCCGTTGACACTCCCAGTTTCACTTACCATGCTCAATATATATATATGTATTTTTTTAAATGTTTACTCTCTTTTATGAAAATATAAAATTTCACAAAGGCTGAGATCTGTTATCTGTTTGCTTCACTAATGTGTCATCAGTGCCAAGAACAGTACCTGATAAGTGGTAAACATATTCAATAAATACTTGTTGAATTTAAATGATTTGTATTTATGATAAAAAATAGAAAGGAATAGTTCTGTCTTCACAAAAGGAATTTAACTGGTGAATGAATCATTGCACCTCCAATGATCTCGCTCTTCTTTTGCTATGAATCAGTTTTACAAAGGCTTCAAAGTTAGTTATAGATGTTACCTTGAATCTGGCCTGTGTGGTTAGAGCTTTCTTGATCTTTTTTCTTTTAAATACAGAGTACTTGTATTGTTTCACAAGAGTGCTGAACAGTTGTCAGAGGGAAAAAACACCCTCAAAATATTGTCACAGTTTCTTCATGGAATGATCTTGTATTTTAGTCCCTACATAGTTTCAATTAGTTTTACCCATATTTTCTGACTGATTTCTTTCTGCAGTTTAATAAGTCTCCTTCAGTATTACTGAGTTAAATGCTTTTAAAAGAAATAATACTCAAATGACTCTATCATTTCCTAAGTGGTCATGGATATATTGTTTAAATAGAAGGTCTTGGTCTTGGTCATTTCTGAAAATCTATTTAAAAGAGAATGTATGTGTATGTATATGTATACATATATATATATACACATTTAATTAAATTACTTTCACTTTTAGGTCAAGTTCTCAAAAAAAATCCATGGCTTTGCCATAACGATCTATGTAACTTATGATTTAACTTAAGTCTTATTTGTTAACCTCAGAGATTGCTTCTGAATGATTTTTTTAATTATTATTATTATTTTTTTTTTTTGTATTCACAGTGAAGAGTTAGAGTGACTACACAGTAGTTACAAAATCTGTATTGGGAACTCAACCTCATTGTGAAGGACTTTTTTAAAGAAATAAATGGTTGAGAATGACCTGACTTTTCCAGATGCATATATTGCTTGAGATTGGAAAGACAGTGATAAAGAAAGTTATTTGAGTCTTGTCAGAGTGATGAATTTGGACAATAAAGGAAAAAATATAAAAATTGACATGGGGAATATTTGGAAAGTTTCAGCAATATGGTTACAGATGCCTGTTGGTGAACTTCAAGAAAAAAGCCATTTTTCCATGCAAGGCAAATTTGTCACATTAAAAATAGTTCACCTATCTCATAAAAAATAAATTTCTTTCCAACAGACTTTGCACTTCCAAAACCCCTTGCCAGTTAGTCCCATTTGCACGAAAATGTTCACATACTAAATGGCTCATAATTTAAAGGGCACTACCTACCTAAAATGATGGATCCCTGATTTACTTGGTAGGTTTATGAAGCTGACTCATGTTACTTTGCCAATGCAATACTTAAGTTCTAGAATTATTTGTTTTATCATATTTTATCAGACATATGAAGTAATGTTCTCTAGTAAATTTCCAAAAGTGATTTGCTACACTCTTAAATTGCTTTCATTCATATGCACATTCCCAGAAACCATGCATAGGCTAAAGTTTTGCTTTTAAGCCAACGCAAAACAATTTTCACTACAGAACTTTACCAGTACGCCAATGAGGTCTGAGAGAAAAATATACCTTACTTAATAAAGTATTTGAAATATAAGGAAGAAAGGAAAGAATTTTTAACAACTTTGCATATATACATATAAAATACTTAACATATGTCTATAAATCTGATAGCTCCCTTTTCATATCGGTGTGCTTACTCATTATCTAATCTGTCAGGTTTTATTGTCTATATTGCCATCCATTTACTTGACAGTAAAAATCAGATGCTATTAAAATTTGCTTGTGATTCATACTTTTATATGATAGTCTTTCCTCTACCTCATGAGGGCTATGTACATTCCTTTCATTTATATTGTGTAATTTGTTCAAAGAACATAAGTTTCAGGTCTATTTCTCCTTAATTGAAAATAAGTCTTTCCTAGGCAGATATTTTACAAAAGTAGTGTGAGTGGGTTTTCACTAGGTCTCTTACCTTTCACTGAAACATTGTCAGAATCTGCCATGGAACTGTATGATATAGTTCTATATTATCATTTTAGGAATCCCACAGACTCAGTGGGTGAAGGGGAAGGAACTAGGAGAACAAGCTCTCCCAGGAGAGAAATCATCTCTATATATGATTTCTGGCCTGTATTTGATGAAACTGCTTAGTCAGTGACCAGCTTTGCATATTTAATTTTCAGTGTTGCCTGGAATCTATCCTGGGCCCCACCATGTCTGAGACTGGCATTCTCCCCAGTGGTTGCCCCTTAACTAGAGACTGCCTGCTCCATTAAGAGAGGATTATGTGCCATTGGGAAAAATTTAAATGTGGCCATTCAGAGTTGGAAAGCCTCATTTGAAAGCAACCTGTGCAACCCAAGGACTTTGGTTTAATGGAGTTACTCTTGGCTTTAAATCCCAGGTACAGATCCGACTAAGTGTTCTTAACCCCCACTGGAAAGGGAGGTCCAAGTACAAAATCTCTCATCTTAAGTCAGAACTCCAGTCCATGAGCCTCCGAAGTTACAGGATAATTGGTAAATTCTGCAAATGCTTTTACCTATAATCCATGAATTTCATTTATCCCAGTGTTTTATTCATTAAGTGACTTGGTAAGTCAGTAATTATTAATTGAATAATACTATGTTCCAGGTTATCTTCTTGACACAGGAGATCAGTAGTGGGCAAAAGAGACCAAATCCCTGCTTTTAAGTAGTTGCTTTCTAATAGAAATATTGACCTACTTTCTCAGGAAGGGGAATTACTAGTTAACTCTAAATTACGTCTTTTAATCTAGTCCCAACTGTCCCATATCTGTCAATCCTTAATATTTATGTTCATCATGTTTTTATATTTTTATAGTGCTAATGTAAGGTTTCCTTTGTGTTTGAAGCTTTGATCGTTTAGTTTTTGGAGGATTACTCTGGAAGAATGGGCTTCCATTTTCCCAGAAAGGAAAACAAATATCATTTGAACTTACTAACTTGAGTAGGGTATGTAGAGTCATAATTTTCTGTACCAAACTGGGTCAGAAAAAATAAGATTACCTTTCTCATCATAAGATACTCTAATTCTGTTTCTTTCATTTTCCTGTAACTCTTTCCTTCTTCCCATTGAGTGGCAAATTCTTAGCACGAATCAGGATTGTTGCTATAAGAAAATAAGAAAAGGAATTATTGAGGCTTAATGGTTTGAATAGAAAAAATATAACTTTTATTTTTTACAAAAGTTATACAGGAACCCATATATAAGAATATGAATTCATTTTATTGACAAATATGTCAACTGCATGCTTATGCTAATTTATTGGATCAAATATATGGCAACACTGCTATGCAAAAACCAGTGCCAATACAATGTATGAGGCATTCACTTTCAAAAATAACACTGATAATCATTGGCCAAATAAATGTAACCATCAAAAACAGAAACTATCTAGAAATATATAGAAATTAGTTTCATAGGGAGAAAAAGAAAACAAACACCCAGGCTGCCAACATCTACTTTACGGGTCCAAAACAGTGACAGTGTTGAAATCTTCTGGAAATTAAAGCTGTATTATATTGAATTTTTTATAAAAGTCTGAGAATATTCTTGGCTTCTGGATAGACTACAAACAAAATGCAGTGGAAAAACAACCCCATCTTTTTTCTTCCTTATGTAGGGAAAAACCTAGTTTGTCTTTACTGCATGTTTCTTCCCTGGGTGTGTTCTTTACTACTCACACTGGACACTTCACATCTGACACATCTGGTCACCAAATGTATGGAAATTTTCCCCACAACAAGCAATTCTCTGGGACAACAGCAGGGTGTCTGAGAATATAACTTAATTCCGACACGATCTACCTGGAAATAGCATCAGTTTCCACAGGTTAAGGGCTCAGTCCAAGACTTTCCTCCCATCCTCTCATATGAGATACCAGGCACAAGTCCAGATTGTCACTTGTGTTTCTGACCAACTGGCTATAGATTGGAAGTTCCAACAACCCCACCTTGGGATTGGATTAATTTGCTAGAGTGGCTCACAGAACTCAGGGAAACACTTGTTTACTTGTATGAGTTTATTAAAGGATTTGATAAAGAATATAGATGAATAAGCAAATGAAAAGATGCATATGGTAAATCTGGGAGGATCCTGAGCACAGGAGCTTCTGACCCAGTGGAGTTGGGGTGCATCACCTACCAGGTATTGAGGCGTGTGCCAAACTGGAAGCTCTCTGAATCTTAGGCTATTGAGATTTTATGGAGACTTCCTCAAATAGACATGATAACTCTCTTTTCAGCCTTTCTCCCTCCTCTGGAGAAGTGGGGTGGGCGGACTGAAAAATTCTAAGCTTCTACTCATGGCTTGGTCTTCTGATGACCAGCTCCATCCAGGATCTCTCTAGGAGCTCATCCAGGATTGTCTCAATAGAACAAAAGATGCTCCCACTGCTTTTATCACTTAGGAATTGACAAGGGTTTTAGGAGCCCTGTGCCAGGAACCAAGGAATGGGGGCAGAGACCAATATACACATTTTCTGTTATTCATACAAAACCATTCACAATATTAAAATTGACTCATCTTAACAAAATGTAATAATGTTGCCCCCTTTTTCATTTAATTTCATTTCATGGTCAGAATTTGGCACATGGAGAGGAGGCATCCTACTAGCTGTTTGTCTGAGACAGAGAGGTAAAATCTTCCCAGTGTGGGATAGATAGCATCAATAAGGAAGTACCAGCATAGCCAAACTTCACAAAACAGTTAACAGAACAGAAAGAAATAGTAAATGGAAAAACAGTGTGATGATTAAAACAATAACTGAGGCTGATAACATAGCATATGCATGAGTATAGACTTTAAATTTGAGATAAGGGTGATTTGGGAAGGGCTGTCGCTGTCTAGTTTATTGTGGATAGATCTTTTAAGGTAAAGATATTTTAAAGATGACAAAACGTAGGCTATATTATTTGGATAAGAGAATATTTGCATGGAGTTCTTTTAAAATGGTTTTTATGGTCATCAGTTCATTTGAGAGTGATGTGAGGTAAGACAGGAAAAGTACTATTATTCTGAGATTCATGGAAGCAATTGATTGGTTCAGTAGGAATTGGAGCAGAGATCCAAATTTAAACCCTCTTTGCATTATAACTATATGACTCCATACATGTGCTACTGTGTTTGGAGAGCTTAATATGTTAAGTGTTAATTGTACTCAGCATACACCCACAATCTCAAATTCTTATTCTACAAATGAAAGTAACAATGGACATAAGCAATATTAGGTATTTTGGGGATCTTTATGCAAACAGTAAGAAATACCTGAAATTGAAAACTTATATAAACGAAGCAATTATAACAACACCAAAGTTGCATATAGCCTCATTTTTCTTTCCTCAACAAAACAACCAAAAGCAATGAATCCAATCTCTCTCTGGAATTTCTAAAGATACCTTTATCTCTGGTGTCCTGAAATTGCACTTATTGTAGTGATTTGGAAAACCCAGAGTGTTTAAGTATAGAAACTCATTTTCTAGGATAATTTATCTTCCAACAGTTTCATTGTTTTTTCCTTCTCAAACTCCAGTTAATCAGATATTGCTCTTCTTGCAATGACTGTTTGATTTTCACTTTTCTACCCTGTTTTGCAGCCTTTGCCTTTCAGGTTCCACTTTGGGATTATTTCTCAGCTGTATATTTTGAGCCTTTCATTAAACTTTTACTTTCCTACTTATACACTTTACTTTTCTAGAGCTATAGTTTACCTTCTGATTGTTCCTTTGCAATAACTTCTGTTCTTATTACATGAATATAAATATCTTTCTGTCTCTATGAGATATTAATTATAATTATTGGCAATATTCTTCTACTCTTTCCATTGTCCTTTTTGTTTTTCTTTTTTTGTTATTGTAATATTTATGTGACTTTCTATTTATCTTTTTAAAGATATATTTATTTGAGAGAGAGAGAGAGCACACACAAGGGGAGGGGCAGAGGGAGAGGAAGAGAAAGAATCTCAAGTGGACTCCATACTGAACGTAGAACTTGATATGGGACTCAGTCTCATGACCCTGAGATCATGACTTGAGCCAAAATCAAGAGTCGGACACTTAACCAACTGAGCCACCCAGGTGCCCCTATATGAGGCTTTTTAAAAATGTGTTTTGGTCTGTATTTTTTATTCATACCTAAAAATGAAGCACAAGAAAGTTTTTTAGACTTTCCATCTGTATGAGCAAGGAAATGTAGTTTTCTCTACTCTCTCAACACTTTGACACCAAATGTTTGGGTTTTTCACACCAAACAGTTCTTCAGTTCTTTGCAGACTCCAACTGGGTGTCCTGCAATTTAATTAACTTGGACACCAATTACTTGTAATTAGTGCAAGCCCAAGGGTTAAGGGCTCAGTCCCACAAAACTGCCCCCCACTTCTGAGGCCAATCATAAGTCTATAGGAGAAGCACAAATTAGTGAATAATCCAAGGTAAACTTAACAATAATAGTGCAAAAAAGTTATGAAAAACTTGCCTGAAAAAAGAAAGATAACAATACAAAGTCATCGTCATGTTAATTTATGAATTGAATTCAATCCAAATAAAAATACTAGCAAGTTTTATTTTTCAGTCAGACTAGAGAAGTTGTTACTAAAATTGACATATAAATGAACATTCTATGACGTAAACCTGACATAGACTAACATTCAAGACAAGCTGTAAAAACACTAAAACAAAAAGCTGTGATGGTGGACAAGCCTCCCAGCCATTAAAACCTTGGTAATAGAAATAGTGTGTCACTTGTGCATGAAGAGACAAATAAAACAGTGGAATTGAATAAAAAGCCCAGAAATAAGCTGAAGCACATACAGGTATTTAATATCTGATGAAGTTAGCATTTTGAATCACTTGGGCAAAGGTGGACTTTAAAGAAAATAGAACCATGGTAAATGACTAGCCATGGAGGAAATTCAATCCTCATCTTACATTACACACCAGAATAAACTTTAAATGAATCAGGGATCTAAAAGTAAACTAATAGGGGAGCCTGCTTCCCCTTCTCTCTCTGCCTGCCTCTCTGCCTACTTGCGATCTCTCTCTTTCAAATAAAATAAAAAATAAAAAATAAAAAAAATAAAAATAAAAATAAAAGTAAACTAATAATAATAAAACTATGCAAATACTAGAAGAAAACACTTGTAAATTTGTCAATAGTGTAGGTGTAGGAGATGGTTTTCTAACTATGATTCAAAATCAAGATGCAATGAACAAAAGATTGACAAATTTGGCTATTTAAGATGTTTTTAAAACTTCCCATAGCAAAACACACCAGAAAAGCAAAAGGAAATTGAAAGAATAGAAGAAATTTGGGGCACTATATATCATATAGTATCATTAGTATATGAAGAACACCTCAGTTGAGGCAAAAACAGTCCTACCCAACAGAAAAAAGAAATGGGTAAAGATATGAACAATGCCCAAAAATACATATTAAAATGGCTCTTATATGGAAAGATATTTACTCTCAATCATACTTAGATTCCTCTAAATAAAAATTATAATGAGATATTTATAAGATATCATATTAGCATAAATTAAAATATATGAAAATAAATTTGCAATAAAAATTACTAAAAAATAAGAATTTTCTGTTAGAGCAGTTGCAGGGAGACAGAGACTCGTACATTTACTTTTTGGTCCTACATTTCCACTTCTTGAATTTACTTTGAAGATATACTTCCAACATATGGAAACATATATGCAAAAGATTATTCATCACAACATTGTTTGTAATTGCATATCAAAAATAAAATAGATGGGTATACTATAAAAGAGTGGTTGTGTAAACTATACTACACATAACATAGTACAATGCAGCTATATAAAAGATTTAAGGTATATGTTTGTGAACTGATATGGAAGGGTTTTCAAGATATATATTATCAAGGGGAAAAATACTTATAGCTTTACATTTTTCTTAAGAACAAAATAAAATATATGTATATATATCATATAATATATATTTATATATGAAATAATATATATATTATTATATAAGCATACATACACATTTATTACTGTATGTATAAAATACATAAAAATGAATTGTATATGTTTTCTCTGTGCATAAAGAAATGAACTGAAAGGGTGAACAAAAACACAAAGAAAGAATAAACTAGAAATGAATGAGATTGGTTTATTGTAGGAAGTAGGTAGAAATAGGTTGAAAACGAAGATTAAAATGGGAGAGAATGGATACAAGTGACATTTAATATAAATATATAATATATAGTTATCGGAAATGCATTTTAAATTAGCCACTCTGGCTACTTATTAGCAGTTTTGAAGAAGGATCTTTTCAAGAAAAGATTTAAAACTAAAGACTAAAAGGAATTTTTTGGATTATCTGTGGATTTGATATTCTCGGTAATCAGGATCTGTGCATCCTTTCGAGATACAAATGAATAAGAAAAACTCTAGGTCAGAAGTCACCTTCTGCAAAGCCGACCTTACATATTTATTTTAGATTTTTCAAGAGATTTAACTTATCATATGTTTTTATATACACTATAATAAATTGGTTATATTGTGGGTCAATTTTTAAAATTTATTTCTAAAAACCACAACATGGTTTCTAAAAAATACATATGTAAATGTTTGATTAAAAAGATTATTATTAAGACATTTTTCTCATCAAATCTCCAGAGGCATAGTAACATGTAACCGTAGTTTCGAAGTATAGTCCAAAAAAAGAAAAATAAAAGTGAAGGCAATTGCTTCTAAGTGTTTATTCTATTCTAGGTAAAAGGGAAAAATTCTTGAGAGGAGAATAATGTTATTCAAGAAGATTTTCTAAATAAAGATTTTTAGGCCAACGGTAAAAATTATAGGAATCAATTTGAACCAGTTTTACTCCTCTTGGAATTTAAAAATCAAGCCGTTAAAATTAACAGTTGCAGCGTTAACAGTGAATGCCTGTTAAAAATGAAGCAGTTAATCACCAGGAACAGCATATTAAAACTGTTAATTTGTAGGTTTGAAACTTCCTTTTAATTAGAGCTGTAGGAAAAGTTTCTTGTTCAAGGTAAATCTGAGATCTCATGGCTCTCTGTCATGCTTGTGAAATTTCACACACACACACAAAAAGTCCTTTTAGAGGGCATGGCTGGGGTGATAAAGGGAAATTCAAGTGCTTGATTTCAGGGGATTAACCTGTTTGTTTTCTCTTGGCTTTTAAATATAAACCGCAACTGAATGGTAAGGTTTTTTTATTTTTTTATTTTTTTTAAGATTTTATTTATTTATTTGACAGACAGAGATCACAAGTAGGCAGAGAGAGAGAGGGAAGCAGGCTCCCTGCTGAGCAGAAAGCCCGATGCGGGGCTCGATCCCAGGACCCTGAGATCACTACCCGAGCCGAAAGCAGAGGCTTTAACCCACTGAGCCACCCAGGTGCCCCAAATGGTAAGCTTTTTGATCTCTGGGAAGTGACCAAAGCCATTAGACTGGGTAGGCATTCTGCAGGGTGAGCAGATTGTGTCTCAATGACACAAATATTAAAAGAGAAAACAAGAAGACATTTCTGGAAACAAGATCTAAAAAGCTACCATCACAGAGGCAGCTTTCAGGAATAAAGGAGTTGTTGATAACCCTGTAGTTGGGGTCAATAGGTTTTGGTCTCTGGAGCCAGCTTCTCTGACCAATACCTCTCTGATTGTAGTTTTGCCTGGGGGAGGCAGGTTAAATGCAGGCTCCTTGGCCACAAACGTAGATTCTGATTTCTTGGATTTGAGGTTAGCCAGGAATTTGCATTTTGGTGAGCTTCCTAGGAGCTGTTTATGCAGGTGCTTCAGAAACTGACTTTGAGATATGCTTCCTTTGTCTCTCATTCTCCAGAATGCGTTTAGCCTCTGATTTTTCTGAGCTCTCTGTATGAATGAGGAGAACCAGCAGAAATCAGAGGGCACTGTAGAAACTACATTTATAAATAAATGACAGTCACAACTATTGTGAAATTTGTAAGTACCGAGAGATGAAAATAATAAGAAGCAAAAGAAATGAAGCCATTTCCTTTTTTTTTTTTAAGATTTTATTTATTTATTTGAGAGAGAGGAGAGCATGAGCAGGGAGGAGAGGCAGAGAGAGAAGCAGACCCCCTGCTAAGCAGGGAGCCGGATGTGGGACTCGACCCCAGGACCTTGGGATCATGACCTGAGCCTAAGGCTGCTGCTTAACCAAGTGAGCCATCCAGGTGCCCAAAGCCATTTCTGATATAGGTGCATTGATAGTAACTAATAAAATAAAACATGCAGTGAAAATGGCCAACCAAAAAATCTCAGCAACCAGGAAAAGCTACATCAAACTTCATGCTATTGAGTCTAATCATGGACTTGTAATTCTATTTACAAATAAAATGACAACAAAGATTTTATATATACATGTATGGAGCAATTTATCACTCATTCCGTGCCTAACCAGATGAAAACCTATTTCTAGGTTCTCAGATACAGCACAATACATGGGATAAAGAAGATGCTCTGTAAATGTTTCTTGAATGCGATCATTTCCCGCTACTACTCTATGATTTCCATTTCATTCCACATGTTACAGTCCAGGTAAAATACCCAAGTACGGGCATCCACCACGGCCACAGCAGCAGGACAGGCTGGTAAATAAAGAACTGGGTCCTGAGTTGACCAGACTTTACTGCCAACATTTACCAGCAATGTGCTATATTCGCCCAATGATTTCACTCTTCTAAATCTCAGGATCCTTAATTATAAAATCAGATAATAAAACTAACTACCTTAGAGGGTGTTTCATAGATTAAATTAGCATCATTTCTGTCACATAATGGATAATAAATATAAATGAGTCTTTGGAACAGCAATATAGGCAGTATGAAATTTCTATTTAATGAAGAAAAAAATGTTTTCATCATATATATGCTAGAATATTAATTCTATTGATGAGTGTTAGGTCAGAAAACTAGAAATCCAAACTATGCCACTATATTGTAATATAAAGATAATTAAGTAAAAAGCATGTATTCTTAGTAATGATAGGGAAAGATCAGTCAGGAATAAATGCTGCAAGGGGCACCTGGGTGGTACAGTTGAGTGGTAATGGTTGAGCATCCAACTCTTTGTTTCGGTTCAGTTCGTGATCTCAGGGTCGTGAGATCGAGCCCTGCATTGGGCTCCATGTTCAGCAGAGTCTGCTTGGGATTCTCCTCCCTCTGCCCCTCCTGCTCCTTCTCTCTCTCTCTCTCTCTCTCAAAATAAATAAATAAATCTTAAAAAAAAAAGAAGTAAATGCTACAAGTAACTCTTAGTACAACTGCAAATGTGTATTTATTGGCATACACAAACTCACATGCACATGTACGTGAATATATACACATACCACATAAAGAACACTTCTTTATGTATAGAAATGACTACAGTTATTAACAACTTTATTAGGATGTAATTGACATACACTAAGCTGTATATGTTTACAGTTTGCAATTTGAGAAGTTTTAGCACATGTATGCATTTGTGAAATATTGAAATATTGACAGTAATCAGAGGAACATGTGTCATCCCCCAAGTTTCCCTTATATCCCTTTGTGTAAGTTCTCCCTTCCTTATTCATTTTTTAAACATCTGTAGAATACATAATGTCTCTTCTTGCATTGCTGATTTTAAGAATTTGTGTCTTTATTCCATCTAGATTAGTATGACTAGAGATTTATCAGACATAGATTTCTTTTTCCTATGGAATTGTTTTCTAGTTCTTTGACTTTTTTGTGTTTAAAATATCTTCACTTAGTAGTTTCTCAAAATGGAAGTTTAGATCAGCCATCTTGACACCATTCTTTCCTAATCTAAGCTTTGCATGTTATAGATTTCTCTAAACGCTTCTTTAGCTACATTTCACAAATTTTGGAATGTTTTGTTTTGAGGAGATCAAAGTTAGCCTTCATCTTAGACCTAATTTACCCCACTTCTGCATGTGGCCTCCTCTAGTCTCTACTTACCTACCCGTGAAGTCAGTGAAGTTTCTCCTCTCTGGCATCAGAGGAACATGATTGCCAACTCCGTGCCTGCTCTGGGAATTACTTTCCATATAGCAATCCTATTAAGTGTTCTTGCCTCTCAAGTTATTCTTATCCAACAGAGTTGGCCTCTACCCTCTGCATGTAGAGAATTGTGTTTAGCTTCAAGGGGACCCCTATGCAGATTTCTGGACCTCTTTCTGTGCCTACCCTATACTTGGTGAATAAATAAAAACAGGTAATAACTTTAATGGCTCACTCTAGACATTTGGTTGCTTATTAGCATAGCATTAAAACTTATAGAGAAAAATAGTATTTTGAATTAATTTGCCTCATGGGAAAAGAACATGGTACTTATTTCTAGAAGATCAAAAATATCTTTTCTACTTTTCCATAGCATACAGATGAACTTAATAAAGAATAGCAGTATGAAAAAAGAATCATTGTTATTCTAAAATAGTTAACTTTGCCCCATTATGTTAAATATTTATAAACAGTGCTGATCAGCATTGTATCAAGTGGTGAAATACAGCACACATTATTATAAAAACTTCTCATGTAAATCAAACTTCTTATTCTTTCTTAAGAATTTACATTATTTCAACAAGTACTCAAACCTCACAAGTATACATTATAGCCTAAAATTATTTCATTTTCCAAACTAGGAAGAATATGCCTCCTCTATCTAGGGTTGAGGGTAAGAAAATAGATCTTTTTGTCAATACTTTTTAAAGAATTTTTTAAAACAAAAAAGAATTTTTTTATATGGAGGGATTTGCATATGCATATAAACTATAAAGTAAAAATATGCCTTTTGAAACGTATTGCTCTTTTTTTTAAAATATTTTATTTATTTATTTATTTATTTAAGAGAGAGCGAGGGAGAACATGAGCAGGGGGAGAACAGGGGAAGAGGGAGAAGCAGACTCCTTACTGAGCAGGGAGCCGGATGCAAGACTCAATCCCAGGATCCTGGGATTATGACCTGAGCTGAAGACAGACGCTTAACTGACTGAACCACCCAGGTGCCCTAGAACTTATTGCTCTTACTATCTCTTAGTTGCCTGAAAAATACATTTTACAAAACTTCACAAATTCTATTCTACTAACAAATAATAGAGTAGCTATAATACACATTTGGCTGTTACCAACATCTTAGAGAATATCAATGCAATAAAATACATATAACTCAAACTGTACTGTTCAGAGTTTGATATTTAATACACTACCACCAGTTATGTTGATTTTGAGCATGATGAGAGTTGCAATCATAAATGCAAAAGTTTCCATTGGAAATTACATTGGACAATTGCCGCATAAATCTGTGTACTTAAGGGATCTGGACTATTTACTAATCATTGCTTTAGCCACTCTAGGCATCAAGTGTAGGTATAGCTGAAGTCCCATTGAAAATATCTTCAGATAAGAGCAAGTTATGTCATAAACAACTAAGCAAATCATTACTTTCTCCCTTCTAAAGTGTCTGGTACTGCAGATATCATCAAACTTGTAGAATTTTATTCTCATATACATTTGAACTTGCCCCTTACTTCCCAAAGTGTCTTCCCTGTTCCATTCCTCAGTGGACTCCTCTGCTTAAACGCTACACAAAGTAAGAGCTCAGTTTGAGCCTAAACATATGCATAAGTCACTGCCCAGAGTATCACTCTGTGATACTTACCTGTGGTCTCAGTGTCTTAAGACTGAAGGAATTTTCCAATCCTTATGTAGCAGAAAATTGAAATGTTACATAATGGAAAGTTTTAGTTGGCCTAAAATTAATGACTAGCTTAATATATTTTTCATTCCCTTTATATTCCAGCCCTCTATTCTACCAAGGCTAAGCAAGTTATAACCATGCAAGATTATGCGATTTAAGTCCAGACACACCTAGATTCAAATCTCAGTGCACACAGTTAACTATTTGCAAAACATTTGGTAAATAATATAAACTAAATCATAATGGAGTTATTGATCACCTTAGTTTCACAAGATTATGAGAATTAAAAGCAAGTCATGCATACAAAATTGGGACAAAATAGGAGCTCGATACATGGATATATTATTCAAGTCAGTTTTAAGTAAACTAGATGGCTTTGGAATTAGTCTGAGTCCAAGCAGAATGAACATCAGAATAGACAATTTTCCTGGAGAAGTTAAGATCTGTGATACTGAGAGATTTTAGCATTGGATGGTCGGTATCATGAATAACTCTCTGTGACAAAATGATTTTCAGACACTCCATTTCTATCTGAGCTTTCATCTTTAGAGCTCCAGGGTTATTCTTTGCTGCTATCCTTTCTTTGAGAATGGGCTCTTTTTAGAGGACTTGTCTCTATGGATTTGTGGAATTACATTTCTCCTTAGAGCTTCTGGTCTTCATCAACTGTTTGTCTGGTTTATTTCTTTTTCTTTGATAGATTGACAAGATTCTCCCAGGTGCAGAACCCTCTTATACTGAGAAAACTCATCCATTATGTTCTCATCTTTCTTAGATAATACTCATGCCAGGATTCCTTTTTTTTACCACAAAACACTTCACGTGGATGGAACAACACAAAGCCACAATACTTTCAGTGCGCAATAGTACCACTAATTTTATGCAGGATTGTTCCATCTTTGGTACATTCTCCCTCACCATTTCTCACATCTGCTCTATTCCTGGACTCTGCTTTCTAAGAGGAAATTTCTGTTTGTGTGTTATTCCCTAAATGAACATCTCTGTCATAACTCTAAGATATTTTGTCCTTTATCACAATTTTAAAAAACATAGAATTTGTTCTTGGAGTTAAATAACCACTTTTATATTTTTGTAATCAACTGCTAGAAAATGTTTCTTACACTATAACTCATTCCCATAAAATGAAATAGCAATCATTTAAGTGACCCATGTGTCATTTTTTTTAGTTTTGAGTGTATTTAAGGGGGGGAAATACCTAATAGAACTTCATAGAAGGAGAGAATTTTTATTCATGATAACCTGACACATGATGAGACTGGTGAATAATTTATAATAGTAGAACTAAGAGGGAAAATGGTATTTTAAGATCTCACCTCTAGAATTTTTCTCACGGAGAAAATTTGTCTGGTTTTGGTTATAGTGTACTTATTTTCTGTGAAGTTGAGGCAATCTGAGTATATCCTAAAGGACTGAGATGAAAATAAAAAAGTTATCTATCTATCTAATTCCTGCTATAAACAAATATGATCAATGTGATTTGGGGTAAGTGGTTGTGGTTTAGCAAGCGTGGGATGATAGAAGTTGAACCAAATGTGTGCTGGTAGACCAGGATTCTATAGTAGGATGAGCTGGGCAAAGCTTCTGAGAAAAGGAATGAATGGCAAAGGAATTTTTAAGAATGTGAATGGATGATACCAGTAATGCTAATATGCTACTTGTCTAGCAATGTGATATCATTTCCATTGTGGTCAAACATTAACAGATAGTTACCTTACTCTAAGTCTTATTAGCATAAGAAGCGAAAATAATTGGGATCTAATAGAATGAAGAAATGTGGAAAAGTAGAAGTGGCACAGGTTAAAAGAATCCTAAAGACCGAGGGCAGGTGTTTGAGGCACCGGGGTACTGTGGAGAAACAGAACTCCCTGCCACCCCTAAAATAAATAAATAAATCTGCACATATTAGAAGAAACACTAAATTTCTCACTTAAGGAATTTGTCAAATGTAATTAAGAACTTCCAAAGACAGATTGTCTTGCTTGCCATCTAACAGGCAGCTAAGATCGCCTTAGTCTTAAATGGTGTCCGATAGCTTTAACATAAAATTTGTCTTCACTATGTTTACTGTAGTCCATCGTTATCCACAATTGCACCTCCTGCAGTTTTAGTCCCCCACAGCCAACTGCAGCCCAGAAGCAGATGGTCCTCCTTCCGATGGAGCATTAGCAGGTCAGTAGTAGCCTAACGCTATGTCGTGGCATCTCCATCATGCCCCTCACTAGATCTCATCACATAGGTATTTCAGCATCTCACTGCCCAATAAGGGTGAATGCAGTACAATAAGATATTTTGAGATAAATAGATCAAATCCACAGAGCTTTTATTACAGTATATTGTTACAATTGTTCTATTTTATTAGGTATTGTCCTTAATCTCTTACTATGCCTAATTTATAAATTAAACTTTTTGATAGGTATGCATGTGTAAGAGAAAACATGGTGTATATAGGTTATGGTACTACCTGCAGTTTCAGACATCCACTGGGGGTCTTGGAACATATTCCCCTCCACAGAGAAGCGGGAACTACTATATTAAAGTCTCCCATTAATTTATTTTAGACATGTGCTTGAAACTAACTGTGCAAATGTGTTATTAAAACATGCTGAGAAAAAAAATAAAAAATAAATAAAATATGCTGAAGGCATTTTCATAATACGGACCTTAAAAAAAGAAGTTTATATTCTAGAAGTCAAATGAACATACAATCACTGCCTTTACAAATTTAGTTGTCTTTGGTTTTAAGAATAAATGTAGGTAACTTTGCTAACAATAGCGACATCCAGACACTATATCTGTAAAGACTATCCTTCATTTTTTAGACATAATTATTAACAAGGACTGTCTTTGTTTCTCAGCCACCTCTCAAATTTCATCCCTCTACATCTCAACTTTCCCTTAAGATTCAAATTTTTATATGCAGCTTTAAACTCAAACACCTCTGAAGTTGAAATCATGTCTCCCTTTGGCTCTCCCAAGTTTGCACCTCTTCTCAGTTGTCCAGCTATGCTAATAACATCACCATTTACTCATTTACTGAACTATAAACATGTTCTCACCCTCTCTATTCCTCTCATCAGCTCCTTATCATAAACTATCTTTTTTTCTCTCCTCTGTCATGACCTCAGTTCCCATTTCCTAACTTTATGTCTCCCCCACTTTCATTCCCTCTAATTCCTCCTCTTCATGATCATGCTAGAACACAAGTCTGATTATGCTACTCTCAAAGATATTTTTGAAAAGCTTGCCTTTTGCTGTAATATTAAGAAAACTCTTTAAGATTACATCTTGGATAATGTTCATTAGCCTATTGTCTTAACCTCACCATGTAATACTTCTCTAAACATCCTTTATACTCTAGACATATCTGAACATTTCTCTTACTCCAGGCACAGAATATTTATTCCTGCTTTCGTATTAGATCCTGACATTCTCTTCTCCCTCTACTCTCTGAAGGACTGCTCATTCTTCAACACCATGTTAAAATGCCACTATTTCTCTAAAACAATTAGGGATTTAACTAGCAAATAAAAAATTAGCTGCTACTGATTAATACACTAACTTGGAATTTATTAGTATGTGTGAATCTCTCAAATAACAAAGGTGCTTTTCTTAGATTTAGGTATGTTTGCCACCAATTCGTAGCATATTAAAGAGTGAGATGACTGGGCAATAGAATTCCATGGTAAGTCACCTTACTGCAATGAGAGACCTGAACACTTTTGTCAGATAGTTGGTTTTCTTTAGTGCTCACAAACAAAAGTTGTTGATATAGCCATTTGAAGGGAAAGTTAATGACTTTGCTCAGGAAATGCATTTTTAAGAGAAGGGATTAAAAACAGCTTTGCAGGGTTAGCAGAGCACTGTAGGCTAGGGATATGCCTGAAGAAGATTGAGGTCATGAAGCCTACTGCACTGGGGAATATTTGCATTTGGCAAAAGACTTACCTTCAGTAATCTTGGGGAAATAGCAGAAAACATTCTACATGAAGAAGATTTAAGCAATAAAAGGAAATCTCAATGTGCCTGACAAATGAAGAGGCTAAATAGGAATTAATTCTCTACCAGGAAAGTTAAAAAAGCCAGCTGGCTAAAACATTGCTGCAGAGAGACCAGATACACAATTGGGACACCCATGAAAAGGGAGACCTAAGTCAACTAAAGGAGGAAGAGCATGGGATTAAATTAGAAACAAAAGTGATAGTCCTTCCAAGAGATTTTTTTTTTTTTAAAGAATTTTTTTCTAGATGGTTGGGATATATAGAGAGAGAATAGTTTTTTCCAAGTTATACAGGGAGCCAAACTTTGAACAGATGGAGTGGGTGGGGGAGATTGTAGCCCAGCAAAAGATGAGAACAAGAACTACACCTAACTTAATCCAACCCCATCATTCTGCCAATGAGAAAGCTGAGGCTCAAAGAGGGGAAGATCTTGCTTTAATTTACACTCCAGTGTTGATACCAGTGAGAATTGGCACCCAAGATACTTCATACCTAGATAATGCAATGTATTTCTGCAACAATTCCCTCCATGACCATATGAATAGAACTCCTCTGGTATGAATATTAGTGTTCTTTTTGTCTCTTAAGATACAGCTATCTTGATGAGATGTACAAAATTAGAGAGACCAGCCACAAGATGGTGTGTGGGATAAATTTGTCCTCTTGCTTGTTCTTCACTAATGGATCTTGCTGTCTAAGGGCATTACTTATGATGTAGGAAATGTTGGGGTTGAGAGCCGATGGCCAAGAAATAATTCTTGAGGTGTCTTTGGTGCAAAAAGATGGTTTTCTTAAAGCACAGGGACAGTACCCATGGATAGAAAGAGCTGCACTGGGGTTGTGACAGGTGACTGATTATATACTTCCAAGTTGGGATGGTGTTAGGGATACTGTAAGTCTTTAAAGAATTTTGGAACCAAGGTTCCCAGGACCCTAAGGGTGCTAGCTATTGGTAGGAAAAGCTTATTCATTACCATCTAATAGCACCCTGGTCATGAAACCCTTCAGGTGTATATCGATGGGCCATAGGCTTGGAGGATGATTGCTAACATGTATCTCAGCAGGTAGAGATAAAGGAAGTTTCCAAAAGAATTTTTATCTGTCAAAGAAGACGTCAGGATCCTGGGTGATTGCGATCATGTAATCCAAGATTGCCTTTTGCTCCTAGCAAAGTGTCAACATCGAGGCAACTGAGCTCCCTGAGGAGGGTCGCCCTGCCTGTTTCAAGGACTTGTCAATGGGCTGTAGGTAGTAAGGAAATTTAATTTTTTCCTTTGCCTTTGTTTTCCACATCACTTAGAGGTGATGTTTTGGTTAGTATTTATCCTATGAGTAGAAAGATGAGGACCTGGAAAGTCACTGTTGGGGGCGGGGTTCCTTTCTTCTATCTTATGTCAATAAAGAAAACCCTTGTGCCTCTTAGTGTGTTAGACCTACAAGTAGGAGGAGTCATGTGTTATTGTTTGTTTCTTCTTTGCTCTTTTAAGCCTTTAGAAAAGTCTTTTCCCTTTTTTAATGTATCAATGTTTTGTCAGTCTTGTTATGGATCAATAAAAAAAGAGTTTAGGTCCATAATTAGATATAGGCTTAAAAGGGAAGCTGCATTGCTACTATCTTATACAGTATCAGAGAATAAAAAAAGATAATTAAAATACAAATCTCTATAATCCAAAAGGGTTAACACATTATTCCATCACTAATTAGATACATTAGGAATTTAAGTTTCTGTCCTGCATGTTAACAGGTTTACCATTTTTATAAATGACTCAAAGGAATGTATGGAAGACATGTTTATTAATTTAAAAAGTGACACCAATCATGAAGGAATAAAAATTACATTGGTTATAGAGTTAATGTCTAAGATGATCTTGTCAGGTTGAAACAAAGGGCCAAATATTTAATAAGATGAAACTGAAAAGGATTGAATATAAAATACTGCATTTAGATTTTTTAAAAATTCAAACACGTTTCAAAGAAACATTTCTGAGATCTTTCAAAGTTTTGAAGCGTATTTTATTTTTTAAACTGATCTTTTAAGTGTTGGTTTTCATTTTCATTACCTTATGGTTAAAAATGTGTTTTGTGGGTAATCATTTCTTTGAAATTATAGTCAGTTTTGTGTGAAAAATATGTTGAGTGCAAGTATTTCTTTATCTGCTTGATTTACCAGTGTCTGGTGAATTTACGATGCTTGCAATTTTTACTTTATTAATTTCTTGGCTATGTTTTTATGTACATAAAATTTTATAATTTTTATGTTTCCTGGATAAATTTTTGTTTTATTATTATGCTATATATTTATCTATATTAATGCTTTTTCCTTAGTTTTTATTTTTTCTATTATTGTATTTATATAATAGCATTCTTCTGAACCCTTTTTATTCAATATATCTTAGTCATTTCTTTATTTGGAACATTTCAACATGGCTATATTTGCGATGTATCTTTTAAAAGTGGACAGTAGCTAGATAATTGTTTTTTTTTACTATCAAAAAAGTTTGGGGGCTTTAGGTGGGTGGCTGGGTGTTGGTGGCTCAGTGGTTAGGTGTCTGCCTTCGGCTCAGGTCATGATCCCAGGGTTCTGGGATTGAGCCCTGCATCGGGCTACCTGCTCGGTGGGAAGCCTGCTTCTCCTTCTCCCACTTCCCTTGCTTGTGTTCCCTCTCTCGCTGTGTCTCTCTCTGTCAATAAATAAATAAAATATTTAAAAAAAATTTTTGTTTTAAAGTCTGTAATTTAGTAGGTGTATATACTCCATTTACATTTATTGTGGTAATATAGGTTAACTTTTCCTACCATTTTATTCTGCATTTTATGCTTATTCTTTTATTTTGTTTTCTACCTACTACTATTAAATTAATATTATTTTCTACAACCTGTATTCTTCTTTTATTCATTTACTAGATTGGAAGTCAAAATAGGTAACATGTATGCTATGCTATGTATGTTTTAGAACATAATCTTATATAAATTATTGGTATATTTATCTAACAAAATCAATTATTCAATATTTTTGTCTTCCTCCCAATATAACTGTAAACATTGCCAATATAACTGTAAACATTACAACTACCATCCCAATCAACACATCTTAGTATTTTAGAAGTTTCATCTTACTTTTCAAACTCAGAATAGTTATTATTCTTATAGCCAATTAAATTTGACTGTAAATCAAATTTACAGTTAATCAAACTTACTGACATTATTTGTCAAACTCTATGCTTCTGTTCTTTCTTATATCTTATATATGTACATGCTCTCAGAGTTTACTTATCTTCTTAATCAAGTGCAGTTTCCATGAGTTATTTGAGTGACTTAGAGTACTAAATTCTTTGTTATAGTACTTTGAAAAATATTGATTTGCTCTCACTGTCAAATAACAATTAAGCTATGTATAAAAACACAAGATATATAGCTTCACCTTTTAATGACTATATAAATTTAGGAAAGTCTCTTAACTTCTTAGGGCCTCAATTTTCTCATTGGTAAAATGGGAGGAGTTATAATAGCTACCTTATGAAATATACAAGTTATATACAACTCAGAGTAAATCCAGTGTAACAGTTAACTATCATTACTATTTGAAGCAACTACAATGTTTGCTTCTGGAAATTATTGTTGCTAATAATACTCGTTTGTTCATATGAATGTGTTTTTGTTTTTTCCTTTCTAGTAGATTTTAGATTGTTTCTTTTGTCTTCATTTCTCTTGTGATTTTACCACAGTGTTTCTTGGTATGCTTTTACTTTTACATTCTAAAAAATGCAGGTAGATACTTGAAATGAACTTAAAGTGAAAATTCATGTCTCCCTTTAAGTCTAGGAAAGTCTCAGCAATTATTTCTTTACATATATACTGTCATTATTTCTGCAATTTGTTATTTCCAAATATCCTATTAGACAAATTCTGGTGTTTCTCAGTCTGTCCTTTGTGTCTCTTAAATGTTCTTCAGTATTAAAAAAATAATAATAATAAATGGAGCGCCTGGGTGGCTCAGTGGGTTAAGCCTCTGCCTTCGGCTCAGGTCATGATCTCAGGGTCCTGGGATCAAGCCCCACATCAGGCTCTCTGCTCAGCAGGGAGCTTGCTTCCCCCTCTCTCTCTGCCTGCCTCTCTGTCTACTTGTGATCTCTCTCACTCTGTCAAATAAATAAAATCTTAAAAAAAAAAAAAAAGAAAAGAAAGAAGCTGCTAGGCTTAAAAAAAATCTTATGGTTTGTTTTTAGAAAGCTTCAGGAAAGCTTTAGAAAGCTCAGTTCATCTCATTACATTATATTTTAGTTCACTCATTTCCTTGTTACTGTGTTCACTCTAGATTTTATCCTTTTTGATTTTTATATACATATATAATTTTATTTTCAAGTATTTTAAATTAATGCATATCATATTAACCTTGTTTAGTGTAATTCCTGTCTGTATTTATTTCAAATTTTTGTACTTCTTATGGAAGTCATATCTTCATTTATTTTGCTGGTCATGATAAAATACTTATTTTATACTTTTAAGAAAAATTGGCGTGAAATTAATTTTAGCTACAGTGAATTCACATTCTGCTCTTCAGTTTTGGCATTCTATTTCTTCATGTATCTTAGCATTTTTGTCTGCAAACTCATCTTAAGTAGAGGTTTTCTTTTGTTGTTATTTATACACTTGTTCTCTCTCTTCTTCCTTCTGTGCTTATTCCACATGGGCAGGTGATCCTGCAGTTGTTTCTACTACCCCTCGAAGCTCCCTTTCCATCACTGGATCTTGTAAATCTGTTACCAAACCCAAGTTCGGCTGCCTGTCTCCTGAAGGATCATTACTCAAGAGACAAGTTTTGATTGGAAAGGAATTTGAGCTTTATTCAAGAGGCCAGCAACCTGGGCAGAAGGCAGGTTGGACTCTTGTCCAAAAGCCAACTCCTGAGGTTTCTGCCTGGCCCAGGGGTTTTTAAAGGGGTTTGGGTCGTTAAGCAGCAAAGGGAGTGCAGTGGCCTGCAACGTGTCTTGATCCTGTGCAGACTCAGTGATGCCAGCTACAAGTGTGATCTCAGTGCTCCGGGGTTGTGGGAGAGGGTCCGGTTCTTGTTTCCTGATGTGCAGGAGGTCTCTGTTCTTTCTGCAAAGGAGGGCACGGTCTACAAATCCACTAAGGGAGGTCAGTAAAATAATCAGTGTGACCTAAAAGAAAGAAAAATATTTTGTTAAAAAAATTGCTAGGCTGACCAGAAAGCAGAAGAGGCTTCAAACAGACTTGCTGGCCTCTGTGGTCTGGGAAAGTTCTGGTCCTCCACTCCTCGAGCTAGTGGTCCGCACATCTCAAAGAAAGGAAATTAGTTTTGTTACAGATCAAGGGCCTTAGGTCAGCAAGTAAGGAATGTGTTCATTTGAAGCAAGTTAACCCTTAAGACCAGTGGAGTGCTGTTACAATTTCAGTTTAGGTTTCCCATTGCCTTGTGGAGTTCTTGTGTTGCATATGTAGCACGGAGCCATGAAGCAAGTTTATGCAGATTCTCATGGAAGGAAGCTCTCCATATTTGCTTTTGTCTCTACCGTGTGTATGCATACGCATGTGAATGCATGCATGTGCACGTGTGTTGTAGTTCATTTCCCATGGAAAATATAGACACAGATTTTGCTTTTCATCACCTTCCATAATAGTTGAGGGTTGCAGAAGTCCAAACTCAGTCCCCAGTTTTAAGACATTTGCCTGGCTTCAGCCCTCTGTTTTACACAGAAAGCTTTCAGTCATCTTTAGTCCATATGAGCCAAACTCTAGATATCCCTCCCTGCTTCTCATTGTAGAGCCACTTCCTCCATGATAGTTGTTTAACATTTTCCAGTTCTTTTCTGTGTCTTGGTGATGCGAATGGATTTTTTTTTTAAATACTCTACCTGGGTCATTTTGTTTTATTTATTTTAAAAATTTTATCTGGCATTGCTATGTTTAGTGTAAAGGAGGTTTCAAGGCATAAACTTTACTCACTAGGTCATCTTCTCCAAAGGTCAAGATACAAGGATATAATACAAATAATAATCTCAATGAATAGAGTCATAGGTAACTTGGTAATCTGCAGGAAAATCATCTAGTGAATTTTGTCATCTCACCACAGGGTCCCTGTCTTCATCTACATATGCAGTGCTAACCTCCTCCCTAAAGAATTTGGAAATGAGAAGTGCTCATTTCACCATAATAGTCAGCAACAATAAGAATTATGGAAAACTTACTATGTGCCAGGCAGTGTTCTAAGTGTTTAAAATGAGTTAATGTATTTAATCCTCACGACAATATTAGGCCTAGATTTCATCATTAGCCTTCTTTTAAAGATACAAAATAATGACACACAGAATGGTTGAGTACCTTGCAAATGTCACCCAGCCAGTAAATGATATTTGAGGCCTTGTGAGCTGGGACCTATATTCATGACTAGTATTCTCTGCTGCCTTTCAGTTGTTATGGTGGACTTGTGGACACATTGTAAGGTCACCTACAATGATTCACAAATTTATATAATCCCTTGGAGTGAAAGCAAGACCTGTGACTTGCTTCTAACCAATAGTGTATGGCAAAGATGATAAAACTTCACTCCTATGCTCAGGTTGCATTATGTAAGACACTGTCTTAGCGAGCTAGAGCAGTAGACTCCTCTTGACTTCAAACAAGCAAGCTACTATGATGTGGACTACCAGTGGAGAAAGCCACAGAGAAGGAAATTGTATGAACTCTAATTGCTTACAGCCTCAGTCCTACCACCAGTAGGAATTAATTCTGTCAATGACTCTTTTAGCTTAGAAGACAACCCTGCACTTCACAAGACACCACAGCACTGGCCAGTGCCTTGAATGCAGCTATAGGACCCTGAGCAGGGAACCCAGTGAAGCTGTGCCCAGACTTTGGACACCAGAAAAACCTGCAAAATAATAAATGTTTTAAGTCACTTTGTTATAATTTCTTATGGAGCAATAGGAAAGTACTACAGTGAGGTAGATACGAGGTTCCATGTAAGCCATGATATTTTACTTTTCTGCAACTGTATTTGGCCTCTGCTGTTCACGTGACCATGTGAGCTATTGTTAATGCTTTTGGTATTTTGACTGTCATTATTACATTATCATCATAATGTGAATAATGATAAGGCACTAAACAGCATTGTAACCAAGCTTAAAAATGCCAAGTCTCTATTCTTTTCTACAAAGCAATGTTATTCAATGCAAAAAAAATTCTTCTAGGAAAAGAATTTAAAAAGAAGGCAAAATACGGGGTGCCTGGATGGCTCAGTCAGTTAACAGCCAACTCTTGATTGCGGCTCAGGTCCTGATTTCAGGGTTGTGAGATCCAGCCCTGTATCATGCTGCGCACTTGGCGTGGAGTCTGCCTGAGTTCTGTCTCTCCCTCTGCCTCTGCCCCTCCCCCTGCTCGTGCTCACTCTCTCTCTCAAAATAAATAAATAAAATCTTAGGGGGAAAAAAAGAAAGCAAAATAGAAATAAACACACCTTATAGCACTAAAAGTTTCCATTTTTTTAAAGACCACCTCAGTGGGAAGAAAACAAGGGTGCTTTGAAAATAAGGTCTGTGACAATGCTAGATTACACAGAGTGTGCCCAAATCCTTGCACAAATAAGGATGCCCACGGAGAAGTAAAACCTTTATCCTGTACAAAAAGGGTCATCTGCCGGCATCAGCAAATTGATGACATGTATAAAGCATTTCTCAGCAAGAGTGGGTGTGGGGGTGGCAGCATGTCACCTCTTTAGTTAATGATGTTGCAGCACTGAACATATTCAAATGCCTTGGCTCTGAAGGTAGTGCTACTTAATGAGCATAATCAGAGGTCGTGACATATTGTCTCAACTCAGAAGTGTGTATGCCATGCACAACTCCGAGCTCTTAACAGCTTTAAAGACCCTCACGAACTACAACTGGCCACCTCCTGTTTGATCCTCCTGGACACGTATAGAGTAGTGCTGGGATTGGGTGTGTGCATGCTTGCAGCTATCATCACCCTCTCCCCTAGTGAACTGTATTTGTATAAACTCCGCGTTACACCCATTTCCATTAACCTTGTGTCTCCCTCTCAGCTCAAAGGTGGCAGTTTAAAAACAAATGCCCTTATATAATGTACGGATAAGTCCACGCAAATAACTTGTAATGTTTAATTAAACGAAATTGTTATCAACAGACGTCATCTTTCAACAACCCTATATCGGGAGCTTTATCCGTTGAAAATTATCTGTAAGATTGACTTGACTTTTAAGGCAGTATGTGAGTTTCTCATTAGCCTTATTATCATTTCTGAATCATAAATATGTAAATGATGAGTTTCACACGGGAGATTTAATTCTGCACTCTTATTTCTGATTAGCTGGAAATACACTCTGGCTCTGTCAGATAATTGGTAACACTGCACACCAATAAGGCATTTCCCTACGCTTCATCAGAAGCAGTTGAAATTAAAGAAGGCAGGCCTGTTACGTTTTTGACAGTTTTGTAACACCAACTTGTTAAAGTTTTAACTCAGCCATTAATATAGTCCATGAATTATTAATACAATTTTTATGTCAAGGTTCTTTTTTAAAGTTGAGATCTAAGACTAAAGTAAAATGCTCTGGGAAAGAGGATGCTTTCATTTTTTTCATCATATTTTTAAAAATTCTATGCTAAACAATAAACACCAATGTAATTTGAGTACAAGGGAAAAAAAAAACATACTGACCATTTACTGTGAACCATCTACTCCCTAACTCATAGCGCCAAAATATTTGTAAACTTTTAAATGTTCGGCACTAGATGAACTTTTACTACTTTAATATATGATGCTTGGTATTGAATATATGAACTTAGTTCCTTTGTTAAAAGGGACTGCACATAAGGAAAACCCTACATCAATTTTTCTCAAGTTGCCTAATCATTCTAGAAGTAAAAGAGTTTCAGTTTTACTTCAACCTAGAGAAATCTAAGCAGTTTCCATTCATAAAGAATCCATTTTTTTGCTGACAAGGGGATGCTTATATCCTCAACAAGATCATGACCTCCTATGGGTAAGAAGTAACTCCCTTTATCCATATCCTGTCTTCCACACTAGTACATAATGACAATGTGCAATGGATATCTGCTTACTAAATAAATAGTTAAGTTGCTGCTTAAACAAAAATAGTATTTCAAAGTATGCTAATCATAACCTCTGGTAGAAATACATGAGATTTTTTTTTTTTTAATGTCTAACAGCAGATCGTTCTTTAACCCTAGGACTTGACAGATTTTTTAAAGGGGCCACAAAATATTTAGAAGACTATTATTTTATTATTTCTGCTTCAAAAATTAATATTAACATATTCATAAAGACTCGTGCTACAGATGATCATAAAGACTTCCAAAACAATTGAGGTTTTTTTTTTTTCTGAAGTTTTCCCATGGAATGAGCCATTTACTATCGTAGGCAGCACCTGTGTTCCTGTTGACATAACGTCCGTTCACGCTCATTCCTCCCAGCTGCTTTCCTTGATTTTCACCACTTGCAGAGCTGATCACAACACAACATCTCTTCAGGGTAAGAGCAATTCCTTATATTGAGTCCAAAACAAAGATTATCCCGAAGCCAATTAAAACACTAATGTTTTAAAATCAATGCATTTTTGGTGGAGTAAAAGATCATACAGTCATTTTCATAGGCCTGCATTCTGGCCTCTCCAAATTTAATTCATTCACAGCTGATTTTCAGCATAAGTAAATTTTCCCTTGAAAAGATAAGTGAGCTATTACATGGAAAACAAGATTTGGTGTGAAATTTAATTCCAATTGTCAGCACACACAGTTGAATGGAGTACATTGTCCTTAATCAATCTCATACTCATGTGCGTCCACATATTTGTTGATTCCACAGTAAGTTATGAAACAAAACAAAAATAGCAGAAAATGTGCTGAATACTGCAAAATAGAAAGATGGCTAATGTGTAGAATGCTACATCTAAGACATGCAAATCAATCATATTACAGAAGGCAAGATATCCCAACCAATTGGTAAAACTTCCACTGAGGTAGGAGTGTGACTGTTAGATGTGAAGGAGTAGTTTTATGACTATGAAAATTGATACTAGATATTCTTGGTAATTAGAAATGAGTGCTCACTGCTGATCTGAGAACTGAGCTCAGGTGCACTTATCTTCACACATGAGCCAGCCATATAACATAGAGTAAAATGAGAAATGAGCTATCAATTCCCAACTCAATTATCAGCCATCCTGAGCTAAACAGTAAGACAGCATAACACTGGGGTCCCTGGCTGGCTCGCTCAGAGGAGCGTGTGACTCTTGATCTCTGGGTCATGAGTTCAAGCCCCACACTGGGTGTAGAGATTACTTAAATAAATAAATATTTTTTTAAAAAAACTCAGCATAACACCACAGTTAACCACATGGATTGTGGGCCCAAGCAGGCCTATGTTTAAATTCCGGCTTCACCATTACTTGAGCACAGTATCTTTAAGTCTTGGTGTCCTTATTAATAAGACAGGGAAATAAGACCTACTTCCTATGTTGTTAATAGTATTAAGTGAGATAATGCAAGGCTTGTTACATTAAAGGATATTCACTAGATATCATGAGATTTTTTTTCTTTAATTTCATTTTCCTGATTATCCAAGAAATACTTGTAAAAATTCAAACACTGTAAAGATGGATAGATAGATGATAGATAGATAAATCTCATATCATTCTAACATTTAGCCAATGTAAATTATATATATATATATATTTTTTAACCTAATATCCTACCCTTTGAAAAAAGCAGTATTGGCAGTTTTGGTATAGCTTTCCAAATTTATTTTTTTCCTTTGACACTGACTAATTAGGTAATTCATTTTTAGAAGACATTGCTCTGAAAGCTAGAAAACTTTTAAAAATGATAAGTGGTTGGGGTTTGAAGGGATCCAAAAATAGCAAAATTCTTCCCATCATAAGGACTTACTCAATTGAGTAATAAACCATAAGAGCAAATCAGAAAGACTCCATATATCAGCTTTACAGGTGATAAAATTGGGATTGCCTAAATGATAAACATGTCTTTATTCTATTTGGTACCTTCATTCATTCATTCTCAAAGGTCTCTTGAGTATAGACAACAAAAAAATATACAGTCAACCAGCTAAAGCTTATATTGGAGAATGTCACTTAGATATGGGGCAATATTTGACTTCCTAATAAGAAATCCCATAATTAAGCAGTCTTGTCACAGACAGAACTGGATTACCCCAGGCCTTCCCATGGAGAGGGTCTTACTCTGACAAACTTGCAGGAAGGAGGAACACAGCAGCATAATTCCGGGTGTCCTCCTGGCTCTTCAGAGAAATGGGGAAGAAAGGCTGTGTGATGCATGCCTGACATATTTCCCTAACCTACCAATTTGGTAACTCACCATCTGTAGTTAGGAGTAAGAGGCAGAGCAAGAGCCCAAGAGTGTTTTACTGCTGGATGGTAATCAACGTAGAAATATAAGGTTGGGGGGACACCTGGGTAGCTCAGTCAGTTAAGCTTCTGATTCTTGATTTTGGCTCAGGTCATGATCTCAGAGTTATGAGATCAAGCTCTGCCTTGGACTCCATGCTCAGTGTGGAGTCTGCTTAAGATTCTCTGCCCCTCCCACCACCCCTCCCCCACTCACACTCACTCACTCTCTCTTTCAATAAAAAACATATATTTTTTAAGTTTTCTCTGATCATATAAATATATGGTATTTACCATATATATGGTAAATATATATAAATATATGGTCAGAGAAGGGAGTGAACCCCTCCTGAAAAAATGTATCTGGCCTTCCATCTTAGAGAGACCACTCAGTAAAACCCTGAAGAAGCCTAAAAATAGGCTCCCATTGCATTTTCCAAAGTGACCTAAGTTTTATTACATTATTATATTAAATAAATTGAACATTTGTAAACATAAATAAAACATAATAAAAATCACCAACAATCCATTGACTATGACGTGTATATTTTCATACATATCCTTCTGGTCTTTTTTCAACATAAATATAGCTAGCTAGATATGAAGAAAGGATAAACAGTAGTATGTGGCTTTCCTGTACCTCAAGACAATTGAGGATCTGTCCTTTGTTTGAATACTCCTTTAATGGTAATTCAAGGAACTTACTAGAATATAATAAGATCACAGAAAAATGAGAATCTAGCTAAGGTAGCATGTACAGGATCAAGTACTTGACATTTGTTCAAGTTCTTTATTGAACAATGATATTTATGAGATAGGATTATTCTAGGAATGGAAATTGATCATGTATCCCTCAAGAGACCACATAACTAAGGCACAAAAGCCGAAGATATCACAGATATGTTGGCATTCCTGAACTGATGTGGTTGATACCCAACCAGCCTAGAATTTGTGTCCATACAGATCCTAAAGGCAAAGTAGATGAAGTGGATGGGACATTCAGAAGTCACAGTGAGTATTCAGATCTTAAATCCAGTATGAAGTTGTCCTTTGTTTTGGTTTTCTGTTGCTGTGTAAGAAAACTTAATGGTTTAAATCAGCACCATTTATTTATTGCCTGGACAAGGAAGGGGGGAAGTACACCTCTGTTCCATGTGGCATCAGCTGAAATGGCTCATCAGCTGGTTCACTACATGAAGCTTTCCATGCAGCTTCTTGGCAGTTGAGTTCCAAGAAGGAAGAAGCATAAGCTGCCAACTCAAAGTTCCAGAACCCCAGTAAGTGCTTAAAGATCCAGCCCGATTCAAGAAGATAGGACATAGCCCCACCCCTTGATTGGAGATGTGGTACATACATAGAGGGAGGGATGAATTTAGGGGGTAGTTAGTGGGAGACTCTAAGGTATCTAAGTACACAGGGTTTATTGTGTTACCTATTTTATATCCTTTCTTAACACGATATAATCTTAGTTCTGGGGGAACCAATCTTGCTTCATGAGTTTGGTTGCCAGTCCAAAGCCAAGACCGTTGCTATTGGCTGAATACAGTAGGTATTGCAATACATTGATGTCATCATGTATATGCGGTTGTGTATTCTTTTATGTTCATTTAATATTGTGTTTTGAGGGGCACCTGGGTGGCTTAGTCAGTTAAGCATTTGCCTTCGGCTTGGGTCATGATCCCAGGGTCCTGGGATCGAGTCCTGCAACGGGCTCCTTGCTCAGTAGGGAGCCTGCTTCTCCCTCTCCCTCTGCCTGCTGCTCCCCCTGCTTGTGCACTCTTTCTCTCTCTCTCTGCCAAATAAATAAATATTAAAAAAATATTGTGTTTCGAACAAACTTCTCCGTTCATCCAATGTTTTCAAAAATATGATGTGTAAGTGCTGGATAATAGTTCTTTAGATGAAGCATTCAAATTTCTTGACCACTGTTACTGGTGGATATTTTATGTGCTTTTGCCTTTTTATAAATAAATATTTAACAAGTGTTGTTATGTAAATATTGGTGCATACCTAAGTTATATTTTTAGGCTAAATCCCTAGAAATAGAATTGCTGGGGTCAAATGTGTTTTTGGTTGGCAAGTTAGTTTGAGAAAATGTCTTCCAGAAAGGCTTTCCATTTTATTGCCTTTTCCAACAGATCTTGGATTTACAATTTAAAAATTCTTGTCAGTACTTGCAAATGCCATCTCACTTGTTTTGGTTTTTGTTTTTCCTGCTGCCTTGAATATCGTATTACCTATTAAGTACATTTATTCTTTTTAAACATCTTTCATCTTTCTTCAGATATGATAAGAATGTTATTTTCACTTTGCTTTAGAAGATAACCTTCTAAATTTTAGAAGCCAGTGATACGTACAACACAAGACGGGTTTACTATACAAGCATCTTGAATACCCTGGTCCCCTGTAGCCCAACCCTCTCTCTCCTTCCCTCATGGACAATCACCTACACCTCCTGTAAAACTCAGCTCAATCACCATCTTATCTGGACTGCCTTCCCTGACTTCTCTAAGTAGGAGAGTGAACTTCTTTCTCTGTGTCCTCATTGTGTTCCTGCATACTATCATATGCTAAGATTTTTCTTAGCATATGATAACTGTTCCTGTCCTTTACAGACTGAGATTTTTCATTAAAATTCAACAAAATTTGGATGCCTACTTTATGACAAGTAGTATGCTAAGTACATAGGTTGCAAAGGTAAGAATATATTGTCCCTTATTTATGGACAAAATAGAAACTGCATCTTTTTTCTTGTATCTTCCACAGTGCCTTCCCTGAATAAATAATGGTAATTGTAAAATACTGTTCAATATCGAATAAATGAATTACCAGAAAAAAATAAAAATAGCCCAGACTCAAGCCATTTTCAGGAAAAAGTCAGACAGAAAGTCCTTTTCTAAAAGGATTAATAAGGAAATGTAGTAAGCCTGCATCGGCAGGGCTTAGCCTATGGAATTTTTAAATGTTTTGTTCAATGAGTATTTTTATCTCCTCAAGCATAATTATTAGGCATCACAAATGAGACAAAATGAAGATTTGCTTTCATCTTCCATTATTTTCATTTAAAAATCACAAAGCATCAGCAGACCTTTCTATCTTTCTGGTTAGATGCTTCTATTCCCTGCTGCTATTAGTCCCAAGGATAAAAATGTGAAGTTTCTATAAATGACTTTGTCTATTTTATTTAGAAATCCAAAGTTTCAGACTGACACCAAGTCAGGCGACTCCAAATGTTATTGAACTTCACCCTCATCTGTATACCTTCAGGGGAATTTTCTTGCACAAAGAAGAAGAAAGTAGCAGCAGAGAATTGTTTTCCAAAGCACAAAATGATTTCCCTTGCTACCAGTGTCACCTATGTAATGACACAAATTTCAAAATAGATATTTGAGTTTTCCATTTTGTTTTTGTTAAATCAGTCCTCAGAAGAGATAGTTTTTCAATATGTTAGATAAACTTATTTTTCTTTATTATTGTATCTATCGGCTCATGTTACTTAATTTCTGCAGAGCCTACCACAATATGCTAAAGCACCTGGGGATAATTAAAATACTGAGGATGACTATATAGAACCTGATAGAAAACAGATGGAGTCATATTTTCATCTGTATTACATAAATAAATTTCATTGTCCTGTATTGTAAGCAAGAATAACATGGTCAAAGTTTTAAGAGATGGCAGAAAAGGGAAGCAATAAAGTAGCAAAAAGTAAAGACTAAAGGGCTTTAAAAGCAAATTGAAACCATAATAGAAATAGACATATGAGGAAGGTATAGGGTTTCTGAAACAGCTTCACATCCTGGAGTCAGAGCCAAGTTATTGGAGATTCAAGACGAGTAGTCAAAACAAGCTTAATGACAGAGGAAAAACTTCAAATTGCCTTCCGAAAAATTGTAATGTGTTCCTGTCCACTTACAATATTCTATGTTTGAGTCCGCTGAGATTTTCGATTTGTTTTGAGAGAAAAGCTGAACAAGTAATCTCATAATAACTTAAAATAATATGTCGTCACTTTCTCCAGCAAGGATTGCTTGACCTAAGCCTCCAAGTTTATTCGAACCCCTACTCTCACTTGAATCACAATGGCCTTCCGAGATCCTTCGGAGCCACCCATCTAGAATCTGTCACACTGATTTGACTTTCAGGTCTGGCTTTCAGGTCTATCACTAGGCAATGTTCCTGAGACACCAACTTCATTTTGTGCCCCAGTTTAGATAACTGGGTCTCTGTCTTCTTTCTTCTACCTTAGTCCCTATTTTTATCATCTGAGAAATTCCCTAATGCTATTAGGACTGCGTCTCTGCTTTGTTCCTGTCTTGTGACCAGGGAAGAGAGAATGGCCTGTATATTCCAGCCATGTACTGGAGCTCTGCTGCTTGCTGAGAGACCAACCCTTGCCTGGAATCCCGTGATCATGACTATGTTACACTGGCCTTTTTTGGCCACCATTAGCCAACATTGAAGGACAATGTAAGAATTGGCCAGCTCTGTGAGATCCATTTCCATGAGCTCTAGAGAGCGTACCTGGGGGCTGTTTCTCACCACCTTGTCCGGTGAGTTCTTCATGAGGATCCATAAGAAGACTTTCCCTTTGAACCTAGAAGCAGGAATCATATTGCTTTAACCAAATTGCATTATTTTTTTTCTTTATTGGCATGTTTGTTTTGACTTTTTGGACTCCTGAATTATGTAACTGTGAATAACTGTTAGAAAATTCATCATCCACCTCTGTCCATTTTGCAAAATCGCATAGCCAGTATTTGTTGGCAGCAATCTCATCCCCGAATCTCTCTACCAAGTTATCTCCCCAAAGTCCAGAAAGGCTCACCTAATTATCTTTAGCTTGCTTTTATCTTGCTGAATCGAGTATATTTTTATAAGCTGTGTATAGTTTGGAGCAGGATGAAGGTGGGATAAAATGGATAAGTACGACAGAAACCCTGCTTCCTGGTCCTGCCTGCAATCATGTAATGCACTTGCTTCTGGGAGGAAGCCCCCCAGCCTACACTGGCCTGGCGTTCCACTCTGACTGCTGGTATTCAGAATCTACATGTGGGTCTGTGTCCCCAGTCTCGGCCCAAGGATATGGGGTAGAACAGTCCTAAGATCTAAGTCTTTTCAGCCTTCTTTGTGTTGCTAAAGATGATTTGTAAAGAGCAAAGGAAGATAGTCTAATCTGTTGTCCCTGGGCCTTCAGATATAATCACCTTCAAAAGCATCCTTCTCATCTTTAACAATCTCATTTATAAATTTCTTCAAAGAAGGAAATTCTGCTTCCTCCTTCAATAACCCATGTCAATGTACAACGTATTTCAAGTTTAGAAAATCCTATTTGTGTCTAACCAAAGCCTGATTGCTTTACATTAAGCATACTGTTAAAGGTCAAGTGTGGAAGAGAACGTCTATTCGTTCTCTCCTTGTTATCTTAAAGATGATCATTAACCATAATCTCATTTTAAGAATATTCAACTACTTCATTGCTTATGTTTTATAATATGTCACCAAACATCCAGTGGGCAATGCATATGGAGGAGCTACAACAGGGTTGGCTAGTATTTGGTATTTGGTATAGTATTTAGTATTGGTTGTCGTTATCTTGCATATGCTTAAAACATACAAACTTATGTAATCCTCTTAAAAAAACTCATGAGATGAAAGCTATTACTATCCCTGTAGTGAAGATGTGGAAACTGAGACCCAGAGATATTGTGGAATCTTCTTGTGGTCCTAGCCACCGTCCAGTGATGGAGCCAGAATCCAAACTCGGGACATTTGATGCCAGAACCTTATTTGTGTATGCTCCACTGCCTCTAAACTCCAAGGCCTCTGCAAGTGGCCAAATGTCCCCAATCTTTGTAGAAGTCTCTTTTTTTATCATCCTCTAAGTTCTCCAGATTTTCCTGAAACAACAATTTCTAATATAACACCGCATATTTTATATGAAATTTGAATATTTTGATTTAATGGTGCTATTATAACCACACGATTTTTCTGTTGTTTTCCGTGCAAAGGGACAGTACTTTAGTTTCAGACTTGTGTGAACTCGCCTAGACTTAGCTCTTCATAACTGTGATTGTGTTTCAAGGGACAGAGGGAAAAATGAAAACAATTTCCACTTTCTGTGTATCTGAACTTGAGGATTACCAATAAACGAGCAATACTCATAATTCATAAATTAAGAATCTAACTCCATTTTACATAAAACCGGTCAGAACTATCCTCACAACTATCAGCTATCATTATATCCATTATGTTGATGTAATTATATCATATCAACTCTCATATCACAGCTCTCATTTTCAACAGTCATTTGCCAGCACTACAAAATCATGGATCTAAGCCCTTAGAGTACAGCATCTCATTTATTGCACCCGGAACTCTATGACCTAGATAGAATTATGAACCCTATTTTACAGACGAGAAAAACCAAGACTCAGAAAAGGAAAGTGACTGGCCTACACTGACTCATTTAGTTCTGAGGTGGGATCAGAATGTCTTTTGCCAAGCAGGAAAGAACAAGGTTTTATCACAGTTGCCCTATAATCCAAATCCTGTAGCCCAAGCATAAGTGTTTCCAGACATGTCATCCTTGTCAGACGCTCAGAGCAGGACTGCCCCTTTGCATCATTGTTTATTAAAATACTTGGCAATCTCTTAACCAAACCAATTTTGTAAACCAAGCCACAAGAGGAAGGATCGTGAAGGATGGCCCGTTGGCCACCAGGGGGCGTAAGGCCCAGATCCGTCCTGAGTGGTCCGGAACTCAGGCTTTTTCTTGTTGATATTTGGTGGTATATAGAAAGGGAGACTCTCTCAGAAAAGGCATAGAGTAAATCTAAGGGGTTTTGTAAATCAAAGGTCAACATTTCTTTGAACTACACCTGGCGGTAAATGTATGTCTTTGAGTTATGAAACTTGATTGAGGACTGACAGAATGTGATAAAAAGAAATCAAAGAAATGGAACCTCTACTTCCTCTACACTATTTTCCAGCATTATAAAAATTTGAAAGTGTCTGGCAGAACAGTTAGCCACAAGGGTTTTTGAGGTATTGATTTCTGGGAGACATTTTCTGTTGATAGACAGCTTGCATTTTAATGATGACCACTTCTAAAGGTGATCTTGCCTGTCTTCATGTCAAGTCATGCAAATTGCACGGAGTAGGGTATATATGCCCAGCAAGGCAAAAATGTGGATTCAACTTTGTGTATCTTTCTTCCTGGAAGCACTGCTTGTGTATCTAAAATTTATGTGAGAGCTCATTCCTTGGTGGTATGATGCAACTGTTGTCCTGTACCTGGGTCAGTTTTGTTTGAATCTGTCCGTTGTCATGCAGATTGTCGGCATGGGCCACAATTATGAAGAGTTGTTGATTGTAAAATAAAATAATAAAGAGAAAAATCAGTAGGAGAGTGCCTGGGGTGAATTTATAATGCATTTAAAGTGTGAAGCTGTCCATTTAACCCTTAACAATATTCATTTTCTTCACAGTGTGCAAACCTTGTCAGTAGTTTGAAAAGCTATGAATTTAAATAACCTTAAGCAGCCGGAGAAATGAATAATTTGATAGGTATATCTGGCAGATGGTTGAAATGTCTAAGTTTTTCTTTTTTTTCTTTTTTCCCTGAGAATATGCTGTAGGGTTTCTGCCAAACTTAGGTTGTAAGGAAGGCAAAAATCAAACAATAAAAGCGTGTTTGCAAGCTACCAACGCTAAGGTGGCATTTAAGAACGGTTGCCAGTCCCTCCTCCCTTGATCCTTGGAGGAAGGGCCTGAAAAGCAAGAGTTTTTTTTTGTTGGTGGTATTTGCTTTTTTCCCTAAGATGTATATATGTATTTTTTAGATTGTCAAAACGAATATTTAATCTGACCAAGATTAAAATCAGTGACTTGCTGGTACCTCTCCAGCTTGTCTTTATTGTTCTGTAGAGTTTAATGCTTATTTCAATATTAATGTGGGTACTGACAACTCCACTCACATACTTTGATTGACATCTCATTGAAGGGACTCTGGTGAGAAACAGAACATATCTTTTCCCTTCTGGCTGTTGTTGATGTGGGCAGACACACTCCTTATCTTGTGCAAATAGCTGAAAAAAATTAGCTGAAAATAATATTGTTGATCCAGGTCAAAATACCTTGATCAACATGCACTTATTAAAAGCCAAAGTCTTTACCAGAAGTGTGGCCTGGATGTAGAGCAGATATCACTGGTGCTATAAGAGAGGATCCTGATATAAGAGTGCAAAGGATCAACCCAACTCACATTCACAAATACAGAATGTGGATGTTATGCCATGACCCAACTAACAAGTATATGCCAAAGGCTCCAAAAAAGCCCCCAAACGAACAAAAATAGCCGTATGATAGCATTCTTTGGAAAATATCAAGGTGGGACAAGATATTTTTAAGTAAGAATAAAAAGTACACTAAATATAATAATATAAAAGGCATTAATTTATTAGCCCAAACTTATATGGTATGTCAGAGGGTATGTAAAAATCAGAAGTCTTTGAAGATATTCTGATAACAAAATTCCAATTTGTAATATGATGCTTACAATTTCTTAAATACTTTAGTATGTTTGGGTGCCTCGGTGGTTCAGTGGGTAAGCACCAACCTCTTGATTTCTGCTCAGGTCATGATCTGAGAGTCCTGGGATCGAGCCCTGCATCATGCTTTGCACTCAAGGGGGAGTCTGCTTGAGGATTCTGTCTCTCTCTCTTTCTCCTTCTGCCCCTCCCCCACTCACACATGTACATGCACAGGCTCTCTCTCTCTAAAATAAAAATAAATAAATCTTTTTAAAAAAGAATTTAAATACCAGTATGTTGAGATAATAAAACAGGTAAAAATATAAAATATTTTAAAATATCAAAACAACTTGTACACATGGCTTTATTCAGATCCCGTATCCTAACAATAATATAGGTACATGAAAGAGGTAAGGGAAATCATCCAATTAATGACAGGAATTAGAATACAGACTTCCTAACTCTTAATTCAGTGCCTTTTACTACACAAAGCTGCAACAAATTTGTAAAAATTCATTGTAAAAGATTTTGAGATTTATAATTGAAAGAAGAATCATCTCTATCAATTACCTTAAAATTCTACATGGGAGATAGGTATAGGAGGTTGATTTTCAAACCTTCACGTTTACTTTTATAGTCTTAGTTACTCATATGTCTTTAGTTTGAGTTTAATGTTTTGAAAAATTCCTTTCAATTGCAATCTAAGTTGTTCTCTGTGTATAAACCATAAAACACTCTTAACTATAGGAAACCAACTGAGGGTTGCTGGAGGGGACATGCGTGGGGGGCTGAGTAACTGGATGATGGACGTTAAGGAGGGCACATAATGTAATGAGCACTGGGTGTTATATGCACCTGATGAATCACTGAACCCTACCTCTGAAATGAATAATACACTCTATGTTAATTATTTTAATTTAAATACAATAATTTTTTTAATTATTGCTTTGCTAAGTACTATGAAATAGAGTTACAATCTATTGTAAAGGGAGAATCAGAAGTTCAGCCTTGTAGAGTTGACAGCGACCAGATTATAGAAATGCTTGTAAGAACAGGACAGGTATTTTGTTGTTTACATGAAGAGAAGTGTTTTATGCAAGGGAATGACGTGTTTCAGTTTGGACAGCTTGGTCCCAGTTTACTGGGACTTTTGAAATTCCTTTGTTTCTGAACCTTTGTTCTAGGCAAACTGATCGAGCCACTAACTCTTAAATATATCCTTTAATTTTCTATCCTATTTCTACTGCTTCCATCATGTTCCTTGCCTAAAATTATCTATACTTCTTGCCCAATAGTGTCTATTTGTAAATATAACTACGCCACCCACTTTGCAAGTTTGTAAGTACTTATTAGCACACCTATATTTTCATGCACTGAGGCTACACCACGACAGGGACGAAAAAACTTTTTCTTCCATCCTCTTAGGTTCATTGCCTAGGGCCCTGCAAATAGAACTGACAAAAGACAAATTAACAGGAGAAAAATGGTTATTTCATATGCATATGTCAGGCATCACAGAAATGAAATGAAAACCCCAAAGAGGCATCAGACCTGGAGGTTTATAATCCATTTTTAACAAAGGACAGTCCATTTGTGGAGAAGTGGCAAGAAAAAGGAGAGTTTTGAGCTTCTAGGGCCAGGAAGGCAAATATATGGGGAAAAACTAATGGAAGATAATGGTTACTTAGTAGAGTTTGTGCAGGCCTGTGTTGGTGCTGACTTTCCATTTTTTTCATGGCAAAAAAACTGCCCCAGAGAAGGAGAATTTATGGCATTCCTCATTTCTCACAAGTTTCTGCTCCTAGTCAGATAAAGGAAGCTCCGAGAAGGCTTCTTTCTGCATTTGTTGATTCCCAGTGGCCTTCAGCATAAAGTAATCCATATATGAAAGTAGTATTTTTGTGTGTGGGGGGAAGATCCTGATTCCCTTCACCATTTTGTTTGTTTGTTTGTTTGTTTTTTGTTTTTTTTTATTTTTTTATTTTTATTTTTTTTACCACTTTGAATAACTATGACAGCACATTTATGCTGCGCTTTATCCTGGATAGTGAGTCTTTGTAACCAGGGAAAATTCTCTACTTCTCATTAAGAGATACTAGGTAAGTCTCAGAAAAAGCAAAAACCTAGAGAAGGGATCCAGAGGGATGCTTGAGCACACAAGCCTATCCCTGTGTCCAAAATTCTTAACATTAACATTTATTTAAAATTAATAAGTAGCACTGAGATACAGAGAATACCATTTGTGGGCCTAGAATGTTAAATATTCCTAAAAGATAGAAAGATATGTATCAGATTTCTGAAAGTACCTAGAGCCAAAAACATACAAGAGTTTTATAGTTCTGGAAAGGTTTCAGGGATTCTGAAAGTGTTCAGAGGTTGATAATTTGAGAAATAGCACTTAGAATAGCCTGGAAGTTTGGCTTCTCAAGGAGTGGCCAGGAGAAAAATTCATCTGTAAGTATGGAAAAGTGTACCTTAGAAGCAGGGCATTGTTCCTGGGAGATGGGAGTTTATTCTTTATGGAGGCTTCCTGAAAGAATTACAAATGGGTGTACTTGAGCAAAATAAAAACTACTTTAATGTAAACTCCTCAGAGTCAGCTACATCACATTAACTACTGCCTACTCATCAATTATAAATTACTCAATTAACTAATTTAATGATGAATTTCAGGTCCTCAGTCAGTACATAGCATTTATCTTGGATCCAGTTTAAGGTTTTTGACTTAGTGTTACAAGGATTCCACCAAAGGCCAAATTTTCATGTGTTCCAATGATAAAATAAAAGTCACAGACCATCTTTCAAATTTCATCTTCCTGATCTTGATTATTGGATCATTACAATTAGCAACATTGATGCAGTTGATATATAAAGAACACTGCACACAATTGCAAATACATACTTTTAAGCACGTGCACATATGGAATATTTCCAGATGTCTATAATATGCTAAGTCAAATAGTCCAGTGAAAAATTCTAATGAATTGAAATCATATAGAGAATGTTCTTATGCAACTAAACCAATGTGAGTTCGCTCCTTGGTGAGTCACAGATATACCAGGTGGAGTTGTCACACAAAGTAAGCTTTTTTTGCAGCAAATAAGGAGATCATGGGAATAACTTCCAAAGCAAGGGTGAATGGATTCCTTTTATTTAGGATTAGGATGAATATTTAGGTAGGGAAGCTTTGTCATCATATGTAGAGGTAGGCATATGGTCACACATGTGCCTTAAGGAAACATGCCTATGCATATATTGTATGTTACATACATGGTGTGTTATGTAAATAAGGCTTGTGCTCCTCGTTGGGTGGAGATTTTATAGTATTATAATGAGGTAAAGGTGGTTGTTGGTCATTCTAGAGGTAACTCCATGGTCCAGCTGTGTAGGTGTGAGTTGGGAGTTATGCTCAGACTGGTCTGGGCGGTCTGGGCTAGCTGAAGGTCTTATCAGGGCAGTCACTATCTGTTGAGGGCTGGCTTCAGTTTCCATTTGCCTGAGTTTGGGGTGGAAAGATGAGCTTAAGGAAAAATACGGGACAAAGATTGATGAGTACAAGCAGGTGGACAGTAAAGGTCAGGTCTTGGGGTCTAGCTGGTGACACTTTGGCCAAAATACATTAAGTTACAATCAATGTAAATACATGACCAGACAATGTTAAAAACTGGAAACTTTGTATCTAAATAATCAAGGATAAGATTGGTAATTAAAATGAAAATTGGAAATATATTTTATTTTAGAGAGAGAGTGAGCACAAGCAAGGGGAGGGGCAGAGAGGGAGGTAGAGAAACAGACTCCCCACTGAGTGTAGAGCTTGACCCAGGGCTCCATCTTATGACCCCAAGATCATGACCTGAGCCGAAATCAACAGTCAGATGCTCAACTGACTGAACCACCCAGGCACCCCAGAAAATATTTTTAACTAAATGATAATCAAGGTGCATATAAGTCTAGAAGGAAAGTATAGTCTTAAATTCATATGTTAAAAAAGAAGGAAAGCAGAAAAAATAAGCTAAGCACCCAACTCAAGAAGTTGGAAATATAAAGAAAATCAAATACAAGAAAATTAGAATGAAGGAAACCATAAAGATAAAAATACTAAAAAAGGAGAATAAATATATAATGCAGGAAACAAATACAAATGTGGATATTTGAAAAGCCTAATAAAATGAATATCCTTCTAAGAATACTGATCAATAAGAATAGAATAGGTACAAATGACTGATATTGAGAATTTAAAAAGGACATTGCTAAAAGTGCTATAACTACTAAAACTAGATAACATATTATCAATAACTGAATGTAGATTTAAAATGTAGATTTTTAAAGATATATTCCTAGAAATAAAAATGAACAAAACTGACACTAGAAGATATAGTAAATCTGCATAGTCTTATAACAATGAAAGAAATTATGTTTCTCTAATTTTAAATGGTTACATACCACAAAAGTTGAGGCACAAATGGCTACTATAGGAATTTTTATCAGCTTTTAAATTATTAGTCTGCTAATACCAAAATTTATGTCATATCTGAATCCAATTCTGATGCTTGATAAAACATTTGATAGAATTCGGTATATTTTTATGAAAATAAAGATGCATAAAAATTAATTAAGAATAGAAAAGAATTCCCTTAATATGGGTTAAAAATCTACAAAAAGGATCTATACTACATATTATTAAATGATTTATATATAAATATAAACTATATATTTCACTGGAAATTTTGAATGTTTCCTCTTTCAAATAGGGAACAAAACAAGGTGCCCAGGACCACCATTCCTTTTCAGTAATTAACTTGAGGTGCTTATAGTACAGTAAGACAAAACAAGCAAGCCAACTAGTAGATGGCATAAGAATTGAGTGGGAGGGGGAATGAAACTCATTATTTGCAGATGATATGAGCAGGTATAGAAAATCCAAAAGAATCCACAAACACACTATTAAAATGAATTATTGAACTTAAGAAATTTGCTTAACACAATTTACTTTGTATAGCACTAATAAAAAGTTAGAAAGTAAAATTTTATAGCAGATGCCTTTTATTATAGCATCAAAATTATCAAGTATCCAAGAATAAATATAACAGAGGAATGTAAGATATATATGTAGAAAATTATAAAGCTTTTGATGAAAAAAGTGAAAGAACTAAAAAAATGAAGATTATACCACATTCATCAATGACTTATTTAAGAATAGCAATTCTTCTCAAACTAATCTTTAGATTCTGGCTAATCCTAGTTTTGTTGTTGTTGTTTTTTCTTAAATCAGCACATACATGGTGAAAAATCACAAGATACTTTGAGAGTTTACTTGAGGAGAGTTTAACTATAGAGATGTTTGCTTGGAGGACCTGCACTCTTCTCTTTTTCTTACAATCTTATTGGTTGACTTTCTGTGATGGGGCAGTCTAATTCTGTGATGTTTCCTTAAGCTTCACATTTTTCTTGTTATTCAGAATAATCTACATGCTTTTGCCTGACAGAAAGACTGCACTGAGTATTAATGTTCTTCATTTCTTTTACCTCTCCCAAGCAGTCATTTCTAAAATAGTCCTAATTAAGTGGGGTACCCATTCTACCCATTCTTTTTTTTTTTCTACCCATTCTTTATATCTGTCTCTCTCCAAGTTGAAGGAGATTGGTTCCATTTTCCCAGATTTAATGGGCTCACCTTTCCCCCATGTGACTATGTCTTTGAAGCATGAAGAATATCCTCACCAAACTGTACATAAATTTCTGTGTATATTTGGACATTACTTCCTTTTTTCTTAGAAGCAAAACTTTTCAAAGAGTTGGGGATAAAGTTGTGACCTGCTTTCTGTTTGGTAAGTATTGCTATTCTTTGCTGGTATCTGTTTACTTTTGTTTAGATGTCTAGGTCAGAAGGAGTAGAATTTCAGATCTGCTCTCTTGTTGTAGTAGATTATATCCAAAAGTACAAACTTTGAAATGTTAACGTTATTTATTATTTTAATACGATATTCTTCCAAGCATAGACCTAGTAAATAACAGCCATATAAACAGACTGTATTAACTACTGTTATTCAAAATGAATAACAAAAAATATTTTATCTTTGAATAATTTTGAATCATTGCTGTGACTACATAAATCTATCCTTCTCTAGTACTTTACACCATGATGGAGGGAAGAGAGGTAGAGAGGGAATGAAAAAGACAGAGATATAAGGTAAAGGAAATAGAAGGAGGATGAAGGAGAGAAAGAAACAGGGTGGAGAAAATAGAGGGAGGACGAGAGAGATTGAGAGAGAGAGAAAGAGGCCACAGAGTTATTTAGACTAGAAAGGTGTAATTTTATTTCAAAATCAATATTCAGAGAAAATTATGATGTAATTATTTTAGATGGGAAAGGATCCTCTACCTCATTTCACAACTGAAGAATCAAAGTTCTACTGTGGTCACCATAATTTAAAAAGTCATTCTGCTGGCTGGAACTATGAGGCTGGAAGTGACAGCATGTTTATAGTATTTGCTTGGATCTTACACATGAATTGAGCCTATGTTAAAAAGATAATAATATATATTCTGCATCATTTAGCAATCAAAAAGAAAAAGAACAAGAAAGACTATAAAAATAGCCTTGACATTCTCCTTTTTCCCCACCAAAAAACTAGGAGAAAACAATGAAATGCACAAACAAATTTACTTACATACACATGCGCACACACACACACACACACATGCACACCAGGCAAACTGGTCTTTTAAAATCTAGGAGCAAAAGGCTAATATGAGAAAAAGGAAAGGAATGAGTTGAGTTGTGTTGTTATAGCAGATTTGCTTTTCTTTCTCTATTTCAACTAGATTGTTATTTACAATGGATTGCTGAAGAACCTGCATATCTAACGGTTACATTTCCCATCACCAAGGCAAATTATTCTTTCACATTGGTTTCATACTTTAGAACAGTAGTCATTGCATTGAGACCTTGTAAAGCACAGTGTTACATGTGAAACTTTGATCTCCAAAAAATATCAGGATCAAAGTTTTCCCTGATTTGGACATAAATCTCAGCTCAAATAAAGTGATAATAGTCTAGTCAAGAAAAAGCAACCTGATACAAATGTCTTTGAATTGGTGTTACTATACATGGTGGGTGTATCACTGAGTTAATTAATCATTTCTTTGAACTTCCATATTCTGCTGTCACCAGGTTAGGAATAAATGCCAGTCGCTGTTACTCTATTTGACATTCATTTTCAGAACTAATATTTTGTAAATAGTAAGAGAAAAGAGTAAAATTTGCGGCTCTGAGAAACACAATGCGGAGAAAGTTCGTGATGTAAAGAAATGCATAGACAGAATTTAACATCTTCACTATTGTTAACTGGAAAATTCTCATCCTTTATAAAGGACTGATTGAATTTTTGGTTGTTATATTTTTGAGGTTGAAGTTAATTTGAGTGTCAACTGCTGTAATTAATGTCGTTATTAATGTGAAGTCAGTCAGCCTGGGCTTGAATCACAGCTCCTCCAATTACCAGCTACTTGAACTTGAGCCAATTACATGACCTCTCCAAGCCACAGTGGCTCCATTTGCAAAATGGGGATGTTAACAGTACCCATCACGTAAGATTGTCATAAGCATTAATATAATTATAATTGTAAAGTATTTTCCATGGTGATTGTGTCATATTCCTGCTCATAATTATTATTGTATCACAGAAATTTCAAAAGTATTCATCAAGGGCAGGAATTTTAAAGTTTGTTCTGAGGAATTATGGGAATTCTATAGACCAGAGCTAAAGTGATGAGTAGACTGGCCAGAGATTGTCCATCCCCTGCTTCAAACAGAACAGTTATACTCTTAACTTCTTTTAGCTTCTTTACATGGAAAGTTTTAAACATATTTAGAGGCAGTGAGAACATTATAATAAACCCCACGTACCTATCACTCAGCTTTATATAATTAATATTTCAATATATTTTACATAATGTTTTCTTTCACAAGATTTGGCTTGCGAAACATTTCTAATGATAACAACAAATAAATTTGCTAAATATATTCTAGTGAAAAATAAAATCTTCCTTAGCCATCAACTGGAGTTCAGGCACCAAAAAAGAATGCCATATATAAAAAGCACTTTAATTTTGAGCCAGTTGTGTGCTAAACTTTCTCATCTCCTTCTACACTCTGTCTAGGTAACCACATCCAGTCCCAGCTTCATAGCTTTAAACTCCATTGATAGGCCAGTGACCCTGGCTGTTCTCTAGCAGCGACCTTTCTGAATGCATAAAATATCCACATGGCTATTGAATAAGCATTCAAACAAAATGCACCAATCAGAACTCTTTATTTTCTTACCCACAAACATGCCAGTCTCTATCTCAGTAAATGACAGTGCTGCTCACCCAGTTCCTCAAACCAAAACCGTAGTGATTATTTTACTTTCTCTCTCTTTCTCTCTCTCTTTTTTATACTATTCACACCAGAATGTTGCCACTAAAAAAGAATACATCCCAATTCTATTCACTTCTTACATATCCACTGCTACGACCCTAACTGGTCTCCAAGCCTGTTCTCTTGCCCTTTTATAATCCATTCTCAATGCAGAAACCCAAGTGATCTTTTAAAAACATAAATCAGATGGCATCATTCCCCTGCTCAAAATCCTCCAAAGGAGTTCTATTGTTCCCTGAATGCAACCCAAACTCATCCCAGGGCCCTGTTATCTCCCCTCCACCTCCTCCTGTGTCACTGTCCTTATTCACTATGCTCCAAACACATGGCTTTTTTGCCATTGTTATGCTGTCTTCACATGACCACACCAAGCTTGCTCCTGTCTTAATACCTTTGTGCTTGCGGTTCCCTCAGCCTGGAGCACTTTTCTGTTGGATTTTAAAAGGCTGCCTTCTTCATAGCCTCTTTATCCTACAGGTCTCCGCTTAAATAGTTTCACCTCACAGTCCTTTCCTGCTCACCCAATCCTAAGTAGTCTCTCCCGGTTACTATCACAGGAAAGCCATACTGCACTGTCTTTATAGCACCTGATCACTATCTAAAATGATCTTTTCCATTCATTTGTGTTATTTTCTGTCTTCTCATTTTCTAGAAAGTAATCTCAGTGAGAGCATGGACTCTGACTTTCCTGTTAAGTACATTTTTCCTCAATGTCTAGGTATTAGCTGACATAATATAAATTTGTTGTGATAATATTAGAAAAATAAAAATATTATCAAATGGTGGAAGATGATCTCTCTGTAGGTCACAGATTTCACCCTCATGTAGCTCCCCCATCTCTGAATGAGCTTTACTTACTCTTTTTATTTCTCTGAGTCATTTTCACCTGTCTTTTAAATGGGGAAAATTACTAAGACATATTATTGTTGAGAAGGCAGAATGAAATAATATAGAGCTTATTTTCCATTTGCTTCCACCTCACCCCATTCCCCACCCTTCTCTGTTCTGCTCTTTGCTGTGGCTGGCGTCCATGATATGTATCACCTATTCACTTTTCCTTTGTTTCTCTTTGAGTTTCAATAATGACTAGAACTTCCTGTTCCTGTCAGGCTGCTATCCTCTTCCTGTCGGGCTGTGGTTTCTTCCCCAGCTGACTATGGTAGCAGCTTCTGCCTGGCAGCTCCTCTTCTTCTCCAAGCCCCAGCTCTTATCAGGCACTATTCCTGATTCCTCCTTCTTATCTTTTCAGGGGTAGTAATATGTAGGGATAGAAAAATTTTCCTTCTCCCCTTCTGGGTTCCTTGGCTGCTCTAACAATTAAATTGACATAAAACAGATTAACAGGAGAAAAACAAATTTTTAATTTTATACATATGGGGGCCCCATAAAAATATGAGACCCAAAGGCCATTAGGCAATTCAGGCTTATGTGCCATCCGGAGCTAAGGAATGAGATAGGGGTCTGGAGTGGAGAGGAGTGAATCACAAGAGAATAAGAAGAGCATAAGTAGGTATTTGCCCTTCCATACAGATAGGCCATTCAGAAGAAAAGGTATAGCTGGTGGTAGCTCTCTTTCTGAATCAGGCCCCCTCTCTGAATTCCTTTAGATAGTTAAGGAAGAGGTAAAAGTTTCTCTTGAGTCTGCTGGGTCTTGATTAACTTCAGTTTAAAATAATCCACCTGCCAAAGTGGCACACTTTGGGTAACATATTCTGCTCCCCTTCAAATACCTTCCCACTATTCTTAGTGCCTGAATGCCTCACTGCCCGAACGTTTTTAAATAGTTCTTTCCTAAATTAACTTCAGCTTTTTGATGAACATTTGTTTCCTGCCAGGACCATGATTGACACAGATATTGTATGTGGGCATTGTCTGTTGCTGCCTAACACAAACTTTATTTCAACAAATATTTACTGAGTGCTTACTGCACACCAGGCATTAAACAGACAATCAATACTACTTGTATCTGACTTATTTACATGAGAGTCTTATATAAGTGTTTTAAATAAACAAGAGAGCAAGGTTTAGGCAAAATTAAAAATCATAATAAAGTACCACCCAATTAAAATATGGGTTAATAAAACACAGCACACAATTCTTGTTCTGGTGTGTTGTTATTGTTCTTTCTGTTAGTGTATCTGTTGATTTTATGCACATACCCTGAATATAGAAAATAGGTACATGCAGATATATATATATATATACATTATATACATGCATCATCTGGTTTATTTATGTGTGATCCTTACTCATAGCTGCAGCTTATCAAACTGCAGGTATGAGTTTATATTTATGCAGTTATATATTCACTGGAATGATCTAAAAATGCAGGACTTAATCAGATGAGGCAAATGAAGTAATTGTTTATTTAGTTTTCATTTTAACAAGCAGAACTCCCTGGTAATGAGCTACCTATAAGTCCATCCTACAGTGGTGTTCTTACATACCCATGGCAGGTGGGCATGGGGGCATTGATTCTCAAGGGCTCTGATTCTGGGATAGAGTTCTTGGGTTCAATCCCAGCTTCACACCTTACCAACTCCTTGACTTTGGACAAGTTACTCAACTTACATAAACTCTCCAAGTCTCAATTTTCTCATTTGTCAAAAGGAGGTTAAAACTAATCATGCCAATGGCAAGATTTCACTTCTCTTGATGGCTGTATAGTATTCCATTGTATATATATACCACATCTTCTTTATGCATTCATCTGTTGATGGACATCTAGGCTCTTTCCATAGTTTGGCTATTGTGGACATTGCTGCTATAAACATTCGGGTACACAACGACGTGGATGGAACTAGAGGGTGTTATGCTAAGTGAAATAAGTCAATCAGAGAAAGACAATTATCATATGATCTCTCTGATATGAAGAATTTGAGAGGCAGGGAGGGGGGCCGTGGGGGGTAGAGGAGGGAAATAAAAAAAGATCGGATCGGGAAGGAGACAAACCATAAGAGACTCCTAAACTTATGAAACAAACTGAGGGTGGCTGGGGGGTAGAGGGGTAGGGGGGTAGGGATAGGGTGGCTGGGTTATGGACATTGGGGAGGGTATGTGCTATGGTAAGTGCTGTGAAACGTGTAAGCCTGATGATTCACAGACATGTACCCTGGGGCAAATAATACATTATGTGTTAATAAAAAATTAAAAAATTTAAAAAATTAAAAATAAAAAACTAATTATGCCAGCCCCAAAAGGCTATTGCGATGATAAACTGAAATAACATATGTCAAATACTCCTCAAAAGAGTACACTAAATGCTTATAAAATAGTTGCTACTAATGGGATGATTAATGACAATCTTGAGGCTAGGTAAGATACTGAAAGATATTCAGGTATCAGATATCAGATATTCAGGTAAAAATTATAGAGTCTCCATATTCATGATAGCATATGACACAATATCTTTTCTATATCAAACATTCTATGAACTGTTCTCTATTACCATTTTATTTTCCTCAAAGATTACAAACACACATACATATCTACAAAACATATAAATATGTATTTCAGATTATATATAGGGGCTTCATTGACCAAGCATATTGTATGCTACCTCTGTACTAATCCAAGATAATTAACTAAATGCTACAGCCCCCAGTCAAGCCTATGAATAATCTAGTAGAAAAACAATAATAACGCTGAAGCTGATTTAAGCTTGCCTTTTCCATGAAATCATCAGGAAACATGACTAGATCTTTTTTCTATGGTCTTCATCTCTTATCTATAAAGCAAAGGAAGTAAACCAAATATAGTTTTCAAAGCATCATACATGAACCATTTGTTTAGGTATGACCTAGGATCTTGCTGTTTAGTATATAGATTGTGGCTTCCACACCCAAATCTATTGAGTCTGAATCTTGGAAAAAGGAGAGGAGGCAACAGAACTGCCCTTTTTTTTTTTTTAAAAACAAAAAGAGACAAACAAACCAGGATCTCAGGTAATTCTTATCCACACTGATGTGCTGAGAACTTCAAGGGCAGAAGATTATTTAAGGTATCTCCCAACTTTAGTCCTCAGTGAATATGTCAAACCATTACTATTGTACTTAAAATATATTTCCAAACTGGTGACTGACCCCATATATGAATGTGAAAATTGACACTGGTCTAAAACATACAGTCCTTTCTCTCTGTGTTAAAACTATGACCATGTACCTTATCTTTTAACTAGAGTTTTTACATCACACAATTTTAACATAGAAAAAAAGAAACAGCCTTAATGGACCGTGAAGCGGTGAGCCAATCGCAAAGCAACACAAAATTCAATCACAAACACCTGCAACTCATTACAAATTTAGCAGCACAAATGCCAGAGGCTGTAATGGGTCTCAGATAGTCTGTGCAACTCTGCCAATACTCACCTATAATTTGGACTTGACATTTACAAAAAAGACAACATTTACAAAAAGGAAAGGGCAAAGAGTTTTTACCAAATAGTCCCACTCTTTCAACTTCCCCCTCCCTGCCAAGGCACTGCCGGAAAAAAAAAAAAAAAACAATTCTAAATACAGGTGCTATTTGTATTCCTTCTTGAGTGCTTATGAAACCAAATTAATTGATGAATTAAACCAATATTCACTAAGGGATCTAACAGTATAATATTTTTCCCCAGAAAGTAACATTCTCTATAAATATCTTTAGCATAAAAAATAGGGATAAAGAAGGAAGGCAAAGTGGAAGGAAGAGTTTTGTTGTTAGATTTTCTTCCTAGTTTGCTTTAAGGATTAGGTGCATTCAGTAAATGTAGTCTTGAATCCTACAAATGAAAACTGTTACACTTAGCAAATATGGATCGATATGGTCGTCATTGTGTGGAGGGAAAAGAAAACTAAACTCAGGTAACTAGAGAATTTGATTCTGGTTCAGGATTCATCCCTAGTGGGGTCAGCTTGGAAAAGTTGTTTAACAACCTACAATTCTGTTTACTCCGTTTTGTTTCAACTTTCGAGGACTATAGACTTGATATCCTCCTTAGTAGCTTCTGTTTTAATATAAGTACTCTTCATAAACTGTGACAGTTCATTCTTCTCTCCACATCTCCTTCCAAGTTCAATCTCTCCCGTGTTTTTCATGACATAAGTCTGAGAAACAGACACTGTCATTAGGAATGGATCCTTTAATGTGCCTATATTAATGCACCTACTATCCTAAGGAGAAATAATACTTTATACCTTATACTGGGTATTCAAAAATCTTAGCAATTTTCCTTTGACCATTTTCTCAGTACATTTTGGAAATTGCTCCCCTTCAATGCCATTTGATATAAGTTGAGGAATGCGAACTCGCTTCAGTATGTATTGAAATTTGATGTACATTTCAGTTTGTATTTGAAATACAAATAGGAAGGTAAATAGTCTGTTAATAAGAAAAACATAATTAATAAAATAGTTTAGGGTTACTCTTGGCTCCATAACCCACCATTTACAAGCCTTACTGAAAGTTTTTAAAGGAGCTATCATTTGTGTTCTACAAATGTGTGATTTCCCAACCAAAGTCCCTCTCATTTCTTTTCTCACATGTTCTGGAACATTTTTTGGCATTTCTCCATGCTTCAACTAACAAATATGCTTTAAGTTAACATATAAACACCTTCCGTTATCTGCCAAGTATGCTTCTAAAATCTAAGAGCACCAACCCTCTGTGATTTAGGTGATTCATTCTCATATGTCAGGTGCCATATCAAAGATCCAAATCTCATCTAGAAGATACCCACGCATAAGTCATTTTCTCAGAAGCTTAAAGATGGCCCATTCATCACCTCAGACAGTTTGGGGAAGGTTCTTTCTTGGAGAAAGAGAATGTATGCAATCCCTGGGTATCAGGACAGAGTTCAGCAGTCAGGAATGAAGGGAAGAAATGGATGAAGGAAATGAAAAGGAAAAGAGATGACCAGAGATGACTAAAAACTATGCATATATTTGTCTTAGTCTGCTTGGGCTGCCATCACAAAATACTAAAAAGTGGGCGTGGCTTAAACAACAGAAATTTCTTTTCTCACAGTTTTGGGACTAGAGACCTGAGATCAGGATGCCAGCATGGTCAGCTTCTGGTAACAGCACTTCCTGACTTGCAGATAACCAGCCACTTTCTCAGAGAGGGAGAGAATGACAGAGAGAGAGAGAGATCTGTTCTTGATTCCCACAGTCTTATCAGATTAGGATCCTTCCCTTATGACCTAACTTAACATTAATTACTTACTAAAGACCCTACCTATCTCCAGATACATTGGGGATTGGGGCTTCAGCAATATGAACTTGTGGGAAACACAATTCAGTTCATAGTACTGTTTGTTATAAAGTGATAAGGAAGGGAAATATCCACAACATGGATCACCTTACTGTGATAGTGTGATTTTTAATAAGAAATATATATTTGGTCTTCATCCACTGTTCCTGGCACAGAGCTCCTAAAACCCTTGGAATTTCCTAAAGTGTCTTTTGTTAGGTTAGTGATATTTTGGAAAGCCCCTAGGTAGCCTGAAGTTGGGCTTTAGAAAACTAACCAGGTGATTGGATGGTTGTAACTTCCAGTCCCACCCCCTAACCTACAGAGATAGGAAAAGGGGATGAAGATTTAATTCAACTGCCAATGGCCGATGATCTAATCAACAATGACTTGTGAAGAAACTTCCATTGAACCCCTCAAAAAGGACTAAGTTTGAAGAGCTTCTGTGTTGGTGAATTGGCAGAAAGTGGGGAGAGTGGCACATCCAGAGAGAGTGTGGAAGCTCAGTACCCTTTCCTCATATCCTCCCTGTGTACCTCTTCCATCTGCCTATTCCTGAGTTATATTCTTCTATAATAAACAAGTGATTCAGCAAGTAAAATGTTCCTGTGAGTTCTGTGAACTGCTCTAGGATATTAATTGAACCCAGGGAGGGGGTTGCTGAAACATTCAATCTATAGCCAGTCAGTCAGAAGGAGAGATAAGAATCTGAGCTTGCCACTTGTCTAAAGTGTTCCAGGGGGCCAGTGGGGCAGGAGGGAATCTCGTGGGACTGAGACCATACAGTATGTATCTTAGGCTATCTCCAGATAGACAAAGTCAGAATTGAGTTGAATAATAGGAGGCCCAGCTGGTGTCAGAGAATTACCCAGTGGTGTGGGAAATCCCCTCACCACGCATTGGAATTGGTGACTGGTATCTTTACTTCCAAACAATACATCTTAATGTTTTATATGTATTCATACACTCACAGAAAATGACTAAACAAATATGCTTAACATATTTATGAGCGTTGCTTTTGGGTGATTGAATCACGAGTGTTATCTAATTAACTAGTTTTTTATCTACCTAATTTCTTATGATTAGGAAAAATATTATTAATAAATGTTATTCAGACTGAACTGACATTCTCTGGAAAGTAATCTGCTAACTTCTATAGTGATTTATAACTCCCTCACTCAGATCACTGTAAGTGAAACTGTTCTCTGTTCCATTGAACTCTCAACCTCAAAATGCTTTGGGGAGTTCTCCTGGAGTGTAAATTATGAGATTATTCCTAACCTTGTCAGGTTCTGGTGACATACTGCCTACTATAATATAATAGAAGCAATTCATAAAATATTCTTTCACCTGAACCAGTTTCAAGTTCTGTGGCTTTGTGGCTGCCATTGTTCTTGTCCCTCACAGATTGTTTACTACGAGGGATCCTTTATAGGACAGACAGTTGCGAGCTGATTTTACTTGCTAATTCTCAACATTGTTAGTCTGGTTTTAAGGTGGCATTAGAGGGATGCAAAATAGATGTTTGACGAAAGCGATCTGGGCTCATGTTGGTGCTCTGTAAAGGCTTTAAAGGTGTGGCAGCTGATATTGAGCCAGTGTGTCTTTGGAACTGCCGACTGGGGCCTGGGACAGAAACCCTGGCTTAATTAAGACCTCTTACAAAAACCTCATCAAAGAATTCTTGGAGAGTGAAGCGATGCAGCACCCTGAAATCCTCACAGGCAGAGGAATAGTAAGCAGTGTTCAGGTCTCGCTGTTCCCCAGGGGTGCACACAGGGTGACCTAACTTCAGCAGCTCATTGCAGAAGGTGGGACATCTTTCATTCAACAAGGCAGTCAGGACTTTGCTGCAGAAAGTTGTCTTCTAATCTAAGGGGCACAGTGCTCCACCAAAAGTGGGGACAGTTGGATACAGATGGGGGGGGCAGGAAGAGGCAAGGAAGGGCTCGTGTCTGCACTAGGCCAAACACAAAACTTCACATATGGAATTTCTACTTCATTTTGCAGCTGATGAACCCATTCAGTAGCATCCAAACTCGCTTTGTGACATCTGGAACAATGGGCACTATTTTTAATACAAATATGTGTGTTTGTCATGACATTAAAAAGATTGGGAAGCAAGGAGTTAACCAAACAGCATTTTACCATCATCTAAATTCAACCCAATTATGAGCATTTAAAGCAAAGGAAGAAGATATAAGATATTCGGTAGTAAAGGAAAAATCATTCAGTATGCAGTCAGTGTCTCTGCCCATTTAGCTGCCTCTTTTACTAATGGTCTAATCTGTGGATAGCTTAAAAAGTAATTCATTTGGTACTTCCTTTGCTGCTGAGCAAAACCCAGTGCACACAGTTCTCGAAGATGCTCTGCTGAACTGCATCTTCAGCCACACACTAAGCTGGCTGGCAGCTTACCCCATTACAGAGCTAAGAGACCTTGAAGAGTGTTTATTTCACATTTCATTAATTAGGTGTGTGTATTTGACCTTGCTAATCTCTTCAGAGAAACCTGAAAACAGGTATTGCATGTTTTGACATAATACTCTCCGAGTGAGCGTGAGAGGCAAAAGGAAAGTCCCAGACACAGTATTAAGGAGGTACCAAATAGCCTTATCTGTTTCTATAATCTTCAGAAGACCTCTCATTTCTTGATCCAAAAATCAGACTTAAAACTTGCCTTACCAAAGGGTCTGGGGTCACAGGGAGGGTATGTCTAAATAACACCCTCAGGTTCATCTTTGAGACACAGTGTGCTGGAGACAGTGCTAGTATTGGAGGTGCCCACACTGGAGAATCCTTCAGTAGGTTGGTTGACTTTCTCTATAAGAATATGAACACTCAGGGCACCTGGGTGACTCAGTCGGTTAAGTGTCTGACTCTTGATTTCAGCTCAGGTCATTATCTCAGAGTCTCCAGATCAAGATGGAGCCCTGCGGCGGGCTCCTGGCTCAGCAAGGAGTGTGCTTCTTTCCTCTCCCTCTGCCCCTCCCCTACGTCAAGCACGCATTCTCTCGATCTTTCTCTCAAAATAAATAAATAAATCTTTTTTTAAAAAATGTGAGCACTCATCAGTACATTCAATTTTATAATCAACATGTTTTTCTTTAAAAAATGCAAACTCTATTTCTGTTTAGTCTATTCCTTTCTATTTATAATATGATTCTGATTTTCTCTTTATATTCAATTACCTTGGACAGCCATGAGGGCCACAGAGAAAATGCTTTATTGCTGTTTGAGATTTATTTCTTCATAAATGATGAACTTATCTTTTACTGCTTTTCTTGGGGTTAAAAAAAAATAACAGAAACATCTAGGAATCTCAAAATCTTCTTCAGTTTTATTTACTTTCTTCCCCCTTCTGACCCCCACAGCATCCTTTTAAATTTTAAATCTGATAAGAGAAAGGAAGCAAACATCAAAGATCCTAAGGCTTTATTTTCATTCTCTGCAGAAGTGGAAGTATAGGGTTGTAGTTGAGAACTTGTGTTCAAGAGTTAAAAAAAACAGGATTCAAATCCCAGCTGCAGTGTGTAACCTTGAACACAATATTTAACCTCAATTTCTTTGTTTCTAAAATAATATAACAGGCCTCAGAGTGCTGTGTGAGGATGAAATAACAAGAAAAGTACCAGGCACATAGTGATTACACAATTAATCACATTACTGTTATCTGTAAAAATTAACTGTGACATAGTAATTATTATTCCCAATTTACTACAGAAAAATAAAGATTCAAAGCATTAAATACCATGTCAGATGTTCATATGGTTGGGGAATCGCAATCCATATCTTTTTAACTCCAAAGTGTATTTTCCATTCATATGCAATTATAGATATATTAGGTTCTTTCATTTGTAAGTTCCAATAAACTAGGCCATCAAACTCTGGTAAGGAATTAAAAACAAACAAACAAACAAACAAAACAAAAACTGGCCCGTCACTCTTGGTCTTTCATAGAACAGATATTAATAGTTAATGAAATCCAACCAGAATGGCTGCTTCAACCTTTTCATCTTCAAATTCAACTGGCTGGTGGTGTGCAGCAACAGGAAAGATCCAGGAAGCTTCTTCACTAAGTGAATTTGTTTGTTTGTTTGTCTCTTTCTCCCCTACTAGGTCTGCATTAACATTTTCTTTCTTTTATGAAAAAAAAAATTCAAATGCAAAGAGGAAGCAAAACACTTAATCCACTCTAGTAGGTCTGTCAGACATATGGCCTGTGGAGTAATTTAATCCAGCCCACCATGGAATCTGAAAATTGCTTCTTCCATCCCCTGCTGTACTCGAATCTGAATGTGGGAAGAACAGTCTCAAAAACAAGAGCTCCTGAGTGCTGTTTCTAAGGGGCAAGGCCACAGAGGTGCACAACAGTGGGGGGTTATGAATTCAATTTACTCATATTCAGAGCAGTAGAAGAGAAATGACTGTAGTTCTATTGTTTCTTAGAAAACTCTGGGTTGGAAAAGAAAGAGAACTCAAAGCTTCTGATTCATTTAAAGAAATACGGAGCCAGGTTGGACCCGGGAGCAGAAGGGGAATTTCTGAAAATTCTGGTAGCTCCCATTGATAAACTAATCTCTTGCTGACACAAAACTAACATTGTTAACTCGTCAGTAATGAGGGTGCTTTGTACAAACTACCCTAGTGCACACAAACATACACACACACTTCAAGAGCTACTGATTTATAATATTTCTAGATCCTTTAGGGAAAAATAATATATGAATTTGTTTCAACCCTCTTTTAAAAGGTTCTTGGATATTCTTCTTTGAGTACACATTATTAAAATACTTAATGATGCCTCTTTGCAAAGTAAAAGGCTCTCTATCTCAAGGAATTATACACCCTGTAATAGTCTCATTAATTTGTTCCCTCTTAATCCCTACTCCAATCTATGTTATTTTATTATTTCCTCTTTCTTGGATTCTTTAGTGGTGTTTTATTATCCATAGGGCTGGAGCATGTCCAAACATGAACATGACAATTACCTTAAATTAATCCAGTGGCCAAGAAATGTAACACATCATAAAATATAAAGGTGTGTCAAGAAATGCATTTCGGTAGAGATATTTTCAAGGATTAAAATATTTCTTCCCAGCAAATATTCATTATTATATCCCAGAACACTGCAACACACACAGAAGATGGCAGACAAATCTCCTTTAACTGCATGTCACTGCTGAATCTGGAGGTAGACTCTGCTGCTGTACCTTGGTATGGTCTCTTCACCATCTGTGTCCATTCAGTCAGTTGATTTCACAAATAATTGTGAATATTTTTATATCTGTAGAGCCTGTGCTATAGGCAAAGACAAAAAGACTCTCAGGGGCACCTGGCTGGCTCAGTCAGTGGAGCGTTCGAGTCTTGATCTCGGGGTTGTGAGGTTTTTTTTATTTTTTTTATTGGAAGGGGTTGTGAATTTGAGCCCCATGTTGGGTGCAGAGGTTACTTAAAAATAAAATCTTTTTTTTTTTTTTATAAAATCTTAAAAAAAAAACAAAAAACAAGGCTAAGTCTCCAAGGGCTAGTTTAATGGGTTACATCTCTTATTTGCTGTCTGAACGTAGCCACGTCACTTAAACTCCAAGTTTCAGTTCTAGCATTTACCGAATGGAGATACTACTACTATATAGCCTTATTGAGAGGATTAAATGAGATTATCTATGTAAAAGTGCCTAATTGGTGATGTTTCACTCCAGATTTTAAAAAATGTTAATAGGGAATTATTATTCTTATCTTTGTTAATCTTACCATTATCAGAAAGGGCCTTCTTATTGAGAAAATATGCTACAAGTGACTTTCCTGGACAAAATTGGAATATGGACAGTAAATGAGAAGAAGTTGTTGGATCAATGTTTACATTTACTGAAGATGGGAATTATACTGTGGGAATGTAAGAGAATATGCTTGTTCTTAGGAAATACACACTGAGGGGCGCCTGGGTGGCTCAGTGGGTTAAAGCATCTGCCTTTGGCTCAGGTCATGATCTCAGGATCCTGGGATCGAGCCCCGCATCAGGCTCTCTGCTCAGCAGGGAGCCTGCTTCCCCCTCTCTCTCTGCCTGCCTCTCTGCCTACTTGTGATCTCTCTCTCTCTGTCAAATAAATAAATAAAATCTTAAAAAAAAAAAAGAGAAATGCACACTGAACTATTTAAGGTAAAGGACCACATTGTAAACAATTTATTCCCAAATGGTTTAGGAAAAAATATACACACATGTATATGTACATATACTTATATACATACATATATACATATGAAGGGCATGTGGTAAGCAGATGGGGCAATAGTTTAATAATAGGTGAATCTGGGCAAAGGGTGTATGACTTTTTTGATAGTAGTCTTGTAAGTATTCTGTAAGTTTGAAATTAAAACTTACAAATAAAAAATAAGATAATTACAGTAGGAGAGACAAAGTGTAGATATAGCTAGAATCCAGCCATGCTATAACTGAGGGGTGCAGAAAGGAGTTAGGGCATGCTTGGAATGTGAGGAAGCACCTATAGAGAATCTGAATTCATCCTGGAGAAATAGAAGAGATACAGAAGGTGGAAGTAGAGTTAGAGGTAGAGGTTAGAAGAAGGTTTCCCTTGGGGCTTGGAAAGATGAATATAGAAAAAAATTAGATACAATTTTTTTTTTAATGAGCAGAAAGAAAATTTTAGATACTCATTATTCCCCAACAGGTGTTATAGGGAAATGAAATATGTTAAAAAATATATCTATCTGAGCTCATGGCTGAGAAATCAACCTACAGTGGACCATGGGAATATCTGTGCTGAACCTCTAACCTACTTTTCAGCAGAACAGTGGTCTGGTGAAATGTTCCTAGCGGAAAGAAAATGTAACTATCAAGTTTGGGAAATGCTGCACAGCAGAGTTTGGCCTCAGAGATCACGGGGCATAATGGCATATTACAGGCCCTAAGAATTTCAGAAATGAAAACTTGAATGATTTCCCAAACGTTTAATAGGGAGTCTGGTATAATTTTGCTGGTGTCATGAGTTGTGCTCTCTGATGTAAACATTGGGATGGAGTTTGGGGTACTAGGGGAAGCGTTCTAGCCTACCTCAGTCTCTGGAGGAGGAAGACCAAGGAGGCAGTTCTCTGCAGCTGGGCCCACCCTGAGGGAACCAAGAGCAGGCCACAGTCTGATGACCACATACTCTCTTTATTTGCTGTAGCTGAGGAACGAGCCCTTCCCTGAAGAGAACGTACCTCCATGTTGATCACATTTGGTTATACCAGTTTCCATCCTTTATTATACACTTTAGGAAATAATGCTCCAAACTTTTAAGAGTAAACAAGTTATTTCTCAAACTAAATATCAATTAAACTGTCAGAGAGAGAATGCTGAAGTATATGACTACTGCTCTCATACAACTTTTATTCTTCTGTGTCTGTCCCTGATGGTATGTTCCTGGTAATAGAATATGTTACTTAAGGAGTACATTTGCTTGGCATAGTATCTACACAGCATTATAGGAGTACACAGTTAATACTTTTGATGATAATACCTCATTTCTCTTAGTGCCTTCTTTAAATAAAACCTCAGGTGTTTAACATCGGGAGAACTACTTTGCTCCTAAATACGTATGGTTTAGAATGAATCATACGGTCACAGTTAAGTACGGTAATTAAAAAAAAACATTAGAATTGGTGACAAAGAGACATACCTGGATAACAGTTACCAAGTTACCAATACTAACCACCGGTGAGAACAAAAGTGAATCGAACTCCCCTTTCTCTCTGATAATTGTCAAGTCAATATATATGGAAACATTTTGCCAATGGCAAAGCACTCTAAAATGCCAGGGATTTGCTTTGTTATTACTTTCATTATCATTCTCCTCAAACCTAGAAGTATTCTTATTATATAAAGAATGGATACAGTCACGCGGAAAAGATATAGAACAGTTTGTCCATTGTTTATTTGTACATCTGTTCACTCAACAAATACTCTTTTTAGCATCTATGATGGGTCAGACTGTTTTTGGTGCTTTATACCAAAGGAAGAGTGCCTTGTTGCAGCAAAAGAGGCATCAACAGTAAAAGGTTTAATAGGATGTGTATGTAATTTGTTGTTGTTGGAAGGGCGGTGACTTCAGGCACAGCCACCTATTAATTAAAGCTGATTATTAGTATTACGAATCTGTGCCAGAGTCCAAACAAGGGAAAGAGAATTCCCCATGGTTAATCATTACCCATTTGGGTCCTGCAGTCTTATCTCTATCATGGCATAGGCGGTGGCTCCTTTGAAAACGATTTAACCACCAGTTCAGCGAGTGTGTGCCTCGCCTCAAAGAACTGAAGACCAAAAACACATGTATGTTCTAGAATTGTCTTATCAAGACAATAAAAGTGGACTACAGTAGAGCCCTGCTTGATCTCAATGAGAAAGTGTTTTCCTCAATCTTTGCGGCATTATCCACAGGAAGGATTGGGGAGCAGATGGCAGAAAAAAAAAAAAGGAAGGAAGACAAGTCATATTCTTTTTTTTTTTTTTTAATTACTGCTCTGTGTAAAAACTTCCCAGGGCTCTTAAACATATGAATCATCTATTCCAATCATCTAAAATGTTCTATCTATTCTCACATTGCTATATAACACAGAATAAATTAATAGCATCTTTGGTGTATCCCAAACTCCTCCTACTATCATCTCTTGGAGCACAGAGAAGTGAGAGAAAGACAAGAGGGAGAAATGGGAAGGAGGGAGAAAGAGAAAATGAAATTAGTGGATTTAATTTCATTGACTGACAGGAGATTTTATAAATTATTGGAGAAAGATATTTAGACAAAATTTAAACTAAATAAATTATTTAATAAACAGATGCCAAGTGGAAATGCATAATTTATTGCTAATATGCATAAGCTAGTTTAAAGATTCCAGGGTTTTTCCTTGTTTGTTAAACTAAAATATTCCCACATATAACCTTTGCACATTTGAGGGAAAGGCACAGAAATAGTCACATTCAATCCGTTTTCAATTTAGTTTGGCAAATATTTCTATAATGTACACATTTTCTTATGTGTTTTGAAAGTTACAAAAGTAATTAAAGACACAGAAACTTAAAGAAGAAAAATACATAAACACCAAAAATTGTTCCCAGATTCATCTCTTTCATCAAATATCTTATAATGTTCACCTTGCCCACTGAACTAAGTTTGACCACATCTTCATAATTCTGGGAACCGAAATGCCTCTCCCCATTTCTCAGCCCTGTAAAATGGTTCCTTCAAGGCACAATTCAAGGGCATATTTCCCACCTCCCCAGCTGCTGAGTGGATTCATTGACTATATTTCAAAAATGCACCTGATAAAAATATATCATAAAACCTATCATGGACTGGTAATTATTGGTTTAGATAAAAGTGTCACCCAGTAGAATGTAAGTGTCTTGGCTTTGGGGAAATGTCTTATTCTGCTCACGAGATGGATAAGGTAGGATTATTATTATTATTGAAATAGTAAACACTGTGAGAAACGGAGTGGAGGGAATTATGAGGTTACAAATATATGCAAAAATTGTGCAGAACAGAGATTCTTCAACTTTAGCGTCCACCCCTTTCTGCCTCGGCTTCCTCATCTCTAAAAATACACTGATAGAATTTACCTCATAACATTTTATGAAGATGAAATGAGTTAATGCATAAGAAATTAATTAGAAATGTGTGGAACTAGTAGAAAAGTTAAAACTTGAAAGGGAATGGTCTTAACACATGGTAAGCACTCAAAAAGTGTCATAGTGGTAATAATAATAAGATGATGATGGTGATGATGGTGATGACGGTGATGGTGACATCTGTAGGGCTCCTTGATAAAGCAGTTTGATAGCAAATTATTTGAGTGAGGGGCATTTAATTAATTAATTAATGCTCTTAATCAAGAGCATTTAATTTTTGCTACTGTTCTGCCACAAGCTAACTATATAACTTGGGTAAAATATACTTCTTGAATCTCAGGATCCCTATCTGTAAAATGAAAGGTAAAAGAGAAAACGTTTTTGCTAAGGTTTTTGCCACCCCTGTCTCATTTTCACTCTCTAGGCAAAGAGTTCCTGCATTGAATTGAGTCCTTTTGTCTGTAGTTAAGGTAGCATATTGATCATATTTATCATAAGGACTTTTAAAATTATTATTCTTAAAGGCGGGGTTGGCTAAATAGTAGAGCTGTTACTTAATATGGAGGCCAATGGTGTAACAAAGGGTAAGTTACCCTCCACCAGCAGGGAAAAAATGGTAATTATTCGCTATTAACAGAAAATGTTAGTAAAACTGTCATTTCTAGGGCCTGAACTGCTACTTTGTTAAATGAAGTGAGATCTGCAAGCTGACCTCAACATTTTCTTCCTGTAGGTTGTCAAATGCCCCATTACAGGAGGAAATGTATTTCCTGGTAACTGTATTAGAGTAAGAGCAATTCCAGATAATTATGACTTCCATAAAAACAATCAATTGCTTTACTTTATTTCTCTCTCTTTCTCTCGCTCTATTCCTCCTTGTCTCTTTGAGGGCAGGACAGCCTGAAGTCTGGATCTCAGCGTTCAGACTACATGCCTGCATTTAAGCATTGCCACTTTCCCTCTGATCAAATACTGCTCCTTCTTCTGATCCATTGCCCCTCTTCACAACAGTTATAAACTTCCAGTTGTCCTCTACTTCTCTCTCAACTTTCTATCACTCATCAGTTTTCAAGACCTGACCAGTCTTCTTTTTGATAGCTCTGATCTGCCCAGCCTTTTTTTTTTTTTTTTTCCCCTACTGTAGCTGCTGGTCTCCAGTTTAGGGGGTTAAGATATCACATGTGGTTTTCTTTTTTCTTTTCTTTTCTTTTCTTTTCTTTTCTTTCTTTTCTTTTCTTTTTTCTTTTCTTTTCTTTTCTTTTCTTTTCTTTTCTTTCTGTCTTTCTGTCTTTCTTTCTAATTTATTATTAGAGAGAGTGAGATATCATGAACAGGGGGAAGGGTAGAGGGAGAAGCAGGCTCCCTGTGAGCAGATGCGCCACTCAATCCCAGGACCCTGGGATCATGACCTGAGCCAAAGGCAGACACTTAACTGACTGAGCCACCCAGGTGCCCACGTGTGGTTTCCTGTACAAGTCTCAGTTCAATTTAGTAAGCATTTCCTGACGACCTCAGCAAGGCTTCATGTTGGCCAAAATGAGTTACTTGACAAAGGCAACAACGTAAGTTTACTATGTTTCCACTAGGATTACTCAATGATTAAATTTTGAGAAGGGCCTTTAGAGATAGTCTAGTCCAGCACATTCCCATAGAGTCTGGGGCAGTGATGGAAATCTTCTATATGTGTGGCTACTGAGCACTTGAAATGTGCCTAATACCATTCGTGAAATGAATTTTTAATTTTTAATTTTTAATTTTATCTCATTTGATTAGTTTCAATTTTAATGTAAAGAGCCATGTATAGCTAGTGGCTACTTAAAAGGGAATTTATACATGAGGGAACGCACCTACAAAAGTGAAAGTTACTATCCTAAGATCATGTAGCTAATCTTAATCCTGTTTTTTCTTTCAAAACCCACAATCGACCCAATTCTGACCTTGAATATATCCATTATAGCAAATTATATATAACTATATATATATAACTATATAACTATATAACTATAACCATAACTATATATAACTATAAATATAACTATAACTATAACTATATATATATATATAAAATTATAGCAAATATATCCAATTGCAAATTCTGACCTTAAATATATCCATTATCGGGGCACCCTTGGTGGCTCAGTCAGTTAAGCATCTGACTTTTGATTTCGGCTCAGGTCATGATCTCAGGGTCCTGAGATCAACCCCTGCATCACCAGGCTCGGTGCTGGGTGTAGAGACTGTCAGATTCTCTCTCAGTCTCCCTCTGCTCCATCCCCTCCAAACCCGCTCGTGTGCTCTCTTTCTCTCAAAATAAATTAAATATATATAGAGATATATATAGATATATCTATATATATCTCCACTATCTGAAAACTTCTTACCATTCCCAATGTTACCACCCTCCCCCAAGCCATTGTCTTCTCCCTCTGCTTCCATCCTTGTGTACAAGGATGACATTCAAGACCTGGCACGAACTGGCTCCTACCACTTTTTGACATAATTTTACCAATCTCACACTCATTCCCACACTTGGCTCCTTGCTATTCTTCCAATGCTCCAAACTCACTACCCAGGTCTTTAGACTTGTGGTGCCCTCTGCCTCTAGAGCTCTTACCCCGGTATCTGCATGGTGCATTTCCCCACTCCTTTCTTCTCAAAGAAATTATATAGAGTTGTGTGCACTTAACTGTGAAACATTTGGAACACAGGATTTGTGAGGAAAAAAGTGGCTAAATCTTACACATACAAAGAAGGAAACAGGATCACCTGAGAAAAATTGAAAAATTGAAAAAATTGAAAAATTGAAATGCTAAGGGTATACCTCAGCATGAGGGCTGAATTGATACTCTTCATCCCAGGATAAATCTTAAGGCCAAAACTGGTCTGGAGCCAATAAAAACACTGAGGCTCTGAAGGGAAAACTTGGGAAATGCCTTATAGGGATACTTTGATTTTGAAATTACAAGTTTAAGGAGTCCTGACCAATAATAACAATAACAATAATAATAATTTTTGCTGAAGATGAGTTCACAGTCAGAACTTTCAAAGCACTCAAGGACAGAAAGAGTCCTGAAGGATAATGAGTCAATATTAGGATTCACATCCAAGAGCCAATGATAACAGAAAAATTTGTGACTTTCAAATGTTTTATTCCAGTATGAAACATGCCAGCAGCTCCAAAATTTAGTCTTTAGTAAGGAAGAGCTAATGTTATAGCAGGAGTCCAAAGGCAACCTGGAGACAGAATTCCTTCTTCCTCTGGGAACCTGTCTTTTTCTCTTAATGTTTTTAACAGATTGAATGAAGCCCACCCACGTTGTGGAGGGAGGGTAGTCTGACTTCTCAAAGTCTGCTGGTTTACATGTTAATCGTATCCAAAAAAATATCTTCACTGAAACATCTACACAGATGTTTGACCAAATATCTGGGTACCATGGCCTGGCCATCTTGACATATAAAATTAATCATCTCAAACCCTAAAACATTGTCCTAAATGCAAGGCAGCAGCCCAGGTTGCAATGTCGCGTGGTTTTAGCAATTTTGTTTGAGTGTGTAGTCTTACAATATTATATTGCAATATTTTACCTGAAATTTCGATATGCATAGCCAGAGAAAAAACATGACAATTCCCTGGGTGATGAATGTGTGTATTTGTTTAGCCTGTAGTGATTGTTTCTTTTGGAAAAGTTGCATCATTTGGTCCCTAATTTGTTTTCATGACCATCTCGCTGTTTGAAACAGAAAGGCATTTCAAAAGGAGACTGAATTAAATGACACTTTTAAAAATGACGGTAATAGTATGATCTACCCTCCCATCGACTTTCTTCCCCTATAAGAAGATAAGTCCTCGGAAGGGAGGGCACTCCTGACTGTGTTGTGTATTGCTCCATTCTATTTTCAACTCTCTCTCTTTCATCACTACAACTCACAAACATAATAAACAGTACCTTTCTCTAAGAGAGGCAGAATAAAAAATACTTCAGGACTTCTTTTGGAATTTCTGTTTTAAAATTTTTATTTTTGCGTGTGTAAAGAGTTAGCATCTCATTATTTATACTGTTCCCAAGTAGGATATAAATGCACCTGGCTCTTTCTATGCCTCAAAATACCCGAGGTCCAGTTTTCATGTCAAAAAGCATTAGCACTTATACTACATAAATAATAAAATGGATGGAGAGACTCAATATTTTATGATAACCTAAAACACTCACAAAAAAGCTATTTTGAACTCCCTCAAGCCAGTCAAAGACCTTTATTTGGATGCAGAAAATACAAAAGATGATTGTCCCTGTCAAATATAATTATTCTATTTAATAATATGTTTTGAGCAACGACTACATTGGGGATCATCATACAAGACATACATAATAAAAAGTGAGACGAGAGTGGGAAGTTTCAGTCAACACCCTCATGGAGATTTTTGTCAAATAAACCACCTTTACCAAGGAAAATAAAGAGAGTAAAGGAAGGTCCTCAAGATCCAAGAAAGGAAACTAATCATGCAGAAAATTCATTATACCCCAAGCAGTTCTGAGTCCAAGAATAAAGGTAAGAGAACTTAGGCAGTTTTCATCATTGCTTTGTTCCTGAAGCTAGATGTCAGCTCAAAGCATCCCAGTTGTGTGTGAACATTTGGCTTCCCTAATAAGACACATGCAGCAGAAAGCCCCTTCTATAGAATTAAATTGTCAGCTTTACCAAACGTTTTGTTCCTGCCCCAGCCGGAATCCTCCTGGTTGAGATAGCACGTTTCTTCTGTACCAGGATCAGCATGATCATTACCTCATGTGCCCCGTGCATGCTGTCCACTAGACGGTTAGTGTCTGTGGCTGTCCTCCATCTGGATTCGTGCCCACTTTTGTCCTCACCTGCTTGCCTGGCTTTTAACTCACTCTTACTCCGGTATGGGATACTTTGGACATGGTGGCCTACATCTGGCAGCTTTGTTTCAGCTCACTGCTCCTCCCTAAACTATCTGAACTGCTTCAAGATCTTTTTGACAAGAAACCAAGCCTCGAGTAACCAGTCTGGAATAGCTACACATTCTTCTAGGCCAAGTTTTCCGCCTTGTCACTAGACTCTACCAACCTGTGACAGTGCTGGTAAAATGGGTTTGAATTCAGGAGTCTGGTGTGCTAATAATTTACAGTAAAACTATAAGTAAAGTAGTTTTTCTCTCTCCTAAACTTTCTTTGTAGGTTATTATTAAAATGCACAGAAACGTTCCTGGAGTACATGGAAAAAAGATGCAATGTAATCAATGATGTGTAAACCTAGAAGCATATATATAATAGGAGAGAAAAGAGAATAATACTGTGTTTCATTGTCTTGAATATATTCTAGGTGCTACTTAGTGATATAACAAAAGATAATATGACCCCTGACCTTGAGTAACTCATGACTTAAAGAACATAGTATGACTTATATGGAATTTAAAGAACTAGGATTATTTGTATAGAATATTGAGGCTTATGGAACTTGAGATTTGATAACTTATACTTACCTCTACTGTTGGAACTCCACCTGTACCTGATAAAATCCTGCTACCTTGATCTTTTGAAAGGTAATTCTTAAAATGTGCAGCATTTAGGATGAAAGCATTTTACTTCACGGATGAAATAAATTGGGTGGAATAAATAGCACATAGTATGCTTTCTTTTGTTAGAATATAATGTATTTTTGCCTTCAATAACAAAGGGAAGGGAGCTAACAATAAAGATGTACTAAGAACTAGTTTTTCTATGAGGCTCTTCGCACATATTAGTGCATTTAATCCTAATAAGGAACTAATAATCAAAACATATTAACAAATTCCATACAGTGTGGAAAATGTGGCTCACTATAACTGAACACATTTCTAAATAACTAGTAGATGCAGCAGAGTCAAAATTTGAATGTATGTCTTTAAAACTTGACTTTAAAATCCATACTCTTCATTGCATCTTAGAAAAAATATCTTTCTAGAACTAGACAATTAAGAACTACAATCTTGAATAATCCTAAAATTGTCTTCCATGAATGTAGTAAAATTTTATTGGCAAATTTCCCATGATATTCTACTCTGCTTATTCCAGCATCCTCATATGGGGATATTCTTGGTTTATCTATTTTTGATTTGTATATTTTCTTCATTTTCTGTAAATTTCCCCCTGAATGGGTCTAAGAAAAAAGTTCACTTTAGCTGTTACTGTGTCTCTATTGATCAATCCCTAAAACATGATAGACATTCAGTATATGTTTATTGAATAGAATAAATGATTGTAAAGAAGGACACATATTTTTGAATTACTCATATACCTCGGCTTTTATAGAAATCAGATGATTATTAGTAATCATTCGAATTATGGATTATTTTATGTTAGTATGTTTCTTCTAGTGCTTTTCTTATAACTAGTAATATCATATTTTTAAAAATAATTGAATAACCTCTGGTTTTTATTAATCTAAGTCTTATAATTGATCATGTTTACCACAAAATGAAAATGGGAAATTTAGTTTTACTCCCTGGGTATCATATCTGTTTTTTAAAATGTTATAGTGGAAAAAGAATGTATTGAGCACCTACTTCTAGGTGTTGTCGAGTGCTAGGAGCCCCCTTCTACCTGTGGCTTTGATGTTACATCTGTATTTCTTCACAGTGCTGGACTTAGTGGTTAAGTATAACATTTCTTCACACAAAACCATTGTTATGGTATATTGACAGAGATTCACAAAGCTCACATGAATTTTTAGCTGTCATCTTTTTTCTCCCTACTAATTTCCAAGTGAGGATATAATTTTTCATTTCATTATCACTCCGTGTGTTTTTTCTCTTTAAATACTGTACTTTACTTCTTCCTTTTATTTTGTTCCCTTTGATAGCTTAACAGTTGGATATAAGAGAGTGTCACTTTTATTTATTCCCTTTTTTCTTTCTACTGATGGCAAGGAAATTAGCACCTTAATGGAAGGCATACTGTATAGAACATATTAGCTTTAAAGAACTCTTAAAGACATGTCTGTGTTGTACTATGGCCAAACTTAAAGAAGCCATCACAATTTTCCACCTCAATTCCCATGGTCACACAAAATGACGGTAATAAAAATGGGAGCCTTGGAAAGCAAACCGAACCTCTTTAACATTGTTATCAATCCAAGTGAGAAGCAAGGATCACATTTCTGCCTGTGTGAACAGATGAGCTGACGGAGAACTGGTAGAGGACATTAAATTACCACACGTTTCCTCAGATATTCTAATGATGTTCATTTGCCCTTTGCTCTCAGAGAAGGTCTAGGATATTGAGCATAGAAAACAGGCGTCTATGACGCGCTTCTGAATAAAATTTCAGTCGCTAGCAGTGTAATAATTTCTTCAGAGTAGGTTTTTTTTTTTAAGATTTTATTTATTTATTTGACAGAGAGAGAGACACAACGAGAGAGAGAACACAACCAGGGGAGTGGAAGAGGGAGAAGCAGGCTTCCCGCTGAGCAGGGAGCCCGATGCGGGGCTCAGTCCCAGGACCCTGGGATCATGACCTGTGCTGAAGGCAGTCGCTTAACCAACTGAACCACACAGGCGTCCCTTTAGAGTAGTTTTGTGAAGATAATCTTCCCATATTATTTAAGACCTGCCTCACAAAGTTCTACGTGGCAGAACTTTTATCGTTTAAAGGAATCAACACCATTTACTTTACCACTATACACTTAAAAGGCTAACTCTGTAAAAACTATAGGATGTAACTTCAAAAATTTACAGGATGATAGCATACCACCTAGAAAATAGCATATTTTTGGGGGGAAAGGCCAAATACAAACACATGTATATCATGTTTAAAATATCTTTCAGAGCTTACTTGAATATTGTCTGTGGTACAAGTCATATTTCATAGTTTTCTGAGATCAGATGCAAAAACTCTCTTTATTGATTCTGAAATTAACTATAATAGACTTTTGTTATAATTAAAATGTATGTGTGGCTTTCAGGTCTCTGTAGGACAAAAGTAGCAACCTATACTTTAATCCTTCCATACATTCTCCAAAAATGCTCCAGAACTACCAGGAGAACAGAAAATCAGCTAAGATCCATGTCTAACCAAGTCTAGGAGACACTACTACATGCATTCCTGAAACCAACAGAACTGGATCCAGAGCTCACACTAGCAAAGAGAAGGAGGGAATTTTTCACAGTAAGCAGTGTGCAAAAGCAGTGGGGTCATGGAAATGGCCCATCAAAAATAACCTGATAGGTATCACTCCTGCAGAGACTGGATTCTGTGTCTATTGGGGTAATATTGAGAAGAGCCCTGAGACTTCGTTGTTTAGTCCACTAGGGGCTAAAAGAAAGGAGTTTGGTGATAGTCTTGGAAAGGCAGTACTTGAGGGAAAATCAAGCCCACTTGGAAAAGTGAGGTGTTCTTTACTGGCTTGTTGGTGAAGAAGGGGGAAAATAGATGCAACTAAAGATCTGATAAAGGGGCTGAATGAAAAAAGATAGTATCAAAAACTAGAAAAAGGTATGTAAAAACACCATTTGTTGGCGCACCTGAATGGCTCAGTCAGTTAAATATCTGACTTTTGATTTCAGCTCAGATCATGATCTCAGGGTCATGGGATCAAACCTTGACACGGGTTCCATGCTCAGCACAGAGTCTGCTTGTCTCTCTCCCTCTGTTCCTCCCCCGGCTCACATGCACATGCTCTCTCTCTCTCTCTCTCAAATAAGTAAATAAAATCTTTAAAAAACAAAACAAAAACATACCATTTGTTTTTAAAATTAATTTCATGTGTCTCAGAAGAGAGTGCTGAGTACCCAAGAGATCATCCACAGCACTTATGGCATCCCATTGAATTACATGTTATTGATTATCTAAAAAAAAAAAAAAGATACAACACAGATAAACAAAAAACGAACCCAGTATCTGTGACAGTCCACACAAGAAGAAAGCAGAAGATAAAATAAAAAAGTTCTGCAGATGAGAACACTAAAAATAGAATCAGAGGAAAACTACTACATAATGTTCCAAGAGGAATTAAGTAAAATTAAGCACTTGTGGGCCTAAAAGAACATCACAAATCCAGAATTTAAAAATTAAATATAGTAATGCAAAAATACCAAAGGATGTGAAATCAGAGCTGACCAAACCTAAGAAAGAAATTAAAGAATAAGACAAAATCATTTCAGAAAGGAAAAATTAAATCACAAGATCTAAGGCAGAATAGGTATGACCAAAAACACAGGGACATAAGACTATAGGTATAATAAAGGGTCAGAAAAAAAAGTGATGATATAAAAGACCTTTCCAGACCTTTAAAAAAGACCCGAAAGAAGATCTTTTAAATATCTAAGTGGATAAAAGAAAAATGAAATAACTGAAATTTTTAATATAAAAATTATAATTTAACATTTTTAAAAACTTTAACTTGAGAAAACTTTGTTAAAATAAGACTTGAGTCTCATATTGAAAGTTCTCATCAAGTGTGTGGGAAAAATCAATCCAGTACTGTCAACTACAAGACATGGTAGTAAACTAGTATACTTGAAGGAAAAAACCCTTGGGGCCACAGTCAGATATGAGGTAATTAACAAGCAAAACAAAGTTTTGGCACTAATTTTTCAACAGCAACATACTATGCAAGAAACAGTGGAGCAATAGTTTTAAGAAAATCAAAGAAAGAATCAGAGAAAAAATTAATATTCAGCCAAACTGTATATCACAGCTATAAAAACTCTGTTTTAACATAAAAACGTATGGCAGCTTTGGCCTCATGAGCTTTTCCTGAGGGAGATCCTAATGGGAGAGTTCTACCCAACCAAAAGAGCATTGGGGAAACTATAGTAAAATGACTACTGGTGAATAAAGTATATATTTGATAGTAAATCTAAGACTAAAATAAATGTGAGGATAAAAATGGAAGAATACTATGTAAATGTTCTATGATAATATGGAAAGAACACAAATTTTTAAATGTGAAGAAGAAGGAAAAAATAGAATAAGCTCCTTGATTGCCACAGACGAGCTAGTCAAAGGCTAGCATTTGAAATTGACACATTGCATCATTTAACTGGATAAATGCATCGTGTAAAAACTAGCACAAACCTCAGTGGCTTAAAGCGAAAATCATGTTCTCGTGAATGGGCTAAACTCTGCTGAACTAGGCCACTGATCTCAGCTTGCCTCAACCTCACATCTGGGTGTTCACTGGAGACTAACCTAGGTGGGGCTCAGCTAAGGAGTTTGGCTTTACTCCAACTGTCTCATCTGCATCCTGAGATTTTCGAGCTAGCCAGCCTCGATCTCATGCCAATGGGAGAGGAGCAATAGCTCCCATGGAAGCCAAGTTCTCTTGAAGCTTAGGCTTAAAAATTCATACTATTGTTTTTATTTCATTCTATTGGTCGAATAAAGTCACATACTCAAAGTCAAAATGCAGGGAAGAATGCAAGTATGCCCCAACATAACATGAGGGTACTATGAAATTACTTGGCAAAGGGCATGGATACAGGGATAGTTGGGCAATCAGAGCTCAGAACAGTCTGGGCCACAAACAAATAGGAGGAGCCTCAGTAAAGAAAAAGGGACCATGTTCATTTTACGAAGTTATTAATATGAAAATTAATACTGGAACAAATGCAAGATGTCATAAATACCAAAAAATAAAAAATAATAAAAATAAAAAACAAAACCAAAAGAAAACAGATCATATTGTGAAAGAAACAGTAACTGTAACATACTGCATTTAGTAATTTTAACTTAACGTGAGCAGACCCCAAATATATTAACGAATGTAAACAGGCTTCAGTTGACCTATTAAAACTATTTTCCAATTGGCTTGCCCATCATATCTCAAAAAACTCCATGCTGAATATAAGCAACAAAGCTAAGGAGAAAAAGTACTAAAAGCAAAATTAAAGACACGAGCAAAGGAATATTGGAAAAAGTCAAGTAAAGTAATGCAGAGGTTGCAATTGTTGCTATCTGACAATGTTAACAATCAGCAGGAAGCATTAAGCAAGAAGCATGAAAAACAATGCTTCACAACACAAAATATACAATTCACAATGAAGATAGAGCAATTATGAATAGCTATGCACAATCAACGTAGTAGCAAACTTCACAAAAAAGACACAGAAGGTCATATAAGAAGAAGTATATAGGATATAGTAGGATACTTAAAACACAGAGCTCCTTTCTCAAGACAGGTCAAGTAGACAAAAATTTAAAAAATAAAAAGTAACTAAATAAAATAATAAATAAATAATAAATAAATAATAAATAATAATAAATAAATAATAAATAATAAATAAATAAATAAATAAAATAAATAGGATATAAAAGACCAAAACAATTTAATCAATAAGATGTAACCTATGGATGTATATAAAATTTGGCACTCTGAAACACATTCTAAAATTTAAAAATTGTAGGGGCATCTGAGTGGCTCAGTCAGTTAAGCATCTGACTCTTGATCTCAGCTCAGGTCTTGATCTCAGGGTTATGAGTTCAAGCCCCATGTTGGGCTCCATGCTGAGTGTGGAACTTACTTAAAAAAAGTGTACAAAGAAATTGTAAATTTTTCTTGATGCCTACAGCTAAAGATAATAAAAAGCACCTGTGGTCAAACAAGATGGGTTTGCTACTTTCTATACCAAGTGAGTATGCACACTGAAGGAAACAGGACAGTCTCAATACAAGGGTATTAGGAATGGTTTGTTATAGGATTTGGTCCTTGTTACATAATTTTTGGAAATGTTCAAAGAAGTGAGAGTTTTATCTGTATTGAGTGCTATCAGAAAGACAGGGAAATTTATTGATTAGGTATCTTACTTTTTATTTAGGAGGCAGGAGGAGCTAAGTGGACTCACTATAATTGATAAAGAAGAAGCAGTCAGTTGCTCATGTGAAATAGGAGAGAGGGCTGTTTGATCATTTTCATGATCTGAGCTATTTTTGCTCTGTTTTCAGTGTTCCAACATGATCATACCATGATCTTGTGTTACCCAGTGTCATTATAATCACTAAGTCACATCCCATATTGGTGTTCTGTGAAATTCCGTGAAAACAAATATGCCATTTAGGGTTTGAAGAAACCCTGGTTTCTTCAAATACTAAATGCAGTGACTAGAAAGACAGGTCCACAGATTCCTTGATATTCATCTCTTTGTCAAGTGCAGCTTAATTCTTTGTCTCGACCGCAGCTTCCATTATGATACCAGGCTCTCTCTGTCTTCTCTCAATCATTCATTTGAGGGAGCCAGCTGCCATGTTTTGGAAAGCGCTCTGAAGAGCCCTGTGTGGCAAGCAACAGAGGCCTCCTGTGAAGTCAACGTGCATACCATCAACTATGTGTGTGAACATGTGAGTGAACTTTGAAGACTAGCCTTCAGCCCCAGTGAGTCATCAGATGACTGCAGCCCTTGTCCACATCTTGACTGGCCCTAAGCCAGCATTACCTAGTTGACCCACTCTGGGATTCCTGACCTACTGAAACTGACGTGCCATGTTTGTTGTTAGAAGCCATCGAGTTTGAGGATATTTGTCACACAGCAATAGATAACTAATAGAGACAAAAAAGTTTAGATTAACTAAGACTAAAGAAATATAATATTACCGTAGTGGCACCTGGGTTGCTCAGTCAGTTAAGCACCTGACTTTGGCTCAGGTAATGATCTCAGGGTTCTGGGTTCTGGGATCGAGCCCAGCGTCAGGCTCTGCACTCAACAGGGCGTCTGCTTCTCACTCTCCCTCTGTGCCTCCCCCCACCCACGTGTGCTCTCTCTCTCTCAAATAAATGAAATCTTACAAAAAAGAAATATAATATCCCCATAGCTAACACTAAAGAAATGTAACAGGCAAAGCAATGTATAAAACAATTTTTGATGACATAGAGACATTTTAATATGGACTGGAAAGCAGATGATATGAAGGCTTATTTCTCAACTATGATCATGTTATTGTGGTTATGTAACAGAATGTACATATTTTTAGGAAATGCCAGCTGAAGTATTTAGGGTTAAGTGACGTGATGTCTCTGCAACTGGCTTTCAGAATAGTTCAGCCAAAAGAGTCGTACACATAAACATATAGAGCAAATATAGCAATATATTAACAATTGCTTAAGCTAATTTGTGGATATATGGGGGTTCATTTTTTCGCCCTTGAGAAATTCAAACATTTGTCTATGTTTGAATTTTTTCATAATAAACAGTTGGAGGGAAATTACATAAAGGTGCCCTGGAAAGAAATTTGACAATATGTACAAATTGCCTTAGAACTTGCCAAATCCTTTGACCCAGTAATTTCGCTCCTTGAAATGTAACTCAAGAAAATAATCAGAGATGTGGCACAGGTTTGTATAACAGGACATTTATTTCACTGCTGCTGTAATTGCCAAATTTGGAAATAATGCCAATTCACAGAGTAGAGAACGAGTATATAAATCATGGTATAGTCATGTGATGGTATATTTTGCTGTGATAAAAATAATGCTTTACACATGCTCAATAACATAAGAAAGTGGGTTACCATTAAATATTGAATGGAAATACCAGATACAAAATATGCAGGAGGATTTTAAAATTATATAGTATCATAGAAATTATATACACAGGCTTACTTTTTATTTACTTGTGAAAGAAAATATGCTATGAGATGTTGATGTAATTGCTCATGATTAATAGACTCATTGTGGGTATATATTACTCTTTATGCATTCCAGCATTTTTTTCTAAAAGGAGTATGTATTACTTTTGTAATCAGAAATATTAATAATTTAACTTTAATCATTTTTATATAATTATATTTAAAATGTTATATAATGTCATAAAGATGTTAATCTTGTATAAAGAAAATACTTCGAGAAGACATATGGTTTAGCAACTGGGGACGTTGTAAATATCTAAAATTTAATCAGCTCCCCTTTTTTTTGTATAGCTTTTAACGTATCACAATTTAATACTTACTGGAGTTTGGCAATTAGATTTCATTTCATGATATCTTATATTTTGTCCCAGTGGAGTGACTTTTTTTTTATTGCTATAATTGACCTAAATTTGTACACAATGCATTTAGCTTTACCTTAAGCTATTACTTGAGGCTTTAGCTCTGTCTTACTTGATTCAGGAGGAAGTTGTGATCTTTGATGTTTTCTCAGTGTGAGACATTCCTGCTCAAGTTCCTGTAAACACCTCAACCTGCGGCTTGTCAAACTGGGAGTTTTGGAAGAAGCTCTGTTTCTTGTGCATTTATCTCACACCCTTGCTTTGATGGATCAATCTTGTTTAACATGAACTTTGAGTGCTTTTGTAAACCTTTCTTTATTCTCTCTTCTCAGTTCCCTGTGTTCAACCAAAAGTTGAGTTGAGAAGCAGCTCAACTGTATTAAATCACCAAAACACAAGTCTAGTTCAAGGACACCTTACTTGATGATAGATAGTCAAGTCAATCTCTTTTCCTTTCCTCTTTTCCTTTCCTGAAGGAAGGAAGGAAGGGAGGGAGGGAGGGAGGGAGGGAGGGAGGAAGAGAGGAAGGGAGGGAGGAAGGAGAGAAAGCAAAGAGGAAAGAAGGAAGGGAGGAAAGAAGGGAGGCAGGGAGGGAGGAAGGGAGGGAAGAAGAGGCATTTATAAACTTCAAGTGAATCAGAACAAAAGTTACTTCTAGATGAAATAAAGCCACCTTCTTCCTGTAAATTCTCAGTTCTTCAGAGTATTTGGGGGTAAATCCATTTAATGCATTGAATGAATACATATTGAAGTTCGGGCAGCAAAAGGTTGTTGACCTTTTCTTTTTCCCCGACACTGACAGTATTTATCACTGTCGTGTGTATTTGTCTCGGTGCTGTGTGTTACAGGTACAGAGATGACAAAGACATAGCTCTGGCTTCAAGGAGTCAAGCACTAATGGAGGATATGGATGCATAAACCTATACTGATAATTTCTTTAGTACTGTGAAGGGAATGTATGCACAGCGAGTATGAGAAAACAGGCAAATCAAATCCGAACCCAGGAATTCATGTGCTATTTCACACCTATTAAAAATATCCTTCCCCGGACTGTATTTTGTGCTCATCTTCATTAACAGTTGAACCAGATTTATTCCTTCTGACACCATTATTCCTTGAATTTCATTTCTTATATATAATGCCATATTTTTTATCACTATCACTATTAACAAACTAGGTTCAAGAATGTGGGAAGTGAAGTCTGCGTTCGTAAAAGATTGGAAGAGATTTAATTTCCCTTAACATAATTACAATTGAACTCTCTGTCTCTTGCTGCCTACTGTCTTTTTTATTTATGGCAGGGATGGTTTTGTATATGCATTTCAAACTAAACAATTTTCCCTTTGTTTGGGCTTTTGATTCTTTCATCACTTTGGTCTGCAGCTGGCATGTACTTAATCTTTTATTTAGCATTTGCAATGATTGTGAAGACTGACATGGACAAAACTTCCATCCCAGATTCAGGCAGCACATTTTACGAACTTTTTCCCAAGAAAAAGTAAGTCATTGAGCTCTGAGGATTTTGCATTTGACACTCTTTAAGAAAAATTTTGCAGGTTGTAAAGTCACTTTGAGTTTTTAAATTATTCTGATCTAGTAACAATACTTATGGATTATCAGTTAGCTCTCATGTTGACATGTTTGAAATTGCTATTGAATTTTCCTAGCTTTGGAAGCGCACATGCATCCATTTAGAGAGATAATGATCAGCAATTCTTTGAAGATGTTAGTATTTTTTCCATGATTGTTTTATTCGTCAAAAAATTACTAATCCAACTAATGTGGGATTGGAAGGCTTTGTCTCAATTTGGACAGATGTTTCTCCTTTTGGAAGCTTGACTTAAATGCTCTATTTGCTATTTCAAGCTGTTCTGTTTCCATGATTTCATTATAGGAATGTATATAGTTCCTATACTTTCCAAGGGTCTTAACCTTGTTACTTTATGCTTCCTTCTATAGCGGTCCAACCACTCAGCATCTCATACTAATTAAGGTATGTTTTTATTTATTTTTTTAAAAAGATTTTATTTATTTATTTGATAGAGAGCACAAGCAGGAAGGAGAGGGAGAAGCAGACTCCTCGCCGAGCAGAGAGCCCAACGTGGGGCTCAGTCCCAGAACTCTGGGATCATGACCTGAGCTGAAGGCAGACGCTTAGCAGATTGAGCCACCCAGGTGACCCTTAAGGTATGTTTTTAAACTTCAACTGTAATGTCTACCTTTGTTCAGTTTGGAGAATAATTATCAACCCTAATTCACCACCTATGAATAGAATTTTCAAGGTAGAGTATTCAATACAACAATGAAGTACTTGGAAAATTTTTCTTTAACTGTGACTTTGTGACACGGAAAGATTTGACAATAACTTTGTTGTCTTTTTTTTTTTTAATTTGTTGTCATTTTATTTATTTTTTTTTATTTATTCAGAGAGAGAGTGCAGGCAAATGAGAGCACAAGCTAGGGGAGGGTCAGTGAGAGAGGGAGAGGCAGACTCCCCACTGAGCAGGGAGCCCAGTGTGGCGGCCCAATGCAAGGATCCATCCCAGGATCCCAGGATCATGACCTGATTAGAAGGCAGACACTTAACCGACTGAGCCACCCAGGCACCTCTAATTTGTTGTCATTTTAAATAATAAAATATATGAAGTTACTGGGCACATACTGATTATTAGAAAACCAGTATCTTGTGTCCTTAATTATAAAAGAGATCAGAGTCAGTGGCCTCTAAAGTGGTGTATACGTACCCATGGTGAGGGAGGGATGAAAGAAGGTTCCACTGGGTTAGGAAAAAAAATCACAATTTGTATATTTACTTATTATTCCATTCTATTGGATCGTCTATTTGTATATGTCTTCTACATAATATATTTATATAGATTTATAATTTAATTTTCTGAGTCCCTTACATAGTACTTTATGAATTTTGCTGAATTTGACTATTGCTAAAGGTAATTTTAATGCACTGCTGAAAAGGACATAGTGAAGGACATAGTGAAGCAAGTGAAAGATGATAGATGGACAGATAGATGATAGCTGGATGGGTGGATGAGTGGGTGGCTTGATGGATGGATGGAGAGAGAGAGTGAGAGAGAGGTCTTTTTAGAGCACCATCTTTCTCAGAAGGCTTTCAGTTAAAATTTAGGCAGTGCATCCTTAAAACAGTCATGATCACCCTCAGTGCCATACCTATATTTTGTGTTTGATATGAAAGGGTTTACAAGGTCCCTACCTTAATTTTTACTTTGTCTTGAAAAAATGATATAGCTGGTACAAATGACAGTAAGCTATTGACATTTGTACAATACATATTCAGACAAATACATAACAATTAAAATAACATAAATAATCTACAGCCAGTGCTGTCTAAAATATTCTCCTTTACTCCCAATACACATACTCCATTCCACACTCAGAATAATTAACACTAAATGCCCACTCAGAGGCACGTGTGTACAATGAATGCGAGATGGGTCACAGATCTTTCTCTTATATCTGTCACGTGCTAGCTTTAAGTCATTGAGCAAATAACTCACATTCTCTGAACCTCAGATGTCACTGCAAAGTAGGGATGGTAGTAACTACCCCGAAGGAGAGGCATGATGATTTGATACTTTGTAGGGGACTAGCTCAGTGTGAGGCACAAAGTAGGCACTCAATAAATTAGAGCTACTAGCTGCTAACAGCTGTTAATGTCCTTGTATTTGTGTTTCCACTTGGCTGGAGGAACTTTCAGTTAATATTGGTGCCATGAATCCAGCATTAATAAGCCTTCGTGTGCTGTCCTATCTCCCCTCTGTGATGAAAGCTCAGCTTTATGACTGTGGCAAACCAGGAAATTAATTTCAGATCCAATTTTGCAACCTCCAGTATTCCTTTCTCCAGGTATCTAAATGTTGATTTTTGACATCAATGTTCATACACCACATATGAGGAAATGATCTGGTATCTATCTCCAAAATTGTTGCTAGATCTCACTGCTCACGGCTAATATTAAGAGTCCTCCCAGACTCATTTCTCCAAGTTTCTTAGTTCCTTGAACTTCGTCTAAGGTGGATACACATATCAGCCTTTCTCATTCTCCTTGCAAAATGAAATTTCCTCTCAGCCTTCTCCTCTGCCCAAAGGAGGAAACAACCTTCTTGGTACCCAGCAGTTCCCACTGTTTCCACAATATTAGGAGGCACTGTCTGCAATTTGAAAATCATTTTGGCTTATTATAAGGGCTCATACTGTACTTCATTAGCAGGGCTGCTGTGAAATTATGAAACATTTTGATGAAAATTACAAGATATTTAGACTTGTTTCTTGCTGAAAATATGCAAAGCCCTTCAGGGAAAATACAGGCAGATGGTGTTTGAGACATTTATTGTTTTCCTATGTATTTGTAAACAAATACTATAAATTAGAGTTCCAGAATGATCTTTAGGAAATCTAGCAGCAAATTAATATATGAACTGATACCAAATTAAGGAAACTGTGATACCCATTTCCATCCTACCAGCGTTTTTCTTTCCTGCCTTTAATATTTTGAAAAGGTTTCAAAATTGATTCAAAATTGATTGTTGAAAAACTCCAGAAAAAAGCAAAAACAGCAGCCTGTTTTTTTTTCCAGGCATAATTGTTGTAACTCATGGAAGCCCTATAATTAACACTACCAAAAATATTATTATTTCTCATGTATGTATAGCAATGTTTGCTTTTTATCTACCCAGAAAATCTTAGGTAGCACAAATCCACAGTCATCTAGGAATGAATTGAATTATTCATTTCTTACCATTTAAGGGTCTGAAAATGTAATTTATATCCTTTGTGGGTTCTTTCTGGGGAAGGGCCATGATTTTTGGAAGCTTACAAGTGCTACCCTGAGGATTTCATTGGAGCAAGTGATAGCACATGAGTGACTGTGTAAAGGAAACTATCCTTTGTTTCTAGCTATTTTGGCCATATATTACAAGTCTCTAAGACAAGAAATTATTTATTAGTTGTAATAGAGTTCAAAGAGGACTCTCATGCAAATCAACAAGGTATATTCTGAAAGTATAAATCGTCCATATCCCTCCACTGATAGATCTAAACTTTTCCTTCTACTCTACCTAATGTGATTTCCCCTTGTTCTCATGGTGATCTCCCTTCACATCCTATTCTTTCATTACCCAATTTTGTTTACAGAAAGGCAGAGAAAACGTCCAAACGAGGTATTTGATCACCAGAGAATGTTCCTAAAGACTGTAGTCGAAATAAAACACCTTTTTGAGAATGTCTTTGAAGATATGTTATTGATAAGCAATGCTATTTTAGTGCAAAACACAACTGCATCTTGACAGTCAGATTAATTTTCTCTGGTTGAAGATGAACACAAAAACTGGGAGAAAGGGGCGCCTGGGTGGGTTAAAGCCTCTGCCTTCAGCTCAGGTCATGATCTCAGGGTCCTGCGATTGAGCTCCGGTATCAGGCTCTCTGCTCAGCAGGGAGCCTGCTTCCCCCTCTCCCTCTGCCTGCCTCTCTGCCTTCTTGTGATCTCTTTCTCTCTGTCAAATAAATAAAATCTTTAAAAAAAAAAAACAGGAGAAAACATTCTATTTTAGTGAAAAAGGTTAAGCTAGTGAATCATATATTTTTCTGACTTTTACAAACGTACATAGTCATTTTCCCCAATATTCTCATAAGAATTGAAGTTAGAAATTAAATTGCCTGTTCTTTTTCTTTCTCTCTCTCTCCTTTATTGTGTTTTCTGCATAGTCTCATTTTTACAAGAAGATTAGTAAATACACAACATTTCAGAAATTGCTGGGAGTTTATGAAGGAAAATGAAGATGTTCCTAATGTCATGGGCAATAGTTAGGTGTCCCTCTTAAAATGGGTTGCTGATGAAGGATGAGCTATGACTAGTCCAGCTCCATTTTCTTGACTGCCCCCCACAGGGAGTTTAGTGAAAATCATTCATCTTAAGCATTTCAATGTGAAGAAGAAACAGCCCCGCCTATTAAACAACTCCGTAACTAGTGGAGGAGAGAATTACAATACAGTCCTCTAGGTCTTGAGTCACAGTTTTAAATACAAAAATAAAATTAAGTGACATGGCTTAAAGAATATAATCCTGAACGAGTCGTCTCCTCTTGGATGACACTGATCCTTTCTTCATTTGTTTATACACTGCTTTTGAATTTAGCGACTTAATTTATTCAAAAACATTCTTCAGATGATTTTTAACCTTGCACCAGAGCCTCCTAATTGACTCGCTTCCCAGTCCGCACTTTTCCACTTTGTCCTTAAATAACCAATCAAATGTTTTAAAAATACGCCACAGAAGTCAAAGCAGCACATCCTGCCAGTGGATCAAGGAAGATGCATAATTCTTCTCTAGACCCAGAAGATCCAGAACATCACCCACTTTCCTCTGTTCTTCATGAGGAGCGGAAAAGCACCTGGAGACATCATGGCCACCATCCTTCTTTGCTTCTTACAGGTGGAAAACAACCATAGACACATTACATGTGTTTTCTAGAACACAGTTCCCTTGTTACCCTCTTCTCTTTTCAGCTCCTTCCCTGAAAAGCAAGTATAATCTGTCTTAAGTTTAATCACATTAGCAGAAAGAGGGAAAGGACAGTATCCAGATAGCACTGGAAATTAAAACTTGGTTACTTCAGGATATATTTGTTTAAGAAAGCCTAGAAACCATTCATGATATAAAATTCCCTATAAGACCTTGAAACCAAACAGTAGCTTCTCTGGTGCCCATTGCATGGGCCCCTGCAAACAAAGAACCATCATCTTGTGTACATCATGAAATTTACCCACTCAGGTCATGGAACTTTGGAACTTAGAAGCATCCAGGTGCTTTGAGTTATTGGATTTGTCACCTGATAATGAGAAAGTCCTGCTTCAAAAATAAAATTATACTCTAGAAATATGACTATCAGTAAATGATGAGTAGTTCCTGAAGAGGAACCACACTTCCAGTTCCAAATCATTGAGCTTGATTAAACATTCTGCACTTGATCTTAGCCAAAAGGCCGAGAAGCGATTGATTAAACCATTCTGGAAGCAAGCAACAGAGCAAGTGTGGCAGGGCACCATTCTTCCCAATGTTAGGATGGTTCCTACTGGATTCAGGACAAACCACAGCTGCCTAAGATCACATCCAGGCGGCTGGCATCTTGAGGAAATTCAAATTTAGCCTTCACGTTCTTGAGTTTACCGAAATAAGATACAACTTCTCATATCTGAAATAAAATGGGGTGGAGAGAAGAGGGTGAAGAATTTTAGAATCATCAACATATTGAGTGGAGAAGCTTAAAAATAATCTTAAGTATCTACCTTATCTTATAGATAATGAAAAATAGACCCCCAAATCAATGAGCAGTGTGAGCTGTGCCACACCATTAAGTCAGGGCATAATTAGAATCTGGTTCTTTCATCGGACTAATACCTATTCAGGTCCTGGAGATAAAGTAGTCAACAAAATAATCTTACTCCAATTGGGCTGGGTTTTGAGTGAGGGGAAAAGACAAATGAATACACAAGTAAATATGTAGTATATATGAGAAAGATTCATGCAATGAGGGAAAAATCAAGTGGAGGATCAGGAATAGGGAGATAAGGAGGGAGGCTATTTTATGTAGTCTTTTCAGGGAAAGCCTCACTAACATTTAAGTAAAAAATTGAAAGTGGAGATGCCTGGGTGGCTCAGTCAGTTAAGTGTCCAACTCCTGATCTCAGCTCAGGTCTTGATCTCAGGGTTGTGAGTTTCAAGCTCCCTGTTGGGCTCCATGCTGGGTACAGAGCCTATTTAAAAACAACGAAAACTAAAAGTAAAGAAGTGGGCCACATACTTATGTCCTCACTCCTGTTTAGTACTTTCCTACTAAACCAGGCTAACTTTTGGATTACTTACAATTAGAATATTTACTTCCATGAAAATAAGGCAGACTTTGTATCATTGACAGTGTGGCCCATTGAAAAGTCCACCTTTCCCCAATCCAAGATGCTCCAGAAGTAGCTCTCCTTCAGAGGCCATACTTCCTAACCACCTGAGCTGGTGGTCCTTTCTAGGCCTCCATTCCCCTTATCTCCCCGTCACTGATGATCTCACTTTCATGAAATGTTTTTCTCTGTTGGATGTTGAGAAATTACACAATTCAAATATTCCTAATAGGTCTCCAAGCCATCTTTCTTTTGCTCTCTCTTTTTTCTTTAAGATTACTTATTTATTTGACAGAGAAAGGAGAAAGCACATGCACAAAGAGGGGTATCAGCAGAGGGAGAAGGAGAAGCTGGCTGTCTGCTGAGCAGGGAGCCCAATGTTGGGCTCCATCCCAGAACCCTGGGATCATGACCTGAGCCGAAGTCAGACACTTAACTGAGTCACCTGGGCACCCCTCTCTTTTTGCTCTCTTCTCCATAAATTCCCTGCATTCATTTGGCTCCATATGAATTAGCTCATGATGTTCTGTCTTCTTTCCCAGCCACACTCTGTATCAGCTGAAACTTGGGCTTTGTGAATGAATTGCCCGGCTTTGAAACCCTCAGTCTGGCTCTTCTTACTGAGTGATTTTGTGGAATTTACTTGCCCTTTGGGGTACAATAATAATACCTACCTTCCAAGGTTGTTGTGTGGATGAAATGAATTTGGAACAATTCCTGGTGTATAAGACAGACTCGATGTGTGTTAGCTGTTATTCTTAGTCCTTAAATGTCGCCTCTGGTGGATCGCAGGTTTTTAAATTAACATCTCAAATTCTCAATGCCCTTCTGAGATTTACCTTTAGATTTCCAAATTTATGTTGAGAAGGTTTTTCTAGATCAAAACCTAGTACCCCAAATTATCATGTCCCAAACTATCATCCCTTTTTCCTCTATAATCCTCTAGGTATAGGAAAAAAATAGTCTAAGTCAGCATGTGCCAAGAAAAACTCTCCTAAATGGGAAATTTTTTCTTTAGAACTGCCTCATTTCTTCTTTAAAAAACTTAAAAGCTGGGGCACCTGGGTGGCTCAGTGGGTTAAAGCCTCTGCCTTCGGCTCGGGTCATGATCTCAGGGTCCTGGGATCGAGCCCCGCATTGAGCTCTCTGCTCAGCAGGGAGCCTGCTTCCTCCTCTCTCTGCCTGCCTCTCTGCCTACTTGTAATGTGTCTCTCTCCCTGTCAAATAAATAAATAAAATCTTTTAAAAAAGAAACACTTAAAAGCCTAATACCTAAATACATCATTATTAATATGTTTTATATTAAACATCTTACAACTCAGTCTAGAAGCGGGACATGACAGGTAAAATATGGGGTCATAGGACAAGTGAGGAAAGGCAATTACATGACTCTCATGTTCCCATTTTCCCCCCTTTTCCTTTGCTCTAAATATGTTTTGTTTCACTCAGCTATGGTTGCTAAAGTAAATGAACAGCTTTGTTTTTGTAAATAAATATTCATAAATCTATATATGTATATGTATGTATCTATAAAATGAAGAAAATTTTATTTACCAGAAAATCTCAAGCCTTTCTAGTAATCACAATATTCAGAGTGAGTCAATGGTAGCCTTCCTGGCACGGGGCTATGAAGTTGCCAGCCCCCTGACCCTCACCAAGCAGCTGCATCTCTCAGGATTAGGTACAGCCAAGCCACTCCCAGCCAGAGAGCACATAAGAGATCAGAGAAAACAAAAAGAAGTGGGAAAAAGAGGGCTAGACTTTTCACGTTTGTCCTGTGATATATGTATACCCACAGAGCATGTTCTATGCTGTGAGACCCCTGGGGTAGATAGCCTCTTTAAGAACACCTATAATAATATTAACATTATTTAGGGTTCCAAATGGGATTTGTGATTTCTTCAAAAGAAGCCCCCTGGGGGGGTGGAAACTGAGCCATGTATAACATGCATAGATAGCAGGTATTAGAATATAGCTCCTCCAGAATTTCTTATTATCTGCTCTTATGGCTTTGGATGAAACTATCCCAACTCATGATACCAAGTCATCTGTAAATAATGTTTACTAAAACCCTAGTCTAGAAACCAGTATCCAAACACATACATGTCTGTATAAACTATATGACTAACTTAACCTGTAAGTCATATAGTTTATACACATAAAACACATATCTACATATACATCTACATATCTACATATAGTTTATATGTATAAACACATATCTACATGTATGCGTTTATACGGTTCTGATTCTAATACACGGTGACCAGACCCAACCCTCGAAATCAGTGACAGTGAATACAGGAAGAGATGTATTTACCTTGTGCTACAGGTAAGTTTCAGAATTATGCTGCTATTTAAAGACAAGAGGATGAAGCTTGGCAAGTGTACGGGGTCAGCAAAAAGACTAACATTAACCTGATTTTCATTTCCTTTCTTCCTTCCAACTTTTGCTAATGTGTCAGATCCCTATTCTGCTGAGCATGTCCCTTAGAAATAATACATCTACACTCATCATCAATAATGTGACTGCCACAGAGAAAATTCAGGCCAGTTACAATGCATAGTACAAAGCTATCTAAAATACAAGTGTGGGTGTTTCAGCTTGGGTCTTATCTCATTTGAAATTGAAATATGTTTGCAGTGCTTGAATGTGGGAAGATTAATTATCACCTCTGTTTCAAAATAAGCAGCAGTAGAAACCCATCACATGAAAATGTGGAAGTGACATTGTTGACAGCTAACAAGAAAGGTTTTCAGCTGGAAAAGGGTGCAAACAGAAACAAATGCATTCATATTTCTCATCTGCAGCCAAACAAAAATTGTGTTTGATACTGGCTGAGCTTGCCTCAGAAAACTAGGGCCCTGTGTTAGTGAGGACAGTAAATGCAGCAGAATGAAGCATGGAGTTCTGCTTCCTAGTTCTGTCAGCGATTTCACGTTTCCAAGGTCAAGACGTCTCTCTCACTTTTTTGCCCCTCCTGTGCCCTCGAGCCCCTGGAAGAGAGGAAAAAAATCCTACAAAGTCTCACCACTGACTGGCAATGTGGCCTTAGGCAGAGAAATTCATTTCTCTGAGCCTCAGTGCCCCCATGTATAAAATGGACATAGTAAGTATATGCTTAACTCAAAGTGTGGATGGGAGCTTACTGTGCATTAATGCCAACCCATGGGGCAGCACCAGGCATGCAGGAAGAGGTCCACATTTGTTAGCTGCTGCTCTTGCAAAGTCATCTCATTCTGCTCGAAGACAACCAAAAAACATTCTTCCTGTCTGAACGCAGCTCTCTTTCAAGGGGTAAAGGTAGTATGAGGTTCGCTTTCTCCTTCCTCCTTAAACTTCAATGATTATAAGAGCTTCATTCCAGAAAGATATGTCTTCTTTTTGTTGGTTTGTTTTAAATGCGTCTTGGGACCCCCATGGGTAATGTCAGGTCTGAAAGGAAGGTTTCTTGGGTCCTTTGAGCACTGGCATTTTGAAGCTCAGGTCTCGTGACAGATCTCTTTTGTTCACAGGAAGCGTTGAAGTTAGGAAGTCTGCTGCCTGTACCATACATTAAGATAATGAGGGGAAAATGGTATAAATTCAGATCATTTGGCCCCCTACCCCATCTCTATTTCTCTCTCAATTTATGTTGCACAATGACATAAAGTACCACCTTGGGAGGCGAGCCTGCCCTGTGGTTAATCATCCTGATACATGCTAAAATATCCCACACTATAATTTAACATGAACAGCTAGAGGTTGTGTTGAAACTGTCATGACTCACAGGAATCTGCTAATTTTGTCCTGTTCACCTTCATTCTATAACTTTGCAAGAGTTTCTGCCAACATCAGCGGGGGTGGAGAGAGAGAAAGAAAGAGAAAAAGCAGCTCTTTGTGAAATGGCACCTCAAGTCTGTGTCATTGATAGTGTCTTCCCGATTCCCCAGGCAAGCCCTTTCTGAGACACTCCAAGCCCTCCAGAGACAGTGTCTTTTACGAAAGTTAAGCTTCCTTCTATCGGGCTCTCACATCTTCAGCAATGGTAATCATTCTTGAAGCTGGAAGTGTTGTCTGCTAGCGGGATGTTGCTGGTGCTGAAAAAAGCAAACAGTCAGCCTGATTGTTTTAGGTTTGGATTAGTCTGGAGTATACAGAGAAACATTTTAAAAGACTTATTTTGACTATCAAAGTGAATCAATATGACAGCAGTCGTCAGGGGAAAAATGCGCACCAGGCAAACACACAAACATCACACAGCCACCACTCCAGCGACTTTGGGAGCGCGTTGGAGGGGAAATTGTTTTCCTGAACATCAGTGAGAAAGAGGGCAGTTCTCCAAGTTACTTAGGAAAAGGTACAACTGCAGAGTGGCATCCAGGATGACACAAAGGTCAAAGGAGTTCAGAACTAAATTCTTACAGCACATGATCTCATTGCATTATTCGGTGGTTTGAGACCCATGTGTCTGTGAAAATTTAATTATTTATAAATCACTCATGGGTTGGCCATTATGTCCAAAGAAACTGATAGTAAGGAGGGTATTTTGGGGTAGGAAATTGGGGGAAAACAAATTGACACATAACAAAATAAAAGCAAAAGCCAAATTAACTAGTTATGGTATCACTTAATTGCTGAAAGCAGTTTTAGAGTTCAACTCAACCACCAAAATATCTGAGTTTGTGAATGGAAAGCTATCTGGACCATTCCGATTATGCTGTGAGGGGCTGTTGTAGACTTGCCATTCAGATGAGACAACTCCCCTTAAACCGGCATGGAAACTGTAGGACTCTCACCAAAATGCATGAAATTAAAGATAGATTTTCACTATTACTTCCAATAATCAAATTTCTTTTTAATCAGTTCAAAATGTCATATGGTTGCCATTTTCCAAGAGAAATTAAATCTTCCAGCACTTATCCTGGTAAAATATTGATGTCTACTTAAACACAATTTGCATCTCCCAGCTCTTTTTGTTAAAAGACAGAGCACAAAAATCTACTCACTTCAGCACAAATGAGTATTATTTGGAAATAATCATCCTCAATATGCTCCCAAGAGATAGACACATATTGCTGTGTGATATATTCCAGATTTATAGACATGAAAACAAAGTGGGGTAATTTCTTCCTATTACTTAGAAAAGAGTTATACAAAATACTCTTTCGGATCATCTGGAGAAAATGTATGAAATCATATTTTAAAATATTTCTAAAGGCAAATATTTAGAATACTTTTTTCTACATATTTATGCCCACATTTCTCACCTTTTAGTAGTTAGATTCCTACACAAAACAACAAAACAAATTAGTGATTTATTATAGAAATAAATACTAAAAAATCACAGTGTTAGCAGAGTAAAAGTATGCTAAGACAGTCATTTTGTTTGAGAAGCATTGTTATGATTTTCAAGGCACATGCTCAGAAGCTCCTACCAAGTTTGGAGAATTCTCACAGGAAAGCCTGGGCCTCATACCCCATCAGGGCGAGAGCTGGTCTGAACCGGAACCCTCGCCTCAACACCAGACCTGCTCTGAAGTTCCTGATCTAGGCTTTCCAAGGAGGGAAAATTTATCCTGAAATATGTTAGATAAAGTAGGCCTAATCCTGTGGTCTTGATTTATCTCTATTCTCTCCATATCAAATAATTAAGGCCTTAGGTTTAGAAAAGAAGTACTATTATTCATTCTTTCAATATTAAATAACATTTGGCTTTATATGAATATATATTCCTGGAATAACCTTCCCTATCACTTCACTGAGAAAGAGCCTGAACCCTAAGTTTAGTTTTCTTCTCTCTAAGAATGCTTTTTTAGGTATCATAGACCCTTCTAGTGGTCAGGGTCATTGTGGTTCATAGAGGCAGAAGTGCAACTTGAATGAGGCCAACAATAAAGGGTCATGAACATGGGAAGAAGGGGGCAGAGCTGAGACCGGGAGCAACAGGCTATGCCTTGCCCCTGCTTTTCTTCTTCTCCCCTACCTGTCTCCAGCAGCTTCTAAGGTCACATCATTCCAACAAATCCTCCAGAGAGGAAATAGCTCCTCCTACCCACTTCACTGTCAGCAAATGGAGGGGTGGGAGGGGGTGGACAGAACTGGATTCTGACTGGCTTAGCTTGAATACAGGCTTAACTCTATGAAGGTGATATAATTGTCAGACCCTCCTGAACCACATGTAAAAGAGAAAGAGAAAGAGTTCCCCAATAGGAGCTGGTTGGAGAAAAATGGTGATGAGGGTGTGTGGATATTAACCAAAAAAAAGAGAAAAAAGAAAGAAAGCTAAGGAAGTGAGGATGACAAAAAGTATTGATCCCTCCTCCATCTCCCTGTGCTATGGACAGACTGTGAGTGTTAGGGAGAAAATTCATCATCCAATTAAACACATTCATATGTGTTTTGATTTCTCTGTCTCTTTCCAAATACACCCATTCCATGGAGAAATATAAAACTACCTCTGTGTGCTTTCATCTCCTATGGTGAGTCCTAACACAAAAGAAGAAGACAGAAAGCTTAGAGACTCACCCAGGGTATGGGTGCCCTGTGTTCTGGATGCTGACAATAGAGAAACCAACTTGAACTTTTCTTTTCTTTTTTTTTTTCTTTTTTTTTTTTTTCCAACTTGAACTTTTCAAGGAAAAATGGATGTGAGCCAGTGTAGTCCATAGAAGAAAATGAATTCCCAAATCAGACGTGAGTCCTGAAACCCACTAGGTGTGAATGAGCGGTGATTCTAGACTTTTATAATTACCACAACATACAAAACAGAGTCTAAAGGCAATCAGGGATTGAGACAAAGGGAGCTTCCTATTCTAGCTCCTCACCCTTCATCCCCAGTCCTGCCACTGGACTTCATAGAGATTTCATGAAAATTAAATGGGCTATAAAAATATCTGTCAAAGATTATAACACAGAGACATTGGATAAAATATAGTTCCTTTTTTTTGCCTCCTTTTTTTTTCCCCCAGAGAAGAGTTAACAGAGCAAGACTGAGATTGCTATCCTAAGAAATGCCTGCTTGCCAGGTTGGCCCTTGACTGGCATCTAGGAACTTGGATTTTATGAGGGTGCCTACCATTCCCTAATTGATAATATTGATTCGTTGTGCCTAAAATGTACAAGCTTTATGGTTTATGCTGAACAAACCTTTTTTTTTTTCCTGGAAATCTCAAATTTTTATGCATGTCTGGCAGAGGGTGCTGATCTGACCAACCCCCAGTAAAAACCTTGGGTACTGAATATTTAAGGAGCTTCGCTGGTAGATCACATGTCACAATTTAATGCTGGAGGAATTAAGGAACTAAGGGACTCCACAGGGAGAGGACTCTTGTAAGAGTGGACCTGGTTTCCTCCCTATTTCACCCCATGTACCTTTTCTCTTTGACAATTTTACTTTCATTTAATAGATCTTAGCGATAAGTACAACTCTATTTTGAGTTTCATGAGTCCTTCTAGCAAATCACCAAGATAATACCAAGGGTGCCTGACCCAGCTTCTAACTTCCGAGCCACTTCTCTCAAATTCAGTTCAACTTTCCAAAATCTCTTGTTTATCATCTATAGTTGATTTCCTGTAGATTCTACACAGATCCCACATGCCCAGAAAATATAAACCTGAATAGGTACCTAGAGTAATAACAATCATGCTTTCTATAATTTGCTAGTGGAGTTAGTTAGCTAGATAAAGAAAATATAACTATATATTACATATATAAAAATTTCAGTCTAGAGATCTAGTTAAGTCAACAGATTTTATTATTTTACATATACAACTGATGTCCAAGTATTTATATCATAGTTGCAAATTTTGTAGTCTAGAAAAGTTTTAAGGTGGGTGTAAGCAAGATGCCTGTATAAACCAGGCCAAAAAGAAAAAAAAAATCAACAAAAACTCATAGAATTCCTAGCTTTTGAGCAATGCTTATTTATAGTGATATCTCCAAAATAAAATAACAGTAAAGACCACCTCAAAGAAGCTGGCTGAGGTGACTTGGTGAGTGGAATAATTTTTACTTTGGACTCCTTTTACCTATGGCTCATTTCCCCTCAGCTGATAACATTAAACTCTCTATTCTCATGTTTTTGTGTGGAAAAAAATAAAATAAGTTTTCTTTATTACTGAAAGATTTTTTTCTTATCTTACTTTGTCATTAAAAATGGTCTAGGACACCAGTGTTCACCATGAGCAGATAATGTTCTTAGAAGATAGAAATATAGGTCTTTTCCCTTTCTGAAATGAACAAGCTCTACCAGCATAGAAAGCCAAAAGCTAACTCAACATTCATAAACAGGAGTTAATAGACTAATTTTGGTGGCTTAATGGAGTCTTGAGACTTTAGAAGACCGCAGAGCACAAGAGCTATACCCACATGCATCTCTGCCAAGGGCACGAGATAACATGCACTGCCCATGTCTCTAAAGCCCTCTCATCCTCCCAAATGTCCACAAACTTTTTTTTCAGCTTTATTGAGATACAGTTGACAAACAAAAGTGTATGTATTTGTTTGCTAAAGAATAAAGCACTGAAGACCAGCCACAACAGGAATGGGGTACCATACTGAAAACAGATGGATTTAGTGAAGCTCCTTATACTTAAAACTTGCCATCACTACTCCATCTCCTCCTTCTCATTCAACTCCTACCAGCAGACAGAACTTTACCCTCTTCCCAGCCAAGAAGGTAGTATTATTAGTGGAGGAATTAAATGGAGCTAAGAAAATATGATTTTGTACTGTGGTTAAAGTCAGGAATAATTAGAAAAACCTGAGAATCAGGGGAGCATGTTTTTCCAAGGAAACTGGTCAACTTGAGAGGAAACATCTAGGAATTTGTGAATAGCCTGATAAAAGAGCCATGTGTCTACCTGACCATCCAGTAATGGATCCCATCATTCACCTTGTGCCACCCATAGGCTCACAGCTTCCAATCCATGTTTTATGCTTTATTGATAAACAGCCTTTTATTATTATTTTTTATTTATGCTTTATTGATATAAATATTCATAAGCAGTCAAATATCACGAAACATTTGACAACATTCAAAAATGAAAGCTAATAGCCAAATACCCCTAAAAGGAACTCAGAGGAAATAGAAATGAATATGTAAAAACCTTAAATACTCTCAGAAATACAGAGCGAGAATAAAGTTCTATTTAAAAAAAAGAGAAACCTTCAGAGAATAAAAAACACAGCCTTCAAATGTTAAAGATATGACAATAGAAACAAATATCATTCACAGAATGGTTGAAAAATGGAGTTGAAGAAATCTCACGGAAAAGGAAATCAACCAAAATTCAAAAAGGAAAAACATGGGGAAAAATTTTTAACTAAAGGAACAACCTAGCAAGTTCAACCTCCAACTGCACAGGATCTAAAAAAATAATAATAATAAAATAATAATAATAATGTGGAGAAATAGATGGGAGAAAAATATTAAAGAAATTATGTAAGATTTTCTTTCCCAACTAAAAGTCATGCATCTCCAAATTTAAAGGACATGTCAAGTGCCAACATAATGGATGGAGAAAGACTCACAACAAGACAAACCAATGTAAATTTTCATAACATCATGGAGAAAGTAGAGATCCTAAAATAGAGATCCTATTTCCAGCTTGGGGAAAATAACAGATAAAGTAGATACAAAACTTAAAAAATATATTCCAGTTCTCAGAAGCAATAGTAGGACCTAGAAAATCAGGGGGAATAAAACTTCAAGACCATTTAGGAAAATTATTTTCAACATTGAATTCTGTATATACCCAAACATTGACTCAAGGGTTGAATGAAGATATTTTTAGTCACACAAAGGATCAAAAATCTTACTTCCTTTTTCCCCCATTTTGTACTACTGGAGCACGTGCTTCGTAAAATGAAAAAATAAACCTAGAAAGAGAAAGAAATGGAATCCACAAAAATAGGGTAACCTACAGTAAAAAAAAAAAAAAAATGGCAAAGGAAATCCCTACAGTAATGATGAAAAGAAATAATAGGAGGAATGCACACCCTAAAAAGGATGAAACAATAAGCAAACCATTATTGTCTAGTGGAATATTAAAATTATATGTCCTCTGCAGGGGACACGATCCAACCACCTGGAATGGAAGCCCTTTGTGAAAACCTCTCCACTGTATACCTAGAAAATGGGTCTAATGGACTTGATGTTGGATTAGAAGAAGAAACGTATAGTAGAGCACCACAGGAAATTGTTTTAACCTGTTTACCAATCTCCGGAGCCGCCAAAGGCCCTATGGTCAGTCCCTGTGACCAGGATCCAATGAATTTTCCAATTATGATGTGTGACAGTCTTCAAGTGGTACCCAGGGAAATCTGGGTATGGTTGCAGTGCACTATTAGAGTGACACATTTCTTTGTTTGGAAAATGTTTATAAAGTGCTCACTCTGTCCAAAGAACTAACTTACGTGCTTGGGATACATCCATGAACAAACGCACAGAAATCCCTGTCAACATGGAGTTTGCATTCCAGTGCAGGTGTTGTAGGGACCACGAGGTGTTGTAAAACAACAGAAAAAAATGATAGGTTGATAAACAGGAATATTATAGAGTATATTAGAATGTGATACATGGTATAGAAAGAACTGGAACCAGGCAAAGCACATGAGTGCTGGGGGTCTTGGTATATCAAATAGGGGTGATCAGTGTAAGCTTCATTAAAATGACCTTTGAGCAAAGATTTGAAAGAGGTAAGAGAGTATATTGGGCAAATATCCGTGGAAGTATGCTTGAGGCTTGAGGCAGAGGGAGCACACACTACAGAAGAACCCAATGTGGGGGCATGGCTGGCATGTTGGGTGAACGTAAGGGAAACATTTTTACTGGAGACATGTTGTTCTTCAAAGATACTTCTCCCCCAGCTGGAGTGCACTCCATTCAATTTCCTTTTCTGGCCCACTCAGGCTCTAGGGCATGCTCCTCTCCTCTGATCCTCTCTAAAAAGAACCACCATTTTAATGAGAATTTTATGTTATCCCCTTTGGGTTGGGAACCTCTGAGGAAAGGTGGACAATAACACCTCCCCTCATAGATGAAGAACCTGATGTTCAGAGAGCTTGATTCCTTTAATCAGATGGCCAAAGTCCAACACCAAATTTTTCACTGCAAGCCCACGGGTCTTTCTGTCTTTGCCTCTGATGTCCTGGATTTGCTATTGCTGAAGAAATCCTCGTCAAGTCTCTACTTTGGGAGGGCGACAGAAAGAACAGGAAATGATAGAAATCAGGGAAAGAAGGGAAGGAGGCTGACATTTAAAAATAAAAGTTTGAGTAAAATGCAACACCCGTTGTGTCTCCATTCAGGTGTGGATATTATACTGCTGTCACTAAAGAAAATCCAACTGTTCTCGTTTCCTACAAGCACACACATACACACATTTATGAAACAAAGCCTTCTCCACACTTCTTTCCCCTACTCTCTGCCTTAGGAGTGACAGAAGTTATCTAGCCCCATATAGAAAACACAAATATACAGCATCATCAGACTAAAAGTCTTTATGAATTCTCTTGAATGCATCATGTATACTTCTGTTTTAACCCTTGCAGGTTGTTTTGAGCCTTCAGTGATAAGATTGTATAGGCTTATAGTTTCTCTCTCTGTCTTGTTTCATTACATAAAGGATCCGTACGTGTCACCTATTCATAAGCCAGTGTTAGAGGCGAGGTAAGATGCAAATTGCAAAAATCACCCCCAAATACGTGTTTCGTAAATTTGTGTGCATGTGTGAAGGACTGGAGAAATAGCTAGATTTTTTTTCTCTGTCCATACACTAACCATTCCCTTTCCTCATGTCTTCAGTTTCTATTCCGTACTAGCTCTGGAATATGACAGTATCGATTTCAATTTCCTACGCCCTGACAACATCTTTTTCAGTGGTCCCTTTTTAAAACTTGCCTTGAATTATCCTAATTTGAGTGTGCCATCTGTTTCCTGCTGGAAACGTGACTGATAAAAGCACCATCTTCCCCTCTACTGAGCCCATAGAAATGATAAAGTATAAAATGATAAAAGTAAAATGAAATACTGGCATTCAAATGGGAAGATAAGTACTGCTTTGGTCCCATAATAAAAGAGGGATACAAAGAGTAATCTGGCCTAAAAAGCAAATCTATAAAACCTCAAGGTTGCAAGTAGAGAGCTCTATTCCTATAGGATAAAGGAGGTTAAAAGTTCTTCATATGAATAAGGTAGAGCAGACTGGACCCAGGCTCTCCACATGAAAAGTGTGCCCATGGCCTCCCTTCTCTGTCTACTAAAGGAAATGGAAAACTAACCTCTCAATCTTACCCCGAATTCTGGCTGCCTCTATAAAACTGAAAACTGGGGGAAGAAGGTAGTGGACACATCCTGGTGGATAAAGACGAGACACTCTCTGACTCTCTGTGACTGTCACTTCCTAAATCATCACTCTATCAAGATTTCTGAGCTCCCGATGTATGACCAAATCTAGATTGGGAGCTCTAGAAAGATAAGCAGAAGTGTTTACAAAACTGTTTGACATTGTGGAGTTGGAGGAAAAAAGGAAAGAAGAATAAGAACAGGAAGGAAAAGAAGGAAGTTTTCTTTTTGATGAACAATTCAAAACACCTGAGTAGGCTTCACAGTGAAGCAGTCAATGAACTCAACCAGAAGATTCATTCTCCCCAGGGGAAAAAAAAAAAAAGAAAGAAAATAACAGAGTACTCAAAAATGACTTTCTTATCGTGCATATCGTTAAATAGTGTTACATAAATAATATGAAATGACAGTATAATAGAAATAGAATAATCCTTATAAGAAACATATAGAACGGATTCTTAGCTTCAAAAGTAGTACAACAGGGGTTGCACAAAAAGAAGACAGAAAAAATGAAGAGGCAAAAAGTCACTGAAGAGATAGCAGCTAGGAATCTTCTCAGAAGAAAGACATGTGTCCTCATAGTGAAGGTGCAAATCAGGTGCTGAGCAGGAAAAGTAGACAAGAAGTCTGCATCTCTTTCTTAAAGACAGATGTGATATTAAAAATATTTAACAACTTGAGTGACACAGGCATCAATGCATAAGAGGGATGTTAGCTTTCTTGCTAAAGCAGGACTCAGGATGCCCTTTGCTAAAGTTGCTGGAAACTACAGTCTTTGGTCTATAGGGAAATCTGGAGGTTTCAGGGAATGGGCTGAATATTGTCAGGGGCTTGGACCCATAGGTATTTACTAAAGGGTATGGAAGGATTTCAACATTTTTCCAACCAGTATGAGCACACTGATAGACAGGAATATCACCTCCTGCCTACATTACCTGTGCTAACAAGTTCCCTTCTCTCTGTTCAGAATACAATTGCTGCTTCACCGCTCCTTATTGCTGTTTGCCTAGACAATGGCAACATTCTACTAATTTTAAACCCAAATCTCCAATTCCTTTCTTCATAGCTCTGTTTAGTGATCATTCAAACCCTGTCCATTAATGTTTTCACTTGCTGAACTTTTGGTTAATACCACCACTGCTGATAATAATAAAAATAGGTAATACTTGCTTTTTTTGTATTTGCTTCTCCTCTGATACTCTGTTGTCTCTTATAGGCATTAGATAGTGTTGGCCTTTCTGGTTTTAGAGAAATTCCAAAAAATGTGACCTTTTGACATTTTTATGTTTAATAAGGCAAAGACACGCTTTTGAGGGGGCTGAGAATGGAGAGGAGTAATGAAAGCAGCAAAGTTTCTGAACCAGTTATGGAACATTAAGAAAACATTTTAAAGCATATTTTTCATTAGCTGAAGGTTTTGAGGAGGAAGCATCACTTATGTTTTACTATAAATAATGGATTTGTGCAATCTCACATATGACAGTAGATCTTAATTGATGACTACACAGAAAGGAGCAAAACCTCAACATTTAAGATAATCCCATCCTCCATTTTAGTTTATAGCATTCTGTTTTAACATGACAATGGGTCATATTTAGTGTTTTACGTCATTTCTACAAGGATTTGAAGATGTTTTTGGCTCAAGCATAAATCCAACTCGCATATTATTAAATCAAATAGCAAGTGATGTGCTAACACCTATATCCTGGGGATCATTTCCTATGCTTTCAATGAGCACCTAGCTTCTATCATACATAGATAGCAATTCCCTGCTAATTAATACACTTCAAAACACATTTGGAAGTTAAAACGACCCTGCAACACACGTCAGTGTAACCATGGTGGTCGTGGGGATAGACAAATAATTTTTTGGAGAATTTCTTAGCATTCTCCTTTTGAATCCAGGTCTCTTTACAATTCAATGGCTCTCTTTAAAGATCTACATTTCTACTATTAATCCATTTAACCTGAAGTATATTCAGTCAATCTTCATTTTTTAATGAAAGCATCTATTTCCATAAAGCCATTCATAATTTAGCCCCATAATGATTCGTAAGTACAAATAATGTTAATAGTTTATGATTAAAGATTGGATGTATGATTTTTAACAATTCTGAATGTAATTTTAGAATCAATGGAATAGGATATTAAAACTCATGACTATCCAAGAAAATCAAAGCTTCATACTTGATTGATATAAACCTACAGATGCATTTCTAATTTTTGTTTCTTCAATTTTTAGATAGATAAACAAAGCTTTTGTCACAAGAAAAGTTAGTGTTAACTAACATAACATTTTCAAATAATATTCACAATATATTATAAAATAGAATAGCACCTGATGTTTATGGCAATGCATAGTAGTGTTATATTTATTATTATGTCATCATAATTGTGTAATAATATTTGTCTAATAATAGCTAATGTGTGTTTTCAAACTAGGAAGTAATATTTCACTCAAGGAATGAAATTCTAATACTTGAATTTCAGTGACTAGTGGCAAGCCCATAAAAATATTAAAGATCCTGAATTACCTCATGTTGTGATTTAGGTGTAAGCTATTTTGAAATAAAAATAAGAGATGAATATTAACCAAAGTGAAGATATTTATTCCTAATTACATTAACAATAACACATAACTATTGCCCTCTTATTCAAGTAATTTTGAGATAATAAAGGTTTTAATAGTCCCATTAGAATTATATCCCAAGAGGAATAGGAATTATTTTCTGTTTTATTTTCTTCTGTATTACCAGGACCTAGTAGATACTCAATAAATATGTATTGTGTGGCAAAGAATAGGTATTCGATAAATATTTATTTGATTTTTCTGTCAAATAAATAATCTCCAGTACAAACATGAATCTTAGAAGGACAAAATGCTGATCCCACATATAAGACTTCATTCCTAAACATTTTGAGGGACAAGGGGTTCTATTCTTGGCATATGGAGAAAGAATATAGCAAACTGAAAGCACAAACAGGCAATTCAAAATACAAAATACCAAAGAATGTAAACAATTGATAAACCCTAACAGAACATTCAACCTTGGTAATAAATAAGTAAATATTCATAAAAATGCAAATACTTTATTTTTTCCTTATGAAATTTTAATTTTTAAAAATGACAATAACCAGTCTGGACGTGAGCAAACAAGGCCAAATTAGTACCAATTCTAAAGAACCAAATAAATCCCTTTTTGAACGTTTAAGTAACTATTTACCAAAAAAAATTATTCCTAGCAATCCCTAACCAAGGGTACTGGTCTCTAAAAACTACTCACTATTAAAAAGAATCGGGACTACTGAGGGGAAAAAAATGGCCAAGTTCAGGTCTAGGGCAGGAAATCTTGTCATACCAAAAAACAAAGAAGTTTATCAAAGAGTATAGGATCATGTCAAAAGAACGAAGAGCCAACACAAAGATTACCACAGGCCAAAGATGGGAGGATTTTAGAATCTTAGCACCAGCGGAATTTTTAAAAGAACTACTACCTTTAATGAGAAAACAAATATTCTTGGTTGATTTCTAAGTTCTGTTTTGTCTGTTAAAATTCCTCTATAATTTATAATTTTATTGAAAATGTCATGTCTCTTTTGATCCCAGTTATGTGTGTCTACCTTTTTTTTCACTTTTATATATACATATATAATTTAAGACTTTTCCCCCTACATTGCTGAAAGTTACATTAACAACATATATTGTTTTTTAAATTACATACTTTCCCAAGTGAGAAAGAAACAAGTAAACTTTTTGAATTGCAAAATGTAACTGAAAATATGTCACTTAATTTTGGAAGAGACTGGAAAGCAATTTTCTATAAAATATTTTTTAATGGATAGGTATTATTTCCTATCCTGATGCACATGACTGCTGATTACTTATAATAAAACAGTACTATCAGTAATGTGGCATTCTTTAGAAAAATAAATGCAATATGTTGATAACATTGTTGTGCTGCTTCAGTTATATGATTAGTTCTTATAAGCTTAGAAGGAACATAATAGGAATCTAAACTGGCCTTTATTATATTTTTACCGGATAAGGAATGCCATACATCGTCTCTGGACCCTAGCAGCCTGCGGTAACCATTTATATTTCTGGAATATTTTTAATGCTTTATTAATTACTGAGGATATATCTACCTATCAAAGTTTCTTTTTTTCTTGCTCTGTTTGTATTCCATTTTTACAACTACACATTTTTGGGAAATTGTCTAAGATTACATTTCTGCATTTTATTATCCTAAGGATGGCTGAACAAGTATTTTAAGGTTATATTTCAAAGGGAAAAATGTAATATTCTGCATCAGCTGTAATATGAACACCATACTATTTCAGATTCATCAAAGATTGTGTAACCAAATTTGTGGAGAAAGTGTAAAACTTTAATATATGAAATTGTTTATACTATTAAATTTGAAATCAATAACTCATACTATTTTTTTTATTAACATATACTGTATTATTTGCTCCAGGGTACAGCTCTGTGAATCATCAGGCTTACATTTCACAGCACTCACCATAGCACATACCCTCCCAAATGTCCAGAACCTAGCCA